>CM017761.1:47069764-47721276 GCA_008009225.1 Acer yangbiense | reverse complement strand
TCATCATGTCATGGAGATCATTATAGGTCATTCAAATTAAATCCTATGTAAATATCTCCTAGTCCAAAAATGCATGTTTGAACATAAATATGACATGGATTGCAATACAAGCATTGATCACACTTATTGAATATAAAATATATATACATAGTGTAACCAAGCTAACTCAAGCAACAAAAAGAGAAGGATAAGATATTTCAAATTTTTTGCAAGTGACAAGATGCAAAATAGCTCTCTTTGCTTAAGTTCCCCATATGGGGTCAAATTTCCATACCACTTCAAAGAAGGGTATGAGGTCCTATGGACCTACCAAGTCCTTTGGACTTCGTTGAACCTATTTGAGACTTGTTAGTCTCGTAGCAAGCAGGTTCATTCTTTTTATTCCACTTAGGTGACACTAAGTCAATCCTAGTGGACAAAGGTTCTAGAGTACAAGATGAAAAAGGATCATGCACATGATTTTCTTCATTTTTATGAAGCATCTTAGCTCTAGCCTTTTTCTTGTCAAACATGCTTTTAGCTCTACACATTTCAATGTAATGCAAGCAACTTGGTCTAATATGACCAACAATACCACAAAAATGACAAGTGGGAATAAAGTTAGGAATCATACCATTCCCTTTAGCATGGATAGGTGCTTTCCCTTGTCGTTGTGGTTGTCTCAGTTGTTGGATAGAATCTCTCCTCCTTTGTTGATAACCAAGACGGGGTTGCTTGCTTGTCTGAGCTTGCATGATTGAACTCTTCCCATTGTGTTTTTGAGTTTGAGGGAAGATAGTGTGAGGAGCCCTTTGGGTGTGAGCTTGAGCTTGACCTTTTGGTGCCTCAACCACTTGGGCACTTTTTGAACACTCTCCTAGGTCACTCTTCTTCCTAGGTTGTTGTGGAGGAGGGGACATATTAAAGTCCATGTCCATGGCACAGGATGTCTTGCTTGTGGAGGAGGCATCCGTGTCATCAATGTAGCCAAGACCTCTCTTGTCACTTGGCTTTCTTCCAACTCCCAACATGTGGTCAAGCTTCTTAGTGCTTGAAGTCATCTTAGCCATTAAGACCTTAACTTCTTCAAGCTCTCTTTCTAGCTCTTCTTCTCTCCTCTTAGATAAGGCTAAGTCTTCTTTTAGCTTATCTTCATCCGCCATGGATCTCATCACTTCTTCACACAAGTGGTCTACTAGTGTTGAAAGCTCTAGATTCTCTTCTTTTAATCTTCTAATTTCTTCCTTGTTCCTCATCATCGAGCTCTCAACTTTGACTTTGTAGTCATTAAGATCCATACACTCCACACTTCCACTTGTGGAGTTAGATGACAAACATTCAACACTTGTGTCATCTCCTCTAATCTCCATTTCACCAATGAAGTCATCTTCTTCATCAAGATCATCAAATTTTTCTCTTGATGAGGAAAGAGCCAAATCCCTATGAGTAGCTACACCAACTACTTCTATACCTAGTTCTTCTTGGGGATCACAAGGAAAAGCAACTTTGCCATCTTCTTCAACTTCTACACTCTTGGCTCCAAATTTCGTGTAGATGATGGCAAGTTCTTCATTACTTGAAGAATTTTCGTCATCTTCATATTTATCCCATAAGGTGGCCTTTGCCTTCCCTTTTCTTCTATCCTTCAAGTTTCCACACTCCGGGGAGAAATGCCTAAATCCTCCACATTCGTAGCACTGAATCCCCTCTCTTGAAGACACTCCTTGGTTTGGCTTGTTAATGAGTCCCATGTCTTCAATTGAGATACCCTCCTTCTTGTCATGCTTCGAAGTCTCCAAAGCAATTGTCTTCTTCTTCTTAGGAGGTGCGGTGGTCAACTTCTTCTTAGGAGATGAGGTGGTTAATTTCACAAACCTCCTAAATCTCTCTAGTAAGAGAGGCATCTCCTCAACGGAGTCAATTTCTTCTCTCACAAATTCACTCATAGTGTTTGCGTTGAATGAATGCAAATGAGAAGAATGCAAAATGTATGAAGAAATCAAACAAACATACAAAATGCAAAAACACACTAAAATGAGCTAGGATCACCTAAGTATATCTAGGAACCTGCTCTGATACCAATTGAAACAAATTAGAGGCGTGTTCTATATATAAAGCTAGATGGGGGGTGAATAGATTTTAACGATTATTACCCAATTTTCGCATGCAAGGCAATTTTACGAAAATGCCCCTACTAGTCAAAAAAACATACAAATGTAATATGATGCGGAATTTAAATAACACTTGATATATACATGGAAACCCAACCACTGGGAAAAACCACGGGCTGTATAGTGCGCCACACTCGGAACTCGAAATCACTAATTGAAATGAAGTTTACAACTGAAACAAATTATAGCACGGTGTGTATAAAGCTATCTAGAGGGGGGGGGGGGGGTGAATAGATTTTACGCTTTTTACCCAATCTTTCGTGTTAGTCAAAATTACGAAAATACCCTCAAGATAATATAAACAAGCAAGTGTAATATGGTGCGGAAATTAAAACAACACTTGGTTTTTACGTGGAAACCCTCACGGGAAAAACCACAGGCTATGTAAGTAAGCCACACTCGAACCTCGAATCCACTAAATGTGCAAACGATTACAACCTAATCCCGGAAGTAATCACACACCTACCTAATCCCGGTATGAGTGAACCTAGTCCAATTTGCTTGCGTTCTAAGCAACCTAATCCCGGATGCTACACACAAGACTTACTTTCTCTATGAAGAGAATACAACCCTAAGTAAATATATGTAAATATCCAAAATGCAACATAGAGCAAGGGAAACCCTATATGCTTATCTAAGATGATTAATATGCAATTAAGCACAATCCTAGATATCAAAACTAAATGACATGTCAATTAGTTTAGCTAATCAATATTAAGCACAAAACCTAATATGCTAGCACAATACAACTTCTCAAACATACATCATACTCATCTCAATATTGTATCCAAAGCATACAAAATAACCAACAAGTAATTAATTGAGATTGCTAGATAAGAGAAACACAAAACATGTAAGATATTAGTGAAAAACTTACCAAGCAAAGTATGATGAAGATTCCATGCAAGATGACATCTAGATGATCCAAGATGATGCTAGATGATGATTGATGATCATGAAAAAGTGTTTGAGTGATTAAAAATGAGTTCTTGTGTATTTTTCTTCTCTTGAAAAATATCCTAAGTATAGAATATGAATATGAACTCTCTTGGCTGACCTAAAGTCAAAGTGTTATATATATAGGGGCCATAAATGAAGTGTGGTCGTTTTGAAAAACGCACCAAAAATTGCTCTGTGCGCTGGTGGCCTTGCGCTGGACGACAGGCGCAATACCAGCGCACACGCACATTTTTGCGTTGGCGCTGGACGACATGCGCTCACACAGGCGCCATACTGGGCGATCAGCGCTGGTGACCTTGCGCTGGTGTAGACCAGCGCACGACCGGCGACAGAGAACTGGATGATCTGCGCTGGTGAGCTGCGCTGGTGTGGACCAGCGCTGGTGTGGACCAGCGCACGACCAGCGGCACGCCACTGGGCGATCAGCGCTGGTGAGCGGCGCTGGACGTCAGGCGCAAGTGGACCAGCGCACAGCCCACAACTTTGAACCCCACAAGCAATCATGCAAGGGGAACAAAGGTAAACTAAGATGCATCCTAAAAGCCTAAATGCTATGAAGTTATAAACACAAGATGCAATCAATATACCAAGCAAGAAGAGATGTAAATAGGCATTGATGCACAACAAAAAGAAACACAACATACAAAGATTAAACATATGCATGAGTTGTGAGTGTGTGCATCTATCTCTTCAAGACAAGTAAGCACTTAGAGTTTTACCTTTGGTGCTTGTCAATCATGAGGTCTTCAAAGGGCTTAAGCAATAACAACAACATCTAAACTTCCCTTACAAAGAATCCCCACATATGGTTTGATCACGAAATAAGCCAATTAAAAACAACGGGAATCCTTACAATCTCCCCCTTTGGCTATTTCGTGACAAAACCATCACTCACATTGATTCCTCACAAAAAGATAGAAACTACGGGACTACAATGATATTCTACATTACAGAGAGATAAGAGAATGCAACTTGAAGTCTTCAATCCTCTTGTAGAATAAACAATCCCTGAAAAGAGTCTCTAACATTTCTAATACAAGAAAAGTGTGAGATTAATCATGTGAGAACAATACCAAGCATTTGCATTTTTAGAATTTAGGCACAACATTACCAAATGTATGCAATGTATGATAAATGCAATGCTCCCCCTCAACGGGTTACTCCCCCTCAATGTACAATAGCTTCTATATTTTGCACCTCCCCTTACCATATCCTACTCCCCATTTTTGTCATGATATAGGCAAAGGAGTAGTCCCCAACCGGGTCACTCATAGCAACGAGAGATAGAAGCATGCAAGATTTGCATATACATATAAGTCACTTTATGCACTTCAATTAATTTGAGAGAAACAAGGAGATTTATTTTGAGAAAATGTGTGAATCCAACATGCTTTGCATACAAGACATATAGCATTCAAGTCCAAAATACAATGGTATTTGGCAAAGCAAATGACAAAGGTTTCTAATAAGAATTCAAACCAATTTCACCAATGTCATGGGAAAAGCAAGGATATAGAAATTATTGATTTCAATTTAAGAGTAACTATATCCAACCTTATAAGCGAAACATGGCATGAGCGACTTTGCACCCTAATTGATTTTTCCGGATAAGATATCTGTATGATAGTAGCCATGTTCAACCAATAAAGAAAGAGAGACATTCAGAATATAAATTCCTTTGAACGGATACAAGATCCTTTATTCATTTTGAGTCTCATAAGCTTTCACACAAGTTTTGCATTTTAAGAATATGCAATCATCAATTCATGCTTTTCATGTGAGCATGTTATATGAATTTCATGCTTTTTCATTTGACATTAGCATGTTATTAAAGAATCATCATGTCATGGAGATAACTATAGGTCATTCACATCATACTTCCTATGTAAATCTCCTAGTCCAAAAATGCATGTTTGAACATAAATATGACATGGATTGTAGACAAGCAAGGTTCACACTTATAGAATTTGAAAACATATATACATATGTACAACCAAGCTTACTCAAGCAATCAAAAGAAGAGGCATAAGATATTTCAAATTTTTTGCAAGATACATGAATGCAAAATAGCTCTCTTTGCTTGAGTTCCCCATATGGGGTCAATCATAGAACATCACTCCACAAGACATACCCCAATAGATCTACTAAGAGTTTTAAATCGAGTAGCATCTAAGGGTTTAGTAAATAGGTCCGCAAGTTGATCATTAGTACCTACATGTTCAAGTACTATACATTTATTTTCAACAAGCTCTCTAATGAAGTGATGGCGGATGTCAATATGCTTAGTTCTAGAATGTTGCACCGGATTCTTAGAAATATTAATGGCACTCATGTTATCACAAAAGAGAGTGAGAGTACCTTGGTTGAATCCGTAATCCACTAGCATTTGCTTCATCCACATAAGTTGAGTGCATCCACTCCCCGCGGCTATGTACTCGGCTTCCGCCGTGGACAAGGAAATCGAGTTTTGCTTCTTGCAAAACCAAGACACCAAGTTGTTGCCTAGAAAGAAGCAACCGCCCGATGTGCTCTTCCTATCATCACAATTTCCTGCCCAATCCGCATCACTATATCCTACAAGACTAGGATTAGTGTCAAATGAGTACCAAATCCCATAGTTGGAAGTCCCATTCACAAAACGAATGACTCTCTTAACCGAAGAGAGATGGGACTCCTTGGGATCAGATTGGTACCTAGCACAAACTCCTACACTAAATGATATATCGGGCCTACTTGCGGTCAAATAGAGCAAGCTCCCTATCATGCCACGATATAAGGTTTGGTCCACACTTTTACCGCTAGCATCCTTGCTTAGCTTCAAAGTGGTGCTCATAGGAGTGTCACAATGTTTGGCTTTTTCAAGACCAAACTTCTTCACAAGGTTTTTGGCATATTTGGCTTGGGTTATGAAGATCCCATTATCAAGTTGCCTAATTTGCAAACCTAGGAAGTAATTAAGCTCACCAACAAGACTCATCTCAAATTCATGAGACATAACATCAACAAATTGTTGTACCTTGGTGTTGTTGGTGGAGCCAAACACTATGTCATCGACATATATTTGAGCTATGAAAAGCTCATCATTGTCTCTCTTGATGAATAGTGTCTTGTCAACACTACCTCTTGTGTAGTTATTGTCAACAAGAAATTGAGTGAGGCGCTCATACCAAGCCCTCGGTGCTTGTTTCAACCCATATAGTGCCTTCTTGAGGCGATAGACATGGTTGGGGTGGTGAGCATCCACAAACCCCTTGGGTTGTTCAACAAACACTTCCTCTTGCAAGAAGCCATTGAGGAAGGCACTCTTGACATCCATTTGGTGCAATTTGAACTTGTGCACACAAGAAAGGGACAAGAGAAGCCTAATAGACTCTAGACGGGCAACGGGAGCAAATGTCTCCTCAAAGTCGATACCCTCAATTTGAGAGTACCCTTGTGCTACAAGTCTAGCCTTGTTTCGCACTATGTTGCCATCCTCATCGGATTTGTTCCTAAATATCCATTTAGTGCCTATGACATTAGTGGTCTTAGGCCTAGGAACTAGAGTCCAAACCTTATTCCTTTCGAATTGGTTTAGCTCTTCTTGCATGGCAAGAACCCAAAATTCATCATGTAAGGCTTCTTCAACCTTTTTGGGTTCAATTTGAGAGGTGTAGCAAGTATAGCTAATAAGATTAGCAAGTTGACGTCTAGTCCTAACACCCTCATTAACATCTCCAATAACATCCTCTTTGTTATGGAGTCTTCTAACCCATGGAGCGGGTTCATTAGAGTCCAAGTTAGGAACTCTAGTAATGGGTTGTGTGACTTCATTAGATGTCCCAACATTGGGAGTCACCACAACCCTCTCCAAAGGAGAGTCATCCTCTAGAACATCCTCCTTCTCATGGTTATTAGACTTGAGCCTAGTATCATCAATGACCACATTTGATGATTCCATGACGGTTCGAGTCTTCAAGTTGAAAACTCTATAGGCTTTACTATTCAAGGCATAGCCAATAAAGATACCCTCATCACTCTTAGCATCAAACTTGCCAAGTTGATCACGGTCATTTAAAATGTAGCATTTGCTTCCAAATGTGTGGAAGTAGCTAACATTTGGCTTCCTACCCTTCCATAGCTCATAGGAGGTGTTTCTATAACCGGGCCTTAGGAACACACGATTTCCTATATAACAAGCCGTATTGATGGCTTCGGCCCATAGGTTCCTAAGGACATTGTTGCTAAGCAACATCACTCGGGCCATCTCTTGGAGGACCCTATTCTTCCTCTCAACAACTCCATTTTGTTGAGGTGTCCTAGGAGCCGAAAACTCATGGGAGATGCCTAAGCTATCACAAAAGCTTTCAAAAGAGGCATTCTCAAACTCTCTCCCATGATCACTTCTAATCCGTTTAATGCTTCTAATGTTAGATTTCATTTCATTTTGTAATTTAGTACAAAGCATTTTAAACTTATCAAAAGTTTCGGATTTTTCTCTAAGAAAGTATGTCCATGTAAATCTAGAGAAATCATCAACACATACAAAAATGTATCTCTTTCCACCCAAACTTTCGGTTTGCATGGGACCCATGAGGTCCATGTGGAGAAGCTCAAGTGGCTCCTTGGTGGTGAGATACTTACCCTTTTTGTGCATGCTTTTAGTTTGCTTTCCTTGTTGGCAAGGTCCACAAACACCATTGGCTTTCTTCCCAAGCTTAGGGAGGCCACGCACACACTCGAACTTTCCAAGGGTCCGTAGATCCCTAAAGTTCATGTGGCCAAGTCTTTCATGCCACAACTCAATTTGCTCATCCATGGACACATTGTTTGAGACTATTCTAGCTTCAAGACAATAGCAATTGTTGCTAGATCTCATACCTTTCAATAAGGTTTGTCCATCGGGCTTTAGGATCGAGCAATCATCTTTACAAAACAAGACGGAATATCCTTCATCACTTAGATGTGAAATGCTTATTAAATTGGCTTTCAAGCCATCAACAAATAAAGCATCGGATAAGGAGGGTAATCCGGGAACGGAAATGGTTCCTTTCCCTACAACTTTCTTTTTGGATCCATCACCAAAAGTGACATATCCACCTTCCTCCATAACAAGAGTCTCGAAGAAACTCTTGTTTCCCGTCATGTGCCTAGAGCACCCACTATCTAAATACCAAAAATTAGAAGAATTTGCCTTCAAGGCTATTTGAGCAACATGGCAAACAATTTCATTCTTTCTAATCCACCTAGAAACAATCTTAGCTTTCTTAGTGGTCTTTGGTACATGGGCTCTAGATATCCTAGGATCATGCATAATAATATTATTATTCCTAGGAACATGCATCATGGCTCTTTTCTTTTTCTTCTCTTTCATGCTTCTAGTTTTGCACATTTTTATATATCGAAAGCAATGTGGTCTAATATGACCATCAAATCCACAAAAATGACATATAGGAGTGAAATAAGGAATCATACCTTGTCCTTGTCTTTGTGGATGAAAGGGTTCAATCCTTTTTCGTTGTTGAACCGGTCTTGGTTGCTTCCTAGCTTGAGGTTGCATGATAGGTCTCTTTCCTTTGTGAGCCATTTGAGGAGGAATGTTGGCTTGAGAGACCCTAGGGGGTTGAGCTTGAGGTTTCCTTCTTGGACCCATCTTCACTTGTGCATTAGAGCATTGTCCTACTTCTAATTTCTTTCTAGGAGCTTGCACAAATGAAGTTTCTTCTTTCTTCAAGCTCTTGACAAACACGGTCTTGTTAGAGGTAGAGATCTTCTTGTCATCTTCATACCCAAGACCCCTCTTGTCACATGGACTCTTTCCAACACCAAGCATATGGTCAAGCTTCTTGGTGCTAGAATCAATCCTAGTCATAGAATTTCTAACTTCTTCAAGCTCACTCTTTAGACTTTCTTCATTCCTCCTAGATAAAGCTAACTCCTCTCTTAGCTTATCTTCTATCTTCTTAAATTTTTCCACTTGTTCACCTAAGTGGTCATTATGAGATGCAAGCTCAAGATTTTCTTCTCTCAACATCTTGATCTTTCTTGTGCTCTTGATTGCTAAATCATTAAACTCGGCATGGCATTTAGCAAGCACCTTTTTCTCCACAAAACTACTTATGGAGTTAGATGAGGAATCACTTTCTTCTTCACTTGAGTCATTTTCCTCTTGACTCATTTCCTCTTTCTCACTAGCACTTTTGCTTTTATGGGAGGAGGCAAAAGCTAGGAGATTAGCCATGAGCTCTTCTTCACTTGAAGACTCATCTTCCTCATTGGAGTCATCACTACTCCCACTCCAAGTGGCGGCCATCACTTTGCTCTTCTTCTTTTCATTGTGATTAGCACATTCGGGGGCAAAGTGACCAATCCCACCACATTCAAAGCATCGGACCCCTTTCCTTTCGGTCCTCTCTTGTCTAGGCTCAAACTTCTTGAAGGAACTCTTTTTCTTCAAATCTTGTCCTCTTGACCCAAATCCCTTCTTCTTCTTGAACCCCATAACCTTGTTGAACCTTTTCACAAATAAGGCAAGGTCTTCATCCGATTCATGCTTTGCCTCCTTTGCATCCTTAGATGCTTTCAAAGCTATTCCTTTAGACTTCTTAGGAGGAGTAGTGGTGCTAGGAGCCTTCCTAGACTCATATGCAAGGAGACGCCCAATCACCTCACTTGGCTTCATATCCATGTAGCCACTATTTTCTTCTATGGCCGTCACCTTGGATTCAAACCTATCGGGGAGAGATCTCATAATTTTTTGCTTGACTCTCCTATCCGAATACGGGTCTCCGAGTTGATGGCTTTGATTTACAATATCTATCAATTTGATTTCGAAGTCATTGAAGCATTCATCCTCTCCCATCCTAAGTAGCTCAAACTGAGTTTGGAGGACTTGAAGCTTGGACTCCTTCACCACCTCGGTTCCCTCATGTGCAACTAGAAGGATGTCCCATGCCACTTTGGCAATCTGAGTATTCTGAATAAGCTTGTACTGATTCTCATCCATAGCACACATAATGGCATGCATAGCCTTCCTATTCCACTTAGAAGCCTCAAACTCTTGCGCGTTCCATTGTGCCTTAGGCTTCAAAACATCTTGTCCTCCACCATCGGGAGTCATCATAGGGAGATCATATCCGTCTTCCACCGCCATCCATGCACGGTCATGAATTTGGCATATGTAGGATTCCATCTTCCCTTTCCATTGGGAATAGTTCAATCCGGTAAGAAGTGGAGGCCTTGTGCTAGAAGCTCCTTCGTGGCCACCACCATTTCCACCGTTTCCACTCATAGTGTTTATGAATGAATGAAATGAATGCAAATGTATGAATGATCAAAAATCACACAAAATGCAAAACACACCAAAATAAGCAAGGATCACCTATGTATGTCTAGGAACCCGCTTTGATACCAATTGAAACAAATTATAGCACGGTGTGTATAAAGCTATCTAGAGGGGGGGGGGGGGGGGGTGAATAGATTTTACGCTTTTTACCCAATTTTTCGTGTTAGTCAAAATTACGAAAATACCCTCAAGATAATATAAACAAGCAAGTGTAATATGGTGCGGAAATTAAAACAACACTTGGTTTTTACGTGGAAACCCTCACGGGAAAAACCACGGGCTATGTAAGTAAGCCACACTCGAACCTCGAATCCACTAAATGTGCAAACGATTACAACCTAATCCCGGAAGTAATCACACACCTACCTAATCCCGGTATGAGTGAACCTAGTCCAATTTGCTTGCGTTCTAAGCAACCTAATCCCGGATGCTACACACAAGACTTACTTTCTCTATGAAGAGAATACAACCCTAAGTGAATATATGTAAATATCCAAAATGCAACATAGAGCAAGGGAAACCCTATATGCTTATCTAAGATGATTAATATGCAATTAAGAACAATCCTAGATATCAAAACTAAATGACATGTCAATTAGTTTAGCTAATCAATATTAAGCACAAAACCTAATATGCTAGCACAATACAACTTCTCAAACATACATCATACTCATCTCAATATTGTATCCAAAGCATACAAAATAACCAACAAGTAATTAATTGAGATTGCTAGATAAGAGAAACACAAAACATGTAAGATATTAGTGAAAAACTTACCAAGCAAAGTATGATGAAGATTCCATGCAAGATGACATCTAGATGATCCAAGATGATGCTAGATGATGATTGATGATCATGAAAAAGTGTTTGAGTGATTAAAAATGAGTTCTTGTGTATTTTTCTTCTCTTGAAAAATATCCTAAGTATAGAATATGAATATGAACTCTCTTGGCTGACCTAAAGTCAAAGTGTTATATATATAGGGGCCATAAATGAAGTGTGGTCGTTTTGAAAAACGCACCAAAAATTGCTCTGTGCGCTGGTGGCCTTGCGCTGGTGGCCTTGCGCTGGACGACAGGCGCAATACCAGCGTACACGCACATTTTTGCGTTGGCGCTGGACGACATGCGCTCACACAGGCGCCATACCAGCGGAGCCATACTGGGCGATCAGCGCTGGTGACCTTGTGCTGGTGTAGACCAGCGCACGACCGGCGACAGATAACTGGATGATCTGCGCTGGTGTGGACCAGCGCACGACCAGCGGCACGCCACTGGGCGATCAGCGCTGGTGAGCGGCGCTGGACGTCAGGTGCAAGTGGACCAGCGCACAGCCCACAACTTTGAACCCCACAAGCAATCATGCAAGGGGAACAAAGGTAAACTAAGATGCATCCTAAAAGCCTAAATGCTATGAAGTTATAAACACAAGATGCAATCAATATACCAAGCAAGAAGAGATGTAAATAGGCATTGATGCACAACAAAAAGAAACACAACATACAAAGATTAAACATATGCATGAGTTGTGAGTGTGTGCATCTATCTCTTCAAGACAAGTAAGCACTTAGAGTTTTACCTTTGGTGCTTGTCAATCATGAGGTCTTCAAAGGGCTTAAGCAATAACAACAACATCTAAACTACCCTTACAAAGAATCCCCACATATGGTTTGATCACGAAATAAGCCAATTAAAAACAACGGGAATCCTTACAACAACCTATGTAGACCTCGTCTAACACTCCGGTCTGTAACCCCTCACTTCTACCCAGCGGGCCTTTATTAGCAACCCTATTCCAATTTGCTTGATCCTCGAAGTCACTACTTGTAATGATGTTTACAGCCTAATCCCGGTCTGTAACCCACCACTACTACCCAGCGGGCCTGTAATAGCAACCCTAGACCAAGACTTCATTCTCTCAAAAGAGATGCACAACCCTATGTGAATATGTATGAATATTCAATTAATGCAATAAGAGCTAGGGTACTCTAAATGCTTATCTAGGATGATGATATATTCAATTTAAATCAACCTTAGATATCAATAGCTAAATGACATGTCAAATAGCTTAGCTAATCAAGATTAATTAAAAACCAAATTAGCTATCACAAACAACACTCAATCAATTCATCACAAATAATCTCTTTTCTTGTATTTAGCATATGATCTAAAACATACAAGTAATTTAAAAGAGATGGCTTGGTATTTAAAATACTACAATAAGATGAAATTAATCAAAATCTTACCAAGCAAGTTGTGATGATGCAAACCCATACATGGATGCACTCTATATAGACATAGGAGATGCAATATGAAATTTGATGCAAAAGGGGTTTGATTTAAGTGGTTAAAGTTGAGTTCTTGATTTGATTTTCTCTCAAAATCCATCTTTGAAGATTAAGGTTCTTAAGAGTCAAAGAACTTAATCAGATAATGAGAAAGTGTGATATTTATAGACATCAAGAACAGGGCAAGTGAAAAGACAATTTTGCCCCTGAAATCGCACGATCGGCGGTTTCATTCGGCGGCCAGGCCATCGAATTGAACCGCCGAATGGCTCCCGAGTGGAACAGGGGAACTTCGGCGACTTCGTTCGGCGGTTTCGAAACCGCCGATCCCAACCGCCGTTTTGGACCCGAGAGAAATATTTCAATCAGGTCTCATTCGGCGGTTTCGAACGGCGGCCAGGCCGCCGAACGTAACCGCCGTTTCACCAAAAACGGTGAAACCAAGGAGAAGCCAAAGGCATCTCTACCGGCGATCATCGCGCAAAACAAAGCACATCAACGTGCACGCGCGGACGTTTCCGAACATCCTTCGGGAAACGAATTACACCACACTAAAAGCTAACATACATGAAGTGCAAGTGTGGGTATTGAATGCATCCTAATGCCTATCATGTCATGGCATTTTATAAAACAAGATGCAATCAATTTAATGCAAGAAGAGACATTGAATAAACAATAAAGCACAATGCACACATAATATAAACACAACATTCAAGAATAGGAGATATGCATGTTGTGTGTGTGTGCAATTATATCTCTTCAAGCCAAAGTAAGCACAAGATATACCTTTGGTGCTTGTCCTCTTGAGGTCTTGGAAAGGGTCTTTGATCTTCAACCTTAATGACCTAGACTACCCTTACAACCAAACCCCAACATGTGGTTTGACCACGAAATAAGCCAATCAACAAAAGGGAATCCTTACATTGACTATTGAAATCAATAATATAACCCACCCCTTATTGACTATTGACATCAATAATTAACAAGAAATCTTTTGGGTGGTGCAATTTTCACCACCAGCACCCTTTATATATATATATATATATATATATATATATATATATATATATATATTAAACAATCAAATTGTAATATATATAATAAAATAATCAAGCTATTATATTATATATATGATTAAATAACCAAAATATTATTTAATATATACAATTAAATAATCAAACATTATTTAATAATAAAACAATACATAAACTTCTTTATGTATAGATGATTAATTCCAAATTAATCACTAAGCCTCAGTATACCTTAATGTTCAATACAGTGTTATAGAGATGGTATGGGGACACATGGACCTATAATTTTAAGCTCCAATAAATCTTCAATATTTAATTAACTCTTTAATTAAATATTAGATTTATTAATTCCAGATTTATTCCACTAAAAAACTGGAACTGCACTCTTGTCATTATAGAATTAATTACTCGAATAGGAATCGAACAGTCCATTGATATAATCATTACATATAGATCAATCCTCCATAAACAGTTTGTAATATGAGCTAGGTTCAAATCCGTTGACCTCTCAATTATGTCTTTATCCTTGAGTGCCCGTGATTCTCTAATGAACAATTATTTATGATCTAATCATAAATTGAGCGCTCTATTGTTCAAGACCCGAATCATTTAGTCAAGAGAACTGTTTGTCTGCTTCAATTAAGAAGGAATGGATTCCTTCTTGTATATTATCATTCCCAGCTAAGTATATCATCATGTCTCCAAGATACAAGGTTTTTAGGTTTGACAATTAGAGCAAACCATACCGAGTAAGTCAAAAGACACAACTTTATAAATATGAGTCTGTTAAATACTCAGGATTAAGATCGTTCCATCTATGACCATCTGATTGATAAAAGGGAATACTTTATTTCAAGACGGAGATTATTAAGGATTCCAATTTATCGTGTCCACGTCTTGTATAATCTTATTATACAAAGTACCTTCATTCTAATGTCACCACATCAACAGTTCGGATAAAACTGTTCCATTCTTAATGGGAATGAACCGTACTAGTAATTTTAATTAATTAAAGATCCCAACTTTAATTATCAATTACAGACAATTAAGATTATTATATTAAACATAATCCTCATGTATATAACAACTTATATACTATGTTTAATATTACATTTAATAATCATGGAATTTTATATTATTAATACACTATTAATAACATTAAATGCACACAAATATATAATAGAATGTCAATCTAATTATTAATTCAGCATGAAGATCAACAACATGTGTTCTTAGGGCAATATCCCCAACACCTCTATCACAAGAGTTTTAAAGAAACTCTTGTTTCCAGTCATGTGCCTAGAACATCCACTATCAAGGTACCAAGTGTTAGAGGCATTTGCTTTTAGGGCAACTTGGGCCACATAGCAATAATATTCATCATACCTACTCATCCTAGGTGAAACATGGTCATTCCTAGGAGCCATTGGTCCATTAGCTCTAAGATTCCTAGGTGCATGCATTGTGGCTCTTCTAAGCATATTTTGCTCAATCATACTTTCTCTTAAACATAATCCTCATGTATATAACAACTTATATACTATGTTTAATATTACATTTTATAATCATGGAATTTTATATTATTAATACACTATTAATAACATTAAATGCACACAAATATATAATAGAATGTCAATCTAATTATTAATTCAGCATGAAGATCAACAACATGTGTTCTTAGGGCAATATCCCCAACACCTCTATCACAAGAGTTTTAAAGAAACTCTTGTTTCCGGTCATGTGCCTAGAACACCCACTATCAAGGTACCAAGTGTTAGAGGCATTTGCTTTTAGGGCAACTTGGGCCACATAGCAATAATATTCATCATACCTACTCATCCTAGGTGAAACATGGTCATTCCTAGGAGCCATTGGTCAATTAGCTCTAAGATTCCTAGGTGCATGCATTGTGGCTCTTCTAAGCATATTTTGCTCAATCATACTTTCTCTTATACACAATTTAATATACTTAAAGCAATTAGGCCTAATATGGCCTTCAATTCCACAAAAATGGCAAGTAGGAGTAAAGTAGGAATTCATACCATAGCCTTGTGCAAGCATTTGTGGTCTCCTTCTATTTTGAGTTGCTATTGGGAGCCTTAGGCAACTCTCTCCTTTATGAATGAGCCAAGTTGGCACGTCTTCTAGGTTGAGCATGGAAGACTTCATGTTGAGCTTGTGGGACCCTTTGTTGAGGAGGTCTTGGTTGTGGGAGTCTTGGTTGATGAGGTCTTGGTTGTGGAACTCTAGCTTGTGATGGTGGAGCTCTTGTTGGAATCCTTGCTTGTGCTTGCTTGGAGGATTCACCAACTTCAACCCACTTGGTTGATTGTTGAGGGGCTTGAGCATGTTCAACCTCTTTGCTCTAGACAAATGTTGTCTTATTCAAGGATGTGGCTTCCATTTCTTCCACATATCCTAACCCCTTCTTGTCACTTGGACTCTTCCCATACAACAGTATCTTGTCAAGCTTCTCGGTTCCGGAAGTCATCTTAGCAATCAACCCTTTTGCTTCCATGAGCTCTTTCCTCAAGCTTTCTTCATTCTTCTTGGCCAAGACTAACTCCATCTTCAACCCTTCTTCCATCTCTTTAGCTTTACTCACTTCTTTACTCAAATGGGTCACTTTGGAAGTTAATTCGAGCTTCTCCCCTTTCAACTTGTGTATCTCCTTTTTCTTTTTCAATCTTGAGTTCTCAAAGAATCTCATGAAGTCATCAAAGTCCATCTCTTCATTAAACTCATAATTGGACATTGAAAAGTTGTTTCCACCATTTGAGTCATTTTCATCTACTTCTTTTTGCTTGTCATCTTCCTCTTCTTTATCACTTATGACTTCATTGCTATTATGAGAGGATGAGAAGGCAATGAAGTTGGCAACTTGGTCTTCCTCATCATCCGATGACTTGTCTTCATCTTCTAGGTCATCACTGTCACTCCAAGTAACCGCCATGGCTATTTCTTTCTTCTTCTTCAAATTAGCACACTCGGGAGCAATGTGTCCAAACCCACTACACTCATAGCATTGGACACCCTTCTTGTGGTCTTTCTCTTGAGCTTGCTCCACTTTCTTGAAATGAGCCTTCTTCTTTACAAACTTTCCCTTGGAGCCAAACCCTCTCTTCTCAAACCTCGTGAATTGCTTGAACTTCTTTGCCATCAAAGCAATTTCTTCATCCGAGTCTTCTTCATCCTTTTCAACCTTGACACTCTTCAAGGCAAGACTCTTTTGCTTCTTTGGAGGTGTTGGTGTAGGACCTTTCCTAGACTCATAGGCCAAAAGCCTTCCAATAACTTCACTTGGATTCATTCTTGAATAGTCACTGTAAGGATTCCCATATATTGATTGGCTTATTTCGTGGACAAACCACATGTTGGGGTTGATAATGTAAGGGTAGTTTAGGTGTTTGAACTTCATGCTCGAAGGCCTTTTCAAGACCTCAAGGGACAAGCACGCCAAAGGTATAATTTCTTGTGCTTGATTTTTCTTTGAAGAGATTTAGTAAGCACACACACACTTAGCATACTTGCATTTGTGTGCATACTTTTCACATGTAACTTTACACACTAGCACTTTGTTTTATATCTTGTTGTGTGTATATGTGCTTAGTAATTCATTTCCCGATAGTGTTCGGAAACTTCCGCGCTCACACGTATGTGTGCTTGGTTTTGCGCAAAGATCGCCCACGGAGAATGCCCTTGTCTTCTCCTTGGTTTTCACCATTGTTGGTGATCGACGGTTATGATTGGCGGCCTGGCCGCCGAATGAAACCGCCGTTTCAGTCAAGACAGGTCTGAAGCAATTCTACGGTCACGACCGCCGTTCGAAACCGCCGTTCATACCTGATCAATTTTAATCTCTCGGTCTAATTCAGAGGTTGGATCGGCGATCACGAAACCACCGAATGAAACCGCCGTTGATGCTCTGCTCTTCACGGGCTCAATTCGGCGGTCGTGATCAGCGGCCTGGCCACCGATTGAAACCGTCGAACGGTGCGTTTCAAGGGCAAACTTGTCTTTTCACATGCCCAATTCTTGATGTCTATAAATATCTTACTTTCTCATTCTCTGATCAAGCTTTTTGAGTCATTAGAACCCTAAACTTCAAAGAGAGATTTTTGAGAAAAAATCCAAATCAAGAACTCACCTTTAAACACTCAAATCAAATCCTTTTTGCATTAAAGTTCATCTTGCATTCATCTATGATTGGGTTTGCATCATCACAACATGCTTGGTAAGATTTTGATTAATTTCATCTTATTTTAGTATTTTACTATCAAGCATATTCTCTTTTTAATTACTTGTATGTTTTTGATCATATGATAAATACAAGATTAGAGAATTAATTGTGAAGAATTAATTGAGTGTTGTTTTGTGATAGCTAATTAGATTTTTGATTAATCTTGATTAGCTAAGCTATTTTGACATGTCATCTAGCTATTGATATCTAGGATTGAATTAATTGCATATTATTATCCTAGGTAAGCATTTAGAGTAACCTAGCTCTAAATTGCATTTTGAGTATTTTACATATTCACATAGGTTGCATAATCTCTTCTTAGAGAATTAAGTCTTGAGGCTAAGGTTGCTTAGACCTCAAGCAATTAGGACTAGAGCCACTTTTAAAGGCCCGAGTGGTAAAAATGGGGGGTTATTGACCGGAGTGTTAGACGAGGTCTACATAGGTTGTAAACTCCATTTCGATTAGTGGATTTCGAGGTCCGAGTGTGGCGCACTAAACAGCCCGTGGTTTTTCCCAGTGGTTGGGTTTCCACGTATACATCAAGTGTTATTTAAATTCCGCACTATATTACATTGGCTTGTATTTTTGACTAGTAGGGGCATTTTCGTAAAATTGACTTGCATGCGAAAATTGGTTAATAATAGTTAAAATCTATTCCCCCCCCCCCCCCCCCCCCCCCATCTAGATATATATCTAACACACCGAGCGTTGTTGTTATTTACTTTCAATTGGTATCAGAGCAGGTTCCTAGATATATTTAGGTGATCCTAGCTCATTTTAGGTGTGTTGTGCATTTGTGTGATTTTTGCTCATTCATACATTTTGCATACATTCCATTCATTTGTTACAATGAGTGGATACGGTGGCAACCATGAGGGTGCTTCAAGCACACGGCCTCCTCTCCTCACCGGTGTGAATTATGCCTCATGGAAAGGCAAGATGGAAGCGTACGTGTGCCAAATCCATGATAGGGCATGGATGGCTATTGAAGATGGGTATGCACCTCCTATGATGACTCCCATGGGTGGTGGAGAAGAAGTACTCAAGCCTAAGGCTCAGTGGTCACCTGAAGAGTTTGAGACTTCAAAATGGAATAGGAAGGCATGGCATGCTCTTCTATGTGCAGTGGATGAAAATCAGTACAAACTAATTCAGAACACTAGGATAGCCAATGAGGCATGGGATATCCTAGAGGTTGCACATGAAGGAACCGATGTGGTTAAGGATTCCAAGCTACAAGTCCTTAACCGATGTGGTTAAGGATTCCAAGCTACAAGTCCTTCAAACGCAATTTGAGTTGCTTAAGATGGAGGAGGACGAGTGCTTCAATGACTTTGAAGTCAAGTTGATGGATATTGTGAATCAAAGCCATCAACTCGGTGATCCTTATTCGGATAGGAGAGTTAAGCAGAAAATTATGAGGGCTCTCCCTGCTAGGTTTGAATCAAAGGTGACGGCTTTAGAGGAAAATAGCACTTACAAGGATATGAAGCCGAGCGAGGTTATTGGAAGACTCCTCGCCTATGAATCTAGGAAGGCTCCTAGCATTTCACCTCCTAAAAAGCAAAAAGGAATTGCTTTGAAAGCTTCCAAGGTTGTGAAGGAGGAAAAAGGTGACTCGGACGAAGACATGGCATTGTTGCTTAGAAGATTCAAGAAATTCGTCAAGTTCGAGAAGAAAGGCTTTGGATCCAAAGGCCAAGACTTGAAGAAAAAGGCTCCCTTCAAGAATTTTGAGCCTAAACAAGAGAAGAGTGAAAAGAAAGGGGTCCAATGCTATAAGTGTGGCGGTATAGGACATATCTCACCTGATTGTGGGAATTTGAAGAATAAGATGGTAAAAGTGATGGCCGCCACTTGGAGCGAAAGTATTGACTCCGGAAAGGGAGACAAGTCATCAAGTGATGATGAGCTTACCATCGACTACACAGCATTTGGGGCCACTTGTGTAGAAGATAAAGTTGTTGGTAAGAATGACTTGACTAGTGATCCCATAGAAGAAAAAGATGAAGAAGTAGCTCTAGAGGTGATAGGCGAAGCTACTCATTGGGATATGGCTCTCATTGACTCAAGAGACCAAGGTGAAGGTCTAAATGAGGGAAATGACTCCATAGGTGAGATGGAGAGTGGAGGAGATAGCTCTAGTGTAGATGACTCCTCATCTAACTCTACAAATGGAAGTGTAAAGAAAATGGATGTGAATGACTTTATAGTCAAGTGTGAAAGTTCATTGGAGAAGAAGAATAGAAAATTGAAGATTTTAAAGGATGAAAATCTAGGACTTTCAACACATAATGACCACTTAAGTAAACAAGTGGAGGCATCCAAGAAGATTGAAGACAAGCTAAGGGATGAGCTAGCTATGTCTAAGAGGAATGAAGAAGGGTTGAAGAGAGAGCTTGTTGAAGCTATAGAGTCATTGACTAGGATGACTACAAGCACCAAGAAACTTGACCACATTCTTGGTAGTGGAAAGAACCCTTGTGACAAGAAAGGTATTGGGTATGAAGTAAGCAAGGAGATCACTACTCCAACCAAGACCATCTTTGTCAAGAGTTTGGGCAAGAATGAAGCCTCACCGGTGCACACACCTAGGAAGAAAATTGATCTAGGATAATGCTCAAGAAGTGCACATGTGAAGGAAGCTCCTAGGAGACAACCTCAAGCTCAAAAAGTTCCTCAACCAAATTTCCCTCAAGCTCATATTCATCAAGGGAAGAGGCCAATCATGCAAAATGGATCAAGGAAGCAAGCGAGACCGGTTCAACAACAAAGAAGATTTGAACCCGCTCAACCACAAAGTCATGGGAAGGCTCCTATGCATGCACAAGGACATGGTATGAATTCTAAATTTATCCCTACATGTCACTTTTGTGGTATTGATGGTCACATTAGACCAAATTGCTTTCATTTCATTAAATTATGTAGAATCAAAAGCATGATTGAAAAGAGAATGACAAGAGCTAGAATGCATGCTAATAGGAAGGAAAATATTCATGTTCATGATCCTATTATTTCTAGTACTCTTGAACCATTGTCCACTAGGAAGAAAAATGTCATATCTATGTTGATAAGGAAAAATGAACCCGATTGCTATGAGACTAATAAGTCTCAAATAGGTTCAACCAAGTCAAATGGACTTGGGAGGTCCATAGGACCTCATGACCTTCATTGATGAAGGATGATAATTGACCCCATATGGGGAACTCAAGCAAAGAGAGCTTATGCATACTTGTTGCATGCAAATATTTGAAAAATCTTATGCTTCTTTGTTAATTGCTTGAGTAAGCTTGGTTGCACATATGTATATATGTTTTCAATTCAATAAGTGTGAACCATGCTTGTTTACAATCCATGTCATATTTATGTTTAAACATGCATTTTTGGACTAGGAGATTTACATAGGAAGTATGATTTGGATGACCTATAGTTATCTCCATGACATGATGATTCTTAATGACATGCTTAAAAATTGAAAAGCATGAGTTGTTTATAACATGCTAATGACATATGAAAAGCATGAAATTCAAATGACATGCTCAAATGAAAAAGCATGAATTGATGATTGCAATTTTTAAATGCAAAACTTGTGTGAAAAAGCTTATGAGACTCAAAATGAATAAAGGATCTTGTATCCGTTCAAAGGAATTTATATTCCAAATTGTCTCTCTTTCTTTATTTGTTGAACATGTCTACTATCATACGGGTTTCATTCCTGGAAAAATCAAATAGGGTGCAAAGTTGCTCATGACATGTTTGGCTTATAAAGGTGGATATAGTTGCTCATATATTAAAATTAATGAAAACTCTATATCCTTGCTTCTCTCATGACATTGGTGAAATTGGTTTGAATTCTTATTAGAAACCTTTGTCATTTGCTTTGCCAAATACCATTGTATTTTGGACTTGAATGCTACATGTCTTGTATGCAAAGCATGTTTTGATTCACACATTTATTTTAAAAATAAATCTCCTTGTTTCTCTCCTATTAATAGAGTTGCATAAAGTGCATTTTATGATTATGCAAATGACTTGAATGCTATCATCTCTCTTTGCTAAGTTACCCGGTTGGGGACTACTCCTTTGCCTATATCATGACAAAAGGGGGAGTAGAATGGTAGTAAGGGGAGTTGCAATTATGCATGTTGGGGAGACAATACATTGAGGGGGAGTAACCCATTGAGGGGGAGCATTGCATTCACAATTATTACATGATGTTGTAGTTGTGCTTAAATTCTTAGAATGCAAATGCTTGTTCTAATTCTCACTTGATTCATCTCACTTTTTACTTGAATTGGAAAGTATAGAAACTTTGCTTTCAGGGATTGATTGTTCTACTTGAGATTGAAGACTTCAAGATTATTTTTACATATCTTTTTGTAAAGTAGAAAATCATAGTAGACCCGTAGTTTCTATTATGTTGTGAAGAATCAATGTGAGTGGTGATTTTGTCACGAAATAGCCAAAGGGGGAGATTGTAAGGATTCCCATATATTGATTGGCTTATTTCATGGACAAACCACATGTTGGGGTTGATAATGTAAGGGTAGTTTAGGTGTTTGAACTTCATGCTCGAAGGCCCTTTCAAGACCTCAAGGGACAAGCACGCCAAAGGTATAATTTCTTATGCTTGATTTTTCTTTGAAGACATTTAGTAAGCACACACACACTTAGCACACTTGCATTTGTGTGCATACTCTTCACATGTAACTTTACACACTAGCACTTTGTTTTATATCTTGTTGTGTGTATATGTGCTTAGTAATTCGTTTCCCGATAGTATTCGGAAACGTCCGCGCTCACACGTATGTGTGCTTAGTTTTACGCGAAGACCACCCACAAAGAATGCCCTTGGCTGCTCCTTGGTTTTCACCATTGTTGGTGATCGGCGGTTATGATCGGCGGCTTGACCGCCGAATGAAACCGCCGTTTCAGTCCAGATAGGTCTGAAGCAATTCTGCGGTCACGACCGCCGTTCGAAACTGCCGTTCATACCTGATCGATTTTAATCTCTCGGTCTAATTCGGCGGTTGGATCGGCGGTCACGAAACCGTTGAATGATACCGCCGTTGATGCTTTGTTCTTCACGGGCTCAATTTGGCGGTCGTGATCGGCGGCCTGGCCACCGATTGAAACCGCTGAACGGTGCGTTTCAAGGGCAAACTTGTCTTTTCACATGCCCAATTCTTGATGTCTATAAATATCTTACTTTCTCATTCTCTGATCAAGCTTTTTGAGTCATTAGAACCCTAAACTTCAAAGAGAGATTTTTGAGAAAAAAACCAAATCAAGAACTCACCTTTAAACACTCAAATCAAATCCTTTTTGCATCAAAGTTCATCTTGCATTCATCTATGATTGGGTTTGCATCATCACAACATGCTTGGTAAGATTTTGATTAATTTCATCTTATTTTAGTATTTTACTATCAAGCATATTCTCTTTTTAATTACTTGTATGTTTTTGATCATATGATAAATACAAGATTAGAGAATTAATTGTGATGAATTGATTGAGTGTTGTTTTGTGATAGCTAATTAGATTTTTGATTAATCTTGATTAGCTAAGCTATTTTGACATGTCATCTAGCTATTGATATCTAGGATTGAATTAATTGCATATTATTATCCTAGGTAAGCATTTAGAGTAACCTAGCTCTAAATTACATTTTGAGTATTTTACATATTCACATAGGTTGCATAATCTCTTCTTATAGAATTAAGTCTTGAGGCTAAGGTTGCTTAGGCCTCAAGCAATTAGAACTAGAGCCACTTTTAAAGGCCCGAGTGGTAGAAGTGGGGGGTTATTGACCGTAGTGTTAGACGAGGTCTACATAGGTTGTAAACTCCATTTCGATTAGTGGATTTCGAGGTCCGAGTGTGGCGCACTAAACAGCCCGTGGTTTTTCCCAGTGGTTAGGTTTCCACGTATACATCAAGTGTTATTTACCGCACTATATTACACTTGCTTGTATTTTTGACTAGTAGGGGCATTTTCGTAAAATTGACTTGCATGCGAAAATTGGTTAATAATAGTTAAAATCTATTCCCCCCCCCCCTCTCTCTAGATATATATCTAACACACCGAGCGTTATTGTTATTCACTTTCAGTCACTATTTTCTTCCAATGCCGTCACTTTGGATTCAAACCTCTCGGGAAGTGACCTCATGATCTTTTGTTTATTCTTCTATCCGAGTAGGGATCACCAAGTTGGTGAATTTGGTTCACTATATCCATAAGCTTCACTTGGAAGTCATTGAAGCACTCATCCTCTTCCATCTTTATGGTCTCAAATTGTGTTTGAAGGACTTGGAGCTTGGAATCCTTAACTACATCGGTTCCTTCATAAGCCGTCTCTAATATATCCCAAGCTTCCTTCGCTATCCTTTTAGTTTGATTGAGCTTGTATTAGTTGTCATCCATGGCACATAGGATTGCATGCATGGCTTTGTTGTTCCATTTTGAAGCCTCAAATTCTTATAGAGTCCATTGTGCCTTCGGCTTGAGGACTTCCTCTCCACCTTCCGTAGGAGTCATCATAGGTGGGGTGTATCCATCTTCAATCTCCATCCATGCCCGGTCATGAATTTGACACACATATGCTTCCATTTTACCCTTCCATGAAGCATAATTGACCCCGTTGAGCAATGGGGGTCTTGTGCTAGAGGCACCATCACCTCCAATTCCATTTACACTCATTGTGTTTGGGTTTGAATGAAATGAATACACACAAACAAGCTAAGCACACATAACAATGCAAACAAATGCAAGAGACTCTAACAAGAACAAGGGATCTTCTAATTATGTTAAGGAACCCGCTCTGAAACCAATTGAAAATATATATAAACGCGTCCTAAGGTAATCTAGAGGCCGGGGGGGGGGGGGGGAATAGATTATATTTAATTCTTTTATCCAATTTTCGTTATTAGCCAATTTTTACGAAAATTCCCCAAACAAGATACAAAGCGGAAAATAAAGGACACACAATATTTACGTGGAAACCCACACGGGGAAAAACCACAGGCTGTTAAGTGCGCCACACCCGAACCTCAATCCACTAATTGTAATGGCAATTACAACATAGGTTGACCACATCAAACCTCACACAGTTACTAATCTACCACTACTACCCGCAAGCCTTCAAGAGTGAATCTAGTCCATGCTTGCAAAACTATCACAATAGTAACTACAAGACTTGGCTCGAAAAGAAGAGATAAAACAACCTAATGTGAATATATGAAATACTCAAGATGCTAAAAATGCAAGGTTAGACATTTAAGCTTATCTAGGCATGGATGAACATGTTAGACATTCCTAGATATCATTTTGCTAGATGACATGCATATACTATAATTAAATAAGCAACCAAAATCCTATATGCACTATCTATCACAATACAACTCACAAATCACAAGAGAAACAATCTTGAAACTAAGTCAAGTCATAAAGAAGCAATCTTGAATCAATTCAAGTGATAAAAAAGCTATCTTGTAAAACAAGAACATATAGATATGAGAATGATGTTCTAGATACAAGTCATGTGAGCAATACTAAAAACCCTAAATGAAATCAACCTAGAATCATGCTAGATGATGTATGAAAGATGCAAGATGAAGGGTGTTTGTGTTTTGGAAGATAAAAGATGAAGCTTTGATACCTTGGCTTTGAAGATGCTCAATAAAACTCTCAAAGGTGTAATTTTTGCTCTAGAAAATGAGCCAAGACTATCAACTTATATATATAAGAGATCCAAAAGAAATGACGTCGTTTTGAAGAAAAATGTTTCAGATTCCGTCATTTGTGCTGGTGTAGCGCTGGACGACCAGCGCACCTCACCAGCGCACGCCCTTAAATTTGCAAGGGCGCTGGACGAGCGGCGCCACTGAGGGGCGCAGATCAACGGCAACATTCTGGAGAAGTTACGCTGGTGTGCTTGCGCTGGTCACGACCAGCGCACACCCACTCCCTTAAGCACACATACACACGTGCAAGGGTCAAAACAAAAAGGAATGCAACCTAAGGCTAACATGATGCCATTATAATCACAAGATTCAATTAATGAACATATGCAAGTGATGTGAGTGTGTGCAACTACATCTCTTCAAATTAGAGTTAAGTCTATCGAATTACCATACTTGAAGCACTTGAAGTCCACAATGAGGTTCTTTGAACTTTAATGAGGATTTCTTCACTCCTAAGCTATCCTCACAAATTGAACCCCATTGTGGTTTTGTCAACGAATTGAGCCAATACAAAATGAGGCATTTACAGGTTTGATTTGTAAGGGTAGTTAGGTGATTGAGGATTTAGCTCAAAGGCCCTTTCAAGACCTCAAAGTGACAAGCACTCCAAAGGTATAATCTCTAGTGCTTAGTTTTCTTTGAAGAGATTTAGTTGCACACACACACTATGCATACTTGCATATGTGTGCATTCTCTTCACATGTCACATTTCACACTTGCACTTTGATGTTGTATATTGTTATGTGTTTATGTGTCTTGTAATTCGTTTTCCGATATTGTTCGGAAGCGTCCGCGCATGCACGAATGTGTGCTTGGTTCAGCACGAAGATCGCCTTTGGAGAATGCCCTTGGCTTCTCTTTTGGGTTCACCACTTTGTACACTTGCACATTGTGCTCATGTGGAAACAGGGCATTGTCGCCCTTTGTTGGTATCGCCATTTGATGGTGTCGCCATGGTGACAGTGAAATCTATCCCTGAAATTTAATCATGTATGAGGTTGTCATGAGATGTCGCCCTGAGACAAATGGCGACCATGAAGTTTTTTGTGTTGCGTCAGAGGTCGCCTTGAGATGTCACCATGGCGACCAAGTGGCGATATAAAAAAAAATATTGGTGTAGCCACGAGGTCGTCCTGAGACAAATGGCGACATCAAATGGCGACAACTGATTTTGGCCAAAACGACACAGCTTCAATTTGACCTCCTATATATATGCCTCTTTGTTCTTAGGTCAATGCATGACTCAAAAGTCATATTTTTAATTGAGAGCTTTTTCAAAGAGAGATTTTTAATCAAGAACTCATCTTTGATCATCTTTGTTTACACAAATACTTTTCCATGATCATCAATCGTCATCTAGCATCATCTCCGATAATCTAGATATCTTTTTGCATGGATATTTCAACACACTTTGCTTGGTAAGTTTTTCACTTATATCTTACATATTTTGTGTCTTTCTTTACAAGAAACTTCATTTATCACTTGTATGTCATTCATATATATTTTAGATACAAGTTTGAGATTAGTGTATTGATTGTTTGAGAGTTGTATTGTGATAGCTATCTAGGTTCTCATAATCTATGTTTAGCTAAGCTTTTTGACATGTCATTTAGCCAATGATATCTATGATTATTCTAATTGCAAAATTGTCATCCTAGATAAGCATATAGGGTTACCTAGCTCTAATTGCATTTTTGGATATTTCATATATTCACTTAGGTTGTATTATCTCTTCATTGAGAAGTGAGTCTTATGTAGCTTCCGAGATTAGGTTGTGTAAATCACAAGCAATTGGACTAGGTCCACTTATATCGGGATTAGGTAGGTGTGTGATTATATACCGGTATTAGGTTGTAATCTTTAACACATTTGGATTCGAGGTTCGAGTGTGGTGCACTTACTAGCCCGTGGTTTTTCCCATGAGGGTTTCCATATAAATATCAAGTGTTATTTATATTCCACACCATATTACACTTGCTATATTATATTGACTATTAGGGGTATTTTCATAATCTTGACCATACACGAAAATTAGGTAAAATCGGATAAAATCTATTCACCCCCCTCTAGATTAATATTGATCACACTGAGTATTTGTTTCAATCTCTTCATTGAAATGTAAGACTTGTGGCTAAGATTGCTTAGGCCACAAGCAAATTGGATTAGAACCACTTTTAAAGGCCCGCGGGTAGAAGTGGGGGGTTGTTGACCGTAGTGTTTGACGAGGTCAACATAGGTTATAAACTCCATTTCAATTAATGGATTTGAGGTTCGAGTGTGGCGCACTTACTAGCCCGTGGTTTTTCCCGTGAGGGTTTCCACGTAAATATCAAATGATATTTAATATTCCGCACATATTACACTTGCTATATTATATTGACTAGTTAGGGGTATTTTCGTAATCTTGACCATACAGGAAAATTGGGTAAAATTAGTTAAAATCTATTTACCCCCGGCCCCCCTAGATTAATATTATACACACCGTTATTAGTTTCAATTGGTATCAGAGTGGGTTCTTAGATACACTTAGGTGATCCTAGCTCACTTTGGTGTATTTTGCATTTGTGTGATTTTTGTTCTTTCATACATTTTACATTTCATTTCATTCATTCATTATATACAATGAGTGGAAACGGTGGAAATGGTGATGGCAACGAGGGTGCTTCTAGCACAAGGCCTCCACTTCTTACCGGGTTGAATTATGCCTCTTGGAAAGGCAAGATGGAGTCGTATATATGTTAAATCCATGACTGGGCTTGGATGGCGGTTGAAGACGGCTACACATCACCCATGATGACTCCTACGGGTGGAGGAGAGGATGTGCTCAAGCTTAAAGCGCAGTGGAACGCGCAAGAGTTTGAGTCATCAAAATGGAATAGAAAGGCAATGCATGCCATCCTATGTGCAATGGATGAGAATCAATATAAGTTGATTCAGAACACTAGGATTGCCAAGGAGGCATGGGATATCCTAGAGGTTGCACATGAAGGTACCGAGGTCGTCAAGGATTCGAAACTTCAAGTCCTCCAAATTCAATTCGAGTTGCTTAAGATGGAGGATAATGAATGCTTCAATGATTTCGAAATCAAATTGATGGATATTGTGAATCAAAGCCATCAACTCAGTGATCCATATTCGGATAGGAGAATCAAGCAAAATATTATGAGATCTCTCCCTGATAGATTTGAGTCTAAGGTGACGGCTTTAGAGGAGAATAGCTCCTACAAGGATATGAAGCCAAGTGAGGTGATTGGGAGGCTTCTAGCTTATGAGTCTAGGTAAGGTCCTACCTCCACACCTCCTAAAAAGCAAAAGGGAATTGCTTTGAAAGCCGCCAAGGTTGAGAAGGAGGAAAGTGATGACTCGGATGAGGATATGGCGTTGTTGATGAGGAGATTCAAGAAATTCTACAAGTCCGAGAAGAAGGGTTTTGGATCTAAGGGCCAAGACTTGAAGAAAAAGGCTTCTTTCAAGAAGTTTGAGCCTAGGCAAGAGATGAGCGAAAGGAAAGGGATCCAATGCTATGAGTGTGGCAGAAGAGGACATATTGCACCCGATTGTGAGAATTTGAAGAACAAGAAGGGTAAAGTGATGGCCGCCACTTAGAGTGGAAGTGATGACTCCAATGATGGAGATGAGTCTTCAGATGATGAAGAACTCATGGCTAACTTTATAGCCTTTGCCTTCTCCCACAAAAGCAAAGGTTATAGTAAAGAAGATGAAGAGAGTCAAGAGGAAATTGTCTCAAGTGAAGATGACTCCTTATCTAACTCCATAAAAGGACATGTGGAGAAAATGGATCTTGAAGACTTCATGATCAAATTTGAAAGCTTAAGGTTGAAGAACAAAAGAGAAATCCTATGGTTGAAAAAAGAAAATTTAGAGCTTTCAATCAAGGTTGATGACTTGAGTGAAGGAGTAATGAGATCGGTGGAAAATGAAGATAAGCTAAGAAAGGAGTTAGACTTATCTAGAAGGAATGAAGAAGGTTTGATGAGAGAGCTTAATGAAGTTAAGGGATCAATGACAAGGATGACTTCTAGCACCGAAAAACTTGACCTTATGTTAAGTGTTGGGAAAAGTCTTTGTGACAAGAGAGGTCTAGGATTTGAATATGGCAAGGAGTCCTCTACTCCTCACAAGATGGTATTTGTCAAGAGCTTGAGCAAGAATGAAGCTTTACCGGTGCAAACTCCTAGGAAGAAGATTGATCTAGGACAATGCTCACATAGTGCACAAGTGAAGGTGGCTCCAAGAAGACTATCTCAAGCTCATCCCACAAGAGCTCCTCAAGCCAACATTCCTCAACAAATGGCTCACAAAGGAAAGATACCAATCATGCAAGTTCAATCAAGAATGCAAACTAGTCTGGTTCAACAATGAAGATGCAATGAACCGCTTCAACCACAACGGCATGGGAAGGCTCCTATGCATGCTCAAGGACAAGGTATGATTCCTAATTTCATCCCTACATGTCACTTTTGTGGTATTATTGGTCATATTAGACCAAATTGCTTTTGCTACATTAAAATGCGTAGAACTAAAAGCATGATTGAGAAGAAAAAGAATAGAGCTATGATGCATGTTCCTAGAAATGAGAGAATTAATTTGCATGATTCTAGGACATCTAGAGCCAATGTACCATTGACCGCTAGGAAGAAAAGTGTTTTACCTAGGTGGATTAGAAGAGATGAATATTTTTGCAATGTTGCTCTAATTGCCTTGAAGGCAAATTCTTCTAATTTGTGGTATTTAGATAGTGGGTGCTCTAGGCACATGACGGGAAACAAGAGTTTCTTCGAGACTCTTGTCATGGAGGAAGGAGGATGTGTCACCTTTGGTGATGGATTCAAAAAGAGAGTTGTAGGGAAAGGAACAATTTCCATCCCTGGATTACCCTCCTTGTCCAATGCTTTATTTGTTGATGGCTTGAAAGCCAATTTGATAAGCATTTCTCATCTAAGTGATGAATGACTTTCCGTCTTATTTAGTAAGAAAGATTGCTCAATCCTATTGCCTGATGGACAAACCTTGTTGAAAGGTATGAGATCTAGCGACAATTGTTATTGTCTTGAAGCTAGAATAGTCTCAAACAATGTGTCAAAGGATGAGCAAATTGAGTTATGGCATGAAAGACTTAGCCACATGAACTATCGTGATCTATGGATCTTAGATAAGTTCAATGTTGTGTGTGGCCTTCCCAAGCTTGGGAAGAAAGCCAATGGAGTTTGTGGACTTTGCCAACAAGGAAAACAAACCAAAAGCATGTACAAAAAGGGCAAGTATCTCTCCACCAAGAAGCCCCTAAAGCTTCTCCACATGGATCTTATCAGTCCTATGCAAACCGAAAGTTTTGGTGGAAAGAGATACATTTTTGTTGTTGATAATTTCTCTAGGTTCACATGGACATTTTCTTAGAGAAAAATCCGAAACTTTTGATAAGTTTAAAATGCTTTGTACTAAAATTCAAAATGAAATGAACTCTAACATTAAAAGCATTAAACGGACTAGAAGTGACCATGAGAGGGAATTTGAGAATGCCCTCTTTGAAAGCTATAGCAATAGCTTAGGGATCTCCCATGAGTTTTCGGCTCCTAGGACACCTCAACAAAATGGAACTGTTGAGAGGAAGAATAGGGTCCTTTAAGAGATGGCCCGTGCGATGTTACTTAGTAACAATGTCCCTAGGAACCTATGGGCCGAAGCTGTCAATACAGCTTGCTATATAGGAAATAGAGTTTTCCTAAGGCTCGGAACTAGAAATACCTCCTATGAGTTGTGGAAGGGTAGGAAGCCAAATGTTAGCTACTTCCACTCATTTGGAAGCAAGTGCTACATTTTAAATGACCGTGATCAACTTGGTAAGTTTGATGCTAAGAGTGATGAGGGTATCTTTATTGGGTATGTCTTGAATAGTAGAGCCTATAGAGTTTTCAACTTGAAGACTCGAACCGTTATGGAATCATCTAATGTTGTCATTGATGATGAAAGGCTCAAGTCTATTGACTATGAGGGGGAGGTAGTTAGAGAAGATGACTCTCCTTTGGAGAGGGTTGTGGAGACTCCCAATGTTGGGACGTCCAATGGTGATAATGAGGACACACAACCTATTGATAGAGTTCCTCTCTTGGACTTTAATGAACCCGCTCCATGGGTTAGAAAACTCCATGATAAAGATGACATCATTGGAGATATGAATGTGGGTGTTAGAACTAGGCGTCAAATAGCTAATCTCATTAGCTTTACATGCTACACCTCTCAAATAGAACCCAAAAAGGTTGATGAAGCATTAAATGATGAATTTTGGGTTCTTGCCATGCAAGAAGAACTAAACCAATTCGAAAGGAATGAGGTTTTGACTCTAGTTCCTAGGCCTAAAAGCACAGATGTTATAGGCACTAAGTGGATTTATAGGAACAAATCCGATGAGGATGGCAATATAGTGCGGAACAAGGCTAGACTTGTAGCACAAGGGTACTCTCAAATTGAGGGTATCGACTTTGAGGAGACATTTGCTCATGTTGCCTGTCTAAAGTCCATTAGCCTTCTCTTGTCCATTTCTTATGTGCACAAGTTCAAATTGCACAAAATGGATGTCAATAGTGCCTTCCTCAATGGCTTCTTGCAATAAGAAGTGTTTGTTGAACAACCCAAGGGGTTTGTAGATGCATAACACCCCAACCATGTCTATCGCCTCAAGAAGGCTCTCTATGGGTTGAAACAAGCACCGAGGGCTTGGTATGAGCTCCTCACTCAATTTCTTGTTGACAATAACTACACAAGGGGTAGTGTTGATAAGATGCTATTCATCAAGAAAGATAATGATGAGTTCTTTATAGCTCAAATATATGTTGATGATATAGTGTTTGGCTCCACCAACAACATCAAGGTCCAACAATTTGTTGATGTTATGTCTCATGAATTTGAGCTGAGTCTTGTTGGTGAGCTTAGTTACTTCCTAGGTTTGCAAATTAGGCAATTAAATGATGGGATCTTTATAACCCAAGCCAAATATGCCAAAAACCTAGTGAAGAAGTTTGGTCTAGAAAATGCCAAACATTGTGATACACCCATGAGTACCACTTTAAAGCTTAGTGAAACAAATACTTAGTGTGTTTAATATTAATCTAGAGGGGGGGGGGGGGGGGGGGGGGGGGGGTGAATAGATTTTAATCGATTTTACCAAATTTTCGTATATGGTCAAGATTACGAAAATGCCTCTAATAGTCAATATAGTATAGCAAGTGTAATATGGTGCAGAAATTAAATAACACTTTATGTTTACGTGGAAAGCCTCACGGGAAAAACCACGGGCTAATAAGTGAGCCACACTCGAACCTTGAATCCACTAAATGTGTAAACCGATTACAACCTAATCCCGGTAAGTAATCACACACCTACCTAATCCCGGTATAAGTGGACCTAGTCCAATTGCTTGTGCTTTACGCAACCTAATCCCGTAAGCTACACAAGTCTTACTTCTCAATAAGGAGATGATACAACCTACGTGAATATATGAAATACTCAAATATGCAACAAGAGCTAGGTAATTCTATATGCTTATCTAGGATGATGATATATCAAGAAATACAATCCTAGATATCAAGAGCTAAGTGACATGTTAAAAAGCTTAGCAAATCAAAGATTATGCAAACCTAGAAAGCTATCACAATACAACTCTCAAACATTCAAAACACTAATCTCAAACTTGTATCTAAGATATATATGAATAACATACAAGTAATAAATGAGATTGCTTGCAAAGAAAGACACAAAATATGTAAGATATTAGTGAAAAACTTACCAAGCAAAGTGTGATGAAGAAACCATGCAAGATGACATCTAAATGATCATGGAAATAGTGTTTGTGTAATCAAAGGTGAGTTCTTGTGTATTTTTCTTACTTTGAAAAATATCCTAAGTATAAAATTTGAAAATCAACTCACTTGAGTGACTGAAAGTCATAGAGGCATATATATAGGGGGTTAAAGTCAAAGTGATGCGTTTTAATAAGTTCCCCTGTTTTTGCCTTGGGCGCTGTACAGGTCGCTATACATAGAGCAACTTGTACAGCGCCTACCTGGGTAAATGAAGAACATTCTTCATTGGTGTTGTTCGAACAACGCTTCTGTACAGCGCCTGAACAGCGCCACAACTCTGTTCTCTCGGGAAAACAAAGAGTCGCTGTACGTACAGTGCTTTGTATAGCGACTGTACAGCGACCCAACAACGACTGATTAAATCGATCAGGTCTGTACAGCACCTATCCCATTTTCATCAGGTCTCAGATGGGCGCTGTTTGTACAGCACTTCTGTAGAGCGCTTTGAACAGCGCCCTATTCAAGAAAGCTGAAAGAAATAAATACTGCTCGGTGTGTATGATAAATCAATCTAGGGGGGTGAATAGGTTTTAACTATTATTACTCAATTTTCGCATGCAAGTCAATTTTACGAAAATTCGAAAATACAAACAAGTGTAATATGGTGCGGAAATTAAATTACACTTGATGTATACGTGGAAACCTAACCACTGGGAAAAACCACGGGCTGTATAGTGCACCACACTCGAACCTCGAAATCCACTAATTGAAATGGAGTTTACAACCTATGTAGACCTCGTCTAACACCCTGGTCAATAACCCCCCACTTCTACCACGCAGGCCTTTAAAAGTGGCTCTAGTCCAATTGCTTGAGGCCTAAGCAATCTTAGCCCCAAGTCTTAATTCTCAATGAAGAGATAATGCAACCTATGTGAATATGTATGAATATTCAAATAACAAACAAGGCTAGGGAACCTTAGATGCTTATCTAGGATGATGATATAATCAATTAAATCAATCCTAGATATCAAATGCTAAATGACATGTCAAATAGCTTAGCTAATCAAGATTAATCAAAAACCTAATTAGCTATCACAATACAACACTCAATCAATTCATCACAATCAATTCTCTATTCTTGTATTTAGCATATGATATAAAACATACAAGTAATTTAAGGAGATGGCTTGATAGTAAAAATACTAAAATAAGATGAAGTTAATCAAAATCTTACCAAGCAAGTTGTGATGATGCAAACCCATGCATGGATGCATTCTATATAGTCATAGAAGATGCAATATGAAATTTGATGCAAAAAGGATTTGATTTGAATGGTTAAAGGTGAGTTCTTATTTTGATTTTCTCTCAAATATCTCTCTTTGAAGTTTAGGGTTCTAAGGAGTAAAAGAACTTATTCAGATAATGAGAAAGTGAGATATTTACAGACGTCAAGAATATGGCATGTGAAAAGACAATTTTGCCCATGAAACGCACCGATCGGCGGTTTCAATCGGTGGCCAGGCCACCGTTTACAACGGCCGAATTGAGCCCGAGAAGAATAGAGCATCAACGGCGGTTTCGAAACCGCAGAATCAAACCCGAGAGAAAAAACCAATCAGGTATGAACGGTGGTTTCAAACGGCGGTCGTGGCCGCCGATCGTAACTGCAGAATTGCTCCAGACACTTCTAGACGCAAACAGCGGTTTCATTAGACGGCCAAGCCGCCGATCACCAACAGAGGTGAAAACCAAGGAGAAGCCAAGATCATTCTCCTTAGGCGGTCTTCGCGCAAAACCAAGCATATTCTAGTGCATGCGCGGACATTTCTGAATAATATCGAGAACCGAATTACTAGGCACATATACACACAACAAGATATATTAATCAAAGTGCTAGTGTGTAAAGTGACATGTGAAGAGTATGCACACAAATGCAAGTATGCAAAGTGTGTGTGTGCTTCTAAATCTCTTCAACGAAAGTTAAGCACTAGAAGTATACCTTTGGAGTGCTTGGCAACATTGAGGACTTGAAAGGGTCTTAAGCTTGATAATAAATCACTTAAGCTACCCTTACATACAATCCCTAACACATGGTTTGTCCATGAAATAAGCCAATCAAGATATGAGAATCCTTACAAAAGCAATCCTAAGTCATAAAATGACATGGCAAAGGACATACAAAAAATGCAATCATAAGAGCATGCAAGAAGAGATGTTAATGAACATTAATGCACATAAATAAGACACACAACATACAAGAACAAAACATATGCATGAGTTGTGAGTGTGTGCAACTATCTCTTCAATGCAAGTAAGCACTTAGAAATTACCTTTGGTGCTTATCAATGAGGAGGTCTTCAAAGAGCATTGAACTTGAATATCAATACCTAAGCTACCCTTACAATGAACCCCACATGTGGTTTGTCCATGAAATAAGCCAATCAATAAACGGGAACCTGACAATCTCCCCATTTGGCTATTTCGTGACAAAACCACCACTCACATTGATTCATCACAAAAAATAGAAACTATGGGTCAACAATGATTTTCTACATTACAAAGAGATATTTTAAATACTACATCTTGAAGTCTTCATTCTCTTGTAGAATAATCAATCCCTGAAAATAAGATTTCTATACTTTCCAATACAAGTAAAATGTGAGATTAATCAAGTGAGAACAAAAACAAGCATTTGCATTTTCAGAGTTTAGGCACAACATTTTGCAATGTATGTGTATGCAATACTCCCCCTCAACGGGTTACTCTCCCTCAATGAATATTCTCCCCAACATGCACAATAGCTACTATAATTTGCAACTCCCCCTTACCACATTCTACTCCCCCTTTTTGTCATGATATAGGCAAAGGAGTAGTCCCCAACCGGGTCACACTTAGCAAAGAGAGATAGTAGCATGCAAGATATTTGCATAATCATATAAGTCACTTTATGCATTCCAATTAATTGAAGAGAAACAAGGAGATTTATTTGAAGAAAATGTGTGAATCAAACATGCTTTGCATACAAGACATGTAGCATTCAAATCCAAAATACAATGGTATTTGGCAAAGCAAATGACAAAGGTTTCTAATAAGAATTCAAACCAATTTCACCATTGTCATGAGAGAAGCAAGGATATAGAGATTTCATTGATTTTAATTTAAGAGCAACTATATCCAACTTTATAAGCGAAACATGGCATGAGCGACTTTGCACCCTATTTGATTTTTTCGGATAAGATATCTGTATGATAATAGCCATGTTCAAATAATAAAGGAAGAGAGACATTTGAAATTTAAATTCCTTTGAAAGGATACAAGATCCTTTATTCATTTAAGAACGCAATCATCAATTCATACTTTTCATTTGAGCATGTCATATGAATTTCATGCTTTTCAATTTTCAATAGCATGTTATATAAGAATCATCATGTCATGGAGATAATTATAGGTCATTCAAAGCATACTTCCTATGTAAATCTTCTAGTCCAAAAATGCATGTTTGAACATAAATATGACATGGATTGTAAACAAACAAGGTTCACACTTATTGAATTGAAAACATATATACATATGTGCAACCAAGCTTACTCAAGCAATTAAAGGAAGAAGCATAAGATATTTCAAATTTTTTGCAAGTGACAAGAATGCAAAATAGCTCTCTTTGCTTGAGTTGAACCATATGGGGTCAATCACAAATCACATCACTCCACAAGACATATCCCAATAGATCTACTAAGAGTTTTAAATCGAGTAGCATATAAGGGTTTAGTAAATAAGTCCGCAAGTTGATCATTAGTACCTACATGTTCAAGTACTATGCATTTATTTTCAACAAGCTCTCTAATGAAATGATGGCGGATGTCAATATGCTTCATTCTAGAATGTTGCACCGGATTCTTGGAAATATTTATAGCAGTCATATTATCACAAAAAAGAGGGTTAGAGTACCTTGGTTGAATTCGTAGTCGACTAGCATTTACTTCATCTATAGGAATTGTGTGCATCCACTCCCCGCGGCTATGTACTCGGCCTCGGCCGTGGACAAGGAAATCGAGTTTTGCTTCTTGTAGAACCAAGACACCAAGTTGTTGCCTAGAAAGAAGCAACCGCCTGATGTGCTCTTCCTATCATTGCAATTTCCTGCCCAATCCGCATCATTAAAGCCTATAAAACTAGCATTAGTGTCAAACGAGTACCAAATCCCATAGTTGGATGTCCCATTCACATAGCGAATGATTCTCTTTACGGAAGAGAGATGGGACTCCTTAGGATCCGCTTGGTACCTAGCACACACACCTACACTAAAAAATATATAGGGCCTACTTGCAGTCAATTAAAGCAAGCTACCTATCATGGCTCGATACAGAGTTTGTTCCATATTTTTTCCACTTGCATCCTTGCTAAGCTTCAAAGTGGTATTCATGGGTGTATTACAATGTTTGGCATTTTCTAGATCAAACTTCTTCACTAGGTTTTTGGCATATTTGGCTTGGGTAATAAAGATCCCATCATCTAATTGCCTAATTTGCAAACCTAGGAAGTAACTTAGCTCACCAACAAGACTCATCTCAAATTCATGAGACATAACATCAACATATTGTTGGACCTTTGTGTTGTTGGTAGAGCCAAACACTATATCATCAACATAGATTTGAGCTATAAAGAGCTCATCCTTGTCATTCTTGATTAATAGAGTCTTGTCAATACTACCCCTTGTGTAGTTATTGTCAACAAGAAATTGAGTGAGGCGCTCATACCAAGCCCTCGGTGCTTGACGCATCCGAACCGGTTCTACAAATATCACTATAAATTACCTATTCTATCTCGGTTATACTAGAGGGACGCGCGAGTCTGGTGACCCTATTGCAAGTGCACAAGTCGTTAAACTAGTGTAGTGAGCAAGTAAGGGTATCGTTCCCACAAGGTTAGCAATGTGTAGACGCTTAAAATAGCTTAACTCTACAATTTTCTAATTATGCTAAAACAAGTTGATTAAATTAATTGATGATCAACACATTAACTATTCTAAGATTTAAATAGGCTAAGTAACAATTACACTACTTGATTCAAATTCTAGACTAAAAGTTGTTAAGGGAATAGATTAATCCAAGTATATCCCTAGTATCTTAATCAATCATTCATTAAGTTCACTCACCAATTCCTAACATGCATCTATTCATGTAAATTATTAAGCACTAAATTCTCAACTCTAATCACAATCTAAGGTTAGAGAAGTAATTAAAGGAGAATTATTCAATTGCTAGTAGAGAATTATAAGTTAATAATCTCTACACATAGATGCTAAAATAGGGAATATGCAATAAATGGTCTTATGCATACAAGTTCTTCAAGTCATTGCACCACCACTCATACAACATTAAATGATATATGCATAACTTGAGAAAATTATATTAATAAGATTGATTATATAGCAAGGGCAATACAAGGATTAAATCTAATCCCCTAACAAGAGGAATTAGTTACACATAGTATCAAGATTACAAAGATACACAAGCAAAGGAAACATCACCAATTGATACACTTGTGAAGTGGAAATGATCCTCCTTGCAATCCAAGCAACAAATCCTTCTATGGCAACTTGAAGTGATCACACTAAGTAACCAAAATATGGTGTTTGGTTACCTAGAAAATGGCCAAGAAACTAACTATCTCTTTTCTTTTCTAAGAGAAAAATATCTACTAATATCTATCTCTCTCTATCTATCTACTTATATGTCTAAGTATATTGGTTGAGAGACTTCTTTGAGTAGTTAATAACATGCAAGTGTGCATGGATGAGAGAGAAGGCCTTCCAAGGACAATAGGTGGAAAAAAGGGCAGTTTTGATTGGCTTTGGGCGAGCTTCGATCAACTTGCAACTCATCAGAGTCGCCGGCGGGTATGTGCAACAGCTTTTTGTCCGCTGAATGAACCTGCCAGGCTTACATTTCTTCCTTCGCGGACTTGTTCCGCCGGACTTATCTCTCCGTGACTCCTGCATGAACTCGCTAAAGATGACAGCAGCTTCGTGCGGTGAGACATATCCCGATGGGCAGAGTGCTTGAACTCGCCAGCCCTGCTCTTCTTCTGTTTTCTGCTTATTTTGCTCTCTTTTCGTCACTTTGGACAAAAATGCCCTTGAAATGCCTATTTTACCTGAAAAGACTTATTTACAATATTAAACACGTAAAATGCTTAGAAAACGGTTACAAAAACAAGGTAAAAGGGGCGCTTAATGTAAACATTTGAAGCGCGATCAGACCCCCAAACCTAACTTTTGCTCGTCCCCGAGCAAATTATAAATGCCAGAAACTAAAATAAAAACAAAACTCCACTATGTACTAAATATATACAACGCACACTAAAATATTTCCTAGAGCCAATTCACAAATATGCTAAAAGATGTGATGAGTCAGGAAATAAATGATGCAGTAAAATCTGTGTTCAATTTACTAAGAAAGTTTGTTCACTGGGATCGGCGATTCTATCGGTCGAAAGCCAATTAATCTAGCAAGGATTTACTCTAAGTGCGAAAAACTAAATTGCATAATGCTATTCTTTGGACGTTTGTTTAAATCTAATATTAACCTAAATTATGAGAATCTGAACAAAAGACTAAAATCAAATCAAAGATCACACAAGGGATGAATATATGGAGAGAAATACTAGGGAATCGATGCACCTTTCTTAGACAATCAATGATCTCAATTTGTTACAATAAACACTTCAATAGAGTTTAGGGCTTGTTTTGATGATAAACAATTAAGAACGAATCTCCTTCCCACCACTCGCACAAAGGCCATGTGTCAAGTGACGGTAAAGAAATCCTTTAGAACAAAACTCTAAGCCAAATCAACGCTGCAAGGCCATGCATACATTAACTTTCAAATCTACTAAGCTTATGATTATGGTTTAAATGGAAAAGGCCATTCACATATAAACCCTAATCTCATGGATAAACTAAATCACAAACCCATATCAATTGAGGCCACAAAATAATATGAATAAGTAATGTAGAGCAATTAATTCAATAGACAAGACTAAAACCCAATTGATTAACAAAAGATAGACTAATTGATTACATAGAGTTGTCCAAAATTGGTTACATCAATCCCCTAATAAAGGTTTAGTTACACATCAATGGAGAGAATAAAAACATAGAAGAGATGTAGAGAAAACCCGATGTGTGGTGGTCAGAGTGATGGGGGACGGCCCCCTTCTGTGGCTTGGAACCTCCTTTGGCTGCCTCCTTTGAATTGAAAAGAATAGGAAGTATTTATAGGTGACTTTTCCTTATGAACCCCTAATTCTTCTTAGGTTTAGGAAATCCACCAAGTGGGAAAGTAGAATGAAACAATGAATGAGAATCCTTTCCTAACTTGGATTTCCTATCTTGATGATTGACTCCTAATTTGAGTTTAGGAAGTTTCCCAAACATGTTTTGATCTTCTAAAGTTATTAGGATTTGATTTGGGAAGTTTTGGAACAGTTCTGGACCAATTTGGAGTTGAAATCCGTCAAAAATACATAACACCGCTCCCTGGGTTGCTCTGGAGGCATATTGCCTCGGTAGCTGCACGTCAAGCGGAATTCTTCTGCTCTGGGTCGCTACCTAGGCCGCTCCCTAGGCAAGTTGCACGGGGGGCGGTCTAGGCCGCGGTAAACATTTCAGCTCTGACCTTTGGTTACGAAATTGATCATAACTTCTTCTAGGAATATCAGAATTACGATCTGAAAACTGCACCGGAAACTAGACTTCCGGGGCTTTCAATCCATAGGTGGTAGGACACACAATTCAATCAGAGCTGAGAGATATGGGGCCTGAAACCTTGCTATTCTGCACTGGCCGAAAATCATCTTTTCATTGTTTCTTCCAATTTGCTCATTTTCTCCATCTTTTGACTTCTTTTCTTCCAAAAAAAGATTCAACACCACTTTTATGGAATGTTACCTACACAATGCTCAACAAACACATTAAACCACCTAATTCACTCGAGAACGAAGCATAAATAATAGGAAATAGGGCCTAAAACATGTATAGAAATGGACCAATCAATAAACATGCGAAAAAAAACTCTGGTTAGATGCTAGCACAATTTCATCCCTCAAAAACATGCGACAAAGTGTATCCCACACTCTAAGTACTCAGTTTCAAAAACAAAGCACTCAAAAGCAAGAACTCAATTCGCCTTGACTCTATCCTTACCGGATTTCAGTCTGATTTTCTCTCAGAACCTAAGTTGCTCTCAGATAACATATGCGAGTATGAATATATGTAAGAATCAAATGTAACACATATGCAATTAAAATTAACGCACAACTTGTGGAAACTGTTTCATGAATGAATTGATATGCCACAAACGTGGAAGAACATGCTTAACTCGCATTCCCCAGCTAGACTTCATCAAAGATCAACTAGGTCTTTCCATGGTTGTAACGGGGCCAAAGGGTGATATGGAAGACTCACTGGAATTCTGAAGTGTTTGATCAACCTTAAATTTTTTACTTTCTTAGCTCAATATCATAAAATCTCCAAGCGTCTAGGCTAAGATTCCATTTTTCTTTTTGTTCTAATTAATACATAGATTAGAACACTTATAAATGATGTGCTAAAAATTTTATTTTTATTTGCAATAAGTTTTTAATTTTTTTTTTATATCAATATGATTGCACAACTATCTATCATTGCCTGAGTACACGCTATTCACTGAATTTCGAGCTATCCTAATGCATCTATATCATGCATATCCTTGATCAAAACACAACATCATTCCAGGTGATATAAAAGGAATTTTGGGTGTGATGGAAAGAAAGGTTTGTGTTTGGCCTCAAAGTTGGTAATTGGAGCACACATCATAACATGGACAGTGTTTGGGCATTTGGTAGCTAAGCACACATGCCTAGAATCATTTCCAGAAGTTCGTCTAACGAGGGAATACAAGTCTAACAAGCAGTCCACAATTTATTGTTCATGGCATTCAATTATGCAAATGAGATCATGTATTATATGGAAAGGTGTTTACCCTCATGAGGTGAAAATTTAGGCTCTGTTCCTTACGGGTAGTCTCCACTATTGGTTAATGCAATTTTGCGCTCAGTTCTATTCACTAGGTAAAAGAGAAAGGGACTATTACACCATGTGCAATGTCGACTCAAAATGCCATCATGATAGCCACATTTTAGTGATCAATGCATGCACAATTCCTTAATCAACACATACTCTTAGCATCTTATTTAAACACATATGTTCCCTTGGCTTAATCGGAAGGTGTTTTAAAATTTTAAAATTTTTACACACTTCAACTAAAGAAAACAATATATACAAGAAGACACTATATACAATATGTATAATCATGTGAAAGATTGGCAAAGTGTTAATGTGCCCACACCCCCAAACCTAAACTCGACATTGTCCCCAATGTTCGCACACGGAAAACAATAAAAGAGTTTATCGGTTTGGTTGTTTGGCCAACAAACAACTTCCCAATCTCATGCAAAAGGAACCTATATGTACAACACATGATATCCTATCCATGCACATTACTTCAAAATTTCCTAGTCACTATCAATCAATCATACAAAAATTTCCACCCTTAGATCTAAACATGTTACTAACTATGAAAATATATGTAAGTAAGCAATATATAAAATAATGAAACTAAAGTACTGTAACTATAACCCAAAAGTAAAGTACTGGGTATACAAAAATGCGGAATAATGCTCCGCCCACAAAAAATCCATGCGGCGTACCAATCCGCCTACATAGAAATGTCATCGTCTCTGGTGTAACCGGTGCTATCGCTGAGGTCTAACGGGGTGAATTGAACTCCTCTAACGTAGTACTGAAAAATAGGCTCAAGAGGAGGTGGTGGTCCTACGTACGGAACTATGTGTGTCGGGGAATCGGGCTCCTCTACAATGTACTCTACCGGGTGAGTACCAGTCTCCTTGTATCCATCCGGATGAAGCTCAATGCTCACCACATGCGACTCCACATACGCCACATGCTCCACATACTCAGGTGCCTATTCTTGAAATGGTATCCGATCCTCCATCCCCTCCGGATACAGTCTTCGCTGCTCCTCCAGGTATATCCCTCTCAGCTGGTCTAGTAAACTCCTCTCTAACTCCGGTTTCCCTAACACCTACTCTAAGATCTGCTGTTGCTCACATAGTAAGTCCATGAAGTTGAAATTCTGCTGATATAGGTCTGGCAGAGCCATTGGACTGAAAAATAAATCATCAATATCAACAAAGGTAAAGGGGTTAGGTATACCTGTCTCAGGAATTGTTAGAATGGCCGATGTCTCTGGTACGGCAGGTGGCGCATCATGCATGCGCTTCTGACGGTGCTCCTCATCCCGATCACTCGAGTGATCGCTCGGCTCATCCATCTGGTAGACTACTAGTCGCTCGACTGCTCCAGTCAAACCTCTCACTTGCTTTGCGAGGTGGCGAACAGTCCGTGTTAGGGTGGCATTGAACTCCATCAAGTCTTTGTGGGACTGCATCATACCCTTCGCCCACTCTGGTGCCTCAACCTCTCGCTCAGACTTTGTCTCCTCTGATTCAATATCATCAATTCCCACATTAGACTCCTCTCGAGCCTGGGCATCCAATCTCTCATGTTCTCTCCTCGTGATTGACCTATGCTGGGCCAACCTCTGCTCTCTTTGCTCACGTATACTGAGAAGCCTCTCTATACTTGGCTTTCCTTCGGCCGCCTCATTGTAGGCCCTTCTGCCTACGGTCCCTAAGGGTGTCAGAATTCCCTCTGATGGCAAGTCCACTCGAAGGCATGCCTTCCGTGCAAAAAAGGTGATCAAACAAGGAAAAACGAGGCTCAAGTTCGATCTCCTCCCAGACTCTGCAATCCGTCTCACAATGGTACACCCCACATCAAACTCCAACATGTGCTTCATTTGGTAGAGCATGATGGCTATGTGGCTCTTCAGGCTTGTCCGGTGGTTGCTGGGCACCAGGGAGTAACTGAAGTAAATACTTCAAAAGTGCTCCTTGAACCCTAGCTCCCTCTGATGGACCTTACGGTCCGTGCCTTCCCAGGGGATGTCCTCTATCCCGGTGAGTGCGATACCGAACTGCTTGTCATAGTGCTCGAAGAGGGCATTGGGCACTTATCCGTCCTCCCACTGGGGGTAGCTCTAGGTATGGAGGTACTCATTTATTTGTGTCGTTGTCATGGAAATCGTCTTTCTTCGGATCACTACCGGAGCTCCATTCTCAAATTCGTCCGGATCTATAGCAACGTAAAACTTCTGAACGATCCTTCGGTTGGCCCTTTTTAGAAATGACACGTAGGCCTCCCACTTTCTTTGGTAGATTTCATCGAAAATCGCCATTTGCCCCAACTCATCAAAGTTCACGTCCCTCTCTATGATGAAAGGCCGCCTAGTGGTGCCCTCAAGCTTCTCTCTAAATATTTTTTCCGCTGTCCTCTCGGGGCGTGCAGACTTTTCCTTTCCTTTTCGGGACGAATCACCTTTCTCGAATGTTGGAGCTTTCCTCTTTGGTGCCATCTGTTGTTAGAGCAAAGGAAACACACAAATACTCCAAACAAATTAGCGCTCGGGTTAGTGACAACATTTAGAGCTACATTGTATCTAAAAATATTCTATAACTGTGTAATATATGTGCCTATGTGCTTGTGCCAATCTCAAAGCAATCCCTTAAGTGAGGCAATCGATTCAATCAAGTTCAAGTGGAAATAGGTGCAAAATGTATTCACAAATATTCCACACTTAAGCATCATCCCTAAACATTACATTACTTGCAATTGCATACACACATTGCCTCAACTCATCTCGCACAGATGTGTACATTGTCTCAAAGTTGTGCAAACACAACTTGAATCAAAACAACAATCAACAATCAATTTGTTTTTCAAATGTGCACACACAGTTGGCACACGCGAATTGCACACACAAATTCCTATTATCAACACTTCACAATTCTCTCAATCAAACACTTTCAACAACTCCATGCATCAATTACATAAGCATGCATTCAACCTCTCACTCCATTAACATGCATAATCCTATGTTAACTTCTAGCAATCAAACATCACAAGAATCAAATAACATAGAACTCAATTGGGTAACACAATTTTCGGCCAAATTTCAAACCCTAACATGAGAAAGTTGTAATTTGAAGCATAAATAGGGGAATAGTGGTCAAATTTACTCCTAGCATGCATAATCAACACCAATTGTAACAATCAATCTCAAATAATGCAATCAAAATCAAAATTTTCGCAAGAACCCTAACTGTCGCAACCTAGGGCAATCCTAGATGATTTTGATATGATTTCATGTTAAAAAGAGATTAGATTGAGATTACTTACCTTTGCCTTGAGTTTTTGAGTGAATTCGAGCAAGATTGGGGAAGAAGTTTGGTGGATTCACGCAGGAAAATTGGAAAAAGTTTGAAAATGGGAAAGTTGTCGTGAAAACGACAGCTCTTATTTATAGGAAATGGGATAGGGCGGCTTTATGCCCGTCGCACAAACCCGCCGCACCTTATTTTTGGCTCAGAACGCTGCATTTTAATCACTTGGGATTAAGGTGACTTTATTTTCGGCGGTTTTATTCCCGCCGCATGAGACCGCCACTTTTTTTTTTTTTTTTTGGCAAGTTTGTCACTTCTGAATGGCGGCTTTATTCTCGCCGAATTTCTTCATAAGTTGCCGCGAGTTCATCTCTTCTGGACGGCTAGACTTTTCCCACCGCATGAACTTGCCAAAATTGAACTTTCAAAACCCCGCGAGTTCCAGCATTCTGGACGGCCGGACATATCCCGCCGTATGAACTTGCCAACTTTCTTTTTCCTTCAGAATCATTTCAGTGGGTTCGTTCACTCTGCCTGGCTGGACATGTCCCGCTGTGTGAACTCACCGGAGTGAAAAAACTTCATTTTTCAATTCTTTCCTTCTCTTTTCTTGATTTCCTATCACCTACACAACATGGCACAACAAACACACAAAACACTACACATATTTCCTACATTGATTAATCTACATGAATGTGCTTAACCTATAATGAGGATTTTAAAACCCCCAAACCTTTCTTTTGTCCACCCTATCCTTTAAAGATTTAATTTCAAAACTCGTCGGGTACACAAGAGCTTGATTTAGGTTTTCAATTTCCCAATCACACATTAAAGCAATTCAATTTATTCAAAACTCAAATATGTAAAATAAAAAAGACTTCTATGCTGTTAAATGTGTCTTTGATATACAATCTATGCACACTTAAACAAACATCAAATCATTCATCTTCTCCACACCCCATTTAGAATGGGTGGTTCAATCACAACATACCCCTTTTCTTTCTTTTTGACCCATAGGGGTCCCTTCCCACTAAGCCCCTCCAACTTGGATTTTGCGATCCAAATGGACTTGACATTGGCTTTGGGAATTGGGGTGGCATATTTTCTAACATGCCATCTTTTGTTTGGACAATTAGGCCTAATGTGGCCTATTCTATGGCAGTGATGACATATAGGAGTGAAAGTAGAAAATGTACCTCCCGATGTCGACTGTGGAGGTTGAATGCAGTTCTTTCTTCTTGGCCTCCGCCTTGGTTTTGGTTTCGGAGCAAAAGTGGTGGACTCCTCGTGTGATACATGCATTGTCTTCCTTGAAGGCGGCTTCACCAACCCTTAGGACTTGACCGGAGTGCCTATCTTTGTCATAGCAATCTCAACTCGAGTCTCCCTATTCTTCACTCTCAAAATTTCTAGGGCCTTGTCCCTAGAATGTAATCCCTCCTCTATGACCTTCATCTTGCCTTCAAATTCCTTGCTCAAAGACTCATTCCTTTCTCCGAATTCATCCTTCACTAAGGAAAAATCATCTTCAATTTTGTCCTGGAGGGCATAATTTTCCTCTAAAGCTTCATCAAGCTTAGTAGTAAGTTCGAAGTTCCTCTCCACCAAGTCCCAGTTTTCTTCCTTGAGTTGAGCAATGGTATCTTCGTAACTTGATGAGTCATGCTTCAAGAGTGGGGTCTTATTAGTCACCTCGCCGTGAGCGAGTGCTACGTACTCCCCGAAGGTAGTGTGGGGTTCATCATCTTATTCGGCATTGGCGATGTTAAAACAAACACTACCCTTCAACGGGTTCTTCATGCTCTCAAACACTTTAAACTCTGCTGTTTGACCTAAAACCGTCATGGAGAGCCGTCCCTTGTGGACATCAATGATTGCCTTGGCAGTTGACATGAATGGTCGCCCTAGCAATATCGGTATCTCCCTTGCCTTAGATGAATCTGTCTCCATCTCTAGAATAACAAAGTCAGCTGGGATAATCAATTCTCCCACCCTGACTAACACATCTTCGACCACTCCTGTTGGATGTCGTACTGAGCGGTCGGCTAATATCAACTCCATGGTAGTTGGCTTCAATCCCTTTAATCCTAAGTCTTTAAACAATGCATAAGGCATCAAGTTGATCGAAGCTCTTAGGTACAACATTTCCTTTTCTCTCCGAGTTTCACCAACTGATATGGTAATGATGAAACTTCCAGGATCCTTCATCTTAGGTGGCAATGCCGTTTCCATGGCTGCACTTGCTTCCTTGGAGATCATTATTCTCTCCAGAAACTCCTTCTTTCTTGCCTTTGAGTTGAGCTCCTTAAAGAACTTGGCATAAGCGGGCATTTTCTCAATCACTTCAAGTAGAGGAAGGCTCACATTCACCTTTGATAGGATGTCATAGATCTCCCTAAAGGCTTGGTCTAACTTCGACTTATGAAGCCTTCTTGGAAACGGAATTGGTGGCACATACTGGTTAGGTGATTTGTGTATCCTCGAAATATCCTTGTGACCTTTCTTCGCCCTATACCTACTTGAGTGTCAAGATCATTCTTACTAGGCACCTCCCTGTCTGCTGAAACATTAATAGGAACAACAGAAATTTCAGGTGGATATGGGTTAGAAAGTACCTTACCACTTCTGAGTACCGTGGCTGACTTGGCTTGTTTAGACTGACTTGGGAGCTTCCCAGGCTCCTTCTTTTGACTAACTTCAAAATACTCCCCTATTTGTCTTTCCAATGTCTTAACTACTCCTTCCATAGAGGTAATCCTGGTGTGGTTAGGATCGTTGGCATAATACTGATTAGTGGGCCTGTACTCATTGTCTCTCCGGCCTTGTTGGCGCCAAGGTAAGTTTTCCTTCACCTTCCATGGTTGCGTACTCTGATGTTGTCTTGATTGGTGTCCCTGATGTGGATACCAATTGTTATTGTTGTTGTTGTTCTGTAGAGGTAATGGGGGATTCAAATAGTGGTTGTTCCCGTAATTCAGGTTAGGATGCCTCGCCCATCAGAGATTGTACGTGTTGGAGAAAGGATCATCCAACTGTCTTGACTGGCGTGGCGGATACACCACTTGTAATTCTTCCTTCCTGGGTGGCACTGGCTCAACCATGGAATTCATGTCCATCCCATGGTTTTACTTAACAAAAACCTGATCCGCTACTATAGGTTGGTTCCCAAACCTACTTATGAGTGTCTCAATGTTCTTACTCATATCACTCATTTGACTTGCCATTTCCATGCTCACTTCTCCTTGAAAGTTCTCACGGTGTGTTAAATATTAATCTAGAGGGGGGGTGAATAGATTTTAAATGTTTTTACCCAATTTTTAGTGTATGGTCAAGATTACGAAAATACCCCTAATAGTCAATAAAATAAAGCAAGTGTAATATGGTGCGGAAAAATTAACAACACTTGATTTTTACGTGGAAACCCTCACGGGAAAAACCACGGGCTAATAAGTGAGCCACACCCGAACCTCGAATCCACTAAGTGATAAAAATTACAACCTAATCCCGGAAGTAATCACACACCTACCTAATCCCGGTATGAGTGAACCTAGTTCGAATGCTTGCGATCTAAGCAACCTAATCCTGGATGCTACACACAAGACTTATGTTCTCAATGAAGAGATTAACACCCTAAATGAATATATGAATATCCAAATGCAACATAGAGCAAGGGAAACCCTATATGCTTATCTAAGATGATGAATTTGCAAATAGAACAATCCTAGATATTAAAACTAAATGACATGTAAAATAGCTTAGCTAATCAAGATTAAGCAAAAACCTAATTAGCTATCACAATTCAACTTCTCAAACATTCGATACACTAATCTCAATCTTGTATCCAAAATATATATAAATAACATACAAGTAATAAATTGAGATTGCTTGTTAAGAAAAACACAAAATATGTAAGATATTAGTGAAAAGCTTACCAAGCAAAGTGTTATGAAGAATCCAAGCAAAAAGACATCTAGATGATCAAAGATGATGCTAGATGATGATTGATGATCATGAAATGGTGTTTGAGTAATTAAAAATGAGATCTTGGAATTTTTCTTGTCTTTGAAAAATATCCTGAGTGATCGCGCTTCAAATGTTCACATTTAGCGCTCCCTTTTCCTATCTTTTGTATTTGTTTCCAAGCATTTTATGTATTTAATAGGGTGTAAATAAGTGTTTCAGGTAATTAGGGAAGTTCAGGGGCATTATTGTCATTTTGGACAATTTAGGGCCAAAAGTGCAAGATTCGAAAGATTATTGAAGATTATGTGAATAGTGAAAAAGACCACGGCTGGTTCGTGCAGCGAGAATGAACCTGCGGAGCACCATGGCTAGTTCAGACCTTCTGGCTGGCTAGACATGTCCCGCGGCATGAACTCGCGGCAAATACTGGCTAGCTCGTGCCGCTGGAAAAAGCCAGCAGGAATGAAGTGCATGAACCCGCTAGCTAGTTCAGACCTTCTGGCTGGCTAGACATGTCCCGCGGCATGAAGTCGCCAAGATTCTGGCTAGTTCGTGCAGTTATACATATCCCGCCGCATGAACCCGCCAGACCCCATCCGAGCTGAAATGATGATATTTTGCAGGGGTATTCTGGTCTTTTTACATCCCAAATCATGCCTAAATCACTCCCCTCTATAAATATACAACTTTCCCTAACCTAAAACACTGTCTCTAATATCCAAAGTTTACATAAATTTACACTAGAATAGCTTAGATAACCTAGGAAATCACTACTTGTTGCATGTGAGCTTCATAGCTTGGAAGAAGTGGAATTGGAGCTTCATTGAAGAACAAGAAGTTTACCATCTTGTGGTTATTTCTTACCTTTTACTTCTTTTCCATTATTTGTGATTCATGTAACATGTATGTGTAAAATACTCTCTATGTTGAGGGATTGGTTTTCATAAGACCATTTATGGTAATTGATTGATCTCTACATTTATTATATCCATCTTTAGCTATTAAATGTTGAATTGAATTAGATTGAATAGATACATGTTGTTGATTGACAAATTAGTAGAATGTAATCTTAATTAATAACATTTGATTAGCTATATTGGAGAAGACTTAGTTAGTATTTGCATGTCCATGTATGTTAACTAATTCTTATGTTCTAGGGTGTAATCCATCTAGTATTGTCATTCTAAGATCATTAGTTGACAATATTTAGAGTGGTAGTTGTTGAATTACCTATGCCATAGAACTAGTGTGCTTAATTGTGATCAATTGATAACATCCCTCTTCATTTATCCTTGCTCTTGCATAACCTTGCAAGAATTAGTTAGTTTAGTTAGTTGTAGTTAAGTTAGTGTAACTTAGTTGATTAATTAAGATCTTAGTGTAATTTAATTGTAGTAACTGAGTGTTAATTACTTGTTTATTTAGTTGCTAATATAATTAGTTTAGATTAATTATTTGTCTTGTGATCGCATCTTTAATTTACCGTTGTAATTAGAGATTACATATCCGTGACCGTAGGATACGCATAGCTGTAATTTTCCATCCTAGCCATCTTAGTTTAGATAATTGCTTGCCACCATCTCCTTTTATTTTCTTGCTTGTAATTAGTGTAAATAGTTTGACTATAACATAAGACGTAGAACCGACTTTACATGTACCAACCTCCCCGTGGAACGATACCCTTACTCGTAACCACTATACGTGGCCAACGATTCGTATACTTGCGAAAAGGGTAGAAATACACTCGTACGCACGTACCATCATTTACCGATAGTTTATAGAACTATCGTGTGTCCCGTGCGCCAATCAAGTTATTAGCGCTGCCGGGGATATTTTATAGAACCGTTTCGGGCGTGTCAAGTTTTTGGCACCGCTGCCGGGGAAAGGCATAGTATACATTTTGTAGGTCTAGTCTTTGTTTTAGTCATTTTTGTTATTTTTATTTTTATTTTTATTTTTACTTTTATTTTTATTGTTCATAATCTACCTTGTTCGATTTGATCGTGTGTTGTTTGGTTGTTTCAGATTTTAGATCAATATGGAAAGTGGTAATTCAGCATTGATTAGTCAATTGGCCGAATTAAATGGGAAAGTGGCAATTTTCAGGTCACACTCTAGGTAGGCACCAGCACCAGTTTATCCATCTTTGGGGTGGAATGGATACACGGACTTTGTTCCACAAGGAGAGCCATGGTCGGGGATGCCAGAGGTACCATCCATGTATCCGTACGAACACTACAACAATCAAGCAAGCAATGATCAAGAATGGAACCACCAATGGGAAAACTTTGATGAAGAAGCATACCAACATACAGTTGACCAACGGCTACTTAACATAGAAGAATGCACAGAAAGGTGTAGAAGTCGGTTGGAACAATGTGTGAAGGGCTCCCAAGAACAAACCAAGGATGAGCCATATCAACTCTACAAGGAAACCATCCCTTTCTCTTGTCTCACTGTTGAAGAAGAGCTCAGAATTGAAGAGGAGCTAAGGCAAGAAAAGGGAAGGACAGAGGCGACTCAACCGGTCGAGTTCTCAGATAGCTCGAAAGGCGACCTTGGTGAAGTTTTACTCAAGTTCGAAGCAGAGCTAAGGCTAGAAAAGGAGGGAAAAGAAGTGGACTTGGTCAAGGAGATTGCGGAGTTGATAAGCCTTAATGTAGACAACATACTTAAGGCCGATATGCTTGAGAAGGAGAGAGACTCAAATGAAAAAAGTACAAGAGCTCTCCATATTGGTGGAAGAACAAGAACAATATTTCGCTCAGAAGGCGAGAATGATTCAAATGGGAGCCGAAAGGAAGGACAAGGCATTAGAGGCTATGAGTAAGGAACTCAACAAGAAGGACAATGCCTTGAAGGTAGCACAAGTCATGATATGTGACTACATCGTGGAGTTGGACAAAGCCAAACTTCCAATCAAGGCTTTGAAAAAGGAGGGGGCCAAGCAAAGATCAACCAAGAAGCCCCGCACTACCCAAAGTGGAGCAAGCCTTCTGAAGGTTGCCCACAAGCAAGCCGAAGCAACGGCGGAAGACAACAAAGGTAATCTTTCTAACTTTGCTCCTACCTGCTATTTTTGCTATATTAGGGGACACAAAAAGGCACAATGTGCTAAATACGTTGAATATTGCAAAAATAGAAGCATGCTTAGGAAAAAAGTGAGAAAGGTTAGGAAAGCTTGGGTCCGTAAGGACAAGCTAGGCCAATCCAAAGAGTTTCCTTTCGTTGCAAGGAATGATACACCTAGTGGTAAGGTGTGGGTAGTGAAGAACCACGATGAAAGTCATGTTCAATTGAAAATACCTTCAAGCTTCCACACATTGCATGATCACTTTTCGAGTGAATTACGTGTTTCATTACACGTATGAACATTTTAATGTATGCTTGCATGTGAATGCACTATAGCTTCTAGAGGAAGCTCATTTTTAGGTCTTTTGTTGTTTTTAGGGTTAGTTTTGTTTTTAGAGTTTTGAGTCTTTTATTTATCCACTCGCCATATTGTAAATGTGCTATGAGATGCATGTAAATATATAGGTTTGGGGGTTTAGACTCCTTACTTATAAACTTGTATAGCATATGCTTGTGGTGTTTTTGGTGTGAATTTTGTGTGCGCAGGCCATGGAATCAAGAGGAGCTATTAGGCTAGGAATGCCTACTGCAGGATAATTCAACAAGAATATGCCCACTCAACAAAACCGCCCGGTCTTGCACGAGGCATGTCCGCTGGAAAGAACCCACGCGTCTGCATGCATGAACTCGCGAGAAAGCTTCAAAATTCATCTCGATTTCATACAAGCTGGAAAAAGCCCGCGGGACCAAGGAAAGAGCCCGCCAGAATCATGCACCTCCGCAACTTCAAGTCCGCGGGAACACACCAAGCCACAAAGCCACACCATCCTACGAATGCGAAATCGAAGGTCCAATCTCTTACTCTGAAGCTTTTACTTCAACACTACAAAACAAATGGTCTTTTCCGACAGCTAAATGCCGTCGGAAAAGATCATTTCCCATCGGAAATACGCTTTTTCGACGGGAAAAGGCCGTCGGAGGCCGTCACAAATACGCTTGTCGGAAAAAACCATTTACCGACGAGCCGTCACAAATACTACCATTTCCGACGGCTATGGCCGTCGGAAAAGATAAAAATGCCGTCGGTAATAGTAATTAAGGGTGGTCAAAATTACTTGCATTTTCCAACGGCTTTACTACTATTTCCGACGGCTTATTGCTGTTGGAAATAGTCGAATTATAAAAATAAAAAAAATAAAAAAAATAGTGCGACTCTACTTGACAAGCGCCACCTCACCCGACACGCGCCACATCACTCAGCAACGTTAAATCCATGAAACTCATGGGGTTCGAACCCTTGACTTGAATGACAATAAGGGTTACCCTTACCATTTTGCTATAACTTTATATCTGATATGTTTTGCATACTATTTATATATAAGCTATTGATATTTTTGTAAAATATCTAATTAAATATATTTTTTTATACTATTTAAATATAACTATTGAGATATTATTTTTTAAAATAATATTTTATTGAAATTATTAGAGTTTGTTTTAAAAAATCTGATATAGTGTCACTAAAAATAACTAAATGTTCTTGTGATTACTAATAATTTTACTATATTTTATATTTAGTTAATTTAGTAAGATGTTTACATAAAGTAATTCGAATTAAATTTTAGCATTTCCGATGATACTTTTTATATTGTTAGAAAAGTGAGTAATATTGACGGCTTATTTGACTATTTTTGAAGGCCCAAAAGTAGTCGGAAATGCAGTACTGTTATTTTTTTATTTTTTATTTATTTCCGACGGCACAAAAAGTCTCACAAGTCATCGGCATAACTCGACAACTTGACACAACCCAAATCAATCTTGTAGATGTCATGTACGAGGGTGTCGTAATGTTCCTTGACATCCCTACGTGACTTTCTAGACAGTTGACTGGCGATATTTTGCCATCGGGCAATTTTTCAAGATAAAATTGCTTATAATAAGAGGGAGTTCCTAAAGAATGATATCAATATCTCACAAATCCCTGCATCATAACCCTGACAAATGTTTTGTGTATTTCTGTTGCATCAAAGTGTTCACTCCAGATTTTTGCACATATATGTCATTGTCCAGATAGCAATTTAAGGAAAATCAGGTGTATTAAATGCTTACTATGAAATAGAGTTTATATAATTATTTTATCAAACTTTTTATTTTCCAAGAAAAAATAAATCATGAAATTTTTATTTATACAAATTATTTGAAGAAAATTTATATAAAAATATGTTTTTGACACTTAAAAAAAAATTTAATCTTTTCCAAAAAAAAGAAAAAATTAATCTTTTCCGACGGCTAAATGCCGTCGGAAAAGACCATTTACCGTCAGAAATGTGACTATTTCCGACGGCAATTAGGCCATCGGAAATGTTGGATTACTTTTTCCTCATTCCCAAACGGAACAAGACTATTTCTGACGGCACAAAGACTATTTCCAACGGTTATTTGGCCGTCGGAAATGTCGTATCAGATTTTTACTCATTTCCAACGGCACTGATATGGCCGTCGAAAAAGGTACTATTACCGATGGCAATTAGCGCCGTCGGAAATAGTTCGTCACTGATAGAGCTTTTTTTTGTAGTGCAAGTTAATATGTCATGTTTAGCTTAAGAGTGTGAATTGGTTGTTTTTGCCTAATGATTAGGATTGGTTGTTGCGATATGATTAGTGGTGGATACTTAGGATTGTATATATGTTTACATGTTAGTTGTAGATATTAGGATTGTATATACATGTGTTATTGTTGTATTTTTGTTTTTGTTTTTGAGTTGTTTTTCAAAACTTGTGAAGATGCTCTGTTTTGAATTTTTGAGGCAAAATGTTTCTTTAAAACTGTACTATTAGATGAAGAAATAAATTTTTCCGCCCATGTTTCATTCATCGTTTTTTCGATACGAATCCAACGGTATAAAGAACGTAAAGTTCTGGGCGGCGGTTTAAACGTTATGAGTATTTCTTCGACCAAAGGTCATGAACGTGCCCTGTTTTCAAAATTCTGTACGTGACCTGTTTTCGACGTCTGTGTTAACACTTTTCCGATTTGAATTTTAAAATGTTTTCTACATGAAAAGTGTTCATTTGCATGTCTATATTCTTGTGTCCAAATTTGAGCAAGTTGTATGGAATATCTTTGAAAATATGCATGGAAAAGCAGACATTGTTCAAATTTCAAAAGTAGACAGTTTTTCTTGAAATGTTTTCCTCTATTTTTAGAAACTTCTTCACATGGTATTTTTGTTATTTTTATTGTGTTTAGTTGTACATATGTGTTAGTATGTTTGTGTCCGGATTTCCAAATCATGAACTCTTTGTCCATGTGCTTCAATTTTTCAACATTGAGGACAATGTCGAGTTTAGGTTTGGGGGTGTAGACACATATGTGTCTTTGATATTTTTCGTGTTTTGTGTTGTGAATATTGTGTTTTTGTTTTTATGTCAAAAATTTTCAAATCTCAGAAAAATTTTGTCAAAATTTTGTGTTTTGGGAGTTGTTTACTTGTGTATACTAATAGGAACATGTCATACTATGCTTTGAAATCTAAATTTTGACTAGTATGTATGCCATCTAAGTTGTTACACCACTATAAATATGCTTGTTCAGTGCCAATGCTTGGATGTTGAGGTAAATGAATCTTGGACTTGTTGTTCCTAGGAGAATTGTGGAGACTACCCGTGTGAGACATTGAGCCTTAACGATCATTTGAGAGGGTATTCTATTCTATTCTTAAAGAGCACTTTTCAAAACAAGGATTGCATTGAGATCTCATTCACAAAGCATTTAGTATTGATTGCCATGAACATGAAAATTGTGGACTGCTTGTGCGACTTGTATTCCCTTGTTAGAAAGTCTAGTAGATATGATTCTAGGCATGTGTGCGCTTAACTCCATTTCCCAAACACTATCCTTATGAATGTGTGCTCCAATTGCCAAATTTGAGGCCAAACACAAACCATTCATTTCATCACCACATATATTCATACACATCATTCACATGAAATCTTTAGTTGTTGATCATAGTTTTGCATAAGTTATAAATGCAATTGATTAGCTCAATCTGTAAATAGCGTGTACTCAGGCGATGATAGATAATGTGCAATATAGAGGCTAAACTATAAAAGTGTTTAAAATAAAAATGCTTAAAGCCATAGTACCTAATTGACTAAATACTCGAATTGAGTACCAATTAGCACAATCATCAAAATGTTAATCTTAGCCTAGACGCTTGTAGACATATGAATAATGAGCTAGTAGAATATCATTGTTAAATTGATCAACATCTATAGATTTCCATTAAATTCATTCCATTCATTAAAAATCACCCATGGCCCCATGTTAAACAAAAGGAAGCCCTAGCTGATCTTTTAGAAGTCTAGCTTGGGAATACGAGTCAGAACATGTTCTCTCCACGTTCTTGGTGCATCAATTCATTCATGAGATCATTCACTATAAAGTGCATTGTTTTATATATTCACATGCGTTGAATTTGAATTTTATGTTCATAACTTCCAATAAATGCATGTGGTTGATGAGGGATTGCCTAAGACTCTGAGAGAAGAAAGAGCTGAATCCGTGAGATATAGAAGTTAAGCCGAATTCAACCCTAGGCGATTAGTTTATTGATTTATAGATCGGAAACATCCCAAGTGTTGGCAAATTGGCATTGTGTGTTGTTTTAATGAAAGTGGAATTTTACTAGTCTTAATTTAAGATGTGAAAGGAACGAATAAACGCTCGGTGTGTATGATAAATATATCTAGAAGAGAGGGGGAGGGGTGGTTGAATAGATTGTAAGCTTTATTACCCAATTTTTGCATGCAAGTCAATATTACGAAAATGCCCCTACTGGTCAAAAATACAAGCAAGTGTAATATAGTGCGGAATTTAAATAACACTTGATGTATACATGGAAACCCAACCATTGGGAAAAACCACGGGCTATTTAGTGCGCAACACTCGAACCTCGAAATCCACTAATTGAAATGGAGTTTACAACCTATGTAGACCTCGTCTAACACTCCGGTCAATAACCCCCCACTTCTACCACTCGGGGCCTTTAAAAGTGGCTCTAGTCCAATTGCTTGAGGCCTAAGCAATCTTAGCCTCAAGACTTAATTCTCAATGAAGAGATTATGCAACCTATCTGAATATGTATGAATATTCAAATAACAAACAAGGCTAGGGAACCTTAGATGCTTATCTAGGATGATGATATAATCAATTAAATCAATCCTAGATATCAAGAGCTAAATGACATGTCAAATAGCTTAGATAATCAAGATTAATCAAAAACCTAATTAGCTATCACAATACAACACTCAATCAATTCATCACAATTAATTCTCTATTCTTGTATTTATCATATGATCAAAAACATACAAGTAAATTAAAAGAGAATAACTTGATAGTAAAAATAATAAAATGAGATGAACTAAATCAAAATATTACCAAGCAAGTTGTGATGATGCAAACCCAATCATGGATGCATTCTATATAGTCATAGAAGATGCAATATGAAATTTGATGCAAAAAGGATTTGATTTGAGTGTTTAAAGGTGAGTTCTTAATTTGATTTTTTCTCAAAAATCTCTCTTTGAAGTTTAGGGTTCTAAGGAGTAAAAGAATTTTATCAGATAATGAGAAAGTAAGATATTTGAAACAAATACGGTGTGTTCTAAATATGTTATCTAGAGGGGGGGTGAATAGATTTTAACAATTATTACCTAATTTTCGCATGCAAGTCAATTTTACGAAAATGCCCCTATTAGTCAAAAATACAAGCAAGTGTAATATAGTGCGGAATTTAAATAACACACAATGTATACGTGGAAACCCAACCACTGGGAAAAACCACGGGCTGTTTAGTGCGCCACACTCGGACCTCAAAATCCACTAATCGAAATGGAGTTTACAACCTATGTAGACCTCGTCTAACACTCCGGTCAATAACCCCCCACTTCTACCACTCGGGCCGTTAAAAGTGGCTCTAGTCCAATTGCTTGAGGCCTAAGCAACCTTAGCCTCAAGACTTAATTCTCTAAGAAGAGATTATGCAACCTATGTGAATATGTATGAATATTCAAATAACAAATAAGAGCTAGGGTACTCTAAATGCTTACCTAAGATTATAAGATGACAATATAATCAATCCTAGATATCACATATAGCTATATGACATGGCATATAACTTTAGCTAAGTAAAGGATAACCAATCCTAGATACAAAGCTATCATATAAAACCCACAAACATTCAAAGGATTAACTAGTTGATTAAAAAACAATCTATCAACCTAGTTATCAATACATCACACAAGAATGTTCATGGCATAGCTTTTAGGCAATAATGACCTAATCAAATAAGCTATGAAAAATAATCTCAATCAACAAATGAGATCAATTAGCTAGATGGCATATGAACATTAAAGCCTAGCTAACAAATAATAACCCAATCAACACATAATCTCAATCTTATATGTAGAAATTAATCTAAACACATATAAGTAAAATATGAGATAAAATTGATAAGTAGAAACACTAATTATGTAAGATAAAAGTGTTCAACAAATCATACCATGTGTGTTGAAGAAGACCCATGCATTAGCATATGCTAGATGAACCTAGATGATGCCTAGATGATGATTTGTGCATGTGGGAATGGGTTTAGAGAATTAAAGATGTGATCTTTTTGCTTTTTCTCTCAAGTCTCTCTAAATATCTCTCTAGGGTTCTTGGGATGCAAGACTTGTATTCTGAACCAGAGATAAGGATGTATTTATAGAGACCAAAAACAGGGCAGGTGAAAATACAATTTTGCCCTTGAAACGCACCGATCGGCGGTTTCAATCGGCAGCTAGGCCGCCGAATTGAACCTCCGAATGGCTCCCGAGCGGAACAGGGGAACTTCGGCGACTTCGTTCGGCGGTTTCTAAACCGCCGATCCCAACCGCCGTTTTGGACCCGAGAGATATATTTCAATCAGGTCTCATTCGGCGGTTTCGAACGGCAGCCAGGCCGCCGAACGTAACCGCCGTTTCACCAAAAATGGTGAAACCAAGGCGAAGCCAAAGGCATCTCCACCGGCGATCATCGCGCAAAACAAAGCACATCAACGTGCACGCGCGGACGTTTCCGAACATCCTTCGGGAAACGAATTACACCACACTAAAAGCTAACATACATGAAGTGCAAGTGTGGGTATTGAATGCATCCTAATGCCTATCATGTCATGGCATTTCATAAAACAAGATGCAATCAATTTAATGCAAGAAGAGACATTGAATAAACAATAAAGCACAATGCACACAAAATATAAACACAACATTCAAGAATAAGAGTTATGCATGTTGTGTGTGTGTGCAACTATATCTCTTCAAGCCAAAGTAAGCACAAGATATACCTTTGGTGCTTGTCCTCTTGAGGTCTTGGAAAGGGTCTTTGATCTTCAACCTTAATCACCTAGACTACCCTTACAACCAAACCCCAACATGTGGTTTGACCTCGAAATAAGCCAATCAATTTAATGGGAATCCTTACAATCCCCCCCTTTGGCTATTTCATGACAAAACCACCACTCATATTGATTCCTCACAACATAATAGAAACTACGGGTCTACTATGATTTTCTACTTTACAAAGAGATAAGATAAATAGTCTTGAAGTCTTCAATCTCAAGTAGAACAATCAATCCCTGAAAGCACAGTTTCTATACTTTCCAATACAAGAAAAGGTGAGATGAATCAAGTGAGATAAAACAAGCATTTGCATTTAAGAATTTAAGTACAACATCATGCAATGTATGAATGTGCAAATGCTCCCCCTCAAAGAGTTACTCCCCCTCAATTAGTATTCTCCCCAACATGCACAATTGCTACTACAATTTGCAACTCCCCTTACCACAACCTACTCCCCCTTTTTGTCATGATATAGACAAAGGAGTAGTCCCCAACCGGGTTACTCACGGCAAAGAGAGATAGTAGCATTCTAGTATATGCATAATCAATATAAGTCACTTTATGCAATCTCAATTTATTGGAGAGAAACAAGGAGATTTATTTAAAGAAAATGTGTGAATCAAAAAATTGTTTTGCATACAAGACATGTAGCATTTAAGTTCAAAATATCATGGTATTTGGCAAAGCAAATGACAAAGGTTTTCAATATGAATTCAAACCAATTTCACCAATGTCAAGAGAGAAGCAAGAATATAGGCTTTCATTGATTTCAATTTAAGAACAACTATATCCAACTTTATAAGCCAAACATGTCATGAGCGACTTTGCACCCTATTTGATTTTTCCGGATAAGATATCCGTATGATAGTAGACATGTTCAACCAATAAAGAAAGAGAGACATTTGGATTGTAAAATCCTTGAATGGATACAAGATCCTTTTTCATTTGAGTCTCATAAGCTTTTTCACACAAGTTTTGCATTTAAAAATTGCAATCATCAAAACATGCTTTTTAAGATTAGCATTTAGCATGTCATTTTAGCAATCATCATGTCATGGAGATCATTATAGGTCATTCAAATTTTATCCTATGTATATATCTCCTAGTCCAAAAATGCATGTTTGAACATAAATATGACATGGATTGCAATACAAGCATTGATCACACTTATTGAATAGAAAATATATATACATAGTGTAACCAAGCTAACTCAAGCAACAAAAAGAGAAGCATAAGATATTTCAAATTTTTTGCACTTGACTAAAATGCAAAATAGCTCTCTTTGCTTAAGTTCCCCATATGGGGTCAAATTTCCATACCACTTCAAAGAAGGGTATAAGGTCCTATGGACCTACCAAGTCCTTTGGACCTACCAAGTCCTTTGGACTTGATTGAACCTATTTGAGACTTGTTAGTCTCGTAGCAAGCGGGTTCATTCTTTTTATTCCACTTAGGTGACACTAAGTTAATCCTAGTGGACAAAGGTTCTAGAGTACAAGATGAAAAAGGATCATGCACATGATTTTCTTCCTTTTTATGAAGCATCTTAGCTCTAGCCTTTTTCTTGTCAAACATGCTTTTAGCTCTACACATTTCAATGTAATGCAAGCAACTTGGTCTAATATGACCAACAATACCACAAAAATGACAAGTGGGAATAAAGTTAGGAATCGTACCATTCCCTTTAGCATGGATAGGTGCTTTCCCTTGTCGTTGTGGTTGTCTCGGTTGTTAGATAGGATCTCTCCTCCTTTGTTGATAACCAAGATGAGGTTGCTTGCTTGTCTGAGCTTGCATGAATGAACTCTTCCCATGTTGTTTTTGAGTTTGAGGGAAGATAGGGTGAGGAGCCCTTTGGGTGTGAGCTTGAGCTTGACCTTTTGGTGCCTCAAACACTTGGACACTTCTTGAACACTCTCCTAGGTCACTCTTCTTCCTAGGTTGTTGAGGAGGAGGGGACATATTGAAGTCCATGTCCATGGCACAGGATGTCTTACTTGTGGAGGAGGCATCCGTGTCATCAATGTAGCCAAGACCTCTCTTGTCACTTGGCTTTCTTCCAACTCCCAACATGTGGTCAAGCTTCTTGGTGCTTAAAGTCATCTTGGCCATTAAAACCTTAACTTCTTCAAGCTCTCTTGTTAGCTCTTCTTCTCTCCTCTTAGATAAGACTAGGTCTTCTTTTAGCTTATCTTCATCCGCCATGGATCTCACCACTTCTTCACACAAGTGGTCTACTAGTGTTGAAAGCTCTAGATTCTCTTCTTTTAATCTTCTAATTTCTTCCTTGTTCCTCATCATCGAGCTCTCAACTTTGACTTTGTAGTCATTAAGATCCATACACTCCACACTTCCATTTGTGGAGTTAGATGACAAATATTCAACACTTGTGTCATCTCCTCTAATCTCCATTTCACCAATGGAGTCATCTCCTTCATCAAGATCATCAAATTTTTCTCTTGATGAGGAATGAGCCAAATCCCTATGAGTAGCTACACCAACTACTTCTATACCTAGTTCTTCTTGGGGATCACAAGGAAAAGCAACTTTGCCATCTTCTTCAACTTCTACACTCTTGGCTCCAAATTCCGTGTAGATGATGGCAAGTTCTTCATCACTTGAAGGATTTTCGTCATCTTCATATTTATCCCATAAGGTGGCCAACGCCTTCCCTTTTCTTCTATCCTTCAAGTTTCCACACTCCGGGGAGAAATGCCCGAATCCTCCACATTCGTAGCACTGAATCCCCTCTCTTGAAGACATTCCTTGGTTTAGCTTGTCATTTAGTCCCATGTCTTCAATTGAGATACCCTCCTTCTTGTCATGCTTCGAAGTCTCCAAAGCAATTGTCTTCTTTTTCTTAGGAGGTGAGGTGGTCAACTTCTTCTTAGGAGAGGTGGTTAATTTCACAAATCTCCTAAATCTCTCTAGTAAGAGAGGCATCTCCTCAACGGAGTCAATTTCTTCTCTCACAAATTCACTCATAGTGTTTGCGTTGAATGAATGCAAATGAGAAGAATGCAAAATGTATGAAGAAATCAAACAAACATACAACATGCAAAACACACCAAAATGAGCTAGGATCACCTAAGTATATCTAGGAACCCGCTCTGATACCAATTGAAACAAATACGGTGTGTTCTAAATATGTTATCTAGAGGGGGGTGAATAGATTTTAACAATTATTACCCAATTTTCGCATGCAAGTCAATTTTACGAAAATGCCCCTACTAGTCAAAAATACAAGCAAGTGTAATATAGTGCGGAATTTAAATAACACTTGATGTATACGTGGAAACCCAACCACTGGGAAAAACCACGGGCTGTTTAGTGCGCCACACTCGGACCTCAAAATCCACTAATCGAAATGGAGTTTACAACCTATGTAGACCTCGTCTAACACTCCGATCAATAACCCCCCACTTCTACCACTCGGGCCTTTAAAAGTGGCTCTAGTCCAATTGCTTGAGGCCTAAGCAACCTTAGCCTCAAGACTTAATTCTCTAAGAAGAGATTATGCAACCTATGTGAATATGTGTGAATATGTATGAATATTCAAATAACAAATAAGAGCTAGGGTACTCTAAATGCTTACCTAGGATTATAAGATGACAATATAATCAATCCTAGATATCACATATAGCTATATGACATGGCATATAACTTTAGCTAAGTAAAGGATAACCAATCCTAGATACAAAGCTATCATATAAAACCCACAAACATTCAAAGGATTAACTAGTTGATTAAAAAACAATCTATCAACCTAGTTATCAATACATCACACAAGAATGTTCATGGCATAGCTTTTAGGCAATAATGACCTAATCAAATAAGCTATGAAAAATAATCTCAATCAACAAATGAGATCAATTAGCTAGACGGCATATGAACATTAAAGCCTAGCTAACAAATAATAACCCAATCAACACATAATCTCAATCTTATATGTAGAAATTAATCTAAACATATATAAGTAAAATATGAGATAAAATTGATAAGTAGAAACACTAATTATGTAAGATAAAAGTGTTCAACAAATCATACCATGTGTGTTGAAGAAGACCCATGCATTAGCATATGCTAGATGAACCTAGATGATGCCTAGATGATGATTTGTGCATGTGGGAATGGGTTTAGAGAATTAAAGATGTGATCTTTTTGCTTTTTCTCTCAAGTCTCTCTAAATATCTCTCTAGGGTTCTTGGGATGCAAGACTTGTATTCTGAACCAAAGATAAGGATGTATTTATAGAGACCAAAAAGAGGGCAGGTGAAAATACAATTTTGCCCTTGAAACGCACCGATCGGCGGTTTCAATCGGCGGCTAGGCCGCCGAATTGAACCGCCGAATGGCTCCCGAGCGGAACAGGGGAACTTCGGCGACTTCGTTCGGCGGTTTCTAAACCGCTAATCCCAACCGCCGTTTTGGACCCGAGAGATATATTTCAATTAGGTCTCATTCGGCGGTTTCGAACGGCAGCCAGGCCGCCGAACGTAACCGCCGTTTCACCAAAAATGGTGAAACCAAGGCGAAGCCAAAGGCATCTCCACCGGCGATCATCGCGCAAAACAAAGCCCATCAACGTGCACGCGCGGACGTTTCCGAACATCCTTCGGGAAACGAATTACACCACACTAAAAGCTAACATACATGAAGTGCAAGTGTGGGTATTGAATGCATCCTAATGCCTATCATGTCATGGCATTTCATAAAACAAGATGCAATCAATTTAATGCAAGAAGAGACATTGAATAAACAATAAAGCACAATGCACACAAAATATAAACACAACATTCAAGAATAAGAGTTATGCATGTTGTGTGTGTGTGCAACTATATCTCTTCAAGCCAAAGTAAGCACAAGATATACCTTTGGTGCTTGTCCTCTTGAGGTCTTGGAAAGGGTCTTTGATCTTCAACCTTAATCACCTAGACTACCCTTACAACCAAACCCCAACATGTGGTTTGACCACGAAATAAGCCAATCAATTTAATGGGAATCCTTACAATATTTATAGACATCAAGAACAGGGCATGTGAAAAGACAATTTTTCCCCTGAAACGCACCGATCGGCGGTTTCGATAGGCGGTTTCAATCGGCGGCCACGCCGCAGATCATAACCACCGAATTGAACCCGAGAAGAACAGGGGAACAACGGCGGTTTCATTCGGTGGTTTCGTAACCGTCGATTCAACCGCAGAATCAAACCCAAGAAATAAATCAATCAGGTATAATCTGCGGTTTCAAATGGCGGTTGGGGGCCACCGATCGTAACCCCAGAATCACTCCAGACCTTTTTGGACTAAAACGGCTGTTTCAATTCGGCGGCCAGGCCGCTGATCAAACTACCGATTCACCAGTAATGGTGAATCTAAAAGAGAAGCCAATAGCATTCCCCTTAAGCAGTCTTCACGTAAAACCAAGCACACATTCGTACAAGCGCGGACGTTTCCGAACATATTCAGGAAATAGATTACACAACACACAAACACAACAAGATACAACAAACAAAGTGCAAGAGTGAAATGCATCATGTGATGAGAATACACACAAATACAAGTATGCTAAGTGCATATGTGCTAACTAAATCTCTTCAAAGAAAAAAACTAAGCACTAGAGATTATACCTTTGGCGTGCTTGTCCCTTGAGGTCTTGAAAGGGCATTCGAGCTTGAAGTTCAATCACCTAAACTACCCTTACACAATCAACCACAACAAGTGGTTTGTCCACGAAATAAGACAATCAATATATGGGAATCCTTACAATCTCCCCCTTTGGCTATTTCGTGACAAAAGCACCACTCACATTGATTCCTCATAACATAATAGAAACTACGGGTCTACTATGATTTTCTACTTTACAAAGAGATATATAAAAAATAATCTTGAAGTCTTCAATCTCATGTAGAACAATCAATCCCTGAAGGCAAAGTTTCTATACTTTCCAATACAAGTAAAATGTGAGATTAATCAAGTGAGAGCATAAACAAGCATTTGCATTCTAGAAATTTAAGTACAACAACAACATCATGCAATGTATGATGAATGCAATGCTCCCCCTCAAAGGGTTACTCCCCCTCAATGTATTGTCTCCCCAACAAGCACAATTGCTACCACAATTTGCAACTCCCATTACCACCATTATACTCCCCCTTTTTGTCATGATATAGGCAAATGAGTAGTCCCCAACTAGGTCACTAAGCAAAGAGAGATAGTAACATACTATATACTTGCATAATCATATAAGCCACTTTATGCAACTCAATCAATTGGAGAGAAACAAGGAGATTTCTTTAAAATAAATGTGTGAATCAAAACATGCTTTGCATACAAGACATGTAGCATTCAAGTCCAAAATACAATGGTATTTGGCAAAGCAAATGACAAAGGTTTCTAATAAGAATTCAAACCAATTTCACCAATGTCATGAGAGAAGCAAGGATATAGAGTTTTCATTGATTTTAATTTATGAGCAACTATATCCATCTTTATAAGCCAAACATGTCATGAGCAACTTTGTACTCTATTTGATTTTTCCGGGAATGAAACCCGTGTGATAGTAGACACGTTCAACAAATAAAGAGAGAGACATTTGGATTTTAAAATCCTTTGAACGGATACAAGATCCTTTATTCATTGAGTCTCATAAGCTTTTTCACACAAGATTTGCATTTTAGAATATGCAATCATCAATTTATGCCTTTTCATTTGAGCATGTTATATGAATTTCATGTTTTTTCATTTGACATTAGCAAGTTATAAACAACTCATGCTTTTCAATTTTTAAGCATGTCATTAAGAATCATCATGTCATAGAGATAACTATAGGTCATTCAAATCATACTTCCTATGTAAATCTCCTAGTCCAAAAATGTATGTTTGAACATAAATATGACATGGATTGTAAACAAGCATGGTTCACACTTATTGAATTGAAAACATATATACAAATGTGCAACCAAGCTTACTCAAGCAATCAACAAAGAAGCATAAGATTTTTCAAATATTTGCATGCAACAAGTATGCATAAGCTCTCTTTGCTTGAGTTCCCCATATGGGGTCAATCACCACCCTTCATCAATGAAGGTCATGAGGTCCTATAGACCTCCCAAGTCCATTTGACTTGGTTGAACCTATTTGAGACTTGTTAGTCTCGTAGCAAGCGGGTTCATTTTTTCTTATCCACATAGATATGACATTTTTCTTCTTAGTGGTCAATGGTTCAAGAGTTCTAGAAATAATAGGATCATGAATATGAATTTTTTCTTTCCTATTAACATACATTCACTACAAAAAAAATTGGCTATTGTGATGATTTTTTTTCGTCCCTATAGGTCAAAAATCGTCCCAAGAGGTCTATTGGGACGAATAAAATTCGTCCCAAAATCCGTCACCTCAGATGGGTCGCAATAGCTTCTTTGGGACGAAAATTGAAATTCGTCCCTTAAAACTATCTATAGGGACGATTTTTATTCGTCCCAATTGATAATTTATAGGGACGAAATTATTCGTCCCAATAGACATTTTTTAGGGACGAATTGTATTTTCGTCCCCTTTGACAACCTATAGGGACGAAATATTTCGTCCCTTTAAATAATATTTCTTCCCTTTAGACACTCTATAGGGACGAAATTAAAAAATAATAATAAATTTTTTTAAAAAAAATTAAAAAAAAAAAAACAAAAATTGGTTCGTTACCTTCATATGAAGGCCAACCCACGACCCACACCCCATGCCCTCGCCCATGCCCATACCCCACAACCCACAACCCACCCACCCACCAGCATAGCATGCCCACGCCTCACGCCCCACCCACCATGGGTGAAATCATAAATTTAATTGTGATTGCTTGGTGTCGAACCTAGCACAATCATGGTATAAGCGCCTTATCCACCACGCTGTTACTTTGATTGTGATAATAAAAGCATAATATATATATATATATATATATATATATATACTTGTTATTAAATTTTTATTAATTATTTTTCAATCAATTTTTTTTTTAAATTGATTCCACTAATTTAAATTTTATTTTTGTCGGATCAAAGGGTCAATCGTTAATCATACTCGGAATTAGACATGACTCGATTTCCAGTTCTCGATTCGGAACCAGCGGTTTCGATTTTCGATTTGCGATTTGGGTTTACAAAAAACTCGAAGAACAAAATGAAAAGGCTTAACAATGGAATATTCAAAACCAAAAAAATCTCCAGGGGCGCTGCCCCCCACACCTCCAAATGCGTTTGCATAGCGCCACTAAACTAATTATCCAATGATGTTCAACCTCCATTGGAGGCCTGTTTAACAGACCTTTATGAAGAAGATGAAAGAATAATAATAAATAAAATAAAATAAAAAAACTTCAAAGTAAGAGAATGTGTAAAGTAAGGGCATTTTCGTCCGTTCACCATAATAGGTGTCTTTTAAACTTAAGTTATTAAAGTGGTGACTTTCTTACAAAACCACTTTAAAAAGGTGACATTTTCCACCATTTCCACGTTTCGGTTTTTTATTTTCGATTTGGAACCAATGGTTTCGGTTCCAATGATTCAGTTCCTTTTTAAAAAAATAATAGAAAACCTTTCAAGACTAATAGTTATTGATCCTTATGAAGAACTTATTGAGAAAAAAAAAAATTCATTTCGATAGAGAACCACTTTGGACGAACAAAATGATTCATATTGTATCATTTTCTAATTTATATGGTAATTTAATTATTAATATATCTTTAAGGAAAAACTTTAAAAAAAATCAAGAATTTTCAACAAAATTAATTAATTATTATAATTTTAAATAAAAAGAAAACCTATTGTGACGAAAAAAATTTGTCCCAATAGACAGTCTATTGGGACGAATTACATATTTTGTCCCAGTAGACATCCTATTGGGACGACAATAATTCGTCCCTAAAGGTCAATAAAATTAAATAATCATTATAATTTTAAATTAAAAAAAACCTATTGGGACAAAATACAATTTGTCCCAATAGACTGACGAATTATGTATTTCGTCCCAATAGATGTCCTATTGGGACGAAACAAATTCATCCCTATAGATCAACAAAATTTATTAATTTTAAATAAAAATAAAACATATTGGGACGAAATAAATTTGTCCCAATAGGTATTATGTTGGGACGAAATATTTATATCGTCCCAATAGATGCCTTATTGGGACGAAAATAATTCGTCCCTAAAGGTCAACAAAATTTATTAACTATTATCATTTTAAATACAAAGAAAACCTATTGGGACGAAATAAATTCGTTCCAATAGACAGTCTATTGGGACGAATTATGTATTTCGTCCCAATAGGACAAGTCTATTGGGACGAATTATTTATTTCGTCCCAATAGATACCCTAATGGGACGAAATATTGAATTCGTCCCAGTAGACTGTCTATTGGGACGAAATTTATTTCGTCCCAATAGACCTCCTATTGGGACGAAAAAAAAGCGTCCCAAAAGAATTTCGTCCCAATAGGGCTTTTTTCTTGTAGTGATTCTAGCTCTTGTCATTCTCTTTTCAATCATGCTTTTAAATCTACACAACTTAATGAAATGAAAGCAATTTGGTCTAATGTGACCATCAATACCACAAAAGTGACATGTAGGGATGAATTTAGAAATCATACCATCTCCTTGAGCATGCATAGGAGCCTTCCCATGACTTTGTGGTTGAGTGGGTTCAAATCTTCTTTTTTGTTGAACCGGTCTAGCATGCTTCCTTAGTTCATTTTGCATGATTGGCCTCTTCCCATGATGAATTTGAGCTTGAGGGAAGTTAGGTTGAGGAACTTTTTGAGCTTGAGGTTGTCTCCTTGGAGCTTCCTTCTCTTGTGCACTTCTTGAACATTGTCCTAGATCAATTTCTTCCTAAGAGTTTGCACCGGCGAGGCTTCTATCTTGCCCAAACTCTTGACAAAGATAGTCTTGGTTAGAGTAGTGATCTCCTTGCTTTCTTCATACCCAATACCTCTCTTGTCACAAGGGTTCTTTCCATTACCAAGAATGTGGTCAAGCTTCTTGGTGCTTGTAGTCATCCTAGTCAATGACTCTTTAGCTACATCAAGCTCTCTCTTCAACCCTTCTTCATTCCTCTTAGACATAGCTAGCTCATCCCTTAGCTTGTCTTCAATCATCTTAGATGTTTCCACTTGCTTACTTAAGTGGTCATTGTGTGTTGAAAGCTCTAGATTTTCATCCTCTAAAATCTTCAACTTTCTATTGTTCTTCTTCAATGAACTTTCACACTTGACTATAAAGTCATGAACATCCATTTTCTCTACACTTCCATTTGTAGAGTTAGATGAGGAGTCATCTTCACTTGAGTTATCTCCCCCACTCTCCTTCTCACTTATGGAGTCATTTCCCTCATTAAGACCTTCACCTTGGTCTCTTGAATCAATGAGAGCCATATCCCAATAAGTAGCTACACTTATCTCCTCTAGAGCTACTTCTTCATCTTTTTCTTCTATGGGATCACTTGTCAAGGATCACTTGTCAAGGCTTTCTTACCAACAACTTTATCTTCTACACAAGTGGCCCCAAATGCCGTGTAGTCGATGGTAAGCTCATCATCACTTGATGACTTGTCTCCCTTTCCAGAGTCATCACTTTCACTCCAAGTGGCGGCCATCACTTTTGCCATCTTATTCTTCAAATTCCCACAATCGGGTAAGATGTGTCCTATACCGCCACACTCATAGCATTGGACCCCTTTCTTTTCACTATTCTCTTGCCTAGGCTCAAAACTCTTGAAGGGAGCCTTTTTCTTCAAGTCTTGGCCTTTGGATCCAAATCCTTTCTTCTCGAACTTGACAAATTTCTTGAATTTTCTAAGCATCAAAGCCATGTCTTCGTCCGAGTCACATTTTTCCTCCTTTTTAACCTTGGAAGCTTTCAAAGCAATCCCTTTTTGCTTTTTAGGATGTGAAATACTAGGAACCTTCCTAGATTCATAGGCAAGGAGTCTTCCAATTACCTCACTCGGCTTCATATCCTTATATCCACTGTTTTCTTCTAAAGCCGTCACTTTTGCTTCAAACCTAGCGGGGAGAGACCTCATAATTTTTTGCTTGACTCTCCTATCCGTATAAGGATCACGGAGTTGATGGCTTTGATTGACAATATCCATCAACTTGACTTCAAAGTCATTGAAGCATTCGTCCTCCTCCATCTTGAGCAACTCAAATTGCGTTTGAAGGACTTGAAGCTTGGAATCCTTGACAACATCGGTTCCTTCATGTGCAACCTCTAGAATATCCCATGCCTCCTTGGCTATCCTAGTGTTCTGAATTAGTTTGTACTGATTTTCATCCACTGCACATAGAAGAGCGTGCCAAGCCTTCCTATTCCATTTTGAAGTCTCAAACTCTTTAGTGGACCACTGAGCCTTAGGCTTGAGTACTTCTTCTCCACCACTAGTGGGAGTCATCTTAGGAGCAACATACCCATCTTCAATTGCCATCCATGCCCTATCATGGATTTGACACAAGTATGCTTCCATCTTGCCTTTCCATGAGGCGTAATTCACACCGGTGAGGAGAGGAGGTCGTGTACTTGACGCACCCTCATGGTTGCCACCGTATCCACTCATTGTATATAATGAATGAATTCAAATGAATGCAAAATGTATGAATGAGCAAAAACACACAAATGCAAAACACACCAAAAATGAGCTTGGATCTCCTAAGTATATCTAGGAACCCGCTCTGATACCAATTGAAAGGAACGAATAAACGCTCGGTGTGTATGATAAATATATCTAGAGAGGGGGTGAATAGATTTTAAGCTTTATTACCCAATTTTCGCATGCAAGTCAATATTATAAAAATGCCCCTACTAGTCAAAAATACAAGCAAGTGTAAAATAGTGCGGAATTTAAATAACACTTGATGTATACGTGGAAACCCAACCACTGGGAAAAACCACGATCCTAACAATTAATGATAGATATTAGGGATTTAATTACACAAGTTACAATCAAATAAAAAGAAAGTAATACGTAAGGAAATCACCCGTAGGCATCCTTCTTTAATGTTCAATCCTTGCTTTCCTTTGATGTTCCTAGTGCAAAGAGTGGGAGAAGAGGATGTGTCTAGATAGGTGAAGTCATATGGAGAGTGACAAAGGACATGGATGGAGAAGATGGGAAGAGAGGAATGATTTAGGTGAGGTAGTCTAGTTGTTTGTTGATGAGATTGGAGAGGAGAAATGGGTGGATTAGGAATGGTGGAAGGAGGAATTTCTTGCTTCACAAGTTGTGTCAAGAGTGTATTCAAAGGAGAAAATAGGATGAATTTATAGTATTTTCAAAATAGGTCATGAGTGGATAATTACCAAAAGACCCCCTAAGTTTGCACTATTGCCATTTTGGCCCCTCTAGGGGTGCATTGTGTAATTTTCACGCCAAAACTCACCAATCAGAGTTGACACAGTGGCTGTCGCTATGAGACTTCAATGGCAACACACAAAAGGGCGACACTGGGGCGAAGTAATCAAGGCCAGAAGAAGTCCCTGTCGACATGGCGACATCGAAGAGCAAGTGGCAACATTGATTTTCGCCATAGTGTCGCGGTTTGAGAGGTGGCGACAGAGGAGGCGTGATTGGAAGATCACGGCTGGAGATTCGGTGGTGATGACGAGCTGAATCGACGCCGAGCAGCCTTACTGTTGACGGTGAAATTTGGATTGCCACGCACTCAATAGTTATATTAATTCAGTTTAAAATGAGAAAATCAAGAATGCATGCAAGAGACAGTTTTTACGTGGAAAACCCTTGAATGGGCAAAAACCACAGCGCCCCAGAGGGCAGAAAGATAATACTCGATTCTATTGCTTTGTTACACACTCAAATCTCTCATACAATTGCTCTTTTCTCTCTAGGTTTTCGAACCCCCTCTTCATGGGATAGATGGTTCTATTTATATATGTTAATTAGGGTTTCCCCCTGTTTTTAGCCGTGTTGGTGGTAGGATTCCCCATTTGATTCGTACTAGGATTCTCATGTTATCACGGATCCGGATATGCTCTATCTCTTTTCCTTTTTATGATTCCTTGTTGCCATGGGTCTTCTAGAGGTTAGGGTTTTATTTCCGTGTTTCTGCCGAATCGCTTTGGGCCCAGTATGCTGATGCAGCGAGCACCTTCACTCCTGGGTATTATCCTTCGGCGACCACGTTTCTACCTTTGGCGAGTATATATCTAGCTCTGGCGACCACATCTTTGACTATTGATTTAAGACGTTGATATTCTGACTGGCCACATTTTCTCCCTTGACCCGGTCAACGAGTGACGTGGCAACCTTTTCTTCATCATTTATTGACTCCTTTGGTGACATGTCTGCTTGGCGAATTTATACATACAACACTTACGTTAAGCTCGCCAGTCGTCTGCACCGGAAAATGGCCAGAGATAGGTCACTTTTCGGCGATTGTAGGAAGAAAGGGTTTTGGCTGCAACAAAGGTGATCAGGCTGTAGGGAAAAATACCGTAGTACACGCAGCTGAAGCGAGACTAAAAATAAGATTTAGTGACATTTAAAATTTTTCCTTTATGAACCTTAAACCCTTTAATTAATTAAACATGCATATACAATAACCAAAAAGTAGAATACCTTTTGTCGCGTGATCCGATTGACTTACGTCGATGGTAATCCGCAAGATCTTCAATCCTAGCACGAACGTGGATCACCTAGGAGCGTGGTCTCCCTTTTTTCTTTGAATTGCAAACCTGTGAATGGACAAAACAAACTTTCTTTTCTTTGTTAGTCACAAAAACAATCAAAAGAATGACTGAGATTATTCCGGTCACTTTTGAGTTCTCAATCTAATGATCGAAACTCGCGTGAACCTAGATCGATATCGTATACACAAGCTTATTGATGATTAAGCAAATAGTATACTATCAAAGAATAATCTAACACTCCTATTTGTTTTTGGTAGAATAAAAGCTTTCTATGAATTGAGAAGAAGAAGAAAAATTGTCTCCAGAACAACTTGTGGAGGCCGAAATCTATAAGAGCACTTATATAGGTGGCCAAATTTTCTTCTCCTTGTCTTTTAGGGTTGCCGAAATCTCTCTTCTTTTAGCACTAGGGTTGCCGCAAATCACCACCTCCAAAGGTTTGTGTTGCACCCTAATTTCCATAAAAGAATAGACTTCTAACCCTAATCCAACTCATAGTTATTTTATTCTTTTTAATGACTAAATTAAAAGACTTCTTATTTGATTAAATAAATAAAATTAATTATTTATTTTCTTACCAAATAAGTCTTTTACTTTTAGTATACTACCAACAATAGTATAACATTAGGAATCATATTTCCTAATCAGAAAAGATTTGTTTCTTAATTAAACAATTAATTAATAAATTAATTAATTCTTATTTAATTAAAACAAATGAAACAAAATAATATATTAGGTTAAAACTTAACCTTGCCGCCCCACTTGAATAAATGGGCCAAAATATTATTTTCTTATTTCATTTAATCCATTGGACTTTAAATAAAAAGCCCACATGTGAACCAGACCCATTCTTACTAAAAGAAACAAGCCCACATGTCTTTCATTAATATATAAATATAATTGAGCAGCCCATTACTTAAATAATGTGCAAATTATATTCTTAATATATTAAATGCAATTCTAGATGGACCCTTAAATTGGTCCGGTAGAATATATCAAGTGATCCATGCAAGTCCGTGTGGATTGGGATCTTGGCGGGCCATCTAAATTTAAGCTTCAATAGACATAACCTAATCACAATCAACAAATGATTCACTTAGGTCCGATCCATTAATTTTAACTCATTCCACTAAAATTGAACTCTTAAATAAAGATAGAAAAGGAAGATGCTCCTCATTCATACCCTAGACAATCATATAGGAGATAGTGTATCCTCGTGATCAATATCAGTAATCGCCAAGAGTTCATAGACCGCCTATAACTCTCCAAGTTACCATATTTACTCATATGACCACGTTTTGAACTTGGATATTTTGACTTGTCCAGAAGCCATGTTTTCAATAGACACTATCGAAAACTCAACGTTGAGATTTAATATCCAATTACCTCAAAACATCCATATGATGATATTATACTCTCATTTAATTAAATGGAGCCACGATGTCCATATCTATAAATGAAGTCCTCTATCGATTAACAAATGAATATCACCAAACTATCGAGGATAGACTATGCGATATAATCGTACTCATTGATAACTCAAATGATATCACTTGCAACTATAAGTCCATCATTTATCTCAGGATTAAGATAGACTCTCCGATTGTCCTGATAATGAAAAGACTATTATCTATTGACGGTTCTAGATAAAGCTTTTCATTGTGATCCTGTTCAATGCACCCAGTGCACTAGATCCTTTTGCTCGAAGACACTCCGATGATTTAGACTCATCATATCTCATTTGATCCCACTCAAATGCTAGCAAAAGAATTCTATAACTTTAACAAGATAAAGGTGCCCAACCTTTAACTTAAGTTGTGAACATTATTCAAGACTAACTAAAGAATTGTGTCTACCACATACATATCCAGATGTACGAACAATTCTTCTTTTCTCATAGTCTTTAGACCTTATGATTATTTACTTTGACAATTATAATATTAAACTATAAATGCTATACGATTTGTTAAACCAGAAATCACTTTATTAATATGAAAAAGATTGTTAATTACAACATTACACTCTTGCTATTGAGCATAATCCTAACAAGGCAAGAGAAAGAAGATGAAGTCAGGTTGAAGATGGGGTGTATTGAGCAATCGGGCTGGGTGCATTTGGGTGTAAGGTTTGTCCTTTCTAGGGTGCATTAAGCACTAATATGGGGTGCACACAGACCTTCTCTATCAGTTTTAGGCAAGCGATTGGGCCTTGTGTTGTGGGCCACGCAATTTGGTGTATTTAGAACTGATTTGGGGCGCGTTTAGAGGCCCACACCCTCCTCCTAAACGCGCCGCTTCACTAATCCTGACGTGGCACCCATGCCTGATTTCCTTAGCGAATTACGGAACACCCCCTGATCTCTTCCAATATTGCAGAAACTTCAATCTGTGCCTTATATTTTATGCTTTTGCCCCTATTTTCTCCAAATTACTACAATGCCCTTGAACTTTGTAAATACCTGAAAATACTTAATTAACAACATTAAAACACGGGGAAATGCCAGAGAATCAAGCGTAAAGAATATGAAATGAGGGTACAAAATCGTACCATATTTGGTCGATCAAATTGTTAGGATTATGCTCAATAGCAAGAGTGTAATATTGTAATTAACAATCTTTTTCATATTAATAAAGTGATTTCTGGTTTAATAAATCTTATAGCATTTAAAGTTTTATATTATAATTGTCAAAGTAAATAATCATAAGGTCTAAAGACTATGAGAAAAGAAGAATTGTTCGTACATCTGGATATGTATGTGGTAGACACAATTCTTTAGTTAGTCTTGAATAATGTTCACAACTTAAGTTAAAGGTTGGGGACCTTTATCTTGTTAAAGTTGTAGAATTCTTATGCTAGCATTTGAGTGGTATCAAATGAGATATGATGAGTCTAAAATCATCGAAGTGTCTTTGAGCAAAAGAATCTAGTGCACTGGGTGCATTGAACTGGATCACAATGAAAAGCTTTATCTAGAACCGTCAATAGATAATAGTCTTTTCATTATCAGGACAATCGGAGAGTCTATCTTAATCCTGAGATAAATGATGGACTTATGGTTGCAAGTGATATCATTTGAGTTATCAATGAGTACGATTATATAGCATAGTCTATCCTCGATAGTTTGGTGATATTCATTTATTAATCGATAGAGGACTTCATTTATAGATATGGACATCGTGGCTCCATTTATTAAATGAGAGTATAATATCATCATATGGATGTTTTGAGGTAATTGGATATTAAATCTCAACGTTGAGTTTTCGATAGTGACTATTGAAAACATGGCTTCTGGACAAGTCAAAATATCCAAGTTCAAAACATGGTCATATGAGTAAATATGGTAACTTGAAGAGTTATAGGCGGTCTATGAACTCTTGGCGATTACTGATATTAATCACGAGGATACACCATCTCCAATATGATTGTCTAGGGTTATGAAAGAGGAACATCTTCCTTTTCTATCTTTATTTAAGAGTTCAATTTTAGCTCTTTAGTGGAATGAGTTAAAATTAATGGATCGAACCTAAGTAAATCATTTGTTGATTGTGATTAGGTTGTGTCTATTGAAGCTTAAATTTTGATAGCCCGCCAAGATTCCCAATCCACACGGACTTGTATGGATCACTTGATATATTCTACCGGACCAAGGTTAAAATATTAGCCTAACATATTATTTTGTTTCATTGTTTAACTAAATAAGAATTAATTAATTTATTAATTAATTGTTTAATTAAGAAACAAATATTTTTCTGATCAGAAAATATATTTCCTAGAGTTATACTAAAAGTAAAAGACTTGTTTGGTAAGAAAATAAATAATTAAGTTTATTTATTTAATCAAATAAGAAGTCTTTTTATTATAGTCAATAAAAGAATAAAAATACTTATGAGTTGGATTAGGGTTAGAAGTCTAAAAGTTGATGTGTATTAGGGTGCAACACAAATCCTTTTTTTTGGAGTGGATTTGCGGCAACCCTAATTGAATCAAGGTAGATTTTCGGCAACCCTAAATGAAAGAGGAAGTTAAATTCGGCCACCCTATATAATACTACATATAGAATTCGGCCACCTTCTCTAATGGTTGATTCAATTTTCTTCTTCTTCTAAACTCATAGACAAGTATTTGATTATTCTACTAAAGCATAAAAGAGAGAAGAGATTATTCTTTTGATGGTACACTAATTGCTTGTTCATCAATAAGCTTGTGTGTACATCATCGAATTAGGTTCACGCGAGTTTCGATCATTAGATTGAGAACTCAAAAGTGACCGGAATAATCTTTGTATTCTTTTGATTGTTTTGTGACTAACAAAAGAAAAAGAAAAGTTTGTTTGTCCATTCTCAGGTTTGCAATTCAAAGAAAAGGGAGACCACACTCCTAGGTGATTCACGTTCGTGCTAGGATTGAAGATCTTGCGGATTACCATCGACGTAAGTCAATCGGATCACGCGACAAAAGGTATTCAACTTTTGTTACTTTATATATGGTTAATTAATTTAAAGGGTTAAAGTTCATAAAAAGGAAAAATTTTAAAACATACTAAATCGACTTTTAGTCTCGCTTCCGCTGCGTGTACTACGGTATTTTTTCCCTACAATTGGTATCAGAGCCTGGTTGTACCCTTTTAATTAATTAACGTATATATACGTGAATCGATTTCTTTTTATTGTGATTATGCTTGTTTAGAAAGAGATGGCACTCTAGGTATTCGCATATATAATTACATGTGAATGTATGGATTTATATATGTTATTATTTTATTATGTGGATTGTTATTGCTCGATTTTGGTCCTAGATTTTCAATGTAATTTTTGTTATGGAATTGTAACAAGAAGGGTAGTCTATCATCCCCATAATTCCTTCTTGGTAGTTGCTAGGTTTTCTTTTAATTTTATTTTCTTTAGTGCAGTAATTTTACTGCAGTTTTTTTATTTAATTTTATGTGCAGTGTTTTTTTTTTTTTGTAAAAGTACTGCAGTGAATAAAAAAAAAAATACTGCAGTATTTTATTAGTTTAAATACTGCTGTAGTATGTTCGAGTAATGAAGATTCGAAGACTTGAAGAAAAAGGAAGCAACCGGAACCAAGAACGAGCACCGTGCGCACCCTAGGAGTGGATTGGGCTGCGCATGGCAAGCCCAAATCTTGGTGGGCTGCGCACGGCAGCCCTATGTGGCCTCATGGGCTGCGCACAGCAGCCCCTTTGTGGGGTTGTGGGGTGTGTTCGCTCATGGGAGGAAGCTGAAGGATGAGCGTATGGTTGATGGCCACTTGAAGATCTTGTATTCCTAAACAATTGTAATTTACTTGCTTTTCTAGGATGGACCAAAATTGTTGCTATTTATTTTATGCTTAAATATTACAATATTTGTTATTGTATGATAACATGACATATAGAATAGGAGTGCTACTCATATATCTCTTTTGGTATGAACATGCATTGAATGATTTAGGTATCTAAATTGGCATCTAGATAACTTGGTAAATCATTCTATGAGATTTAATCACACGCCTTAAATAATTGAGTGGGAGAAGGTGTTTTTGTAACACCTATGGCCTCCAAGGTTAGTTGAGCTTTATTATTTATTGGTAATTCCCCAAAGGGGCGTCCATGAATGGAATTTAGCAACATACTTCCTTACAAGGATAGACTAGACAATGGACTCAAACGAGATCTACTCCCCAAGGAGGAATTTTCGTGAGAGAAAATTGAGGGTTGATATCTTGGTAACACACTCAATGTAATTTTATTGATATCCTCCCAAGAGTTCTTGTCAGTAAAATTGCAAGGCTAAAATTGAAAACACTGGTTGTTATGTTAACAATTAGGTGGGACCTAGTCTAACTAGTAAATGGTGCGAACTCCCAAAAGAGGCTTAACATTTATGGGTGTTGGATCACCGTTGAATTTTTATGATTGAGTTATTTATTTAATTCAAGATAAATATTTGAAAGTGCTTTATCATGATTATTTACTCATATATATTTTTGTTAATATTCAGAAATCATGACCCCATCCCTAATGAATATCCTAAAAGATAATATTTTAACTGGAGATAATTATGTCACATGGAAAAGGAAAATTGGGTTGTTGCTGCAAGCTGAAAAACATAAGTTTGTTCTGTCTGCTCTTAAACCACCTGCTCCTACTTATGACTCTCAGATTCATATGGTTGGTAAAGTTGCTACTGTTAAGGCCCGTCAAAAGGTCAAGGAACAACAGAAGAAAAAGCAACTTGGGCCTACCAAGAAAGAGACCAAGAAAGTAACCAAAATCAAAGGGAAATGCTTCCTTTGTGGTGAAAAGGGACATTGGAAAAGAAATTGCCCAAAGTCCCAGAATAAGAAGGAACAAGGTAATATTAATTATCTTGAAACATGTTTTCTGGCAGATTCTACAGATTCTTATATCATAGACTCTGGAGCCACAAATCATGTTTGTTATTCCTTACAGGGGTTCCAAGAAAGGAGAAAGCTGAGTAAGAATGAAATCAATTTGCGTTTGGGCAACGGAACGTTAGTGTCTGCAAGTGCAGTGGGAGATATTAGAGTTTATTTGGATTCTAGAAGGCATTTAGATTTAATAGACGTTTATTATGTACCTCAATTCAAGAGGAATTTAATTTCAGTTTCTTGTTTGAATAAATTTGGATATTCGGTTACTTTTAATAAAGTTTTTATTATTAGTAAGAATGACAAAATTATTTGCCAAGGTACATTGGAAAACGTTCTATACTTTTTGCATAGAAATATCTCTCACTCGTTAGACACAGAATTAACGGAACCTGATCATAAAAGAGTAAAATTATCAATAGATGAAACATACCTATGGCATTTATGCCTAGGTCATATTAACCTTAATAGGATTAAAAGATTGGTATGTGACGGACCTTTAAGTGACTTAAAGGTTGATGATCTACCAACTTGTGAATCTTGTATGGAAGGTAAAATGACCAAAAGGTTGTTCTCGGCCAAAGGTGCAAGAGCCACTGAATGTTTAGGATTGATACACACTGATGTATGTGGTCCTATGAGCATTCAAGCTAGAGGTGGATATGAGTACTTCATCACCTTCACAGATGATTACTCGAGATTTGGCTATATGTATCTCATGCGACATAAGTCGGATGCTTTTGACATGTTCAAAGCATTCAAAGCTGAAGTAGAAAATCAGCTTGAGAAACACATAAAAATCTTGAGATCTGATCGTGGTGGAGAATAACTATCTGGTGAGTTTCAGCAATATCTTATTGATAATGGGATAGTTTCTCAGTTTTCTGCACCAAGAACACCTCAACAGAATGGGGTGGCAAAAAGGAGAAATAGAACTCTTTTGGATATGGTTAGGTCTATGTTGAGTTATTCAACACTTCCTATTTCTTTTTGGGGATATGCTTTACAAACTGCTATATACATTCTAAACGATGTACCATCTAATTCTGTTCATCAAACACAGCATGAGTTGTGGACTGGGCGCAAGCCTAGTTTACAACACTTAAGGATATTTGGTTGTCCTGCGCATGTGTTAAATGGAAAGACAGAAAAGATGGAGTCCCATTCGGAAACATGTATATTTGTAGGGTATCCAAAAGAAACAAAAGGATATTATTTCTATAGTCCTTCAGATCTTAAAGTATTTGTTTCGACAAATGCTAAATTTCGGGAAAAGAATTATATGAATGATTTTGTGCCTAGAAGTAGAATTATCCTGAATGAGATGTCAGGAGATACAATTCCACGAGAGGTTACACAACCTAACCCAATTGTAAGTTCCGATCCAACACAAGATCAACAACCTACCATTCCTCATCGTAGTGGGAGGGTTAGAATACAACCCGAAAGATACATCAGTCTGGGAGAATCAGTGGAGAATCTCCCGGACGACGATGATCCCTACACGTATAAGGAAGCAATTGAGGATGTTGATAGTCGCCATTGGCAAAAGGCAATGCAATCTGAGATTGAATCTATGTTCGATAACAAAGTCTAGTCCCTTGTAGACTTGCCTAAAGGGATAAAACCCATTGGGTGCAAGTGGGTATACAAGAGGAAAAGAGGTATGGATGGAAAGGTGGAAACCTTTAAAGCTAGATTGGTAGCTAAAGGGTATACACAGAAAGAAGGCATCGATTACGAGGAAACCTTCTCTCCTGTGGCCATGCTTAAATCCATTAGGATACTCTTGTCCATTGTAGCATCTTTAGATCTAGAGATTTGGCAAATGGACGTCAAGACAGCTTTCCTTAATGGAAGTCTTGACGAAAGCATCTACATGATGCAACCAGAAGGATTCATTGAAAAAGGCCAAATGGAAAAAGTATGAAAGTTGCAGAAATCCATATATGGATTAAAGCAAGCATCCAGATCCTGGAACATAAGGTTCGATCAAGCTATCAAAGGTTTTGGATTTATTCAGAATCCTGACGAACCTTGTGTATACAAAAGGATTAAGGGCGACAAGTTGGTTTTCCTGATTCTTTATGTTGATGATATACTACTCATTGGAAACGATGTAGGAGTATTGACATCAGCAAAAGAATGGTTAGTGTAGGGATTCCCGTTTTGTTGATTGGCTTATTTCGTGGTCAAACCACATGTTGGGGTTTTGAATGTAAGGGTAGTCTAAGTGTTTAAGGTTGAAGATCAAAGGCCCTTCCATGACCTCAAGATACAAGCACGCCAAAGGTATAATCTCTTGTGCTTGGTTTTCTTTGAAGAAAATTAGTAGCACACACCCACTTAGCATTCTTGCTATGATTGCATATTTGCTTATTTTTGTGTGCATACTCTTCATATGTCACTTACACACTAGCACTTTGGTTGATATATCTTGTTGTGTGTATATGTGCTTTATAATTCGTTTCCCGACATTGTTCGGAAACGTCCGCGCTTGCACTAATGAGTGCTTGGTTTCGCGCGAAGACCGCCTATGGAGAATGTCATTGGCTTCTCCTTGGTTTTCACCATTGTTGGTGATCGGCTGTTATGATCGGCGGCCTAGCCGCCGAATGAAACCACCGTTTCAGTCCAGACTGGTCTCAAGCAATTCTGCTGTCACGATCGGCGGTCACGACCGCCGTTCATACCTGATCGATTTTAATCTCTCGGTCTAATTCGGCGGTTGGATCGGCGGTCATGAAACCGCCGAATGAAACCGCCGTTGATGCTCTGTTCTTCACGGGCTCAATTTGGCGGTCGTGATCGGCGGCCTGGCCGCCGATTGAAACCGCCGAACGGTGCGTTTCAGGGGCAAAATTGTCTTTTCACATGCCCAGTTCTTGATGTCTATAAATATCTTACTTTCTCATTCTCTGAAGAAGTTCTTTAAGACCTTAGAACCCTAAACTTTCAAGAGAGATTTTTGAGAAAAAATCAAATCAAGAACTCAACTTTAAACACTCAAATCAAATCCCTTTTGCATCAAATTTCATATTTGATCTTCTATGCCTTCATAGAATTGATCCATGCATGGTTTTGAATCATCACATCTTATTTGGTATGTTCTTCACTAATTTCATATTACTTTAGTGTTTTTCATATTAATACATCTCTTTAATTACTTGTATGCTTTTGATTATATGCTAGATACAAGTTAGAGATTATTTGTGATGAAAATGATTGAGTGTTGATTGTGATAGCTAATTAGGTTTTTAATTAATCTTGATTAGCTAAGCTATTTGACATGTCATCTAGCCATTTATATCTAGGATTGTTTTAATTGCAAAATCATTATCCTAGATAAGCATATAGAGTAACCTAGCTCTAATTTGCATTTTGAATATTCATACATATTCACTTAGGTTGTTTCTCTTCATTGAGAAGTAAGTCTTGGGGCTAAGAGTGCTTAGGCCTCAAGCAAATTGGAATAGGGTTGCTAATAAAGGCCCGCTGGGTAGAAGTGAGGGGTTACAGACCGGAGTGTTAGACGAGGTCTACATAGGTTGTAAACTTCATTTCAATTAGTGATTTCGAGTTCCGAGTGTGGCGCACTAAATAGCCCGTGGTTTTTCCCAGTGGTTGGGTTTCCACGTATACATCAAGTGTTATTTAAATTCCGCACTATATTACACTTGCTTGTATTTTTGACTAGTAGGGACATTTTCGTAAAATTGACATGCATGCGAAAATTGGGTAATAATAGTTAAAATCTATTCACCCCCCCTCTAGATAATATATTTAGAACACACCGTATTTGTTTCAGTTAGCAAAACAATTTGATATGAATGACTTAGGAGAAGCAAGTTTTATTCTAGGTATCCAAGTCATAAGGGATAGAAAGAATAAAACGATTGCATTATCCCAAGCTTCATACATAGACAAGATCTTGTCTAGGTTTTCCATGTAGGATTCCAAGAAAGGTATGTTACCTTTCAGACATGGAATCAAACTTTCTAAGGAACAAGTTCCTAAGAATGAGCATGAAGAGCAATTCATGAGTAGAGTTCCATATGCCTCGGCAGTTGGAAGTCTCATGTATGCAATGCTCTGCACTAGACCAGATATTTGTTTTGCTGTTGGCATAGTTAGTAGTTTTCAATCGAAACCTGGTCCTGATCACTGGACGGCAGTCAAGCATATTTTCAAGTATCTTAAGAGAACGAGAGATAATACGCTTGTATACTCTGGAGGGGATTTAATTCCTGTTGGGTATACAAATTCTGATTTCCAATCAGATTCTGACTCTAGAAAATCCACATCGGGGGCTGTGTTTACTATTGGAGGAGGAGTAGTCATATGGAGGAGTATCAAGCAATCTTGTATTGCTGATTCCACCATGGAAGCTGAGTATGTTGCGGCATGCAAGGCTGCCAAAGAGGCTGTTTGGCTCCGCCAATTCTTGATTGACTTGGAAGTGGTTCCTAGTGCGAATAAGCAGATCACTATCTACTGTGACAATAGTGGAGCAGTGGCTAATTCGAAAGAACCAAGAAGTCACAAGAGAGGAAAACACATTGAAAGAAAGTATCATCTTTTAAGGGAGATTGTTCAAAGAGGTGACGTGACGATTACCAAAATCGCGTCAGCAGAAAATCTAGCGGATCCCTTCACAAAGGCTCTACCTCAGAAGAGTTTCGATGGGCATCTACAGAACATGGGCTTGAGAGATATGACACATTTGCTATAGCGCAAGTGGGAGATTGTTAGGATTATGCTCAATAGCAAGAGTGTAATATTGTAATTAACAATCTTTTTCATATTAATAAAGTGATTTCTGGTTTAACAAATCTTATAGCATTTATAGTTTTATGTTATAATTGTCAAAGTAAATAATCATAAGGTCTAAAGACTATGAGAAAAGAAGAATTGTTCGTACATCTGGATATGTATGTGGTAGACACAATTCTTTAGTTAGTCTTGAATAATGTTCACAACTTAAGTTAAAGGTTGGGCACCTTTATCTTGTTAAAGTTGTAGAATTCTTATGCTAGCATTTGAGTGGGATCAAATGAGATATGATGAGTCTAAAATCACCGGAGTGTCTTCGAGCAAAAGAATCTAGTGCACTGGGTGCATTAAACTGGATCACAATGAAAAGCTTTATCTAGAACCGTCAATAGATAACAGTCTTTTCATTATCAGGACAATCGGAGAGTCTATCTTAATCCTGAGATAAATGATGGACTTATGGTTGCAAGTGATATCATTTGAGTTATCAATGAGTACGATTATATAGCATAGTCTATCCTCGATAGTTTGGTGATATTTATTTGTTAATCGATAGAGGACTTCATTTATAGATATGGACATCGTGGCTCCATTTATTAAATGAGAGTATAATATCATCATATGGATGTTTTGAGGTAATTGGATATTAAATCTCAACGTTGAGTTTTCGATAGTGACTATTGAAAACATGGCTTCTGGACAAGTCAAAATATCCAAGTTCAAAACGTGGTCATATGAGTAAATATGGTAACTTGGAGAGTTATAGGCGGTCTATGAACTCTTGGCGATTACTGATATTAATCACGAGGATACACCATCTCCAATATGATTGTCTAGGGTTATGAAAGAGGAACATCTTCCTTTTCTATCTTTATTTAAGAGTTCAATTTTAGCTCTTTAGTGGAATGAGTTAAAATTAATGGATCGGATCTAAGTAAATCATTTGTTGATTGTGATTAGGTTGTGTCTATTGAAGCTTAAATTTAGATAGCCCGCCAAGATCCCCAATCCACACGGACTTGCATGGATCACTTGATATATTCTACCGGACCAATTTATGGGTCCATCTAGAATTGCATTTAATATATTAAGAATATAATTTGCACATTATTTATTTAATGGGCAGCTCAATTATATTAATATATTAATGAAAGGCATGTGGGCTTGTTTCTTTTAGTAAGAATGGGTCTAGTTCACATGTGGGCTTTTTATTTAAAGTCCAATGGATTAAATGAAATAAGAAAATAATATATGGCCCTTTTTATACATGTGGGGCGGCAAGGTTAAAATATTAGCCTAACATATTATTTTGTTTCATTGTTTAATTAAATAAGAATTAATTAATTTATTAATTAATTGTTTAATTAAGAAACAAATCTTTTTCTGATCAGGAAATATATTTCCTAGAGTTATACTAAAAGTAAAAGACTTGTTTGGTAAAAAAATAAATAATTATGTTTATTTATTTAATCAAATAAGAAGTCTTTTTATTATAGTCAATAAAAAAATAAAAATACTTATCAGTTGGATTAGGGTTAGAATTCTAAAAGTTGATGTGTATTAGGGTGCAACACAAATCTTTTTTTTTGGAGTGGATTTGCGGCAACCCTAATTGAATCAAGGTAGATTTTTGGCAACCCTAAATGAAAGAGGAAGTTAAATTCGGCCACCTTATATAATACTACATATAGAATTCGGCCACCTTCTCTAATGGTTGATTCAATTTTCTTCTTCTTCTAAACTCATAGACAAGTATTTGATTATTCTACTAAAACATAAAAGAGAGAAGAGATTATTCTTTTGATGGTACACTAATTGCTTGTTCATCAATAAGCTTGTGTGTACATCATCGAATTAGGTTCACGCGAGTTTCGATCATTAGATTGAGAACTCAAAAGTGACCGGAATAATCTTTGTATTCTTTTGATTGTTTTGTGACTAACAAAAGAAAAAGAAAAGTTTGTTTGTCCATTCTCAGGTTTGCAATTCAAAGAAAAGGGAGACCACGCTCCTAAGTGATTCACGTTCGTGCTAGGATTGAAGATCTTGCGGATTACCATCGACGTAAGTCAATCGGATCACGCGACAAAAGGTATTCAACTTTTGTTACTTTATATATGGTTAATTAATTTAAAGGGTTAAAGTTCATAAAAAGGAAAAATTTTAAAACATACTAAATCGACTTTTAGTCTCGCTTCCGCTGCGTGTACTACGGTATTTTTTCCCTACACAAATACCCCCAAACCTATCTTTTGCTCGTCCTCGAGCAAAACAATCATCAATCAACCCCTAAGGACATGCATCAAGCTATTTCAAAGATTTTCAATAAGGTTCTAACTCACTCTAGCAAGGTTCTCCTATCCATTGATCAACATGCGAAACCAAAATAAAGAGATTAACACAATTATGCACTAAATGAGGACTTAAACATGTAAGAGAATGTCAAGTAAAGATTAAGAGCATGCCACTCTAGATATGATTGTACGTAATGCGACCTTACATTCAAAATGTCAAAGCTTTAAAGCAAAGGTGCGATTCGGTTTAGAATGTAATTCGCCTCGATCTAATCCTCACTAGATTCTCTCTTTTCTTCTCTCAGATTCCTAAGCTTCGCTCAAAATACATATGCAATATGAATTCATGTCATGGATATCTAATTGATTGCATATGATGACATTTAAAATGAAATTTCTGATAAGTAAGTCTCATGAATGGAAATGCAAGCCATGAATTAGAAAGAACATGTATCAACCAAATCTCACAAAGTGGACATCCCTAAAGATCGTAAAGGTCTTTCTATGGTTGTAACGGGGCCTTAGGTGAATGGTGATTCAAATAATAGGGCAATAGATAACAAGGAACCTAATGATTTATACTTGAGGCATACATTCTAATTTCAAGTTCCACTTGCTTCACACATTCGTATTACGCCTTTGGCGCCCATTGCTTACAATATCATTTCAAATGCATATTCTCTACTCAACTTTTCTTGAGCATCTTATGCAATATTAACCCTCTATCTAGGCTAATTGTGCCTAATTCATGGTTCTCTTTTTATTTAATTTGGCTTTGCCCTTTCTTTTCTTTCTTTTCTTTTACATACATCTTTTTCTTTTAAACTTTTTCTCTTTTTTTTCTTTTTTCTTTGCTTTTGCTTTTCTTTTTCTTTTCTTTTTATCATTGTTTTTTATCCACTCTTTCATTTCAATACTCTTTACACAAAATTACATGCCTAGGTACATGTATCAACATTTTCTCATAAAAGAGCTTACATTCATAACCTAAGCCTTTAGCAAAATCATTTGGTTGAGGTAAGTCAACTATGTAGGCTATATGGTTAATTTAGATGTGGTTCACAAAATGAAAATCTTTAAGATGTATTTGGCTTTGAAAGGGCTTAGGAGCACACACATTTAGAGGGTATGGAAGTATTTAGGCCAATTTATGGTTTTCTTCACATGCATTGCCTAAAGTCCTTTCTAAAGGTTTGTCCACAAAGCAAAATAAAGCATCTACAAGCAGTCTATAATATTCTATGGCAAGCAGTATTTAAGTGCAAATGAGACTCATACATGCTTGAATGAGTGTTTGGGAGTGAATATTTGACAACTCAAAATACGCTTTTTAAAGGCCGTGTTTGTGATCCTCACAGGAATCTCCACTATTAATTCCTAGCCTTAAAGCAAAATTGATAATTCACCATAACATTATGAGAAAAAGATTAACGCACTTTGTTCAATGACGTCCTAAGTGGCATGACATTAATCTAAACCAAACAATGACAAAGATGCGCAATTCCTCACTACTCATGTAAAGCACAATCTCAATAAGCAAAGTATGCTTAAATATGGCATTATCGCAAACATTTGAAAAATTCGGCTCAACTTTTTAAAAACCAAGCAAGGTAAGCAAAGTGGTGTTGCGCAAATGTACCCCCAAACCTAAATTGGACATTGTCCTCAATGTTCATGGGAGGCAAAATTTGTTAAAAGGCGCAACCCAACAAATCTAAAGCAAATGATGCATATATGTCCTCAAATAATCAATGTATTTTCAAAAATTTTGGCAAAGTGCCTTCTCATCCTAACATGCTCAAAATCATCTAAAAAGATGCTCAATCATGAATGGCATATTCTCAACATTTCTATCAACCAAAAATTAATCAATAAAGCACATACATCCTAAATCCACTACCAAAATCCATCTCACACTCTTATTCTAAACAAGAAAACTAAAAAGCAAAATAAAATGAGCAAATAAAGAAAATTATACCTAGGTGGGGTGCCTCCCACCAAGCGCTTGATTTTACGTCTTTAGCTAGACGGGCTACTTGGATCGGTCAACCGAATTCCAACGCTTCAAATTTGCGCCTATATGCAATTAGGTCTTGAAAGTATTTGTCGCCCGCCGGCATGTTCCATTTGCTTTTTTGTAGGTGACATGGAAAAGTAGTGGGAGGGATATAAGGCTTGGGTTCCTTCACTTTGTCTCTCATTTCCTCCTTTCCTACTTCTTCACCTGAAATACTAGAAGAATCATTAGCAAAATTTTGAATGAAATCCTGCTCTATATTCTCACCACTCCAAGGGATGGTGGAAACTTCTTCTAGCTTTGGTGGAATCGGGAACTCTTCACTCTCTTGGCTTTGCATGGCTTCCATGATTGTTCCAATGTGCACTTCTAATCTTCTCAATGAAGATTCTAGTCCCGATAACCAAAGTGCACTTGCCTCCAAACATCCATTCAACGTATGCTCGTATGACATTTGTGATGCTTGGATGGCCTCTAGCATCTCTTCCTCAGGATTCCCCTTCTTCGGCCCCGTATTGGAAGAATTCGAGTCATGAGCTCTTTCTTCCCTCGAGTGCCTTGAGGCAAACAATTCCATTTCCCGGTAGAAGTTGGCCAATTGCAAGTCAAAAGAATCCATTGTTCCTGAAAAGAAACAAACAAAAAAAGAAAACGACACAAGACACAAAAGAAAAATAACACTAGAAAATATAAAATTAACAAAAATGACACACTACAAAGAAAATCTAACAACAAAAAGAAATAACATAAATCAATAAATCTAAACACCAATCCCCAGCAGCGGCGCCAATTTTGATAAGGTCGTTTTGGTACTCAACAAAATAAAATATTTGTGTACAAATGTGATCTTTAGAAAAACATGTTTTTACCACTAGAAAATCCTTTTAGGATGTAAAGATTAGTAAAACGGTAAGTAAGGATTCGTCCACAGGGATTAGGTTAGATTAATCAATTTGTGAAATATTCTAAGTTAGTCCAATCTAGATGCATAAAACATAAATCATATTTTGGGGATTTTAATAGGTTAAGATATAATAGATAATATAATAAACTAGAAAAGTAAATAACAATAATATAAAGAGAAATTGAATAGATAGAAGTCCAACATCAACAATACTAGATAAGAGAATGGTCCTAACAATTAATGACAGATATTAGGGATTTAATTACACAAGTTACAATCAAATAAAAAGAAAGTAATACGTAAGGAAATCACCCGTAGGCCTCATTCTTTAATGCTCAATCCTTGCTTTCCTTTGATGTTCCTAGTGCAAAGAGTGGGAGAAAAGGATGTGTCTAGATAAGTGAAGTCATATGGAGAGTGACAAATGACATGGATGGAGAAGATGGGAAGAGAGGAAGGATTTAGGTGAGGTAGTCTAGTTGTTTGTTGATGAGATTGGAGAGGAGAAATAGGTGGATTAGGAATGGTGGAAGGAGGAATTTCTTGCTTCACAAGTTGTGTCAAGAGTGTATTCAAAGGAGAAAATACGATGAATTTATAGTATTTTCAAAATAGGTCATGAGTGGATAATTACCAAAAGACCCCTAAGTTTGCACTATTGCCATTTTGGCCCCTCTAGGGGTGCATTGTGTAATTTTCATGCCAAAACTCACCAATCAGAGTTGACACAGTGGTTGTCGCTATGAGACTTCAATGGCGATGCACAAAAGGGCGACATTAGGGCGAAGTAATCAGGTCTAGAACAAGTCCCTGTTGCCATGGCGACATCGAAGAGCAAATGGCGACATTGATTTTCGCCATAGTGTCGCGGTTTGAGAGGTGGCGACAGAGGAGGTGCGATTGGAAGATCACGGCTGGAGATTCGGTGGTGATGACTGAATCGACGCCGAGCAGCCTTACGTTGAGCTCGCCATTCTTATGCACCGGAAAATGGCCAAAGATAGGTCACTTTTCGGCGACTGTAGGAAGCAAGGGTTTTGGCTGCAACAACGGTGATCAGGCGAGAGGAAGAAGATGAAGTCAGGTTGAAGGTGGGGTGTACTGAGCAATCGGGCTGGGTGCATTTGGGTGTAAGGTTTGTCCTTTCTAAGGTGCATTAAGTACTAATATGGGGTGCACACAGGCCTTCTCTATCAATTTTAGGCAAGCGATTGGGCCTTGTGTTGTGGGCCACGCAATTTGGTGTATTTCGAACTGATTTGGGGCGCGTTTAGAGGCCCACACCCTCCTCCTAAACGCACCGCTTCACTAATGTTGACCTGGCACCCATGCCTGATTTCCTTGGCGAATTACGAAACGCCCCTTGATCTCTTCCAATATTGCAGAAACTTCAATCTTTGCCTTATATTTTACGCTTTTGCCCCTAGTTTCTCCAAATTACTACAATGCCCTTGAACTTTGTAAATACCTGAAAATACTTAATTAACAACATTAAAACACGGGGAAATGCCCGAGAATCAAGCGTAAAGAATATGAAATGAGGGTACAAAATCGTACCATATTTGGTTCGATTAATTACGTATCCGTGACCGTAGGATACTCATAGCTGTAATTTTCCATCCTAGCCATCTTAGTTTAGATAAGTGCTTGCCACCATCTCCTTTTATTTTCTTGCTTGTAATTAGTGTAAATAGTTTGACTATAACATAAGACGTAGAACCGACTTTACGTATACCAACCTCCCCGTGGAACGATACCCTTACTCGTAACCACTATACGTGGCCAACGATTCGTATTCTTGCGAAAAGGGTAGAAATACACTCGCACGCACGTACCATCATTTACCGATAGTTTATAGAAGTATCGTGTGTCCCGTGCGCCGATCAAGTTATTGGCGCTGCCGGGAATATTTTATAGAACCGTTTCGGGCGTGTCACTAAGTATGAAATCTGAATATGAACTCTCTTGGTTGACCTAAAGTCAAAGTGGAAAATATATAGGGGGCCAAATCAAAGTGTGGTCATTTTGAATAAGTTGCCCTGATTTTGCCTTGGGCGCTGTACGTAGAACGCTTCTGTACAGCGCCTGTACAGAGCCCCAACTCTGTTCTCTCAGGAAAATAGAGTGGCGCTGTACATACAGCGCTTTGTACAGCTCCTGTACAGCAGCCCAACAGCGACCGAATTAAATCGATCAGGTCTGTACATCGCTCATATGGGCGCTGTTCGTACAGCGCTTCTGTAGAGCGCTTTTGACAGCGCCCATTGTAATAATGCAATCCTAAGACTATGCATGACAAGGCAATTGGATATGCAACATGCAATCAAAATAACATGCAAAAAGAGATGTTTTAAACATGAATGCACACATAAATAAACACATGTTATACACAAAGAATGGATATGAATTGAATGTGTGTCTGTGTGCATCTAATCTCTTCAAAGCACAAAACCAAGCACTAGATATACCTTTGGAGTGCTTGAAACCTTGAGGTCTTGAAAGGGCCGTTAGACATGAACATCAAATCCTAGACTGCCCTTACAAAGATCCCCAATTGTGGTTTATCCACGAAATAAGCCAATCAACACATGGGAAACCTTACACTCCTCGACTACCTCGAGTGTTCCTCTGTTGGGAATTCTGTTCAAGCATCTCGTACTTATCAAACACAAACTGTGCCGTCTTCTCTCGCATCGCTCCTCCACATGCGTTATCCACGATTGCTTATAAGAGCCCAGTCAATCCATCATAGAAGGATTGAACTTGTGATACTAAAGTATACTTGTGGTGAGGGCACTGTGCTAAAAGTAGCTTGAATCTACCCCATGATTCATGAAACGCATCCCCTTCCCCTTCCCTTTCCTGGAAATTAGCTATCATACTTTGTATCTCCTTCGTCTTCCATGAGGGAAAATACTTAGCAAAAAACTTCTGCTCAACACCGCTCCATGCGGTAAGTGATCCTGCAGGTAATGCCATGAGCCATTTCTTGGCGTCGTCTCTTATACAATACGAAAAGCATCGCATGTGTAAGTGATCCTCCGTCAAATTCCTGAGTGGAAAAGTAGTCACCACATTGTAATATTCCTTCATGAATTGAAGGCAGTCTTCGCTTAGGTTACCACCAAAGTGCGGAAGTGTGTTGTAGTGTAAGTTTTTCAGCTCGTAATTCCTTTGGGCATCGTCTAACAATATAGCTGAAGGATGTGATCCAACGGTAGGCAATAAGAATTCCTTCATCATACGTTGATCCTATCTGTGCTCTGAACCGATAGATGTACAGCTAGAAGAGGTTGACCCTTCCTCGAGGTCGGATAGTCCTCTAGGATTGTCTGTCATCGTTGGTAGCCTCGCTATGCGATCAATATTTTCAACAAAAGATTCAAGCGGACTTCCCAAAGATCGTCTTCCGTGTATCAATTCGTGACAAGAAACCTGAAAGTACACTACAATAACTACCAAAAGGTTAAGTGCTCAAAACAAAAATTTACTACAATTATGCAAAGATTCAATTCACTAATGTTCTAAAAAGAAACGCCATGCATTCCCCGGCAGCGGCGCCATAGATTTTGACTCGTCCGAACCGGTTCTACAAATGTCACTATAAATTACCTATTCTATCTCGGTTATACTAGAGGGACGCGCGAGTCTAGCAACCCTATTGCAAGTGCACAAGTCATTAAACTAGTGTAGTGAGAAAGTAAGGGTATCGTTCCCACAAGGTTAGCAATATATGTATAGACGCTTAAAATAGCTTAACTCTACAATTTTCTAATTATGCTAAAACAAGTTGATTAAATTAATTGATGATCAACACATTAACTATTCTAAGATTTAAATGGGCTAAGTAACAATTACACTACTTGATTCAAATTCTAGACTAAAAGTTGTTAAGGGAATAGATTAATCCAAGTATATCCCTAGTATCTTAATCAATCATTCATTAAGTTCACTCACCAATTCCTAACATGCATCTATTCATGTAAATTATTAAGCACTAAATTCTCAACTCTAATCACAATCTAAGGTTAGAGAAGTAATTAAAGGAGAATTATTCAATTGCTAATAGAGAATTATAAGTTAGTAATCTCTACACATAGATGCTAAAATAGGGAATATGCAATAAATGGTCTTATGCATACAAGTTCTTCAAGTCATTGCACCATAAAGGATAGTGGTGGTTGCAACCACCACTCATACAACATTAAATGATATATGCATAACTTGAGAAAATTTTATTAATAAGATTGATTACATAGCAAGGGAAACACAAGGATTAAATCTAATCCCGTAACAAGAGGAATTAGTTACACATAGTATCAAGATTACAAAGATATACAAGCAAAGGAAACATCACCAATTGATACAGTTATGAAGTGGAAATGATCCTCCTTGCAATCCAAGCAACAAATCCTTCTATGGCAACTTGAAGTGATCACACTAAGTAACCAAAATATGGTGTTTGGTTACCTAGAAAATGGCCAAGAAACTATCTCTTTTCTTTTCTAAGAGAAAAATATCTACTAATATCTATCTCTCTCTATCTATCTACGTATATGTCTAAATATATTGGTTGAGAGACTTCTTTGAGTAGTTAATAACATGCAAGTGTGCATGGATGAGAGAGAAGGCCTTCCAAGGACAATAGGTGGAAAAAGGGGCAGTTTTGATTGGCTTTGGGCGAGCTTCAATCAACTTGCAACTAATCAGAGTCGCCGACGGGTATGTGCGGCGGCTTTTTGCCCGCTGAATGAACCCGCTAGGCTTACATTTCTTCCTTCGCGGACTCGTTCCGCGGGACTTATCTCTCTGTGATTCCTGCATGAACTCGCCATAGATGACGGCGGCTTCGTGCGGCAGCGTTTTGCTCGCTGGACAGGGAGCATGAACTCGCCGGATTGTAGGTTGATCCTTCCCATGGCTTCGTGCAGCGAGACATATCCCGCCGGGCAGAGTGCTTGAACTCGCCGGCCCTGCTCTTCTTCTGTTTTCTGCCTATTTTGCTCTTTTTTCGTCACTTTGGATAAAAATGCCCTTGAAATGCCTATTTTACTTGAAAAGACTTATTTACAATATTAAACACATAAAATGCTTAGAAAACGGTTACAAAAACAAGGTAAAAGATGCGCTTAATGTAAACATTTGAAGCGCGATCAGTGCTTGTTTCAACCCATATATAGCCTTCTTGAGGCGATAGACATGGTTGGGGTGGTGTGCATCCACAAACCTCTTGGGTTGTTCAACAAACACTTCCTCTTGCTAGAAGCCATTGAGGAAGGCACTCTTGACGTCCATTTGGTGCAATTTGAACTTGTGAATACAAGATATGGACAAGAGAAGCCTAATGGACTCTAAACGGGCAACGGGAGCAAATGTCTCCTCCAATTAGTCTAGCCTTGTTCCACACTATGTTGCCATCCTTATCAGATTTGTTCCTATAAATCCACTTAGTGCCTATAACATGTGTGCTTTTAGGCCTAGGAACTAGAGTCCAAACCTCATTCCTTTCGAATTGGCTTAGCTCTTCTTGCATGGCAAGAACCCAAAATTCATCTTTCAAGGCTTCATCAACTTTTTTGGGTTCAATTTGAGAGGTGTAGCATGTAAAGCTAATGAGATTAGCAATTTGACGCCTAGTCCTTTACACCCTCATTCACATCTCCAATAACATCCTTTTTGTTATGGAGTCTTTTAACCCATGGAGCGGGTTCATTAGTGTCCAAGAGAGTGACTCTATTAAGAGGTTGTGTGTCCTCATTATTACCATTGGACGTCCCAACATTGGGAGTCTCCACAACCCTCTCCAAAGGAGAGTCATCATCTAAAACATCCTTATCCTCATGGTCATTAGACTTGAGCCTTGTATCATCAATGACAACATTGGATGATTCCATGACGATACGAGTCTTCAAGTTGAAAACTCTATAGGCTCTACTATTCAAGGCATAGCTAATAAAGATACCCTCATCACTCTTAGCATTAAATTTGCCAAGTTGATCACGGTCATTTAAAATGTAGCATTTGCTTCCAAAAATGTGGAAGTAGCTAACATTTGATTTCCTACCCTTCTATAACTCATAGGAGGTATTTCTAGATCCGGGCCTTAGGAAAACTCTATTCCCTAAATAGCAAGCCGTATTGACAGCTTCGGCCCATAGATTCATAGGAACATTGTTGCTAAGCAACATCACATGGGCCATCTCTTGAAGGACCCTATTCTTCCTCTCAATAACTCCATTTTGTTGAGGTGTTCTAGGAGCCAAAAACTCATGGGAGATGCCTACACTATCACAATAGGTTTCAAAAGAAGCATTCTCAAATTCCCTCCCATGGTCACTTCTAATCCGTTTTATGCTTTTAATGTTTGAGTTCATCTCATTTTGAATTTTATTACAAAGCATTTTAAACTTGTCAAAAGTTTTGGATTTTTTTCTAAGAAAATATGTCCATGTGAACCTAGAGAAATCATCTACACAAACAAAAATGTATCTTTTTCCACCTAAACTCTTGGTTTGCATAGGACCCATGAGATCCATGTGGAGAAGCTCTAGGGGCTCCTTGGTGGAGAGATACTTGCCCTTTTTGTGCATGGCTTTGGTTTGTTTCCCTTGTTGGCAAGGTCCACAAACACAATTGGCTTTCTTCCCAAGCTTGGGAAGGCCATGGGAAGGCCACGCACACAATCAAACTTGCCTAGGATTCGTAAATCCTGAAAGTTCATATGGCCAAGTATTTCATGCCATAACTCAATTTGCTCATCCATGGACACATTGTTTGAGACTATTATAGCTTCAAGACAATAGCAATTATCGTTAGATCTTGTACTGATCGGACTATTTTATACCTATTTGAGGTCCCCCATTTCTGATCGTTTGTCTCGTTTTCAAGCGTATTTTTGTATATAATGTTTTGTTTGAGCCTTGTGTAAGTATATATTCCCTACAATAGGTATTTGAGCTTAAAGATTAGTTGGAGAGGCAAAATGGAGCAAAAAGGGCTGAAATTGTATATATGCGTGCAGAATAGTCAACTTGCAAGGGTCATATCTTCCTCCTCAGAACAAATCATGTTGATATCGTTTTATATTCGGAAAGCCCCGGAAGTCTAGTTTCCATAACATTTTACGGATTACAATTCCAAGCTTTCTGCAGGAAGTTATACCCATTTCCGTAACGGTGCACGATGCTGAAATGCTGAAATGGCGTCAGGTCTAAACGGCTACTTCAAACGGCGGCCAGGCCGCAGAACGAAACCGCCAATCAGCTCCAGAAAGTCATTTTTTGGGCGAATTTCAAGGATAGTTTCATCCTTTCATCCCCAATTCGTGCCCTAACCTCCCAACACTATATAAACACCTTATTCTCTTCTCTCCCAAGAGAATACACACCCCACACACTTCCTCTTCATCTAATAAGAGAGAGAGAAGCTTTCTAGAGCATCCATGGAGGTTTTTCCTCCATGGATGCTTTCCACCTCATCTTCTACCCATCATCCATCCATTTAGGAGTAGATTGCAAGGAGAAAGGAGGGTCTTTGGACCAATTTCGAGCCAAGCATTGATCAAAGGAGATTAGCACATTTTAGAAGGGCTCTCCACTTGGGTTTTCTCTTTTATCTCATTCTCTTTGTATTTCTTGTTTTCTTAAATGTGTAATCCCCACTTGGGAATATTTGTAAACCTATTTTGTGCTCAATATATATGTTTGTTGTTTTTATATCTAATTTGTGTTTTGATTCACTCTTGTTATTTATTGATGTATCTCTTATCTTGAAATGCATGTTTATGGATGATTGGAAATTGATATGTGTTCTTGGATGGGATTATGAGTAGATTAACTTAATTGTAGGAGTAGTTGTAATCAAATATCCCATTTGTGTGTGTATGTCTTTAGAAGGTTGAAATTGCATGTTATGAATGGGTTTGAGTGAATTAGAGTTAGGATTGTGCCTTTGGAGGGGCTCTCCGGGCATAGTTTTGGCTAATTAATTAGGAAGAGTGGGTGGACCTATTAATTGCCATATTAGAAGGGTTTGGTTCATTGTTCTTGTTAACAATTGGACTTTAGCTATTTCTCATTCTAGGGGTTCTAGGTGAGTCATGGTTAGAGTTACAATTATTGGTCTTTGTCTATCTCTCACGCTAGGGGCTCTAGGTGAGTTATGGTCGGAGATACAATTACTCTTTCCACATTCATTAGACTTTCACGTTGCCATTTTACATTACGAAGCTATCATTGGGGCTCAATGTTGTTTTGTTTGTAGAATTGGTTCACATATGTTGGTTGCAGTTTCGTTTTTGAGAGGTTCTCAACACACTCTTCAACCGTTAGCTCTATGAATGGGTATAAATCGGATTGAGGCAAGAACGAACCCTTAACCAAAATTGGATGTCCTTAATGTCTAACAACCAACTATTTGTGCACTTATGTATGGTTGTTGAACCTTGTGTGACCATTTTCATGCATCTCTCCTATCCACCATTTTTTTTATCACTTTAAACACCATTCTCACCCTTCCATATTCTCTTTGTTTTTATTTATTTTCATTTGCATTCTCTACACACACACACGCACCGCATTGTACATACATTTCACACACACCATTCTCACCTTTCCGCATTCTATTTACATGCTTAAAATAAACTCTAGAACTTGAAATGGTTGACGAATCACACCTCCCTGTGGAACGATACCCTTGCTTGCCGCTTTACTAGTATTTGCTAGTTTAGAGCATATTGCGTAGGAAACCCCTTTTTAAATGAAATAATCTTTTGATCCTTGCGATTTCTTAACGACGGAAAAAACGAGTATCACGTACCTTTCAACAAGGTTTGTCCATCGGGCAATATGATAGAGCAATCATCTTTACAAAATAAGACGGAAAGTCCTTCATCACTTAGATGTGAAATGCTTATCAAATTAGCTTTTAGGCCATCAATAAATAAAGCATCGGACAAGGAGGGTAATCCGGGAATGGAAATGGTTCATTTCCCTCTTACATTTTTCTTGGATCTATCACCAAAGTTGACACTTCCTCCTTCCTCCATGACAAGAGTCTCGAAGAAACTCTTATTTCCCGTCATGTGCCTAGAGCACCCACAATCTAAATACCAAAAATTAGAAGAATTTGCCTTCAAGGCAATTTATGCAACATGGCAAGCATTTTCATTCTTTCTAATCCACCTAGGTGATACATTTTCTTTCCTAGTGGTCTTTGGTACATGGGCTCTAGAAATCCTAGGATCATGCAAATCAATTTTCTCATTCCTAGGAACATGCATCATGGCTCTATTCTTTTTCTTCTCAATCAGGCTTCTAGTTTTGCACATTTTAATATAATGAAAGCATCTTGGTCTAATATGACCATCAAGACCATAAAAATGACATGTAGGAATAAAGTAAGGAATCATACCATGTCCTTGTGCATACATAGGAACTTTCCCATGTCTTTGTGATTGAGTGGGTTCAATCCATTTTCGTTGTTGAACCGACCTAGCTTGCTTCCTTGGATGAGTTTGCATGATTGGTCTCTTTGCTTGATGAGCCAAATGTTAAGGAATGTTGGCTTGGGGTTGTCTTCTTAGAGCCACCTTCACTTGTGCATTATGTGAACATTGTCCTAGATCAATCTTCTTCCTAGGAATTTGCACCGGTGAAGCTACTTGTTTGCCCAAGCTCTTGACAAACACGGTCTTGTTAGAGGTTGAGATCTCCTTACCATCTTCATACCCAAGACCCCTCTTGTCGCATGGACTCTTTCCAACACCAAGCATGTGGTCAGGCTTCTTGGTGCTAGAAGCCATCCTAGATAATGACTCTATAGCTTCATCAAGCTCCCTCTTCAAACCTTCTTCATTCCTCTTAGATAAGACTAACTCATCTCTTAGCTTATCTTCATTCTTTGTGGATCTCACTACTTCTTCACTTAATTGGTCAACTTGTGATGAGATCTCTAGGTTTTCTTCCTTTAATCTCCTAATTTCCCTCTTGTTCTTTAACCTTGAACTCTCAAATTTCTCCATGTAGTCTTTGAGATCCATCATATCCACATTACCATTTGTGGATTGTGATGAAGAGCAATCATCACTTGAGTCAATTTCCACTTGACTCTCATTCTCTTCTTCACTAGCACTTTTGCTCTTGTGAGAAGAGGTAAAGGCTATGAAGTTAGCCATGAGTTCTTTATCATCCGAAGACTCATCTCCTTCATTGGAGTCATCACTTCCACTCCAGGTGGCGGCCATCACTTTCCATTTCTTCTTGATAACGTGATTAGCACAATCGAGGGCAAAATGTCCTATGCCACCACACTTAAAGCATCAGACCCCTTTCCTTACAGTCTTCTCTTGCCTAGGCTCAAACTTCTTGAACGGAGTCTTTTTCTTGAAGTCTTGGCCCTTTGATCCGAAATCCTTCTTCTCAGACTTGTCGAACTTCTTGAACCTTCTCATCAACAAAGCCATTTCCTCGTTCGAGTCATCATTCTCCTCCTTCTCAACTTTGGAGGCTTTCAAAGCAATTCCCTTTTGCTTTTTAGGAGGTGTGGAGGTAGGACCCTTCCTAGACTCATAAGCTAGAAGCCTCCCTATCACCTCACTCAGCTTCATATCTTTGTAAGTGTTATTCTCCTCTAAAGCCGTCACCTTAGACTCAAATCTATCATGGAGAGATCTCATTATCTTTTGCTTGATTCTCCTATCCAAATACGGGTCACCAAGTTGATGACTTTGGTTCACAATGTCCATCAACCTTACTTCGAAGTCGTTGAAGCATTCGTTCTCATCCATCCTAAGCAATTAGAATTGCGTTTGGAGAACTTGAAGCTTCGAGTCCTTTACAACTTCGGTTCTCTCATGTGCAACCTCTAGGATGTCCCATGCCTCCATAGCTATCCTAGTGTTTTGAATCAATTTATATTGATTTTTGTCCATTGCACATAGGATGGCATGCATCGCCTTCCTATTCCATTTTGATGACTCAAACTCTTGCGCGTTCCATTGCGCCATTGGCTTGAGTACATCCTCTCCCCCACCCGTAGGAGTCATCATGGGTGATATGTAGTCGTCTACAACTGCCATCTAAGCCCGGTCATGGATTTGACATATGTACGACTCCATCTTGCCTTTCCAAGAGGCATAATTCAACACGGTAAGTAGTGGAGGCCTTGTGCTAGAAGCACCCTCATTGCCACCACCATTTCCACCATTTCCACTCATAGTGTTTATGAATGAATGAAATGAATGCAAATGTATGAGTGATCAAAAATCACCCAAAATGCAAAACACACCAAAATGAGCAAGGGATCACCTAAGTATATCTAGGAACCTACTCTGATACCAATTGAAACAAATACTCGGTGTGTTTAATCTTAATCTAGAGGGGGGTGAATAGATTTTAATCGATTTTACCAAATTTTCGTGTATGGTCAAGATTACAAAAACGCCCCTAATAGTCAATATAGTATAGCAAGTGTAATATGGTTCGGAAATTAAATAACACTTTATATTTACGTGGAAAGCCTCACGGGAAAAACCACGGGCTAATAAGTGAGCCACACTCGAACCTCAAATCCACTAAATGTGTAAACCGATTAAAACCTAATCCCGGTAAGTAATCACACACCTACCTAATCTCGGTAAGTAATCACACACCTACCTAATCCCGGTAAGTAATCACACACCTACCTAATCCTGGTATAAGTGGACCTAGTCCAATTGCTTGTGATTTACGCAACCTAATCCCGGAAGCTACACAAGTCTTACTTCTCAATGAGGAGATGATACAACCTAAGTGAATATATGAAATACTCAAATATGCAACAAGAGCTAGGTAACTCTATATGCTTATCTAGGATGATAATATATCAAGAAATACAATCCTAGATATCAAGAGCTAAGTGACATGTCAAAAAGCTTAGCAAATCAAAGATTATGCAAACCTAGAAAGCTATCACAATACAACTCTCAAACATTCAAAACACTAATCTCAAACTTGTATCTAAGATATATATGAATAACATACAAGTAATAAATGAGATTGCTTGCAAAGAAAGACACAAAATATGTAAGATATTAGTGAAAAACTTACCAAGCAAAGTGTGATGAAGAAACCATGCAAGATGACATCTAAATGATCAAAGATGATGCTAGATGATGATTGATGATCATGGAAATAGTGTTTGAGTAATCAAAGATGAGTTCTTGTGTATTTTTCTTGCTTTGAAAAATATCCTAAGTATGAAATTTGAAAATCAACTCACTTGAGTGACCTAAAGTCATAGAGGCATATATATAGGGGGTCAAAGTCAAAGTGATACGTTTTAATAAGTTCCCTATTTTTGCCTTGGGCGCTGTACAGGTCGTTGTACGTAGAGCAACTTATACAGCGCCTACCTGGGAAAATGAAGAACATTCTTCATTGGTGCTGTTCGAACAACGCTTCTGTACAACGCCTGAATAGCGCCACAACTCTATTCTCTCGAGAAAATAGAGAGTCGTTGTACGTACAGCGCTTTGTACAGCGACTCAACAACGACCGATTAAATCGATCAGGTCTGTACAGTGCTTATCCCATTTTCATCAGGTCTTAGATGGGCGCTGTTCATATAGCGCTTCTGTAGAGCGCTTTGAACAGCGCCCTATGCAAGAAAGCAATCCTAAGTCATAAAATGACATGGCAAAGGACAAAAAAAAAAATGCAATCATAAGAACATGTAAGAAGAGATGTTAATGAACATTATTGCACATAAATAAGACACACAACATACAAGAAAAAAACATATGCATGAGTTGTGAGTGTGTTCAACTATCTCTTCAATGCAAGTAAGCACTTAGAAATTACCTTTGGTGCTTATCAATGAGGAGGTCTTCAAAGAGCATTGAACTTAAACATCAATACCTAAGCTACCCTTACAATGAACTCCACATGTGGTTTGTCCATGAAATAAACCAATCAATAAACGGGAACTTTACAATTAGCAAGGATGCAACTGGAAAAAGTGTGGAACAAACTCTATATCGAGGCATGATAGGAAGCTTGCTTTATTTGACCGCAAATAGGCCTGATATATCTTTTAGTGTTGGTGTGTGTGCTATGTACCAAACGGGTCCTAAGGAGTCCCATATCTCTTCTGTAAAGAGAATCATTCGTCATGTGAATGGGACATCCAACTACGGGATTTGGTACTCTTTTGACACTAATGCTAGTCTTGTAGGTTTTAGTGATGCAGATTGGGCAGGAAATTGCGATGATAGGAAGAGCACATCGGACGGTTACTTCTTTCTAGGCAACAAGTTGGTGTCTTGGTTTTACAAGAAGCAAAACTCGATTTCCTTGTCCACGGTTGAGGCCGAGTACATAACCGCGGGGAGTGGATGCACACAACTCCTTTGGATGAAGCAAATGCTAGTAGACTATGGATTCAAGGAAAGGTAAACTCACTCTCTTTTGTGATAATATGAGTGCTATTAATATTTCCAAGAATCTGGTGCAACATTCTAGAACTTAGCATATTGACATCCACCATCATTTCATAAGAGAACTAGTTGAGAATAAATGCATAGTACTTGAACATGTAGGTACTAATGATCAATTAGCGGACTTATTTACTAAACCCTTAGATGCTACTCGTTTTAAAACACTTAGTAGATCTATTGGGATTTGTCTCATGGAATGATGAGTTATGGTGATTGACCATATATGGGGAACTCAAGCAAAGAGAGCTATTGCATACTTGTCGCATGCAAAAATTTAAAAATTTTATGCTTCTTTGTTAATTGCTTGAGTAAGCTTGGTTGCACATATGTATATATGTTTTTAATTCAATAAGTGTGAACCTTGCTTTATTTACAATCCATGTCATATTTATGTTCAATCATGCATGTTTGGACTAAGAGATCTACATAGGGAGTACATGATGAATGACCTATAGTTATCTCCATGACATGATGATTCTCTTATAACATGCTAATGACAAATGAAAACCTTGAAATTCATATGACATGCTCAAATGAAAAAGCATGAATTGATGATTGCATACTCTTAAATGCAAAACTTGTGTGAAAAAGCTTATGAGACTCAAAATGAATAAAGGATCTTGTATCCGTTCAAAGGATTTTATAATCCAAAATGTCTCTCTTTGTAAGGATTTCCATTCTTTGATTGGCTTATTTCGTGGGCAAACCACGTGTTGGGGTTTATTGTGTAAGGGTAGTTTAGGTGATTGAACTTCAAGCTCGAAGGCCCTTCTCAAGTCCTCAAGGGACAAGCATACCAATAATCTCTAGTGCTTGGTTTTCTTTGAAGAGATTTAGATTACACACACTCACTTAGCATTCTTGCATTTGTGTGCTTACTCTTCACATGTCACATTTATCACTTGCACTTATATGTTATATCTTGTTGTGTGTATTTGTGTCTTGTAATTCGTTTCCCGATAGTATTCAGAAACGTCCGCGCATGCACTAGAATGTGCTTGGTTTTGCACGAAGACCGCCTACGGAGAATGCCCTTGGCTTCTCCTTGGTTTTCACCTATGTTGGTGATCGGCGGTTATGATCGGTGGCCTGGCCGCCGAATGAAACTGCCGTTTGCTTCCAGAAGTGTCTGGAGCAATTCTGCGGTTACGACCGCCATTCGAAACAGCCGTTCATTAATCTCTCGGTTTGATTCGGTGGTTACAAAACCGCCGAATGAAACCGCCGTTCATACCTGATTGATTTAATCTCTCGGTTTGATTCGACGGTTGGATCACCGGTTACGAAACCGCTGAATGAAACCGCCGTTGTTCCCCTGTTCTTCTCGGGTTCAATTCGGCGGTTATAATCGGCGGCTTGGCCGTCGATTGAAACCGCCGATCGGTGCGTTTCAGGGGCAAACTTGTCTTTTCACATGCTCTGTTTTTTATGTCTATAAATATCTTACTTTCTCATTCTCTGAATTAGTTCTTCAACTCCTAAGAACCCTAAACTAAAAAGTGAGAATTTTGAGAGAAAATCAAATCAAGAACTCACCTTTGACCACTCAAATCAAATCCTTTTTTTATCAAATTTCATATTGCATCAACTATGCCTTCATAAAATGTATCCATGTATGTTTTTGGATCATCACATCTTCCTTGGTATGTTCTTCACTAATCTCATCTAATTTTAGTGTTTTTCATATTAAGACATCACTTAGATTACTTGTATGTTTTTAGATAATATTTTAAATACAAGATCGAGATTATTTGTGATATTTTGATTGAGTGTTGCATTGTGATAGATATCTAGGTTTTTATAATTTATGATTATCTAAGCTATTTGACATGTCATTTAGTTTTAATATCTAAGATTGTTCTAATTGCAAATTTGAAAGTATACAAACGTAGTTAAATTGCTTAAGGAATACCTAGAGGGGGGGGGGGGGGGGGGGGGGGGGGGGGTGAATAGGTTTTTACACCTTTTTTCAAACCCTTGAACAAACTTTCGTTTGTCCCTCAAGGTAGCCTTACATACAACAAAATAAACCAAGAAAGACATACATAGACAATATAAGAATACAATCATGAGAACAAGGTCTAAGTATATCATCTAGTTGTGTGAGGTACAAGAACAAATAAACACAACAACAAAGTAAGCTTGTATTTCAATAGATGTTCAGTGAGTTACAAGAGTGATCAAATATCACTATACAAAAATTACAATATACAAAAGAATCATAGATACAAAAGTGATCAAAATAGTGAATCCACAAATCACACTTTACAAATACTTGCTTCACTATACATCACAAGTGAGTAATATGAAACAAGATAATAACATATACAAATAAAATATAAAAGATAGAGATAGGAAGAATTAACACAAGAGATTTTTTAACGTGGTAAAACCTCCAAGGAGGAAACATCCACGGGTTGAAATACAACCATTAGGGTACTATATATATTGGATGATAAAAATAGAGAATCCACAAAGTGACCAATCTTTAGCTCACCCAACCTAGTGGAGTCTAAGTCTACCCAACCCTATTGGAAAGTATGAGATCCCTCAATGATGCGAAACCACCATATATTGGACAACACACGAAACCAACATCGATGGAAGATTAGAAATTCCTCAAGTGTGCATACACCTCCCGTGTACCCCGCTCTTTTGGAGTCTATGTCTAACCATACGCCTAGGCCTTCCAATATAATAGTCAACTCCCTATCCAAGGCACTCTTGCCTCTAGGGAGCCTCCCATGCATGACTATCCGAGTCCTCCCTACTCTAGCCATGACTTCTTGCTTACCTATCCGAGTCATCCCGACTCTAGGCAAGTCTTCTTGCTTGTCTATCCGAGTCACCCCGGCTCTAACCAAGACTTCATGCCTTTTACAAGGACTTCCTAGTGTGATCATGTGAATGCAAATGATTCAAACAATCAAATCAACATAGAACATGTGATCAATACATTCTATGGTACAAATAGACCTAAACATGTGATATCACAAGTAATAAAGTCTAGATGCAAAATACAAGAATAAAACCTAAAGCATGTGTAACACCAAACACATAAGCTCAAAGTCTCATTCACACATACAACACTTGAATCAAAATATATTCATGAAGTACAAGTTCAAGATGCAATCAACATACAATAAAATGCTAGATATATGAGATTTAATCAATCAATATTCTAGCCAAAAATATAGAGCAAGGAATTAAGATATAAATCAATTAAAACCTAGATTGCTCTAAAACACATACAAATACAATAATCCTTGATTTCATCAATCAAAGGATCAAAACAAATCTCAAGGTCATTTATCACAAAATTGATTCAATCAAGTCACAAAGAACCTAAGATATCATTCTAATCACAATACAACTCACAAACATGTGAAAAACCTAGAATCATAGAAATTAGTCCACATTTGTCTATAAATTGACTTTCAATTAGAATGATTATGAAGCTACCTTTCTCAATAGCTTTTACCAAACATAAACATACATATAGAAGAAGAAACCCCAAGCAAATTGAAGGTTGAAAAGAAAGAAATCCCAAAGATAAGACCAATACCTTGGATTCAACAGCTGGTTCGTATTTCAGTGTGGAACCACCAGAAAACTCGATCAATCAGCTACCAAACCACTTGGAAATAATAGAGGACTCCATTATGAACGTTCTCCAATTCGAATCACTCAAATCCGACTCCGGATGAGGGAGATATGATGTTTGGAAGATGAGAAAATTGAGAGGAGAAGACTGACGGGATTCTTGCAATTTTTTCTTCTTGAAAATCAAATGGAGAGAGATGAGGGAATTTAAAGGAGGAGAGAGAAGGGAAAAAATGGGCCAATCAGGTGAGGCCACATCACCCCAGGCCGTGGGGGGCGCGTGGGCCTCACGGGGGCAGAGAGCCCCTCTGGCCGTGGGGCCCACGGCCACCCACTTCTCTCGCGTGCTCCCTCGGTTCTTCAACTGTATCTTGGGCATCTGAACTTTGATTTTGAATCCGTTTTTGGATTACGAACCGTGACTCTCTTACGCACGACAAAGACTATACAACTTTGAAAAATGGTTGAGAAATCATCTCGGAAAACGACGATGAAGTCAACACAACGAATGAGAACGAAAAGTAGCGTAGCTACATCGTTTGGACTCGAAACTAAATGAATGAGTAACCAAAATGACCGGAACTCAATAAGAAATCAAATAAGAACATGTTCAAGTCCAAGTACAAAGATATGAAAACATACAAGCACAAATACACACACATATGCTAATTTCTAGACATAGTCCTAGAAAATGCAATAAACAAAGTTTTACCAACATAGTATGAATGCATGAGCATATTTTGTCAAGTGTGTGAAAGTGAAACACAAATGATGTTTAATCATGAAGGAACACACAAGAATGCCATGTGTGTATGTGTGCCTAGCCTTGTAAGAGATATGAGGTCTTATATTACCTTTGATGATCAATGATGCACAAATCTCTTTAAAGCCGGCTTCTTACATGATTTGTGGTCGAGACATTCTTCGTCTTCTTAAATCTTCAATATAAGAACCACTAAACATTACAAGAGAAACACATTTTGATATGGAATTTATGCCAACACAAACTATGAACCTAACAAAATTCATCATCTTAGATAAACATATAGGGTTTCCCTTGCTCTATGTTGCATTTTGGATATTCACATATTCACTTAGGGATTTAATCTCTTCATTGAGAATAAAAGTCTTGTGTGTAGCATCCGGGATTAGGTTGCTTAGATCGCAAGCACTCGAACTAGGTTTACTCATACCGGGATTAGGTAGGTGTGTGATTACTTCCGGGATTAAGTTGTAATTTCATCACATTTAGTGGATTCGAGGTTCGGGTGTGGCTCACTTAACAGCCCGTGGTTTTTCCCGTGAGGGTTTCCACGTAAATATCAAGTGTTATTTTAATTTCCGCACAATATTACACTTGCTATATTTTATTGACTATTAGGGGCATTTTCGTAATCTTGTCCTTAAACGAAAATTGGGTAAAATTAGTTAAAATCTATTCACCCCCCCCCCCCCCTCTAGATTAATAGTTTACATATCGTGAGAACTTTCAATTGGTATCAGAGCGGGTTCCTAGATTTACATAGGTGATTCTTGCTTATTTTGGTGTGTTTTGCATTTTGCATTTTGTGTGATTTTTTATCATTCATAGATTTGCATTTATTTCATTCATTCATAAACACTATGATTGGAAACGGTGGAAATGGTGGTGGCAACGAGGGTGCCTCAAGCACAAGGCCTCCACTTCTTACCGGGTTGAACTATTCCCAATGGAAAGGGAAGATGGAATCCTACATATGTCAAATTCACGATCGTGCTTGGATGGCGGTGGAAGATGGATATAATCTACCCAAGATGACTCCCGATGGTGGAGGAGAAGAAGTATTGAAGCCTAAGGCGCAATGGCGTCTGCAAGAGTTTGAGGCTTCAAAGTGGAATAGGAAGGCGATGCACGCCATCCTTTGTGCAATGGATGAAAATCAGTATAAGCTTATTCAGAACACTCAAATCGCGAAAGTGGCTTGGGATATCTTACAAGTTGCACATGAAGGAACCTAGATGGTGAAGGAATCCAAGCTTCAAGTCCTCCAAACTCAATTCGAGTTACTTAGGATGGGAGAAGATGAATGCTTCAATGATTTAGAAATCAAATTGATGGATATCGTTAATTAAAGTCACCAACTCGGAGACCCGTATTCGGATAGTAGAGTCAAGCAGAAAATCATGAGATCTCTCCCCAATAGGTTCGAATCAAAGGTGACGGCTATAAAAGAAAACAGTGGATATATGGACATGAAGCCGAGCGAGGTTATTGGAAGACTTCTCACCTATGAGGCTAGGAAGGCTCCTAGCTCTACACCTCCTAAAAAGCAAAAAGGAATTGCTTTAAAAGCTTCCAAGGATGAAAAGGAGGCAAAGAAGATTGACTCGGATGAAGACCTTGCCTTGTTTGTAAAAAGGTTCAACAAGGTTATGAAGTTTAGGAAAAAGGGCTTTGGATCAAAAGGTCAAGATTTGAAGAAATAGGGTCATTTCAAGAAGTTTGAACCTAGGCAAGAAAAGACCAAAAGGAAAGGGGTCCGATGCTTCGAGTGTGGTGGCATAGGTCACTTTGCCCCCGAATGTGCTAATCACAATAACAAGAAGAAGGGTAAAGTGATGGCTGCCACATGGAGTGGTAGTAGTGATGACTCTAATGAGAGAGATAAGTCTTCAAGTGATGAAGAGCTCATGGCTAACCTCCTAGCTTTTGCCTCCTCCCATAAAAGCAAAAGTGCTAGTGAAAGAGAGGAAATGAATCAAGAGGAAAATGACTCAAGTGAAGAAGAAAGTGATTCCTTATCTAACTCCATAAATGGATTTGTGGAGAAAAAGGTGCTTGCTAAATACCATGCCGAGTTTAATGATTTAGCAATTAAGAGCACAAGAAAGATCAAGATGTTGAGAGAAGAAAATCTTGAGCTTTCATCTCATAATGACCACTTAAGTGAACAAGTGGAAAAATTCAAGAAGATGGAAGATAAGCTAAGAGAGGAGTTAGTCTTATCTAAGAGGAATGAAAAAGGTTTGAAGAGGGAGCTTGATGAAGCTTTAGAATCATTAGCTATGATGGATTCTAGCACCAAGAAGCTTGACCATATACTTGTTGTTGGAAAGAGTCCGTGTGACAAGAGGGGTCTTGGGTATGAAGATGGTAAGAAGATCTCAACCTCTAACAAAACCGTGTTTGTCAAGAGTTTGAGGAATGAAGAAGCTTCATTGGTGCAAACTCCTAGGAAGAAGTTAGAACTAGGACAATGTTCAAATGCTCAAGTGAAGATGGTGCCAAGAAGGCAACCTCAAGCTCAACCCTCTAAGGTCTCTCAAGTCAACATTCCTCCACAATTGGCTCACAAAGGGAAGAGACCAAGCATGCAACCTCAAGCTAGGAAGCAAGCTAGACCGGTTCAAAAATGAAGATGGATTGAACCCACTCAACCACAAAGACATCGACAAGCTCACATGCATGCTCAAGGACAAGGTATGATCCCTTATTTTATTCCTACATGTCATTTTTGTGGATTTGATGGTCATATTAGACCAAATTGCTTTCGATATATTAAAATGTGTAAAACACGAAGCATGATTGAAAAGAGAAAGAATAGAGCCAAGATGCATACTCCTAGGAATGATAATATTGATGTGCATAATCCTAGGACATCTAGAACCCATGTACCAAAGACCACTAAGAAAGCTAAGATTGTTTCTAGGTGGATTAGAAAGAATGAAAATATTTGCCATGTTGCTTAAATAGCCTTGAAGGCAAATTCTTCTAATATTTTGTATTTAGATAGTGGGTGCTCTAGGCACATGACGGGAAACAAGAGTTTCTTCAAGACTCTTGCTATGGAGGAAAGAGGATATGTCACTTTTGGTGATGGATCCAAAAAGAAAGTTGTAGGGAAAGGAACCATTTCCGTTCCCGGATTACCCTCCTTATCTAATGCTTTGTTTGTTGATGGCTTGAAAGCCAATTTGATAAGCATTTCTCATCTTAGTGATGAAGGATATTCCGTCATGTTTTGTAAAAATGATTGCTCTATCCTAAAGCCCGATGGACAAACCTTGTTGAAAGGTATGATATCTAGCGACAATTGCTATTGTCTTGAAGCTAGAATAGTCTTAAACAATGTGTCTATGGATGAGCAAATAGAGTTGTGGCATGAAAGACTTGGCCACATGAACTTTAGGAATTTAAGAACCCTTGGAAAGTTCAATTGTGTGCGTGGCCTCCCGAAACTTGGGAAGAAAGCCAATAGTGTTTGTGGACCTTGCCAACAAGGAAAACAAACTAAAAGCATACACAAAAAGGGCAAGTATCTCTCCACCAAGGAGCCCCAAGAGCTTCTCCACATGGATCTTATGGGTCCTATGCAAATCGAGAGTTTAGGTGGAAAGAGATACATTTTTGTTTGTGTTGATGATTTCTCTAGATTTACATGGACATATTTTCTTAGAGAAAAATCTAAAACTTTTGATAAGTTTAAAATGCTTTGTAATAAAATTCAAAATGAAATGAACTCAAACATTAAAAGCATTAAATGGATTATAAGTGACCATGGGAGGGAATTTGAGAATGCCACCTTTGAAACCTATTGTAATGGTTTAGGCATCTCCCATGAGTTTTCAGCTCCTAGGACACCTCAACAAAATGGAGTTGTTGAGAGGAAGAATATGGTCCTTTAAGAGATGGCCCGTGTGATGTTGCTTAGCAACAATGTCCCTAGGAACCTATGGGCCGAAGCCGTCAATACGGCTTGCTATATAGGAAATAGAGTTTTTCTAAGGCCCGGAACTAGAAATACCTCTTATGAACTATGGAAAGGCAAAAGGCCAAATGTTAGCTACTTCCGCTCCTTTGGAAGCAAATGCAACATTTTAAATGACCGTGATCAACTTGGCAAATTTGATGCTAAGAGTGATGAGGGTATATTTATTGGCTATGCCTTAAATAGTAGAGCCTATAGAGTTTTCAATTTAAAGACTCTAAGTGTCATGGAATCATCTAATGTTGTCTTTGATGATGAAAGGCTTAAGTCTAGTAACCATGAGGAGGAGGTAGTTTTAGATGATGATTCTCCTTTGGAGAAGGTTGTGGAGACTCCCAATGTTGGGACGTCCAATGGTAATTATGAGGACACACAACCTATTGATAGAGTTCCTCTCTTGAACTCTAAAGAACCAGCTCCATGGGTTAGACAACTCCATGATAAGAATGACATCATTGGAGAGGTAAATGAGGGTGTTAGAACTAGGCGTCAAATAGCTAATCTAATTAGCTACACATGCTACACCTCTCAAATAGAATCCAAAAAGGTTGATGAAGCCTTAAATGATGAATTTTAGGTTCTTGCCATGCAAGAAAAGCTAAACCAATTCGAAAGGAATGAGGTTTGGACTCTAGTTCCTAGGCCTAAGAACACACATGTTATAGGCACCAAGTGGATCTATAGGAACAAATCCGATGAGGATGGCAACATAGTATGGAACAAGGCTAGACTTGTAGCACAAGGGTACTCTTAAATTCAGGGTATCGACTTTGAGGAGACATTTGCTCCTATTGCCCGTTTAAAGTCCATTAGGCTTCTCTTGTCCATCTCGTGTATTCACAAGTTCAAATTACATCAAATGGACGTCAAGAGTGCCTTCCTCAATGGCTTCTTGCAAGAGGAAGTGTTTGTTGAACAACCCAAGGGGTTTATGGATGCACACCACCCCAACCATGTCTATCGCCTCAAAAAGGCTTTATATGGGTTGAAACAAGCACCGAGGGCTTGGTATGAGCGCCTCACTCAATTTCTTGTTGACAATCACTACACAAGAGGTAGTGTTGACAAGACCTTGTTCATCAAGAGAAACAAAGATGAGTTATTTATAGCTCAAATCTATGTTGATGACATTGTATTTGGCTCAACCAATAACACCAAAGTCTAACAATTTATTGATGTCATGTCTCATGAATTTGAGATGAGTCTTGTTGGTGAGCTTAGTTACTTCCTAGGTTTGCAAATTAGGCAAATGAATGATGGGATTTTTATAACCCAAGCCAAATATGCTAAGAACCTAATGAAGAAGTTTGGTCTTAAAAATGCCAAACATTGTGATACACCCATGAGTACCACTTTGAAGCTAAGTAAGGATGCTAGTGGTAAAAGTGTGGAACAAACATTATATCATGGCATGATAGGAAGCTTGCTTTATTTGACCGAAAGTAGGCCCGATATCTCTTTTAGTGTGTGTGGGTGTGGGTGTGGGTGTGTGTGCTAGGTACCAAGCGGATCCTAAGGAGTCCCATCTCTTTTTCATAAAGAGAATCATTCGCTATGTGAATGGGACTTCCAACTATGGGATTTGGTACTCTTTTGACACTAATGCTAGTCTTGTAGGCTTTAGTGATGCGGATTGGGCAGGAAATTACAATGATAGGAAGAGCACATCGGGCGGTTGCTTCTTTCTAGGCAACAACTTGGTGTCTTGGTTTTGCAAGAAGCAAAACTCGATTTCCTTGTCCACGGCCGAGGCCGAGTACATATCCGTGGGGAGTGGATGCACACAACTCCTATGGATGAAACAAATGCTAGTAGATTACGGATTCAACCAAGGTACACTCACTCTCTTTTGTGATAATATGAGTCCCATAAATATTTCCAAGAATCCGGTTCAACATTCCAGAACTAAGCATATTGACATCCGCCATCATTTCATTAGAGAGCTTGTTGAAAATAAATGCATAGTACTTGAACATGTAGGTACTAATGATCAACTTGCGGACTTATTTACTAAACCCTTAGATGCTACTCGATTTAAAACACTTAGTAGATCTATTGGGATATGTCTTGTGGAGTGATGTGATTTGTGATTGACCCTATATGGGGAACTCAAGCAAAGAAAGCTATTTTGCATACTTGTGACATGCAAAAATTTGAAATATCTTATGCTTCTTTCTTCAATTGCTTGAGTAAGCTTGGTTGTACATATGTATATATGTTTTCAAATTAATAAGTGTGAACCTTGCTTGTTTACAATCCATGTCATATTTATGTTCAAACATGCATTTTTGGACTAGGAGATTTACATAGGAAGTATGATTTGAATGACCTATAGTTATCTCCATGACATGATGATTCTTTTATAACATGCTAATGACAAATGAAAAAGCATGAAATTCATATAACATGCTCACATGAAAAGTGTAAGGATTCCCATATCTTGATTGGCTTATTTCGTGGACAAACCACTTGTTGGAGTTGTTTGTGTAAGGGTAGTTTAGGTGATTGATCTTCAAGCTCGAAGGCCCTTCCAAGACCTCAAGGGACAAGCACGCCAAAGGTATAATTTCTAGTGCTTGGTTTTCTTTGAAGAGATTTAGTTAGCACACACACACTTAGCATACTTGATCATGTGTGCATACTCTTCACATGTCACTTTACACACTAGCACTTTGATTGTTATATCTTGTTGTGTGTATATGTGCTTAGTAATTCGTTTCCCGATAGTGTTCGGAAACGTCCGCGCATGCACTAGAATGTGCTTGGTTTTACGTGAAGACTGCCCACGGAGAATGCCCTTGGCTTCTCTTTGGTTTTCACCTCTGTTGGTGATCGATGGTTATGATCAGTGGCCTGGCCACCGAATGAAACCACCGTTTGCATCCAGAAGTGTCTGGAGCAATTCTGCGGTCACGATCGACGGTCATGGCCGCCGTTCGAAATCGCCGTTCATACCTGATCAATTTTATATCTCGGCTTTGATTCGGTGGTTGGATCTGAAACAAATTAGAGGCGTGTTCTAATATAAAGCTAGAGGGGGGTGAATAGATTTTATCTAATTATTACCCAATTTTCGCATGCATGTCAATTTTACGAAAATGCCCCTACTAGTCAAAAATACATACAAGTGTAATATAGTGCGGAATTTAAATAACACTTGATGTATACGTGGAAACCCAACCACTGGGAAAAAACCACGGGCTGTATAGTGCGCCACACTCGAAACTCGAAATCACTAATTGAAATGAAGTTTACAACCTATGTAGACCTCGTCTAACACTCCGGTCTGTAACCCCTCACTTCTACCCAGCGGGCCTTTATTAGCAACCCTATTCCAATTTGCTTGAGGCCTAAGCACTCTTAGCCTCAAGACTTACTTCTCAATGAAGAGAAACAACCTATGTGAATATATATATGAATATTCAATTAACAAACAAGGCTAGGTAACCTTAGATGCTTATCTAGGATGATGATATAATTAATTTAATCAACCCTAGATATCAATTGCTAAATGACATGTCAAATAGCTTAGCTAATCAAGATTAAGCAAAAACCTAATTAGCTATCACAATCAACACTCAATCATTTTCATCACAAATAATCTCTAACTTGTATCTAGCAAATAATCAAAAGCATACAAGTAATTAAAGAGATGTATTAATATGAAAAACACTAAAGTAATATGAAATTAGTGAAGAACATACCAAATAAGATGTGATGATTCAAAACCATGCATGGATCAATTCTATGAAGGCATAGAAGATCAAATATGAAATTTGATGCAAAAGGGATTTGATTTGAGTGTTTAAAGATGAGTTCTTGATTTGATTTTTTCTCAAAAATCTCTCTTGAATGTTTAGGGTTCTAATGACTCAAGAAACTTGATCAGAGAATGAGAAAATAAGATATTTATAGACATTAAGAATTGGGCATGTGAAAAGACAATTTTGCCCCTGAAACGCACCGTTCGGTGGTTTCAATCGGCGGCCAGGCCACCGATGACGACCGCCGATGACGACCGCCGAATTGAGCTCGTGAAGAACAGAGCATTAACGGCGGTTTCATTCGGCGGTTTCGTGACCGCTGATCCAACCGCAGAATCAAACCCGAGGGATTAAAATCGATCAGGTATGAACGGCGGTTTCGAACGGCGGTCGTGACCGCCGATCTTGACCGCATAATTGCTTCAGACCAATCTGGACTGAAATGGCGGTTTCATTCGGCGGCCAGGCCGCCGATCATAACCGCCGATCACCAACAATGGTGAAAACCAAGGAGAAGCCAAGGGCATTCTCCATAGGCGGTCTTCGCGCGAAACCAAGCACTCATTAGTGCAAGCGTGGACGTTTCCGAACAATGTCGGGAAACGAATTATAAGGCACATATACACACAACAAGATATATCAACCAAAGTGCTAGTGTGTAAAGTGACATGTGAAGAGATGCACATAAAAATAAGCAAGTATGCAATCATAGCAAGAATGCTAAGGGTGTGTGTGCTACTAAATCTCTTCAAAGAAAAACAAGCACAAGAGATTATACCTTTGGCGTGCTTGTATCTTGAGGTCATGGAAGGGCCTTTGATCTTCAACACTAATCACTTAGACTACCCTTACATTCAAAACCCCAACATGTGGTTTGACCACGAAATAAGCCAATCAACAAAACAGGAATCCTTACAGGATCGTCGGTCATGAAACCGTCGAATGAAACCGCCGTTGTTCCCCTGTTCTTCTCGGGTTCAATTCGGCGGTTATGATCGGCGGCCTGGCCGCCGATTGAAACTGTCGATCGGTGCATTTCAAGGGCAAACTTGTCTTTTCACATGCCTAATTCTTGATGTCTATAAATATCTTACTTTCTCATTCTCTGATTAAGTTCTTTGAGTCTTTAGAACCCTAAACTTCAAAGAGAGATTTTTGAGAAAAAATCAAATCAAGAACTCACCTTTAAACACTCAAATCAAATCCTTTTTGCATCAATTTCATATTGCATCTTCTATGTCTATATAGAATGCATCCATGATTGGGTTTGCATCATCACAACATGCTTGGTAAGATTTTGATTAATTTCATCTTATTTTAGTATTTTACTATCAAGCATATTCTCTTTTAATTAACTTGTATGTTGAAAGTTCTCAAATACTCGAGGTGTGTTTATCAATATAAAGCTGGAGGGGGGGTGAATAGATTTTATCTAATTGTTACCCAATTTTCGCATGCAAGTCAATTTTACGAAAATACCCCTAGCAAGTCAATAATACATACAAGTGTAATAAGATGCGGAAATAGTAAATGACACTTGATGTTTACGTGGAAAACCCAACCACTGGGAAAAACCACGGGCTGTTAAGTGCGCCACACTCGGACCTCGAAATCCACTATATGAAAAGACGGTTACACCCTTAAGTGATTCTCGGACCCTCACCCTAGATAACCTCAGGCTATGGACACTACCAATCGCCACTCTTGGTTCAATCCCTAGTGATATCCCCTGATACACTACTCTTGGCGTGAGCACCCTCTAATCTACCACGCGGGCCTTTTATAGCGGCTCTAGTCCAATTTGCTTGAGGCCTAAGCACACTTAGCCCCAAGACTTCAATCTCTCAAAAGAGATGCACAACCCTATGTGAATATGTATGAATATTCAATTAATGCAATAAGAGCTAGGGTACTCTAAATGCTTACCTAGGATTATAAGATGACAATATAATCAATCCTAGATATCACATATAGCTATATGACATGGCATATAACTTTAGCTAAGTAAAGGATCACCAATCCTAGATACAAAGCTATCATATAAAACCCACAAACATTCAAAGGATTAACTAGTTGATTAAAAAATAATCTATCAACCTAGTTATCAATACATCACACAAGAATGTTCATGGCATAGCTTTTAGGCAATAATGACCTAATCAAATAAGCTATGAAAAATAATCTCAATCAATAAATGAGATCAATTAGCTAGATGGCATATGAACATTAAAGCCTAGCTAATAAATAATAACCCAATCAACACATAATCTCAATCTTATATGTAGAAATTAATCTAAACACATATAAGTAAAATATGAGATAAAATTGATAAGTAGAAACACTAATTATGTAAGATAAAAGTGTTCAACAAATCATACCATGTGTGTTGAAGAAGTCCCATGCATTAGCATATGCTAGATGATCCTAGATGATGCTTAGATGAAGATTTATGCATGTGGGAGTGGGTTTAGAGAGATAAAGATATGATCTTTAAGCTTTCTCTCTCAAGTCTCTCTAAATATCTCTCTAGGGTTCTTATGATCAAAGACTTGTGTTCTGAACCAGAGATAAGGATGTATTTATAGAGACCAAAAACAGGGCAGGTGAAAATACAATTTTGCCCTTGAAACGCACCGATCGGCGGTTTCATTCGGCGGCCAGGCCGCCGAACTGAACCGCCGAATGGCTCCCGAGTGGAACAGGGGAACTTCGGCGACTTCATTCGGCGGTTTGGAAACCGCCGATCTCAACCGCCGTTTTGGACCCGAGAGATATATTTCAATCAGGTCTGATTCGGCGGTTTCTAACGACGGCCAGGCCGCTGAACGTAACCGCCGATTCACCAAAAATGGTGAAACCAAGGAGAAGCCAAAGGCATCTCCACCGGCGATCATCGCGCAAAACAAAGCACATCAACGTGCACGCGCGGACGTTTCCGAACATCCTTAGGGAAACGAATTACTCCACACTAAAAGCTAACATACATGAAGTGCAAGTGTGGGTATTGAATGCATCCTAATGCCTAACATGTCATGGCATTATCATATAACAAGATGCAATCAATTCAACATGCAAGAAGAGATATTGAATAAATCAATAAAGCACAATGCACACAAAATATAAACACACCATACAAGAATAAGAGTTATGCATGTTGTGTGTGTGTGTGCAACTATATCTCTTCAAGCCAATGTAAGCACTAGATATATACCTTTGGTGCTTGTCCTCTTGAGGTCTTGGAAAGGGTCTTGATCTTCAACAAACACCTAGACTACCCTTACAACCAAACCCCAACATGTGGTTTGACCACGAAATAAGCCAATCAATTAATGGGAATCCTTACATATGTTTTTGATCATATGATAAATATAAGAATAGAGAATTAATTGTGATGAATTGATTGAGTGTTGTATTGTGATAGCTAATTAAATTTTTGATTAATCTTGATTAGCTAAGCTATTTGACATGTCATTTAGCAATTGATATCTAGGGTTGATTTAAATTGATTATATCATCATCCTAGATAAGCATCTAAGGTTACCTAGCCTTATTTGTTATTTGAATATTTATACATATTCACATAGGTTGCATAATCTCTTCATAGAGAATTAAGTCTTGAGGCTAAGATTGCTTAGGCCTCAAGCAATTGGACTAGAGCCACTTTTAAAGGCCCGAGTGGTAGAAGTGGGGGGTTATTGACCGGAGTGTTAGACGAGGTCTACATAGGTTGTAAACTCCATTTCGATTAGTGGATTTCGAGGTCCGAGTGTGGTACACTAAACAGCCCGTGGTTTTTCCCAGTGGTTGGGTTTCCACATATACATCAAGTGTTATTTAAATTCCACACTATATTACACTTGCTTGTATTTTTGACTAGTAGGGGCATTTTCGTAAAATTAACTTGCATGCGAAAATTGGGTAATAATAGTTAAAATCTATTCACCCCCCCCCCCCCCCCCCCCTTAGATATATTTATCATACACACCGAGCGTTATTGTATTACTTTCAAAAAGCATGAATTGATGATTGCAATTCTTAAATGCAAAACTTGTGTGAAATACTTATGAGACTTAAAATGAATAAAGGATCTTGTATCTGTTCAAAGGATTTTACAATCCAAATGTCTCTCTTTCTTTATTGGTTAAACATGGCTACTATCATATGGATATCTTATCCGGAAAAATCAAATAGGGTGCAAAGTTGCTCATGCCATGTTTCGCTTATAAAGTTGGATATAGTTGCTCTTTATATTAAAATCAATGAAATCTCTATATCCTTGCTTTTCTCATGACAATGGTGAAATTGGTTTGAATTCTTATTAGAAACCTTTGCCATTTGTTTTGCCAAATATCATTTTATTTTGGACTTGAATGCTACATGTCTTGTATGCAAAGCATGTTTGTTTCACACATTTTTTTTCAAATAAATCTCCTTGTTTCTCTTCAATTAATTTGGGATGCATAAAGTGACTTATATTATTATGCAAATATCTTGCATGCTACTATCTCTCTTTGCTAAGAGTGACCCGGTTGGGGACTACTCCTTTGCCTATATCATGACAAAAAGGGGGAGTAGATTGTGGTAAGGGGAGTTGGAAATTGTAGTGGCAATTGTGCATATTGGGGAGAATATTCATTGAGGGGGAGTAACCCGTTGAGGGGGAGCATTGCATACACATTCATTGCATGATGTTGTACCTAATTTCTTAAATGCAAATGCTTGTTTTATTCTCACTTGATCATCTCACATACTCTTGCTTTGGAAAGTATAAATCTTTTGTTTTGAAGGGTTGATAGTTCTACAAGAGATTGAAGACTTGAAGTTTTCTTTTATATTTTCTTATATCTCTTTGTATTGTAGAATATATTTGTTATCCCGAAGATTCAATTGTTTGTGAGGTTAAATGTGAGTGGTGGTTTTGTCACGAAATAGCCAAAGGGGGAGATTGTAAGGATTTCCATTCTTTGATTGGCTTATTTTGTGGACAAACCACGTGTTGGGGTTTATTGTGCAAGGGTAGTTTAGGTGATTGAACTTCAAGCTCGAAGGCCCTTCTCAAGTCTTCAAGGGACAAGCACGCCAAAGGTATAATCTCTAGTGCTTGGTTTTCTTTGAAGAGATTTAGATTGCACACACTCACTTAGCATTCTTGCATTTGTGTGCTTACTCTTCACATGTCACATTTCACACTTGCACTTATATGTTATATCTTGTTGTGTGTATTTGTGTCTTGTAATTCGTTTCCCGATAGTATTCGAAAACGTTCGCGCATGCACTAGAATGTGCTTGGTTTTGCTCGAAGACCACCTACGGAGAATGCCCTTGGCTTCTCCTTGGTTTTCACCTATGTTGGTGATCGACGGTTATGATCGGCGGCCTGGCCTCCGAATGAAATCGCCTTTTGCTTCCAGAAGTGTCTGGAGCAATTATATGGTTACGATTGACAGTCACGACCTGATTGATTTAATCTCTCAGTTTGATTCGACGGTTACGAAACCGCCGCTCATACCTGATTGATTTAATCTCTAGGTTTGATTCGGCGGTTGGATCGACGGTTACGAAACCGCCGAATGAAACCGCCGTTGTTCCCCTGTTCTTCACGGGTTCAATTCGGCGGTTATAATCGGCGGCCTGGCCATCGATTGAAACCGTCGATCGATGCGTTTCAGGGGCAAACTTGTCTTTTCATATGCTCTATTTTTTATGTCTATAAATATCTTACTTTCTCATTCTCTGAATTAGTTCTTCAACTCCCAAGAACCCTAAACTTAAAAGAGAGAATTTTGAGAGAAAATCAAATCAAGAACTCACCTTTGACCACTCAAATCAAATCCCTTTTTCATCAAATTTCTTATTGCATCAACTATGCCTTCATAGAATACATCCATGTATGTTTTTGGATCATCACATCTTCCTTGGTATGTTCTTCACTAATCTCTTCTAATTTTAGTGTTTTTCATATTAAAACATCTCTTAGATTACTTGTATGTTTTTAGAAAATATTCTAAATACAAGATAGAGATTATTTGTGATATTTTGATTGAGTGTTGTATTGTGATAGATATCTAGGTTTTTATAATCTATGATTATCTAAGCTATTTGACATGTCATTTAGTTTTAATATCTAGGATTGTTCTAATTGCAAATTCATCATCTTAGATAAGCATATAGGGTTTCCCTTGCTCTATGTTGCATTTTGGATATTCACATATTCACTTAGGGATTTAATCTCTTCATTGAGAATCAAAGTCTTGTGTGTAGCATCCGGGATTAGGTTGCTTAGATCGCAAGCTTTCGAACTATGTTCACTCATACCGGGATGAGGTTGTAATTTCATCACATTTAGTGGATTCGAGGTTCGGGTGTGGCTCACTTAACAACCCGTGGTTTTTCCCGTGAGGGTTTCCACATGAATATCAAGTGTTGTTTTAATTTCCGCACAATATTACACTTGCTATATTTTATTGACTATTAGGGGCATTTTCATAATCTTTTCCTTAAACAAAAATTGGGTCAAATTAGTTAAAATCTATTCACCCCCCTCTAGATTAATAGTTTACACACCGTGAGAACTTTTACTCTTTCTTTATTAGTTGAACATGGCTACTATCATACAGGTATCTCACCCGGAAAAATCAAATAGGGTGCAAAGTCGCTCATGCCATGTTTCGCTTATAAAGTTGGATATAGTTGCTTCTATATTAAAATCAATGAAATCTCTATATATTTGCTTCTCTCATGACAATGGTGAAATTGGTTTGAATTCTTATTAGAAACCTTTGTCATTTGCTTTGCCAAATACCATTGTATTTTGGACTTGAATGATACATGTCTTGTATGCAAAGCATTTTTTGATTCACACATTTTCTTTAAATAAATCTCCTTATTTCTCTCCAATTAAATGAGATGCATAAAGTGACTTATATGATTTTGCAAATATCTTGTATGCTACTATCTCTCTTTGCTAAAAGTGACCCGGTTGGGGACTACTCCTTTGCCTATATCATGACAAAAACGGGGAGTAGAAGTGGTACGGGGAGTTGCTAATTGTAAGTAGCAAATGTACATGTTGGGGAGAATTCATATTAAGGGAGAGTAACCCAATGAAGGGGAGCATTGCATTCACATACATTGCATAATGTTGTGCTTATATTCTTAAAATGCAAATGCTTGTTTTATTATCACTTGTCACCTCACATACGCTTGCTTTGGAAGTGTAATTTTTTTTTTTTGTTGAAGGATTGATAGCTCTACAAGAGATTGAAGACTTGATGTTTTATTTTCTTATCTCTTTGTATTGTAGAATATCATTGTTGACCTTTAGCTTTATTTATGTTGCGAGAATCAATGTGAGCGGTGGTTTTGTCATAAAATAGCCAAAGGGGATGATTGTAAGGTCCCATTAATTGATTGGCTTATTTCGTAGACAAACCACATTTGGGGTTGTTGTAAAGGTAGCTAAGGTTCTCAAGACCTCAATAAAAGAAGCACCAAAGCTAAATTTCTAAGTGCTTACTTGCTTTGAAGAGATGTAGTTGCACACACTCACAACTCATGCATAAATTATTATTCTTATATGTTGTGTGTTTATTATGTGTGCATTAATGTTCATTAAAATCTCTTAATGCATGTTCTTAAATGATTGCATTTTACACATTGAAATGCCATGACATTTAGGCATTAGGATGCAAAGCCATGCCTCTTGTTTGCTTAAGCATTGCATGGGTCAGAAGACCGCTGTCAGATCCGCAGTGGTAGCCACAGCGGTGAGATGCTCTGTTTGCATCACTCTTGACCGCTATGGTTTTTCGCAATGGTTCGCACACAGTGCATACCGTTGTCATCACCGCTGTGGAAGCCACAATGGTAGGTACAGCGGTTTCATACCTGATGCTTTTTAAAGCACTGCTGTCATAACCGCTGTGGCTTTGACAAAGGTAGTGACAGCGGTTTTTGCCCTATTTTTTACAAAACAGCGTTTCATCAACTTAGCTTCCTATATATATATATATATATTGTGATGTTCTTAGGTTGTTTTTCAAGTGTCTAAAAATCATATTTTTCCCTTAGAACACATTTCAAGAGAAAAATTCACAAGAACTCTCCTTTAAACACTCAAAGACATTCCTTTGATCATCAAAGTTCATATTGTTAGGATTATGCTCAATAGCAAAAGTGTAATGTTGTAATTAACAATCTTTTTCATATTAATAAAGTGATTTCTGGTTTAACAAATCTTATAGCATTTATAGTTTAATATTATAATTGTCAAAGTAAATAATCATAAGGTCTAAAGACTATGAGAAAAGAAGAATTGTTAAATAAGAATTAATTAATTTATTAATTAATTGTTTAATTAAGAAACAAATCTTTTCTGATTAGGAAATATGATTCCTAGAGTTATACTATTGGTAGTAGTATACTAAAATTAAAAGACTTGTTTGATAAGAAAATAAATAATTAACTTTATTTATTTAATCAAATAAGAAGTCTTTTTATTTAGTCAAATAAAAGAATAAAAGATCTATGGGTTGGATTAGGGTTTGAAGTCTTAAACTAAATAGGAATTAGGGTGCAATACAAACTCTTTTTGGCTTGAGTATTGCGGCAACCCTAGTCCCTTTTGGTGTAGTATTTTCGGCAACCCTAATAGAAAGAAGGAAAGAAAAATTGGCCACCTATATATGTGTACTTATAGAATTCGGCCACCACATGCATTGTGCTTGAGAGACAATTTTCTTCTTCTTCTCAATTCATAGAAAGGTTTTTATTCTACAAAAACATAAAAGAGTGAATAGATTATTCTTTGATGGTACACTAATTGCTTGTTCATCAATAAGCTTGTGTGTATAACATCGATTGAGGTTCACGCGAGTTTCGATCATAAGATTGAGAACTCAAAAGTGACCGGAATAATCTTAGTCTTCTTTTGATTGTTTTTGTGACTAACAAAGAAAAAGAAAAGTTTGTTTGTCCATTCTCAGGTTTGCAATTCAAAGAAAAGGGAGACCACGCTCCTAGGTGATCCACGTTCGTGCTAGGATTGAAGATCTTGCGGATTACCATCGACATAAGTCAATCGGATCACGCGACAAAAGGTATTCTTCTTTTGTTAGATAATATATATGTTTAATTGATTAAAGGGTTTAAGGTTCATAAAAAGGAAAAATTTTAAAAGTTACTAAATCTATTTTTAGTCTCGCTTCCGCTGCGTGTACTACGGTATTTTTCCCTACACATATAGGATCATCCATGACCATATAGGATGCATCCATGCATGGTTTTGCATCATCACATCTTCCTTGATATGTTCTTCACTAACTTCATCTAATTTTAGTGTTTTTCATATTAAGTCATCTCTTTATTTACTTGTATGTTTTTAGATTATATGCTTGTAGGGAAAAATATCGTAGTACACGCAGCGGAAGCGAGACTAAAAATAGATTTAGTAACTTTTAAAATTTTTCCTTTTTATGAACCTTAAAACCTTTAATCAATTAAACATATATATTATCTAACAAAAGAAGAATACCTTTTGTCGCGTGATCCGATTGACTTATGTCGATGGTAATCCGCAAGATCTTCAATCCTAGCACGAACGTGGATCACCTAGGAGCGTGGTCTCCCTTTTCTTTGAATTGCAAACCTGAGAATGGACAAAAAAACTTTTCTTTTTCTTTGTTAGTCATAAAAATAATCAAAAGAAGACTAAGATTATTCCGGTCACTTTTGAGTTCTCAATCTTATGATCGAAATTCGCGTGAACCTCAATCGATGTTGTACACACAAGCTTATTGATGAACAAGCAATTAGTGTACCATCAAAGAATAATCTATTCACTCTTTTATGTTTTTTAGTAGAATAAAAACCTTTCTATGAATTGAGAAGAAGAAGAAAATTGTATCAATGAACAACCAACTGGCCGAATTCTATAAGTGTGAATATATAGGTGGCCGAAATTTGCTTCCTCTTTTCTTTTAGGGTTGCCGAAAATCCTTCTCTAAAAGGGACTAGGGTTGCCGCAAATCACAAGCCAAAAAGGGTTTGTGTTGCACCCTAATTTCCATCTAGTTTAAGACTTCAAACCCTAATCCAACTCATAGATATTTTATTCTATTATTTGACTAAATAAAAAGACTTCTTATTTGATTAAATAAATAAAATTATTTATTTATTTTCTTATCAAACAAGTCTTTCAATTTTAGTATACTACTTCCAATAGTATAACTCTAGGAATCATATTTCCTAATCAGAAAAGATTTGTTTCTTAATTAAACAATTAATTAATAAATTAATTAATTCTTATTTAATTAAACAATGAAACAAAATAATATATTAGGTTAATTTATTCACCTTTGCCGCCCCACTTAAAATAAATGGGCCATATATTATTTTCTTATTTCATTTAATCCATTGGACTTTAAATAAAAAGCCCACATGTGAACCAGACCCATTCTTACTAAAAGAAACAAGCCCACATGTCTTTCATTAATATATTAATACAATTGTGCAGCCCATTAAATAAATAATGTGCAAATTATATTCTTAATATATTAAATGCAATTCTAAATGGACCCATTAATTGGTCCGGTAGAATATATCAAGTGATCCATGCAAGTCCGTGTGGATTGAGGGTCTTGGCGGGCTATCTAAATTTAAGCTTCAATAGACATAACATAATCACAATCAACAAATGATTCACTTTGGTCCGATCCATTAATTTTAACTCATTCCACTAAAGAGCTAAAATTGAACTCTTAAATAAAGATAGAAAAGGAAGATGTTCCTCATTCATACCCTAGACAATCAAGTTGGAGATAGTGTATCCTCGTGATTAATATCAGTAATCGCCAAGAGTTCATAGACCGCCTATAACTCTCCAAGTTACCATATTTACTCATATGACCACGTTTTGAACTTGGATATTTTGACTTGTCCAGAAGCCATGTTTTCAATAGACACTATCGAAAACTCAACGTTGAGATTTAATATCCAATTACCTCAAAACATCCATATGATGATATTATACTCTCATTTAATAAATGGAGCCACGATGTCCATATCTATAAATGAAGTCCTCTATCGATTAACAAATGAATATCACCAAACTATCGAGGATAGACTATGCGATATAATCGTACTCATTGATAACTCAAATGATATCACTTGCAACCATAAGTCCATCATTTATCTCAGGATTAAGATAAACTCTTCGATTGTCCTGATAATGAAAAGACTTTTATCTACTGACGGTTATAGATAAAGTATTTCATTGTGATCCAGTTCAATGCACCCAGTGCACTAGATTTTTTTGCTCGAAGACACTCCGATGATTTTAGACTCATCATATCTCATTTGATCCCACTCAAATGCTAGCAAAAGATTTCTACAACTTTAACAAGATAAAGATGCCCAACATTTAACTTAAGTTATGAACATTATTCAAGACTAACTAAAGAATTGTGTCTACCACATACATATCCAGATGTACGAACAATTCTTCTTTTCTCATAGTCTTTAGACCTTATGATTATTTACTTTGACAATTATAATATTAAACTATAAATGCTATAAGATTTGTTAAACCAGAAATCACTTTATTAATATGAAAAAGATTGTTAATTACAACATTATACTCTTGCTATTGAGCATAATCCTAACAATGGTAGATACAAGATAGATATTGTTTGTGATGAATTGATTGAGTGTTGTATTGTGATAGCTATCTAGGTTTTCATAATCTATGTTTAGCTAAGCTTTTTGACATGTCATTTAGCTATTGATATTTAGGATTGCATTAATTGTCATCTAATCATCCTAGATAAGCATCTAAGGTTCCCTAGCTTTGTTTGCTCTTTGAATATCATTATATATTCACATAGGCCATTTTATCTCTTCATTGAGAAGTAAGACTCGTGGCTAAGATTGCTTAGGCCACAAGCAAATTGGACTAGAGCCACTTTTAAAGGCCCGAGGGTAGAAGTGGGGGTTATTGACCGTAGTGTTTGACGAGGTCAACATAGGTTGTAAACTCCATTTCAATTAGTGGATTTGAGGTTCGAGTGTAACGCACTTACTAGCCCGTGGTTTTTCCCGTGAGGGTTTCCACGTAAATATCAAGTGTTATTTAATATTCCGCACATATTACACTTGCTATATTATATTGACTAGTTAGGGGTATTTTTGTAATCTTGACCATACACGAAAATTGGGTAAAGTTAGTTAAAATCTATTCACCCCCCCCCCCCCCCCCCCCCCCCCCCCCCCCTAGAATAATATCATACACTCCGTTATTAGTTTCAATTGGCAATTTTGATAGTATGTCATCAAATTGATGGCCACTGGGGTAATTATCCCTAAATTAAAAAAGCACTTTTAATTTAACATATTGTTTGGCGGTGCATCTTCAAAAGTTTTTTTGGTTGTGATAAATTACAAATATGGGCATAAACAATGATTTATAATATTTAAATTTACTGGTACATGAGCTTTTTTAAAAGGGTCAAGATCCCCTACCCATCTCATTTTTACTCATCTTTTAAATATCTACCGACACATGGCACCCAAACAAATGGATGGGTAGGATTAATTTGCTTTAGTTTTTTCTCTCTACCATTTAACAAACGACTTCGTTTAGATTATTTGCTTTAGGAAATAAATTTTTTTTAAAAAAAAAATCATGTTCAGTAAAATATATATATTACACACTTCTAGGAACCCAGAATAGAAATCCATTCATAATCAATCCGATTTTTTTTTTGTTAAATTCATCTAATCAAATCCGAACACACTTCTACTTCATCTTAGAAAAAAATCTGGACAACGGTGGAGCAAACCCAAAAATCCAATCATCATTAATCTGATTTTTTTTTTCTCATTTCTTCATCAAACACATATATCTTCATCAATCCAAATCCAAACTCAATCACACTTCATCTTAAAAAAAATTCTGGAAAATGGTGGAGCAAACCCAGAAATTCACCATTTTCCAGATTTTTCTTGTAGAGTTGTAGTGAATATTTGGGGATAACAAGTACAAATAAAATGATGTGGACATCTATGACTATACTCAAATCTTTGTATTCTTCTTTCTCAATTATTATCTCAACATCAATTAAGAAAATCAAAGAAAAATTATATGAAAAAAAAAATTAAAGAAAAAATATTTTTTTTTTTTAAGAGATTGGGAACCCAGATCTTTGTCTTCTTCTTTCTTAAAAGAAAAAAAATCCAAAAAAAAACATGGAAATAATGAAGTTCTTTAATAACATCAATTAAAGAAAAAAAAATTAAAATAACATCATTTTTGAAGATCTGGAAACTCAGATTTTCAAATTCATTTTTCTCAATCATACACTTTTGTCTTTTCAATCATCATTATCAGTTAAGGAAATCAAAGATTTTTTTTTTAAATTAAACTAAATAATTAAAAAAGGTGTAGTAGATCATCAGTGATTTCTATGGAAATATGGGGAGGAGAACATGGGAAGAAAAAAAGAAGAGCATTAAATTAGCCAAAAACCTAGATCTTACGTCTTGCAAACAAGGCAGCAAGAGTCTTATTTTCTCGGAAATAAAGTTTTATTGGTTTTCGTTTCTGGATAATAATAATAGCAAGAGTCTTTTTGGTATTTGTTTTTGGATCTCCTTCATTTGAGCTCTCGATCTCCGATGAGTTTGGTCTCCTTTGGAGGAGGTTTCCAATAACCTTTTTTATAAAAAAACATTTTTGATGTATTTGGGTGTTTTTATTTATCATTGAAATCTTCTTCGATTTGCTTGGTTTCCGGATGATGTTGAATGTGTATTGGGGTTGTTGTTTTTGTTTTTGTTTTTCTTAGAACAAGTGTCAAGAGAGGATTTTTAGATTAAGGAAAAAAAATGTTGTTGTTATTTGCTTAAATATGTTTGTTAGGAGAAAAAGAGGAAAAAAATAAAGGAAAATTTAGACGAGAGAAAGGAAATCATGAGAAAGAGAAAAAAATAAAAATAAAAATAAAGGAAACTAATCTCATCCATTCTTTTCCTTGTCTGCCACATGTCAGCAGATGCTTGAAAGTTGAGCACAAATAAGATGAGAAGGGGATCTCAATCATTTTAAAAAAATATCACAGGTACATCATGAGTTTTAAAAAATAAATCAAATATACACTATTTAAGAAAAAAATCAAAGATATATGAGTTTAAAAAAAAAAATCGAAGGTACTTCAGTTTAAAAAGAACTATCACGATTACATGAGGTGTTTTTATTATTATTAATTTTTTTTAATCACAAGTAAATGAGTTAAAAAAAAAATCACAGATATAGGAGTTTAAAAACAAAAATCACATATATATAAGCTTTTTTTCTTAAAACAAAAACATAGACATACGAGTTTAAAAAACAAATCACAGGTATATGAGTTAAAAAAAATCACAGGTGCATGAGTTTTTAAAAAAAAATCACAAATATAGGGGTTTTAAAAAAAAAATTCACAAGTATATCAATTAAAAAAAAAAAATCACAGGTGCATGAGTTTTAAAAAAATCACAAATATAGGGGTTTAAAAAAAAAAGCACAGTTTTTTTAATAAAATATATGAGTTAAAAAAAATCACAGACATAGGAGTTTAAAAAAATCGAAGGTACATGAGTTAAAAAATAAATTCATAGATATAGGAGTTTAAAAAAAAAAATTCACAGGAATAGGAGTTTAAAAAAATTAAAAAAATCACAGTGCATGAGTTTTAAAAACAAATCACAAATATAGGGGTTTAAAAAAAAAAAAAAAACCCGCAGGTATATGTGTTAAAAAAAATCGCAGGTGCATGAGTTTAAAAAAACAATCACAGGTGCATGAATTTCTTAAAAAAAATCACATGTGAAAGAATGCCAATGAATATGGAGACAAAAATAAGTGTTCAAATAAAAAATTAAAAAACTTCATTAATTGCATATCTATGAAGTTGTGGAATTTGTTTGAGGGGTAGTTGATAACTAGGATTGTTGGTTATTTTATATTCATATATGGTTAAGCATTTTTGTGTTTGTCTATCATAGATTTGCACTGAGCATTCATTGATTGTTCACTTAGACATATTTAACTCTTTTCATTGAGTTCAGGTCTTGTAACCACAAGTGGTGGTTGACAAGTGATGAGGTCGTTTTGTGCTCAACAAAATGTTATTTATATGTTTACTTTAAAAACCAAGTTTCACCACTTGAAAATCCACTTAGAATGTAAAGTTAGTAAAATGGTAAGCAAAGATTCGTTCCACAGGGAATTAGAGTAATTAGTTGAAATGATTAACAAGTCTTAAATGCAATAAAGTAAATCATGGTAGTTTGGATGGTGTATGGTTTGAGAAACCATCAAACATAAATGTAAAGTAAATGTAACAAAAATGTAAAGAGAATGTGAATAGATAAGAATCCAATATCAACAACCTAGATATGAATAGAAGTCTAGGGAAATGATAGAGTAGCTAATGGACTTCGAGCAATTTATACATGGCTTCATTAAAGTACGATCCACACAATCAAGGACCAATCTCATTCGGAAGTGTGTTTAGACCGTCACTACGTGTAAGGATTCCCATATCTTGATTGGCTTATTTCGTGGACAAACCACATATTGGGGATTGAATGTAAGGGTAGCTTAGGTGAATCATGATCAAGCTCAAAGACCCTCTCAAGTCCTTAAGGTTGACAAGCACTCCAAATGTATATCTCTAGTGCTTAGTTTTCGTTGAAGAGATTTAGATCGCACACACACACTTAGCATACTAGCATTTGTGTACATACTCGCATTTGTGTGCATACTCTTCACATATCACATTTCACACTTGCACTTTGATGTTGTATTTTGTTGTGTGTTTTTGTGTCGTGTAATTCGTTTCACGAATATGTTCGGAAACGTCCACGCTTGCACAAATGTGTGCTTGGTTTAGCGCAAAGACCGCTTACGGAGAATGCCCTTGGCTTCTTCTTTGGTTTCACCTTTTTTGGTGAATCGGCGGTTTGATCAGCGGCTTGGCCGCTGAACGAAACCGCTGTTTCATACCTGATTGATTTTTATCTCGGGTTTGTTTCTGCAGTTTAATCGGTGGTTTCGAAACCGCCGAATGAAACCGCCGTTGATGCTCTTTTCTTCTCGAGCTCAATTCGGCGGTTGAGAACGGCGGCCTGGCCGCTGAATGAAACCGCCGATCGTGCGTTTTCAAGGGCAAACTTGTCTTTTCACATACCCTGTTCTTAATGTCTATAAATAACACACTTTCTCATTCTCTGAATAAATGTTCTTTAACTTTAAGAACCCTAAACTTCAAAGAGAGACATTTGAGAGAAAATCAAATCAAGAGCACATTTTTAACACTCAAAAACCATTCTCATATGCATCAAAATATCATCTAGCATTTTCTAGTATAGTTAGGATGCTTGCTTGCATGGGTTTTGGTCAACACACACTCTTTGGTAAGTTCTTCACTATTATCTTACATAATTAGTGTTTTATTTATCATTGACATCTCTTATATTATTTGTATGTTCTTAGAATATATTCTAGATACAAAATAGAGATTGTTGTGTTGACATGATTGAGTGTTGTATTTTGATAGCTATATCTAGGTTGTTTAATCTTTGATTAGTTAAGCTTTATGACATGTCATTTAGCTCTTGATATCTAGGATTATTTTTATTGACATATTATTATCCTAGATAAGCATATAAGGTTCCCTAGCTCTACTTTGCATTTTGGATATTCATATATATTCACATAGGTTGTATTATCTCTTCTTAGAGAACTAAGTCTTGTGTTGTGACCGGGATTAGGTTGCTTAAATGGCAAGCAATTGGATTAGGTCCACTTATACCGAGATTAGGTAGGTGTGTGATTATATACCGGAATTAGGTTGTAATCGTTAACACATTTAGTGGATTCGAGGTCCAAGTGTGGCGCACTTACTAGCCCGTGGTTTTTCCCGTAAGGGTTTCCACGTAAATATCAAGTGTTATTTAACTTCCGCACATATTACCCTCGTTTGTCTTTTTGACTAGTTAGGGGCATTTTCGTAAAATTGTCATGTATGCGAAAATTCGGTAATAATTGGATAAAATTTATTCACCCCCCTCTAGATTAATATATAGAACACACCATTAATTTGTTTCAATTGGTATCAGAGTAGGTTCCTAGATATACTTAGGTGATCCTTGCTCATTATTGGTGTGTTTTGCATTTTGTGTGATTGTTTGATTTCTTCATACATTTTGCATTCATCTCATTTGCATTCATCCAAACACTATGAGTGATTTTGGGATGAGCAAAGAGGGAGCGTCGAGCGTGAGGCCACCATTGCTCATCGGCAATAATTACTCCTCATGGATGGGGAAGATGGATGCATAATTATGCCAAATCCAAGATAGGGCATGGATGGCAGTTGAAGATGGATATACTCCACCTATAATGACTCCGATGGATGGAGGAGAAGAGGTTCTCAAGCCTAAGGCACAGTGGAGTCCTCAAGAGTTTGCTGACTCCATGTGGAACAACAAAGTGTAGGGAAAAATATGATCAACGCAGTGGAAGCGAGACTAAAAATAGATTTTAGTATAGTTTAAAATTTTTCTATAATTTGAACCTTAACCCTCTAATTAATTAACATATAATACTAAAGATATCATACCTTTGTCGCGTGATCCGATTGACATTGCGTCGATGGTAATCCGCAAGAACTTCCAATCCAATCACGAACGTGAATCACCTAGGAGCTTGGTCTCCCTTCTCTTTGAATTGTGTACCTGAGGATAGATTAACAAAACTTTTTCTTTTTCGTTAGTCACAACAAATTCCAAGAGACTACAAAGAATGTTCCGGTCACTTTTGAATTCATAATCGTTAGATCGAAACTCGCGTGAACCTTATTCGAAATTGTGCACAAAACCTTTTGATATAAAAGTTACTAGTGCACTATCGAAATAAGAACAAACTTTTCTCTCTTTTCCTATTGGCCGAATTCTCACACTAATCTAAGAGTTGGATTCTATTTTTCTCTAGCAAAAGAAAACACTCTCTCAAGCAAGAACTCTAGGGTTAGCCCATTCTATATAAAGAATATATGCTTGATCGCCAAAATCACTTGCCAATTTATATACATATCTGCGTGAATTCAACTTACTTAATTATATATTTATATCAAAAGTGCTGCATCCTTATTAAAGTGCACTCGCAATGCACGCCTATATACATAGAAATATATTTTTTTTTCGCATTATGCATGCATATATATATTGCACATTCTGCATGCTTTTTTCAAATCTATCTATTCGCCGATAATCTCTTATATATATATATATATTAATTTAACTTGCCATATATAATATAAATCTCTATCAATCTTTAGAATTCAACCCTAATCCAACTCTTTAGTGTATTTGTGACTATATAAAAGACTTCCTTATTTGACTAGATAAATAAATCCCTTATTTATCTACTTACCAAATAAAGTCTTTTATTTTATTCATACTACCACAATAGTATACTACTAAGAAACATATTTCCTAGTCAGAAAAAGATTTTGATTTTTAATTAAATAATTAATTAATCAATTAATTAATTTCCATTTAATCAAATAATAAAAATAAAACAATATAATATCATATATATATCTCGGCCATGTGCCATATATATTAATATATTTATATATTGTTTTTCTATTTTATTAAATCCATTGGACCTTAATAAAAGGCCCACATGTGAACCAGACCCATTCTTACTAAAAGAAACAAGCCCACATGCCTTTCATTAATATATTAATATAATTGATCAGCCCATTAAATAAATAATGTGCAAATTATATTCTTAATATATTAAATACAATTCTAGATGGACCCATAAATTGGTCCGGTAGAATATATCAAGTGATCCATGCAAGTCTGTGTGGATTGGGGATCTTGGCGGACCTATCTAAATTTAAGCTCCAATAGACATAACCCAATCACAATCAACAAATGATTCACTTAGGTTCAATCTATTAATTTTATTTTATTCCACTAAAGAACTAAAATTGTACTCTAAAATAAAGATGGAATAAGTAAATGATTCTCATTCATACCCTAGACAATCTTATAGGAGATGGTGTATCCTCGTGAAGAATATCAGTAATCGCCAAGAGCTCATAGACCGCCTATAGCTCATAGACCGCCTATAGCTCTTCAAGTTACCATATTTCCTCATATGACCACATTTTGAACTTGGATATTTTGACTTGTCCAGAAGCCATGTTTCAATAGACACTATTGAAAACTTAACGTTAAGATTTAATATCCAATACCTCAAAACATCCATATGATGATATTCTACTCTCATTTAATAAATGGAGACACGATGTCCATATCTATAAATGAAGTCCTCTATCGATTAACAAATGAATACCACCAAACTATCGAGGATAGACTATGCTATATAATCGTACTCATTGATAACTCAAATGATACAACTTGTAACCATAAGTCCATCATTTATCTCAGGATTAAGATAGACTCTCCGATTGTCCTGATAATGAAAAGACTATTATCTATTGACGGTTCTAGATAAAGTATTTCATTGTGATCCAGTTCAATGCACCCAGTGCACTAGATTCTTTTACTCGAAGACCCTCCGATGATTTTAGACTCATCATAACACATTTGATCCCACTCAAATGCTAGTAAAAGAATTCTACAACTTTAACAAGATAAAGGTGCCCAACCTTTAACCTAAGTTGTGAACATTATTTAAGACTAACTAAAGAATTGTGTCTACCTCATACATATCCAGATGTACGAACAATTCTTCTTTTCTCATAGTCTTTTGACCTTATGATTATTTACTTTTGACAATTATAATAATTAAACTATAAATGCTATAAGATTTGTTAAACCAGAAATCACATTATGAATATGAATAGATTGTCAAAAACACTATTACACTCTTGCTATTGAGCATAACCCTAACAATCTCCCACTTGCGCTATAGCAAGTGTGTCATATCTCTCATTCCCTTGTTCTCACCCTTATATACAATTTCCTTTCAAAAATGATACTTCCTTTCAATGTGTTTTCCTCTCTTATGACTTCTTGGTTCATTCGAATTAGCCACTGCTCCACTGTTGTCAGAGTTGATAGTGATCTGCTTATTCACACTAGGAACCACTTCCAAGTCAATCAAGAATTGGTAAAGCCAAACAGCCTCTTTTGCAGCCTCGCATGCAGCAACATACTCAGCTTCCATGGTGGAATCAGCAATACAAGATTGCTTGATACTCCTCCATATGACTGCTCCTCCTCCAATAGTAAACACAGCTCCTGATGTGGATTTTCTGGAGTCAGAATCTGATTGGAAATCAAAATCTGTATACCCAACGGGAATTAAATCCCCTCCAGAGTATACAAGCATATTATCTCTCGTTCTCTTGAGATACTTGAAAATATGCTTGACTGCCGTCCAGTGATCAGGACCAGGTTTCGATTGAAACCTGCTAACTATGCCAACAGCAAAACAAATATCTGGTCTAGTGCAGAGCATTGCATACATGAGACTTCCAACTGCCGAGGCATATGGAACTCTACTCATGAATTGCTCTTCATGCTCATTCTTAGGAACTTGTTCCTTAGAAAGTTTGATTCCATGTCTGAAAGGTAACATACCTTTCTTGGAATCCTGCATGGAAAACCTAGACAAGACCTTGTCTATGTATGAAGCTTGGGATAATGCAATCGTTTTATTCTTTCTATCCCTTTTTACTTTGATACCTAGAATAAAACTTACTTCTCCTAAGTCCTTCATATCAAATTGTTTTGCTAACCATTCTTTTACTGATGTCAATACACCTATATTGTTTCCAATGAGTAGTATATCATCAACATAAAGAATCAGGAAAACCAACTTGTCGCCCTTAATCCTTTTGTATACACAAGGTTTGTCAGGATTCTGAATAAATCCAAAACCTTTTATAGCTTGATCGAACCTTATGTTCCAGGATCTGGATGCTTGCTTTAATCCATATATGGATTTCTGCAACTTGCATACCTATTCCATTTGGCCTTTTTCAATGAATCCTTCTGGTTGCATCATGTAGATGCTTTCATCAAGACTTCCATTAAGGAAAGTTGTCTTGACGTCCATTTGCCAAATCTCTAGATCTAAAGATGCTGCAATGGATAAGAGTATCCTAATGGATTTAAGCATGGCCACAGGAGAGAAGGTTTCCTCGTAATCGATACCTTCTTTCTGTGTATACCCTTTAGCTACCAATCTAGCTTTAAAGGTTTCCACCTTTCCATCCATACCTCTTTTCCTCTTGTATACCCACTTGCACCCAATGGGTTTTATCCTTTTAGGCAAGTCTACAAGGGACCAGACTTTGTTATCAAACATGGATTCAATCTCAGATTGCATTGCCTTTTGCCAATGGTGACTATCAACATCCTCTATTGCTTCCTTATACGTGTAGGGATCATCGTCGTCCGGGAGATTCTCCACTGATTCTCCCAGACCGATGTATCTTTCGGGTTGTGTTCTAACCCTCCCACTACGACGAGGAATGGTAGGTTATTGATTTTGTGTTGGATCGGAACTTAAAATTGGGTTAGGTTGTGTAACCTCTCGTGGAATTGTATCTCCTGACATCTTATTCAGGACAATTCTACTTCTAGGCACAAAATCATTCATATAGTCCTTTTCCAGAAATTTAGCATTTGTCGAAACAAATACTTTAAGATCTGAAGGACTATAGAAATAATATCCTTTAGTTTCTTTTGGATACCCTACAAATATACATGTTTCCGAACGGGACTCCATCTTTTCTGTCTTTCCTTTTAACACATGCGCAGGACAACCAAATATCCTTAAGTGTTGTAAACTAGGCTTGCGCCCAGTCCACAACTCATGCGGTGTTTGAGGAACGGACTTAGATGGTACATCGTTTAGAATGTATATAGCAGTTTGTAAAGCATATCCCCAAAAAGAAATAAGAAGTGTTGAATAACTCAACATAGACCTAACCATGTCTAAAAGAGTTCTATTTCTCCTTTCTGCTACCCCATTCTGTTGAGGTGTACCTGGTGCAGAAAACTGAGAAACTATCCCATTATCAATAAGATATTGCTGAAACTCACCAGATAGATATTCTCCACCACGATCAGATCTCAAGATTTTTATGTGTTTCTCAAGCTGATTTTCTACTTCAGCTTTGAATGCTTTGAACATGTCAAAAGCATCTGACTTATGTCGCATGAGATACACATAGCCAAATCTTGAGTAATCATCTGTGAAGGTGATGAAGTACTCATATCCACCTCTAGCTTGAATGCTCATAGGACCACATACATCAGTGTGTATCAATCCTAAACATTCAGTGGCTCTTGTACCTTTGGCCGAGAACGACCTTTTTGTCATTTTACCTTCCAAACAAGATTCACAAGTTGGTAGATCATCAACCTTTAAGTCACTTAAAGGTCCGTCACATACCAATCTTTTAATCCTATTAAGGTTAATATGACCTAGGCGTAAATGCCATAGGTAGGTTTCATCTATTGATAATTTTACTCTTTTATGATCAGGTTCCGTTAATTCTGTGTCTAACGAGTGAGAGATATTTCTATGCAAAAAGTATAGACCGTTTTCCAATGTACCTTGGCAAATAATTTTGTCATTCTTACTAATAATAAAAACTTTATTAAAAGTAACCGAATATCCAAATTTATTCAAACAAGAAACTGAAATTAAATTCCTCTTGAATTGAGGTACATAATAAACGTCTATCAAATCGAAATGCCTGAAAGAATCTAGATTAACTCTAATATCTCCCACTGCACTTGCAGACACTAACGTTCCGTTGCCCAAACGCAAGTTGATTTCATTCTTATTCAGCTTTCTCCTTTCTTGGAACCCCTGTAAGGAATAACAAACATGATTTGTGGCTCCAGAGTCTATGATCCAAGAATCTGTAGAATCTGCCAGAAAACATGTTTCAAGATAATTAATATTACCTTGTTCCTTCTTGTTCTGGGACTTTGGGCAATTTCTTTTCCAATGTCCCTTTTCACCACAAAAGGAGCACTTCCTTTTGATCTTGGTTACTTTCTTGGTCTCCTTCTTGGTAGGCCCAAGTTGCTTTTTCTTCTGTTGTTCCTTGACCTTTTGACGGGCCATAACAGTAGCAACTTTACCAACCATATGAATCTGAGATTCATAAGTAGGAGCAGGTGGTTTAGGAGCAGACAGAACAAACTTATGTTTTTCACTTTGCAGCAACAACCCAATTTTCCTTTTCCATGTTACATAATTATCTCCAGTTAAAGTGTTATCTTTCAGGATGTTCATAAGTGATGGGGTCATGATTTCTGAATAAAACAAAACATATATAAGTAAATAATCATGGTAAAGCACTTTTAAATATTTATCTTGAATTAAATAAATAACTCAATTATAAAAATTCAACGGTGATCCAACACCCATAAATGTTACGCCTCCTTTGGGAGTTCGCACCATTTACTAGTTAGACTAGGTCCCACCTAATTGTTAACATAACAACCAGCGTTTTCAATTTTAGCCTTGCAATTTTACTGACAAGAACTCTTGGGAGGATATCAATAAAATTACATTGAGTGTGTTACCAAGATATCGACCCTCAATTTTCTCTCACGAAAATCCCTCCTTGGGAGTAGATCTCGTTTGAGTCCATTGTCTAGTCTATCCTTGTAAGGAAGTATGTTGCTAAATTCCATTCATGGACGCCCCTTGGGGGGATTACCAATAAATAATAAAGCTCAACTAACCTTGGAGGCCATAGGTGTTACAAAAACACCTTCTCCCGCTCAATTATTTAAGGCGTGTGATTAAATCCCATAGAATGATTTACCAAGTTATCTAGATGCCAATTTAGATACCTAAATCATTCAATGCATGTTCATACCAAAAGAGATATATGAGTGGCACTCCTATTCTATATGTCATGTTATCATACAATAACAAATATTGTAATATTTAAGCATAAAATAAATAGCAACAATTTTGGTCCATCCTAGAAAAGCAAGTAAATTACAATTGTTTAGGAATACAAGATCTTCAAGTGGCCATCAACCATACGCTCATCCTTCGGCTTCCTCCCATGGGCGAACACACCCCACAACCCCACAAAGGGGCTGCTGTGCGCAGCCCATGAGGCCACATAGGGCTGCCGTGCGCAGCCCACCAAGATTTGGGCTTGCCATGCGCAGCCCAATCCACTCCTAGGGTGCGCACGGTGCTCGTTCTTGGTTCCGGTTGCTTCCTTTTTCTTCAAGTCTTCGAATCTTCATTACTCAAACATACTACAGCAGTATTTAAACTAATAAAATACTGTAGTTTTTTTTTTTTTTTTTAAATTCACTGCAGTACTTTTACAAAAAAAACACTGCACATAAAATTAAATTAAAAAAACTGCACTAAAATTACTGCACTAAAAAAAAAATATTAAAAGAAAACCTAGCAACTACCAAGAAGGAATTATGGCGATGATAGACCACCATTCTTGTTACAATTCCATAACAAAAATTACATTGAAAATCTAGGACCAAAATCGAGCAATAACAATCCACATAATAAAATAATAACATATATAAATCCATACATTCACATGTAATTATATATGCGAATACCTAGAGTTCCATCTCTTTCTAAACATGCATAATCACAATAAAAAGAAATCGATTCACGTATATATACGTTAATTAATTAAAAGGGTACAACCAGGCTCTGATACCAATTGTAGGGAAAAATATGGTCAACGCAGCGGAAGCGAGACTAAAAATAGATTTTAGTATAGTTTAAATTTTTTTCATAATTTGAACCTTAACCCTCTAATTAATTAACATATAATACTAAAGATATCATACCTTTGTCGCGTGATCCGATTGACATTGCGTCGATGGTAATCCGCAAGATCTTCCAATCCAATCACGAACGTGAATCACCTAGGAGCGTGGTCTCCCTTCTCTTTGAATTGTGTACCTGAGGATAGATTAACAAAACTTTTTCATTTTCGTTAGTCACAACAAATTCCAAGAGACTACAAAGAATGTTCCGGTCACTTTTGAATTCACAATCGTTAGATCGAAACTCGAGTGAACCTTATTCGAAATTGTGCACAAAATCTTTTGATATAAAAGTTACTAGTGCACTATCGAAATAAGAACAAACTTTTCTCTCTTTTCCTATTGGCCGAATTCTCACACTAATCTAAGAGTTGGATTCTATTTTTCTCTAGCAAAAGAAAACACTCTCTCAAGCAAGAACTCTAGAGTTAGCCCATTCTATATAAAGAATATATGCTTGATCGCCAAAATCACTTGCCAATTTATATACATATCTGCGTGAATTCAACTTACTTAATTATATATTTATATCAAAAGTGCTGCATCCTTATTAAAGTGCACTCGCAATGCACGCCTAAATACATAGATATATATATTTTTTTCGCATTATGCATGCATATATATTGCACATTCTGCATGCTTTTTTCAAATCTATCTATTCGCCGATAATCTCTTATATATATATATATATAAATTTAACTTGCCATATATAATATATATCTCTATCAATCTTTAGAATTCAACCCTAATCCAACTCTTTAGTATATTTGTGACTATATAAAAGACTTCCTTATTTGACTAGATAAATAAATCCCTTATTTATCTACTTACCAAATAAAGTCTTTTATTTTATTTATACTACCACAATAGTATACTACTAAGAAACATATTTCCTAGTCAGAAAAAGATTTTGATTTTTAATTAAATAATTAATTAATCAATTAATTAATTTCCATTTAATCAAATAATAAAAATAAAACAATATAATATCATATATATATCTCGGCCATGTGCCATATATATTAATATATCTATATATTGTTTTTCTATTTTATTAAATCCATTGGACCTTAATAAAAGGCCCACATGTGAACCAGACCCATTCTTACTAAAAGAAACAAGCCCACATGCCTTTCATTAATATATTAATATAATTGATCAGCCCATTAAATAAATAATGTGCAAATTATATTCTTAATATATTAAATACAATTCTAGATGGACCCATAAATTGGTCCGGTAGAATATATCAAGTGATCCATGCAAGTCCGTGTGGATTGGGGATCTTGGCGGACCTATCTAAATTTAAGCTCCAATAGACATAACCCAATCACAATTAACAAATGATTCACTTAGGTTCAATCTATTAATTTTAGTTTATTCCACTAAAGAACTAAAATTGTACTCTTAAATAAAGATGGAATAAGTAAATGATTCTCATTCATACCTTAGACAATCTTATAGGAGATGGTGTATCCTCGTGAAGAATATCAGTAATCGCCAAGAGCTCATAGACCGCCTATAGCTCTTCAAGTTACCATATTTCCTCATATGACCACATTTTGAACTTGGATATTTTGACTTGTCCAGAAGCCATGTTTCAATAGACACTATTGAAAACTTAACGTTAAGATTTAATATCCAATACCTCAAAACATCCATATGATGATATTATACTCTCATTTAATAAATGGAACCACGATGTCCATATCTATAAATGAAGTCCTCTATCGATTAACAAATGAATTGTTAGGATTATGCTCAATAGCAAGAGTGTAATGTTGTAATTAACAATCTTTTTTTCATATTAATAAAGTGATTTCTGGTTTAACAAATCGTATAGCATTTATAGTTTAATATTATAATTGTCAAAGTAAATAATCATAAGGTCTAAAGACTATGAGAAAAGAAGAATTGTTCGTACATCTGGATATGTATGTGGTAGACACAATTCTTTAGTTAGTCTTGAATAATGTTCACAACTTAAGTTAAAGGTTGGGCACCTTTATCCTGTTAAAGTTGTAGAATTCTTTTGCTAGCATTTGAGTGGGATCAAATGAGATATGATGAGTCTAAAATCATCGGAGTGTCTTCGAGCAAAAGGATCTAGTGTACTGGGTGCATTGAACTGGATCACAATGAAATACTTTATCTATAACCGTCAATAGATAATAGTCTTTTCATTATCAGGACAATCGGAGAGTCTATCTTAATCCTGAGATAAATGATGGACTTATGGTTGCAAGTGATATCATTTGAGTTATCAATGAGTACGATTATATCGCATAGTCTATCCTCGATAGTTTGGTGATATTCATTTGTTAATCAATAGAGGACTTCATTTATAGATATGGACATCGTGGCTCCATTTATTAAATGAGAGTATAATATCATCATATGGATGTTTTGAGGTAATTGGATATTAAATCTCAACGTTGAGTTTTCGATAGTGTCTATTGAAAACATGGCTTCTGGACAAGTCAAAATATCCAAGTTCAAAACGTGGTTATATGAGTAAATATGGTAACTTGGAGAGTTTTAGGCGGTCTATGAACTCTTGGTGATTACTGATATTAATCACGAGGATACACTATCTCCTATATGATTGTCTAGGGTATGAATGAGGAGCATCTTCCTTTTCTATCTTTATTTAAGAGTTCAGTTTTAGCTCTTTAGTGGAATGAGTTAAAATTAATGGATCGGACCTAAGTGAATCATTTGTTGATTGTGATTAGGTTATGTCTATTAAAGCTTAAATTTAGATGGCCCGCCAAGATCCCCAATCCACACGGACTTGCATGGATCACTTGATATATTCTACCGGACCAATTTAAGGGTCCATCTAGAATTGCATTTAATATATTAAGAATATAATTTGCACATTATTTATGTAATGGGCTGCTCAATTATATTAATATATTAATGAATGACATGTGGGCTTGTTTCTTTTAGTAAGAATGGGTCTGGTTCACATGTGGGCTTTTTATTTAAAGTCCAATGGATTAAATGAAATAAAGGAAATAATATATAGCCCATTTGTTTAAGTGGGGCGGCAAGTAGGTTTTATAACCTAATATATTATTTTGTTTCATTGTTTTAATTAAATAAGAATTAATTAATTTATTAATTAATTGTTTAATTAATAAACAAATCTTTTCTGAATAGGAAATATATTTCCTAGAGTAATACTATTGTAGTAGTTTACTAAAATTAAAAGACTTGTTTGATAAGAAAATAAATAATTAATTTTATTTATTTAATCAAATAAGAAGTCTTTTTATTTAGTCAAATAAAAAAGGAATAAAATATCTATGAGTTGGATTAGGGTTTGAAGTCTTAAACTAGATGGAAATTAGGGTGCAACACAAGCCTATTTTGGCATATGATTTGCGGCAACCCTAGTTGTTTTTAGGTAAGGATTTCGGCAACCCTAATAGAAAGAAGGAAAGAAAAATTGGCCACCTATATATATGTACTTATAGAATTCGGCCAACCTAATGCTTGGTGCTTGAGATTCTATTTTCTTCTTCTTCTCAATTCATAGAGAGATTAATTTATTTCTTCTAAACATAAAAGAGTGTAAGATTATTCTTTGATAGTATACTATTTGCTTAATAATCAATAAGCTTGTGTATACGATATCGATCTAGGTTCACGCGAGTTTCGATCATTAGATTGAGAACTCAAAAGTGACCGGAATAATCTCAGTCATTCTTTTGATTGTTTTTGTGACTAACAAAGAAAAGAAAGTTTGTTTTGTCCATTCACAGGTTTGCAATTCAAAGAAAAAGGGAGACCACGCTCCTAGGTGATCCACGTTCGTGCTAGGATTGAAGATCTTGCGGATTACCATCGACGTAAGTCAATCGGATCACGCGACAAAAGGTATTCTACTTTTTGGTTATTGTATATGCATGTTTAATTAATTAAAGGGTTTAAGGTTCATAAAGGAAAAATTTTAAAAGTCACTAAATCTTATTTTTAGTCTCGCTTCCGCTGCGTGTACTACGGTATTTTTCCCTACAATTGGTATCAGAGCCTAGGTTAAACCCTTTAATTAATTAACGTATATATACGTGGATCGATTTCTTTTTATTGTGATTATGCATGTTTAGAAAGAGATGGTACTCTAGGTATTCGCATATATAATTACATGTGATGTATGGATTTATATATGTTTTATGTGGATTGTTGTTGCTCGATTTTGGTCCTAGATTTTCAATGTAATTTTTGTTTCGGAATTGTAACAAGAAGGGTGGTCTATTATCGCCATAATTCCTTCTTGATAGTTGCTAATTTTTTTTTATTTGTTTGTATTAAATTTAATGTGCAGTTTTTATTATTATTTTTAGTGCAGTATTTTTATGTATAAAAAAGCACTGCAGTGATTAAAAAAAAAAAAAAAAAAAAAAAACTGCAGTATTTTATTATTTAATTAAAGTTGTAATACGTTCTAACATCGAAGACTCGAAGACACGAAGAAAAACGAAGCAACCGGAACCGAGAACGAACACCGTGCGCACCCTAGGAGTGGATTGGGCTGCGCACGGCAAGCCCAAAACAAGGTGGGCTGCGCACGGCAGCCTTGGAGGCCTTATGGGCTGCGCATGGCAGCCCCTTTGTGGGGTTGTGGGTTGTGCACGCCCATGGGGTTTGGGCCGAAGGATGAGCGTATGGTTGATGGGCCACCTGAAGATCTTGTATTCCTGACAATTGTAATTTACTTGTTTTTCTAGGATGGGCCAAAATTGTTGCTATTTAATTTATGCTTAAATATTACAATATTTGTTATTGTATGATAACATGACATATAGAATAGGAGTGCCACTCATATATCTCTTTTGGTATGAACATGCATTGAATGATTTAGGTATCTAAATTGGCATCTAGATAACTTGGTAAATCATTCTATGGGATTTAATCAAACGCCTTAAATAATTGAGTGGGAGAAGGTGTTTTTGTAACACCTATGGCCTCCAAGGTTAGTTGAGCTTTATTATTTATTGGTAATCCCCCCAAGGGGCGTCCATGAATGGAATTTAACAATATACTTCCTTACAAGGATAGACTAGACAATGGACTCAAACGAGATCTACTCCCCAAGGAGGGATTTTTGTGAGAGAAAGTTGAGGGTCGATATCTTGGTAACACACTCAATGTAATTTTATTGATATCCTCCCAAGAGTTCTTGTCAGTAAAATTACAAGGCTAAAATTGAAAACGCTGGTTGTTATGTTAACAATTAGGTGGGACCTAGTCTAACTAGTAAATGGTGCGAACTCCCAAAGGAGGCGTAACATTTATGGGTGTTGGATCACCGTTCAATTTTATGATTGAGTTATTTATTTAATTCAAGATAAATATTTAAAAGTGCTTTATCATGATTATTTACTTATATATGTTTTGTTTTATTCAGAAATCATGACCCCATCACTTATGAACATCCTGAAAGATAACACTTTAACTGGAGATAATTATGTCACATGGAAAAGGAAAATTGGGTTGTTGCTGCAAAGTGAAAAACATAAGTTTGTTCTAACTACTCCTAAACCACCTGCTCCTAATAATGAATCAAGCATAATGTATAGAGATGAGTATGAGCAGTGGAAGACTTCAGATGATATGGCAAAATGTTACATTATGGCCACTATCTCCGACGTGTTGCAACAGCAGCATGAAGGAATGGAGTCCGCTGCTGATATTATGATGTCTCTAGAGGAGATGTTTGCTATGAAGTCTAGGACGACTAAGAGAGAGGCAGTGACTGCTTTTATGAATCTTAGGATGAAACCTGGACAGACTGTGAAAGATCACATGATGAAAGTCATAGCACATCTCAACATTGCTGAACTGCATGGCGCTGAGATAGATGGTGAGACAAAGATTGATATGGTTGTCAATTCATTGTCAGATTCCTTTGATCAGTTCAAATTGGACTACACTTTGAACAAAAAGGAATACACCTTACAAGGCCTGATGCAAGATGTTCAAAGTGCTGAAAAGATCCTTGTGAAAGGCAAAGGTCAAGAGATTCATATGGTTGGTAAAGTTGCTACTGTTAAGGCCCGTCAAAAGGTCAAGAAACAACAGAAGAAAAAGCAACTTGGGCCTATCAAGAAGGACACCAATAGATCAAAGGGAAATGCTTCCTTTGTGGAGAAAAGGGACATTGGAAGAGAAATTGCCCAAAGTCCCAGAATAAGAAGGAAGAAGGTAATGTGAATTATCTTGAAACATGTTTTTTGGCTGATTCTACAGATTCTTGGATCATAGACTCAGGAGCCACTAATCATGTTTGTTATTCCTTGCAGGGGTTCCAAGAAAGGAGAAAGCTGAGTAAGAATGAAATCAATTTGCGCTTGGGCAACGGAACGTTAGTGTCTGCAAGTGCAGTGGGAGATATTAGAGTTTATTTGGATTCTAGAAGGCATTTAGATTTGATAGACGTTTATTATGTACCTCAATTCAAGAGGAATTTAATTTCAGTTTCTTGTTTAAATAAATTTGGATATTCGGTTACTTTTAATAAAGTTTTTATTATTAGTAAGAATGACAAAATTATTTGCCAAGGTACATTGGAAAACGGTCTATACTTTTTGCATAGAAATATCTCTCACTCGTTAGACACAGAAATAACGGAACCTAATCATAAAAGAGTAAAATTATCAACAGATGAAACTTACCTTTGGCACTTACGCTTAGGTCATATTAACCTTAATAGGATTAAAAGATTGGTATGTGACGGACCTTTGAGTGACTTAAAGGTTGATGATCTACCAACTTGTGAATCTTGTTTGGAAGGTAAAATGACCAAAAGGACGTTCTCTGCCAAAGGTGCAAGAGCCACTGAATGTTTAGGATTGATACACACTGATGTATGTGGACCTATGAGCATTCAAGCTAGAGGTGGATATGAGTACTTCATCACCTTCACAGATGATTACTCGAGATTTGGTTATGTGTATCTCATGCGACATAAGTCGGATGCTTTTGACATGTTCAAAGCATTCAAAGCTGAAGTGGTAAATCAGCTTGAGAAACACATAAAAATCTTGAGATCTGATCGTGGTGGAGAATATCTATCTGGTGAGTTTCAGCAATATCTTATTGATAATGGGATTGTTTCTCAGTTTTCTGCACCAGGAACACCTCAACAGAATGGGGTAGCAGAAAGGAGAAATAGAACTCTTTTGGATATGGTTAGGTCTATGTTGAGTTATTCAACACTTCCTATTTCCTTTTGGGGATATGCTTTACAAACTGCTATATACATTCTAAACGATGTACCATCTAAGTCTGTTCCTAAAACACCGCATGAGTTGTGGACTGGGCGCAAGCCTAGTTTACAACACTTAAGGATATTTGGTTGTCCTGCGCATGTGTTAAAAGGAAAGACAGAAAAGATGGAGTCCCGTTCAGAAACATGTATATTTGTAGGGTATCCAAAAGAAACTAAAGGATATTATTTCTATAGTCCTTCAGATCTTAAAGTATTTGTTTCGACAAATGCTAAATTTCTGGAAAAGGACTATATGAATGATTTTGTGCCTAGAAGTAGAATTGTCCTAAATGAGATGTCAGGAGATACAATTCCACGAGAGGTTACACAACCTAACCCAATTGTAAGTTCCGATCCAACACAAGATCAACAGCCTACCATTCCTCGTCGTAGTGGGAGGGTTAGAACTCAACCCGAAAGATACATCGGTCTGGGAGAATCAGTAGAGAATCTCTCGGACGACGATGATCCCTATACGTACAAGGAAGCTATGGAGGATGTTGATAGTCGCCATTGGCAAAAGGCAATGCAATCCGAGATTGAATCTATGTTCGATAACAAAGTCTGGTCCCTTGTAGACTTGCCTAAAGGGATAAAACCCATTGGGTGCAAGTGGGTATACAAGAGGAAAAGAGGTATGGATGGTAAGGTGGAAACCTTTAAAGCTAGATTGGTAGATAAAGGGTATACACAGAAAGAAGGTATCGATTACGAGGAAACCTTCTCTCTTGTGGCCATGCTTAAATCCATTAGGATACTCTTATCCATTGCAGCATCTTTAGATCTAGAGATTTGGCAAATGGACGTCAAGACAGCTTTCCTTAATGATTGAAAGTTCATAAAAATACTCGAGGTGTATTTATCAATATAAAGCTAGAGGGGGGGTGAATAGATTTTATCTAATTATTACCCAATTTTCGCATGCATGTCAATTTTACGAAAATACCCCTAGCAAGTCAACAAAACATACAAGTGTAATAAGATGCGGAAATAGTAAATGACACTTGATGTTTACGTGGAAAACCCAACCACTGGGAAAAACCACGGGCTGTTAAGTGCGCCACACTCGGACCTCGAAATCCACTATATGAAAAGACGGTTACACCCTCAAGTGATTCTCGGACCCTCACCCTAGATAACCTCAGGCTATGGACACTACCAATCGCCACTCTTGGTTCAATCCCTAGTGATATCCCCTGATACACTACTCTTGGCGTGAGCACCCTCTAATCTACCACGCGGGCCTTTTATAGCGGCTCTAGTCCAATTTGCTTGAGGCCTAAGCACACTTAGCCCCAAGACTTCAATCTCTCAAAAGAGATGCACAACCCTATGTGAATATGTATGAATATTCAATTAATGCAATAAGAGCTAGGGTACTCTAAATGCTTACCTAGGATTATAAGATGACAATATAATCAATCCTAGATATCACATATAGCTATATGACATGGCATATAACTTTAGCTAAGTAAAGGATCACCAATCCTAGATACAAAGCTATCATATAAAACCCACAAACATTCAAAGGATTAACTAGTTGATTAAAAAATAATCTATCAACCTAGTTATCAATACATCACACAAGAATGTTCATGGCATAGCTTTTAGGCAATAATGACCTAAACAAATAAGCTATGAACAATAATCTCAATCAATAAATGAGATCAATTAGCTAGATGGCATATGAACATTAAAGCCTAGCTAACAAATAAAAACCCAATCAACACATAATCTCAATCTTATATGTAGAAATTAATCTAAACACATATAAGTAAAATATGAGATAAAATTGATAAGTAGAAACACTAATTATGTAAGATAAAAGTGTTCAACAAATCATACCATGTGTGTTGAAGAAGTCCCATGCATTAGCATATGCTAGATGATCCTAGATGATGCTTAGATGAAGATTTATGCATGTGGGGATGGGTTTAGAGAGATAAAGATATGATCTTTAAGCTTTCTCTCTCAAGTCTCTCTAAATATCTCTCTAGGGTTCTAATGATCAAAGACTTGTGTTCTGAACCAGAGATAAGGATGTATTTATAGAGACCAAAAACAGGGCAGGTGAAAATACAATTTTGCCCTTGAAACGCACCGATCGGCGGTTTCATTCGGCGGCCAGGCCGCCGAAATGAACCGCCGAATGGCTCCCGTGTGGAACAGGGGAACTTCGGCGACTTCATTCGGCGGTTTGGAAACCGCCGATCCCAACCGCCGTTTTGGACCCGAGAGATATATTTCAATCAGGTCTCATTCGGCGGTTTCGAACGGCGGCAAGGCCGCCGAACGTAACCGCCGATTCACCAAAAATGGTGAAACCAAGGAGAAGCCAAAGGCATCTCCACCGGCGATCATCGCGCAAATCAAAGCACATTACCGTGCACGCGCGGACGTTTCCGAACATCCTTAGGGAAACGAATTACTCCACACTAAAAGCTAACATACATGAAGTGCAAGTGTGGGTATTGAATGCATCCTAATGCCTAACATGTCATGGCATTATCATATAACAAGATGCAATCAATTCAATCATGCAAGAAGAGATATTGAATAAATCAATAAAGCACAATGCACACAAAATATAAACACACCATACAAGAATAAGAGTTATGCATGTTGTGTGTGTGTGTGCAACTATATCTCTTCAAGCCAATGTAAGCACTAGATATATACCTTTGGTGCTTGTCCTCTTGAGGTCTTGGAAAGGGTCTTGATCTTCAACAAACACCTAGACTACCCTTACAACCAAACCCCAACATGTGGTTTGACCACGAAATAAGCCAATCAATAATGGGAATCCTTACAGAAGTCTTGACGAAAGCATCTACATGATGCAACCAGAGGGATTCATTGAAAAGGGCCAAATGGAAAAGGTATGCAAGTTGCAGAAATCCATATATGGATTGAAGCAAGCATCCAGATCCTGGAACATAAGGTTTGATCAAGCTGTCAAAGGTTTTGGATTTATTCAGAATCCTGACGAACCTTGTGTATACAAGTGGATTAAGGGCCGACAAGTTGGTTTTCCTGATTCTTTATGTTGATGATATACTACTCATTGGAAACGATGTAGGTGTATTGACATCAGTAAAAGAATGGTTAGCAAAACAATTTGATATGAAGGACTTAGGAGAAGCAAGTTTTATTCTAGGTATCCAAGTAATAAGGGATAGAAAGAATAGAACGATTGCATTATCCCAAGCTTCATACATAGACAAGATCTTGTCTAGGTTTTCCATGCAGGATTCCAAGAAAGGTATGTTACCTTTCAGACATGGAATCAAGCTTTCTAAGGAACAAGTTCCTAAGAATGAGCATGAAGAGCAATTCATGAGTAGAGTTCCATATGCCTCGGCAGTTGGAAGTCTCATGTATGCAATGCTCTGTACTAGACCAGATATTTGTTTTGCTGTTGGCATAGTTAGCAGGTTTCAATCGAAACCTGGTCCTGATCACTGGACGACAATCAAGCATATTTTCAAGTATCTTAAGAGAACGAGAGATAATATGCTTGTATACTCTGGAGGGGATTTGATTCCCGTTGGGTATACAGATTCTGATTTCCAATCAGATTCTGACTCCAAAAAATCCACATCAGGGGCTGTGTTTACTATTGGAGGAGGAGCAGATATATGGAGGAGTATCAAGCAATCTTATATTGCTGATTCCACCATGGAAGCTGAGTATGTTGCTGCATGCGAGGCTGCCAAAGAGGCTGTTTGGCTCCGCCAATTCTTGATTGACTTGGAAGTGGTTCCTAGTGCGAATAAGCAGATCACTATCTACTGTGACAACAGTGGAGCAGTGGCTAATTCGAAAGAACCAAGAAGTCACAAGAGAGGTAAACACATTGAAAGAAAGTATCATCTTTTAAGGGAGATTGTTCAAAGAGGTGACGTGACGATTACCAAAATCGCGTCAGCAGAAAATCTAGCGGATCCCTTCACAAAGGCTCTACCTCAGAAGAGTTTTGATGGGCATCTAGAGAACATGGGCTTGAGAGATATGACACATTTGCTATAGTGCAAGTGGGAGATTGTTAGGATTATGCTCAATAGCAAAAGTGTAATGTTGTAATTAACAATCTTTTTTTCATATTAATAAAGTGATTTCTGGTTTAACAAATCATATAGCATTTATAGTTTAATATTATAATTGTCAAAGTAAATAATCATAAGGTCTAAAGACTATGAGAAAAGAAGAATTGTTCGTACATCTGGATATGTATGTGGTAGACACAATTCTTTAGTTAGTCTTGAATAATGTTCACAACTTAAGTTAAAGGTTGGGCACCTTTATCTTGTTAAAGTTGTAGAATTCTTTTGCTAGCATTTGAGTGGGATCAAATGAGATATGATGAGTCTAAAATCATCGGAGTGTCTTCGAGCAAAAGGATCTAGTGTACTGGGTGCATTGAACTGGATCACAATGAAATACTTTATCTATAACCGTCAATAGATAATAGTCTTTTCATTATCAGGACAATCGGAGAGTCTATCTTAATCCTGAGATAAATGATGGACTTATGGTTGCAAGTGATATCATTTGAGTTATCAATGAGTACGATTATATCGCATAGTCTATCCTCGATAGTTTGGTGATATTCATTTGTTAATCGATAGAGGACTTCATTTATAGATATGGACATCGTGGCTCCATTTATTAAATGAGAGTATAATATCATCATATGGATGTTTTGAGGTAATTGGATATTAAATCTCAACGTTGAGTTTTCGATAGTGTCTATTGAAAACATGGCTTCTGGACAAGTCAAAATATCCAAGTTCAAAACGTGGTCATATGAGTAAATATGGTAACTTGGAGAGTTTTAGGCGGTCTATGAACTCTTGGCGATTACTGATATTAATCACGAGGATACACTATCTCCTATATGATTGTCTAGGGTATGAATGAGGAGCATCTTCCTTTTCTATCTTTATTTAAGAGTTCAGTTTTAGCTCTTTAGTGGAATGAGTTAAAATTAATGGATTGGACCTAAGTGAATCATTTGTTGATTGTGATTAGGTTATGTCTATTGAAGCTTAAATTTAGATGGCCCGCCAAGATCCCCAATCCACACGGACTTGCATGGATCACTTGATATATTCTACCGGACCAATTTAAGGGTCCATCTAGAATTGCATTTAATATATTAAGAATATAATTTGCACATTATTTATGTAATGGGCTGCTCAATTATATTAATATATTAATGAATGACATGTGGGCTTGTTTCTTTTAGTAAGAATGGGTCTGGTTCACATGTGGGCTTTTTATTTAAAGTCCAATGGATTAAATGAAATAAAGGAAATAATATATAGCCCATTTGTTTAAGTGGGGCGGCAAGTAGGTTTTATAACCTAATATATTATTTTGTTTCATTGTTTTAATTAAATAAGAATTAATTAATTTATTAATTAATTGTTTAATTAAGAAACAAATCTTTTCTGAATAGGAAATATATTTCCTAGAGTAATACTATTGTAGTAGTTTACTAAAATTAAAAGACTTGTTTGATAAGAAAATAAATAATTAATTTTATTTATTTAATCAAATAAGAAGTCTTTTTATTTAGTCAAATAAAAAAGGAATAAAATATCTATGAGTTGGATTAGGGTTTGAAGTCTTAAACTAGATGGAAATTAGGGTGCAACACAAGCCTATTTTGGCATATGATTTGCGGCAACCCTAGTTGTTTTTAGGTAAGGATTTCGGCAACCCTAATAGAAAGAAGGAAAGAAAAATTGGCCACCTATATATATGTACTTATAGAATTCGGCCAACCTAATGCTTGGTGCTTGAGATTCTATTTTCTTCTTCTTCTCAATTCATAGAGAGATTAATTTATTTCTTCTAAAACATAAAAGAGTGTAAGATTATTCTTTGATAGTATACTATTTGCTTAATAATCAATAAGCTTGTGTATACGATATCGATCTAGGTTCACGCGAGTTTCGATCATTAGATTGAGAACTCAAAAGTGACCGGAATAATCTCAGTCATTCTTTTGATTGTTTTTGTGACTAACAAAGAAAAGAAAGTTTGTTTTGTCCATTCACAGGTTTGCAATTCAAAGAAAAAGGGAGACCACGCTCCTAGGTGATCCACGTTCGTGCTAGGATTGAAGATCTTACGGATTACCATCGACGTAAGTCAATCGGATCACGCGACAAAAGGTATTCTACTTTTTGGTTATTGTATATGCATGTTTAATTAATTAAAGGGTTTAAGGTTCATAAAGGAAAAATTTTAAAAGTCACTAAATCTTATTTTTAGTCTCGCTTCCGCTGCGTGTACTACGGTATTTTTCCCTACATGAATATCACCAAACTATCGAGGATAGACTATACTATATAATCGTACTCATTGGTAACTCAAATGATACAACTTGCAACCATAAGTCCATCATTTATCTCAGGATTAAGATAGACTCTCCGATTGTCCTGATAATGAAAAGACTATTATCTATTGACGGTTCTAGATAAAGTATTTCATTGTGATCTAGTTCAATGCACCCAGTGCACTAGATTCTTTTACTCGAAGACCCTCCGATGATTTTAGACTCATCATAACACATTTGATCCCACTCAAATGCTAGTAAAAGAATTCTACAACTTTAACAAGATAAAGGTGCCCAACCTTTAACCTAAGTTGTGAACATTATTCAAGACTAACTAAAGAATTGTGTCTACCTCATACATATCCAGATGTACGAACAATTCTTCTTTTCTCATAGTCTTTTGACCTTATGATTATTTACTTTTGACAATTATAATAATTAAACTATAAATGCTATAAGATTTGTTAAACCAAAAATCACATTATGAATATGAATAGATTGTCAAAACACTATTACACTCTTGCTATTGAGCATAATCCTAACACAAAGCTATACATGCCATTCGATGTGATGTGAGTGAAAATCAGTACAAACTGATCCAAATTACTGGGATTGCCAAAGAGGCATGGGACATCCTAGAAGTTGCACATGAAGGAACCGAGGTAGTTAAGGACTCCAAGCAACAAGTCCTCCAAACTCGGTTTGAGACCACTAGGATGGAAGAGCACGAGCAATTCAATGACTTCCAAGTGAGGCTAATGGATATTGAAATAAACGAATAAACGCTCGGTGTGTATGATAAATATATTTAGAGGGGAGGTGAATAGATTTTAAGCTTTATTACCCAATTTTTGCATACAAGTCAATTTTACGAAAATGCCCTTACTAGTCAAAAAGACAAACAAGTGTAATATAGTGTGGAATTTAAATAACACTTGATGTATACGTGGAAACCCAACCACTGGGAAAAAACCACGGGCTGTTTAGTGCGCCACACTTGAACCTCGAAATCCACTAATTGAAATGGAGTTTACAACCTATGTAGACCTCGTCTAACACTCTGGTCAATAACCCCTCACTTCTACCACTCGGGCCTTTAAAAGTGGCTCTAGTCCAATTGCTTGAGGCCTAAGCAATTTTAGCCCCAAGACTTAATTCTCAATGAAGAAATTATGCAACCTATGTGAATATGTATGAATATTCAAATAACAAACAAGGCTAGGGAACCTTAGATGCTTATCTAGGATGATGATATAATCAATTAAATCAATCCTAGATATCAAAAGCTAAATGACATGTCAAATAGCTTAGCTAATCAAGATTAAGCAAACTCTAATTAGCTATCACAATACAACACTCAATCAATTCATCACAATCAATTCTCTATTCTTGTATTTATCATATGATCAAAAACATACAAGTAAATTAAAAGAGAATGGCTTGATAGTAAAATACTAAAATAAGATGAAGTTAATCAAAATCTTACCAAGCAAGTTGTGATGATGCAAACCCATTCATGGATGAATGCAAGATGAACTTTGATGCACAAAGGTATGTATTTGAGTGTTTAAATGAGCAAACTTGGTTGCTTTTTCTCTCAAAATCTCTCTTTAAAATATAGGGTTCTTGATGATCAAAGAGTCATTGTTCAGAACAAGAGAAAGAGATGTATTTATAGGAATGAAAAACAGAGCATGTGAAAATACAAGTTTGCCCTTGAAACGCGTCGATCAGCGGCTAGGCCACCGAATTGAGCTCGTGAAGAACAAAGCATCAACGGCGGTTCCGCAACTGCTGATCCAACGGCCGAATCAAACCCCAGAGATTAAATCGATCAGGTATGAACGGGGGTTTCGAATGGCGGTCATGACCGTAGAATTGCTCCAGACACTTCTGGACACAAACGGCGATTTCATTCGGCGGACAGGCCGCCGATCATAACCGCCGATCATCAACAGAGGTGAAAACCAAGGAGAAGCCAAGGGCATTCTCCGTAGGCGGTCTTCGCGCAAAACCAAGCGCACTTTCGTGCAAGCGTGGACGTTTCCGAACAATGTTAGGAAACGAATTACTAGGCACATATACACACAACAAGATATTAATTAAAGTGCTAGTGTGTAAAGTGACATGTGAAGAGTATGCATACAAATGCAAGTATGCTAAGTATGTGTGTGCATTCTAAGTCTCTTCAAAGGAAACTAAACACTAGAAGTATACCTTTGGAGTGCTTGTCCCTTAAGGTCTTGGAAGGGCCTTTGAGCTTGAAGTTCAATCATCTAAACTACCCTTACACAATCCCCAACACGTGGTTTGTCCATGAAATAAGTCAATCAAGATATGGGAATCCTTACAGATATTGTGAACCAAAGTCACCAACTCGGTGATCCTTACTCGGATAGAAGAATAAAGCAAAAGATCATGCGATCACTTCCCGAGAGGTTCAAACCTAAAGTGACGGCTTTAAAAGAAAATGACTCCTACAAGGATATGAAGCCGAGTGAAGTCATTGGAAGACTTCTAGCCTATGAATCAAGAAAGGCTACCACCTCACCTCTTAAAAAGAAAAAGAATCTAGACTTGAAAACTTCCAAGGTGGAAGAGGAGGATGATGACTCAAATGAAGACATGGCACTCATTGCCAAGGGATTCAAGAAGGACTTAATCTACAAAAGAGTGGTTATGGCTCAAAGGGGGTGACTTCAAGAAGAAGACCATAATCAAGAATGTCAAGCCATACCATGAGATGTCTTCAATAGAGAAGATTCAATGCTACGAATGTGGAGGATTCAGGCATATCTCCAAGGAATGTGCAAACTTGGAAGATGGAAGAGAAGGAAAGGAAATGGCCGCCACTTCAAGTGACAGTGATGAAGAGGTTATGGCAAAATTTTTGGCATTAGCTAGCTCTCACAAGTGGGACAACAAAGTGAAAGTAGTTGAAGAAAGTCCCTTAAGCTTGAATGATTGTGAGAACAACTATTTTGCCTTTCCGATCTCCTACAATGAAGAAGAGAATGAGAGCCAAGAAGAAGTTGACTTTAGTGAAGATGACTCTTCATCTAACTCCACACATGGATATGTGGAGAAAAAGGTTCTAGATGAATACCTCACTGAGTTTAAAAGCTTTGCAATGAAGACCAAGGAAAAGACTCAAAAACTGAGAGAAGAGAATCTAGACCTTTTAGCTCATATTGACCACTTAAGTGAACAAGTGGAAAGATCCAAGAAAATTGAAGATAAGCTAAGAAAGGAGTTAGACTTGTCTAAGAGGAGTGATGAAGGTTTGAAGAGGAAGCTTGATGAAGCTAAAGAATCATTAGCTAGGATGGCTTCTAGCACCAAGAAGCTTGACCATATACTTGGTGTTAGAAAGAGTCTGTGTGACTAGAGGGGTCTTGGGTATGAAGATGACAAGGAGATTCCCACTCCTAACAAGACCGTGTTTGTCAAGAGCTTGAGCTACATAGAAGCTTCACTGGTGCAAACTCCTAGGAAGAAGATTGATCTAGGAAAATGCTCTCATAGTGCACAAGTGAAGGTAGTTCCAAGAAGATAACCTCAACCTCAACCTGAAAGTAATTAAATACTCGAGGCGTGTTCTTTATAAAGCTAGAGGGGGGGTGAATAGATTTTAACAATTATTACCCAATTTTCGCATGCAAGTCAATTTTACGAAAATGCCCCTACTAGTCAAAAATACATACAAGTGTAATATAGTGCGAAATTTAAATAACACTTGATGTATACGTGGAAACCCAACCACTGGGAAAAACCACGGGCTGTATAGTGCGCCACACTCGGAACTCGAAATCACTAATTGAAATGAAGTTTACAACCTATGTAGACCTCGTCTAACACTCCGGTCTGTAACCCCTCACTTCTACCCAGCGGGCCTCTATTAGCAACCCTATTCCAATTTGCTTGAGGCCTAAGCACTCTTAGCCTCAAGACTTACTTCTCAATGAAGAGAAACAACCTATGTGAATATATATATGAATATTCAAATAACAAACAAGGCTAGGTAACCTTAGATGCTTATCTAGGATGATGATATAATCAATTTAATCAACCCTAGATATCAATTGCTAAATGACATGTCAAATAGCTTAGCTAATCAAGATTAATTAAAAACCTAATTAGCTATCACAATCAACACTCAATCATTTTCATCACAAATAATCTCTAACTTGTATCTAGCATATAATCAAAAGCATACAAGTAATTAAAGAGATGTATTAATATGAAAAACACTAAAGTAATATGAAATTAGTGAAGAACATACCAAATAAGATGTGATGATTCAAAACCATGCATGGATCAATTCTATGAAGGCATAGAAGATCAAATATGAAATTTGATGCAAAAGGGATTTGATTTGAGTGTTTAAAGATAGGTTCTTGATTTGATTTTTTCTCAAAAATCTCTCTTGAAAGTTTAGGGTTCTAATTGCTCAAGAAACTTTATCAGAGATTGAGAAAATAAGATATTTATAGACATCAAGAATTGGGCATGTGAAAAGACACTTTTGCCCCTGAAACGCACCGTTCGGCGGTTTCAATCGACGGCCAGGCCGCCGATGACGACCGCCGAATTGAGCTCGTGAAGAACAGAGCATTAACGGCGGTTTCATTCGGCGGTTCCGTGACCGCCGATCCAACCGCCGAATCAAACCCGAGGGATTAAAATCGATCAGGTATGAACGACGGTTTCGAACGGCGGTCGTGACCGCCGATCTTGACCGCATAATTGCTTCAAACCAATCTGGACTGAAACGGCGGTTTAATTCGGCGGCCAGGCCGCCGATCATAACCGCCGATCACCAACAATGTTGAAAACCAAGGAGAAGCCAAGGGCATTCTCCATAGGCGGTCTTCGCGTGAAACCAAGCACTCATTAGTGCAAGCGCGGACGTTTCCGAACAATGTCGGGAAACGAATTATAAGGCACATATACACACAACAAGATATATCAACCAAAGTGCTAGTGTGTAAAGTGACATGTGAAGAGATGCACATAAAAATAAGCAAGTATGCAATCATAGCAAGAATGCTAAGTGTGTGTGTGCTACTAAATCTCTTCAAAGAAAAACAAGCACAAGAGATTATACCTTTGACGTGCTTGTATCTTGAGGTCATGGAAGGGCCTTTGATCTTCAACACTAATCACTTAGACTACCCTTACATTCAAAACCCCAACATGTGGTTTGACCACGAAATAAGCCAATCAACAAAACGGGAATCCTTACACAACCTACAAGTGTTCCTCATGCTAACTTCCCTTAAACTCAAATCCATCAAGGGAAGAGACCAATCATGCAAACTTAACCGAGGAAGCAACCAAGTCTTGGTCAATAACAAAGAAGGAGAGATCCTATCCAACTACCAAGACAACCAAAAAGACATGGGAAGGCTCCTATGCATGCACAAGGACATTGTATGATTCCTAACTTTATCCCCACATGTCATTTTTGTGGTATTGATGGTCATATTAGACCAAAGTGCTTTCATTACATTAAAATGTGTAGAGTTAAAAGCATGATTGAGAAGAAGAAGGGTAGAGCTAGAATGCATGCTTATAGGAAGGAAGAACTTCATTTACATGATCCTATGACATCTAGATCTCTTGATTCATTGACCATTAGGAAGAAAAGTATATCACCTAAGTGGATTAGGAAAGATGAACCCTCCTGCTACGAGACAAACATGTCTCACATAGGTTCAACTAAATCCAATGGACTTGTTAGGTCCATAGGACCTCATGACCTTTATTATTGAAGGGTAGTGATTGACCCCAAATGGGGAACTCAAGCAAAGAGAGCAATTGCATACTTTATACATGCAAAAATTTGAAAATTTTTATGCTTATTTTTTTATTGCTTAGGTAAGCTTGGTTGCACATATGTATATATGTTTTCAATTCAATAAGTGTGAACCATGCTTGTTTACAATCCATGTCATATTTATGTTCAAACATGCATTTTTGGACTAGGAGATCTACATAGGAAGTATGATTTGAATGACCTATAGTTATCTCCATGACATGATGTTTTTTTTTATAACATGCTAATGTCAAATGAAAAAAGCATGAAATTAATATAACATGCTTAAATGAAAAAGCATGAATTGATGATTGCATATTCTTAAAATGCAAAACTTGTGTGAAAAAGCTTATGAGACTCAAAATGAATAAAGGATCTTGTATCCGTTCAAAGGAATTTAAATTCCAAATGTCTCTATTTCTTTATTAGTTGAACATGGCTACTATCATGCGGGTTTCTAACCCGGAAAAATCAAATAGGGTGCAAAGTCGCTCATGCCATGTTTCGCTTATAAGGTTGGATATAGTTGCTCTTATATTGAAAACAATAAAATCTCTATATCCTTGCTTCTCTTATGACAATGATGAAATTGGTTTGAATTCTTATTAGAAACCTTTGTCATTTGCTTTGCCAAATACCATTGTATTTTGGACTTGAATGCTACATGTTTTGTATGCAAAGCATGTTTGATTCACACATTTTCTTTAAATAAATCTCCTTGTTTCTCTCCAATTAATTGAGATGCATAAAGTGACTTATATGATTATACAAATATCTTGTATGCTACTATCTCTCTTTGCTAAGAGGTGACCCTTTTGGGGGCTACTCCTTTCCCTATATCATGACAAAAAGGGGGAGTAGAATGGTGGTAAAGGGAGTTGCTAATTATAGTAGCAATTATGCATGTTGGGGAGAATATTCATTGAGGGAGAGTAACCTGTTGAGGGGGAGCATTGCATTGCACATTCATTTCATAATGTTGCATGTTTTCTTAATTGAAAAATTCTATATGCAAATGCTTGTTTAATTTTCACTTGATCATCTCACATACACTTGCTTTGGAAATATAATATTTTGTTTTGAAGGGTTAATAGTTTTACAAGAGATTGAAGACTTAAAGATTTTTATATTTTTATATCTCTTTGTAATGTAGAATATCATTATTATCCCGTAGCTTTAATTATGATTGTGAGGATCAATGTGAGTGATGGTTTTGTCACGAAATAGCCAAAGGGGGAGACTATAAGGATTCCCATATCTTGATTGGCTTATTTCGTTGACAAACCACATATTGGGGATTGAATGTAAGGGTAGCTTAAGTGATTCATGATCAAGCTCAAAGACCCTCTCAAGTCCTCAAGGTTGACAAGCACTCCAAAGGTATGTCTCTAGTGCTTAGTTTTCGTTGAAGAGATTTAGATCGTACATACACACTTAGCATACTTGCATTTGTGTGCAAACTCTTCACATGTCACATTTCACACTTGCACTTTAATGTTGTATTTTGTTGTGTGTTTTTTGTGTAATGTAATTCGTTTCACGAATATGTTCGGAAACGTCCGTGCTTGCACAAATGTGTGCTTGGTTTAGCACGAAGACCGCCTACGGAGAATGCCCCTGGCTTCTCCTTTGGTTTCACCTTTTTTGGTGAATCGGCGGTTTGATCGGTGGCTTGGCCGCCGAACGAAACCATCATTTCATACCCGATTGATTTTTATCTCGGGTTTGTTTCTGCGGTTTAATCGGTGGTTTCGAAACCGCCAAATGAAACCGCTGTTGATGCTCTGTTCTTCTTAGGCACAATTTGGAGGTTGAGAATGGCAGCCTATCCGCCGAATGAAACCGCCGATCATGCGTTTTCAAGGGCAAACTTGTCTTTTCACATGCTCTGTTCTTCATGTTTATAAATATCACACTTTCTCATTCTCTGAATAAATGTTCTTTAACTCTAAGAACCCTAAACTTCAAAGAGAGACATTTGAGAGAAAATCAAATCAAGAACACATTTTTAACACTCAAAAACCATTCTCATATGCATCAAAATATCATCTAGCATTTTCTAGCATAGTTAGGATGCTTGCTTGCATGGTTTTGGTCAACACACACTCTTTGGTAAGTTCTTCACTATTATCTTACATAATTAGTGTTTTATTTATCATTGACATCTCTTATATTATTTGTATGTTCTTAGAATATATTCTAGATACAAAATAGAGATTGTTATGTTGACATGATTGAGTGTTGTATTTTGATAGCTATATCTAGGTTGTTTAATATTTGATTAGCTAAGTTTTATGACATGTCATTTAGCTCTTGATAACTAGGATTATTTTTATTGACATACTATTATCCTAGATAAGCATATAGGGTTCCCTAGCTCTACTTTGCATTTTGGATATTCATATATATTCACATAGGTTGTATTATCTCTTCTTAGAGAACTAAGGCTTGTGTTGTGACCGGGATTAGGTTGCTTAAATGGCAAGCAATTGGACTAGGTCCACTTATACCGAGATTAGGTAGGTGTGTGATTATATACCGGGATTAGGTTGTAATCATTAACATATTTAGTGGATTCGAGGTTCGAGTGTGGCGCACTTACTAGCCCGTGGTTTTTCCCGTAAGGGTTTCCACGTAAATATCAAGTATTATTTAACTTCCGCACATATTACACTTGTTTGTCTTTTTGACTAGTTAGGGGTATTTTCGTAAAATTGTCATGTATGTAAAAATTGGGTAATCATTGGATAAAATCTATTCAACAGCCCGCCCCCCCCCCCCCCCCCCCCCTCCCCTCCTAGATTAATATATAGAACACACCGTTAATTTGTTTCACTACGAACCCTAAACAACTTCCCACCAAAATGCCTAACCGATTAAGGAAAGGGGGTCAAGGTGGGATTGGTTAGTGACGATCAAAGGCCTAGGCAATTGTGGTTGATATACCCTCCAACAACTTATCCTATTCACTATGTGCTACAATCAATCAAGTGTGTCAATAACTCGACCAATATTATCACAAATAAATCATACAACATATTGCAATCAACAAGTGAGTTAATAACTCAATCAATCACATAAGAGCAAGATGTAATTAAAAAGTAAATAGAACTATAATTGTATAAACATGATATTCAAAGCTTTAATAAATTCCCAATGTCCAAAAGTTACTCAAATCATCTCCCTAGAATGGGGGTTTAGTTACACATTATCACAAACAAAGAAACAGAAGTAAAATGTAGAGAAATCACCCTTGGGTCTCTCTTGTAAGCTTGATCCTTCCTTGAGCTTCCTTGTTGATCCTAGTGCAACTATTGGGTGATGAGGATATGTATAGATATGTGGAGTCAAATGGAAAGTGACAAAGGAAACCAGTGTAGAAAATGGGTAGAGAGGAGTGTTTTAGGTGAAGTAATCTAGATGTTTGTTGATGAGATTGGAGAGGAGAAATGGTGGGATTAGGAATGGTGGAAGAAGGGATTGTCTTGATTGATCAAGATTGTCTTTTAAATGGAAAACTGTTATGCATTTATAATGTGTTAGAATTAGGGTGAGAATTCAGTAATTTTCAAGAAATCAGGTCATGGTCGCTATTCGAATTTGCGGTTGCGCAATTGCGACATTTGGAGGCGACATTGTCAAGTGAAGAACTGGTTCCCTGTCGCTGTGGAGTTGCTGTGGGGAATAGTGACATGCTAAACCGCGGCAACTGATTAGGCATTTTTCACGGTGACTTTACGGTTTGGATTATGGCGAACGGAGGGGCGATGATGGTGAGATGAGAAAATTGTGGCTTGAGCACGATGGGCAAAAAGAACGACATCACAAAGGTTGGGTTGAGCTCGGGGATCTTCTGGATCGGAATCAGTTGGAATATGATGAGGAATGGCTTAATTCTAGCGATTATAAAAGCTAGGGTTTGCTGTCGTCCATGGCTGATCAGCTCGTGAGGAAGAAGATGAATATGGGGTGTAGTTAGGGCGGGTTACACTTGAGTTTGGGCCAGGATGCACACAGTCTTACTCGAATCAGCTTGGGCCTGAGCCCAATCTTTCAAACGACCAAAATGCACATCATCACTAGATGACGTGGAGTTAGCTGGTTGCTCTGCGTGGAAAATTACAAAACACCCCCTGATCTCTTATAAAATCACAATAACTTAAATCTTCCCTCAATAATTACAGTTTTGCCCCTAATTAACCAATATTACTCCAATGCCTCTGAACTTTATAAATACCTGAAAACACTTAATTCACACAATTAAATCACAGGATATTGCCCTAGAATCAAGTGAAAAGAGAAGGAAATAAGGGCCAAAATCATACCAACTTTGGTTCGATCAATAAGCAAATTGGAAAGTCTTGTAGCCAAAGTGTTGGTTGACAAGCAAGTGTCAAGTGCCACTGTTGAAGGCATGCCGATTGATTAGGAGGTGCTCAAGCCAAGATCACTAGATCGGGGGATATCATTAGGATTGAACCAAGAGTGGTGAGTGGGAAGTGACCATAGCCTGAGGATATCGAGAGTGAGAGTCCATGTATCACTTAAAGGTGTAACTTTCTTTTTATATAGTGGATTTATGTAGCTCAAGTGGCTAGAGAGATTAGTCTAGTGGTTTTTTCTAGTTGGAGGGTTTCCATGTAAAAATAAAGTGTTCTTTAATTTTCACAATTTTATACTTGATTTTTATAGTATTGTTTGCTATTAACATTGACTAATTGAAAAATTGTTAATCAATTGGTAAATAACCTATTTACCCCACCTCTAGGTTAATTGTATTTAGATTAGACACATTTTCACTTTCCATCAAAACATGACCTGCTCTAGTCTCCATGAGGAATATAACATCTGGATATATGCCTTGTAAGGTTCCTATTTATGGATTGACTTATTTCGTTGACAAACCACATGTTGGGGTTTGAATTGTAAGGGTAGTTTAGGTGATTAAGGATCAAGCTCAAAGGCCCTTTCAAGACCTCCAGGTGAAAAACACATATCTAGGATGCTTGCTTGCATGGGTCTTTCATCAACACACTTGCTTTGGTAAGTTCTTCACTATTATCATATATAATTAGTGTTTTATTTATTAAGGCATCTATTTTATTATTTGCATGTTCTTAGATTAACATCTAATACTCAAAATAGAGATTGTTGTGTTGACATGATTGAGTGTTGTATTGTGATAGCTATCTAGGTTTATTTAATCTATGTTTAGCTAAACTATTTGACATGTCATCTAACTTTTAATATCTAGGATTGAATTAATTGCAAAATCATCATCCTAGATAAGAATATAGGGTTATCTAGCTCTAAATTGCATTTTGAATATATCACATATTCACATAGGTTTTATTATCTCTTCTTAGAGAACTAAGTCTTGTGTTGTGACCGGGATTAGGTTGCTTAAATCGTAAGCAATTGGACTAAGTTCACTTATATCGGGATTAGGTAGGTGTGTGATTATATACTAGGATCAAGTTGTAATCTTTAACACATTTAGTGGATTTGAGGTTCGAATGTGGCGCATTTGTTAGCCCATGGTTTTTTTCCCGTGAGGGTTTTCACGTAAATATCAAGTGTTATTTAATATTCTGCATATATTATACTTGCTATTTTATATTGACTAGATAGAGGCATTTTCGTAAAATTGACCTATAACGAAAATTGGGTAAAATCGAATAAAATCTATTCACCTTGGAATGCCAGAGTACTTCCCATTCCCCAGGCATTCCAGAATAAGGTTGTAAGATCTCATTTGTTGATTGGCTCATTTCGTGGACAAACCACAATTGGGGTTCATTGTAAGGGTAGCATAGATATTAGGTTCAAGTTCAATGCCCTTTGAAGACCTCATCATTGTTAAGCACCAAAGGTAAATTTCTAAGTGCTTAGTTTTCTTTGAAGAGATTTAGATTGCACACACACACTTAACATACATTGCATATGTGTGCACTATCTTCACATGTCACATTCCACACTTGTACTTCCTTGTTATATTTTTATGTGTGGATTTGTCCATAGATGAGTTCCGAGCGATTCGGAGACTTGTCTATATGTTTTGGATTATTTCCGAGACATTTGAGACATTCCGTGTTATTATCGAAAACCGGAATTCAATTTCGAGCTTAAAGTGAAAAGTTATATAATTTTCCATATTTATGATTGAGTCCGGGTTTATATTCCGAAAACGGAATTTAATTCCGAAGACGGAATTTAATTCCGAGGTTCGAGGTCAACTGGACTGAAGAACGCTCGGGACCGAAGCCGGCTTAGTGTGGCATGATAGCCACACCAAACAAGGGGTGGCGTGTGAGCCACGGGCTCCCCACGCCTAAACTTGCTCTCTGTCCGCTTTGCACACACGGGACACACACGGCTTCACCTGATTTGCGTTTTGATCTTTGTTTTGTTAAGGGTATTTTATTGTATGTTAGATGTTACATGTGAGCTTGTTTGTGTTGTGTGTGCATGTTGCATGAGTGGAGTTGACTTGTCAATTCATTTGACTCCTTATTTTCTCTCACGTGAGCTCACATCACTGAATTATTCTTAATTGAATTGTTTTCTCTTTTATGATCCAAATGCTGTGCGTTTTGGTGGGTTGTCTCAAATATAAATATATATATGTTTAAACGTGCATAGTATATATATTTATATAATCTGTGCATTTTTTCTTTGCAGACGAGTTGACTTGTCAATTCATTTGACTCCTTATTTTCTCTCACGTGAGCTCACATCACTGGATTATTCTTAATTGAATTGTTTTCTCTTTTATGATCCAAATGCTGTGTGTTTTGGTGGGTTGTCTCAAATATAAATATATATATATATATATATATATATATATGTTTAAACGAGCATAGTATATATATTTATATAATCTGTGCATTTTTTCTTTGCAGACCTAATACATATATTTGCTTTCTTCTTCATTAACCAACAACACACTTTTGAGAGAAAAATATCTTCAAGAGAGAAACTCCCAAGAACTTGTCTTTAACTCTCAAAACCCATTTTCATATGCATCAAAATATCATTTAAGCATTTTCTAGCATAGTTAGGATGTTTACTTGCATGGGTCTTGATCAACACACTTCCCTTGGTATGTTTTTCACTATTATCATTTATAATTAGTGTTTTATTTATCAAGACATCTCTTTTATTATTTGTATGTTTTTAGAATATATTCTAGATACAAAATAGAGATTATTGTGTTGACATGATTGAGTGTTGTATTTTGATAGCTATCTAGGTTTTTATAATCTATGTTTAGCTAAACTATTTGACATGTCATCTAGCTTTTAATATCTAGGATTGAATTTATTGCAAAATCATCATTCTAGATAAGCATATAGAGTAACCTAGCTCTAAATTGCATTTTGGATATTTTATATATTCACTTAGGTTGTAATCTCTTCTTAGAGAATTAAGTCTTGTGTTGTGATCGGGATTAGGTTACTTAATTCGCAAGCAATCGGACTAGGTCCACTTATACCGGGATTAGGTAGTTGTGATGATTATTGATCGGGATTAGATCATTAAACCGGGATTAGGTTGTAATAATTTCAATTAGTGGATTCGAGGTTCGTGTGTGGCTCACATAAAAGCCCGTGGTTTTTCCCGTGAGGGTTTCAACGTAAATATCTTGTGTCATTTATAATTCCGCACTTATTACTCTTGATATTTATATTGACTAGTTATGGGCATTTTCGTAATATTGACATACATGCGAAAATTGGGTAATAACGATTAAAATCTATTCACCCCCCTCTAGATTAGTTTTATACACACCGTGCTATAATTTTTTTCAAAGGTTTTCATTGAGACTGATAGGCTGGTAGAGACCAACCCGCCGATGTATCATCAATAACTTCCTAAACTCCTTCCACAACTGTCTCATTTATTAGTTTCTTGTCCATCCCCTCTTCTACAAAGTCCATTGATCTTTCCCCCAACCGTGTCTTAACCGTAAACCTACTGTCAATTTGCACTCCATCTCTGGCCCAACACTTCCACTTACCAGCTTTCAGCCCACACTTATTATTTTGACCCAACAGATTGATCTTCATGTAGGCCAGACTGCCCCAGCTCCCCATCCACTTCCATCGACATATCGCCTATGAAATCATCCGACCCAAGCCCAACCGTGGTATCCTTATGACTAGCCCCCACCTCTGGTGGCCCACTCAACCCAGTCGTAAAATCAGGCTCCAATGATTAAGATTCCTTATCTGATATAATCATATCAGACCTGGTCTTCTCTCTATGCACGATTCGATCTTTTCCAGCCCGTTAACTCATATCATTACTAGTCTTCTCCCCATGCACGATTCTATCTTTCTCATCCCGTTGATCTTTATCCTGATTTCCAGCTCTTTGCGGACCATTCAATGGAGGCAGATCCACCCTTTCCCAATTTACCCTAGATATTCTTTCTAGTTAATACCATCTGCTTCAAAATCCCAGATCCTCCTAGATTATCGCTATTGGTCCCCAAATCAGAGGATTTACCATCAACTTCCAAACCTAAATCAACCACCATCGCCACCGAACTAGTACCAACCACTGCCTTTTCTTTCTTCCCGTTATCCAACATAAGTGATCGGACAACCTCTTGGTTTCCCGCCGCTAAAGACTGCCCCCACTACCCCTTTCATTAGTTCACGAAACCTCTTTCAACGAAAGAAATTGGACACTATTAATAAGACTGCCCACTTTAAGCCTTGATCCATAGAGTGAATTATAATCCTTATCCTTAGTAGACTCAACCGCACAATCCCTAACCACATGGTCAAGTCTTCCACACCGGAAATAGTGCTTTGGAAGACGCTCATAATGTAGCAGCATGACTCCTTCCTATACCGAATCACGTATACCTATAAGATTCGACTGAGTGGCTCTACCATATTCACCACCACTCACACCTGGATATACTTTCCAACACAGTAACCATAAAAGAGCATTGTGGATTTGAACCCAATAGGCTGCCTTATTAAAACTCATATTCTGGACATCCTCTATCCTCGTTGGTTTCTCTAGAACTAATGTTTTCTACACTCTTAAAGGTGAAAAATATATATTACCAAATACTACCTCAATTTTGACATCCTCCACCAGCCTCTATATCCTAGGAATCAAGGAAATAAACGCATCTCGATTGACCAGTTTATTAGACAGGAATTTACCTATCAGTTTGCAAGCTAATCGCTTTTCTTCTCCAGCCTTCAGATCCACCTGTAACAGTCTCAATGGTCCCTCCTTCTCTTTAAGCATTAAGGCCTCACAAAGTTTGGCCACCTCATTCGCATTCATCATTGCCACACACCACCGTACAACCTTGACAACACTCTTAAATAGTGAAACAGTGATCCCAATGGATCCAACAACTACTATCATCGAAAGTTGCCTGAGTCTCAAAGAGAGTTAGAGAAACCTAAGGGAAAGAGGTTATTAAGGCCAGTTTTGTATTGTTGTAGCTTTTAAAATAATCACCGTTAGCTGTGTTGAAGAAATAATTGTTAGGAAGTATGCCCTAAATCAAGGGTTTTTCTGTAACAATTCATTTGATATCAATAAATGTCTTTTATTTACAAATAAATTATGTAGCATGTATAAATCGTTTATTATATATGTCAAAAGAAAAATATTATAAGGATTAAAGACTAAAAGAAACATAAATAATTATTCACATAAAGAAGTTTATGTGTGGTAGACATAATTCTTTATTGAGTCTAAAAATGTTCACAATTTAAGATACAGGCTAGACACCTTATCTTGATTAAAGTTATGGGTCTTTTGTTTACAATTGGGAAGTGACGAGTCTAGAATCACCAAGTGAAAGACTTTGAACAAAAGACCTAGTACATATGGTGTATTGAACGGATCAAATGAATAGTATATTTCGATTTTACTGTTAATGGAATAATACATTTACAATAGAGCAATTGAAATATCTATCTTAATCATGAAATAAATAATGTACCATATGTATTATGAGTTGTAACGTTTGAACTATCAATGGTGTAAGGATTCCCATTCTTTGATTGGCTTATTTCGTAGACAAACCACATGTTGGGGTTTATTGTGTAAGAGTAGTTTAGGAGTTTATGAATCTAGCTTAAAGGCCCTTTCAAGACCTCAAGGGAGAAGCACGCCAAAGGTATAATCTTTAGTGCTTAGTTCTTTCTTTGAAGAGATTTAGATTGTACACACTCACTTAGCATTCTTGCATTTGTGTGCATACTCTTCGCATGTCACATTTCACACTTGCACTTTGATGTTGTATCTTATTGTGTGTATTTGTGTCTTGTAATTCGTTTCCCGATAGTATTCGGAAACGTCCGTGCATGCACTAGAATGTGCTTGGTTTTTGCGTGAAGACCGCCTATGGAGAATGCCCTTAGTTTCTCCTTGGTGTTCATCTCTGTTGGTGATCGGCGGTTATGATCGGTGGCCTGTCCACCAAATGAAATGGCCGTTTACATCCAGAAGTGTCTGGAGCAATTCTACGGTTACGATCGGCTGCCACGACCGCCGTTCGAAACCGCAGTTCATACCTGATCGATTTATTCTTTCGAGTTTGATTCGACGGTTGGATCAGCGGTTACGAAACTGCCGAATGAAATCACCGTTGATGCTCTATTAGTCTCGGGCTCAATTCGACGGTTGTGATCGGTGGCCTGGCCGCTGATCGAAACCGTCGATTGGTGCGTTTCAGGGGCAAACTTGTCTTTTCACATGCTCTGTTTTTCATGCCTATAAATACATCATTTTCTCTTGTTCTAAATGTGACTCTTTAATCATCAAAAACCCTACTTTTAAAAGAGAGATTTTTAAGAAAAAACGCAATCAAGTTTGCTCATAAAAACACTCAAACCAAAATTCATATGCATCAAAATTCATCTAGCATCTTCTAGCATATCTAGGATGCTTGCTTGCATGGGTCTTTCATCATCACACTTGTCTTGGTAAGCTTTTCACTATTAAAACATATAATTAGTGTTTTATTTATTATGGCATCTCTTTCATTACTTGATTGTTCTTAGATTAGATTCTAATATTCAATGAAAGTTCTCACAGTGTGTAAACTATTAATCTAGAGGTGGGGGTGGTGGGAGTGAATAGATTTTAACTAATTTTACCCAATTTTCGTTTAAGGACAAGATTATGAAAATACCCCTAATAGTCAATAAAATATAGCAAGTGTAATATTGTGCGGAAATTAAAACAACACTTGATATTTACGTGGAAACCCTCACGGGAAAAACCACGGGCTGTTACGGGAGCCACACCTGAACCTCGAATCCACTAAATGTGATAAAATTACAACCTAATCCCGGAAGTAATCACACACCTACCTAATCCCGGTATAAGTGAACCTAGTCCGATTGCTTGCGAATTAAGCAACCTAATCCCGGTCACAACACAAGACTTAATTCTCTAAAAAGAGAATAACACCCTAAGTGAATATATGAATATTCAAATGCAACATAGAGCAAGAGAAACCCTATATGCTTATCTAAGATGATGAATTTCCAATTAAAAACAATCCTAGATATTAAAGCTAAATGACATGTCAATTAGATTAGATAATCATAGATTATAGAAACCTAGATATCTATCACAAAACAACACTCAATCAAATCAACACAACAATCTCTATCTTGAATATTAGAATATAATCTAAGAACAATCAAGTAATAAAAGAGATGCCATAATAAATAAAACACTAATTATATATGATATTAGTGAAAAACTTACCAAAGCAAGTGTGATGGTAAAAGACCCATGCAAGCAAGCATCCTAGATATGCTAGAGAATGCTAGATGAACTTTGATGCAAATGGATTTTGGTTTGAGTGTTTAATTGAGCAAACTTGGTTGCTTTCTCTCTTAAAAATCTCTCTTTTAAAAGTAGGGTTCTTGATGATTAAAGAGTCACATTCAGAACAAGAGAAAGTGATGTATTTATAGGCATGAAAAACAGAGCATGTGAAAAGACAAGTTTTCCCCTGAAACGCACCGATCAGTGGTTTCAATCGGTGGCCAGGCCGCCGATCATAACCGTCGAATTAAACCCGAGAAGAACAGGGGAACAACGGCAGTTTCATTCGGCGGTTTCATGACCGCTGATCTAACCGCCGAATCAAACCGAGAGATAAAATCAATCAGGTATGAACGGCGGTTTCATTCGGCGGTTTCGTGACTGCCGATTCAACCGCCGAATAAAATCGAGAGATAAAATCAATCAGGTCTTGAACGGTAGTTTCGAACGGCGATCGTGACCGCCGATCGTAACCGTAGAATTGCTCCAGACACTTCTGGAAGCAAACGGTGGTTTCATTTGGCGGCCAGGCCACCGATCATAACCATCGATCACCAACATAGGTGAAAACCAAGGAGAAGCCAAGGGCATTCTCCGTAGGCGGTCTTCACGTAAAACCAAGCACATTCTAGTGCATGCACGGACGTTTCCGAATACTATCGGGAAACGAATTACAAGTCACAAATTCACACAACAAAAATAACATATAAGTGCAAGTGTGAAATGTGACATGTGAAGAGAAACCACACATATGCAATGTATGTTAAGTGTGTGTTCAACTAATCTCTTCAAAGAAAAATAAGCACTAGAGATATACCTTTGGAGTGCTTATCAAGACGAGGTCTCAAAGGGCTTGAGCAATAACAACAACAACACCACCTAAGCTACCCTTACAAAGAACCCCAACATGTGGTTTGTCCACGAAATGAGCCAATCAACAAATGGGAACCTTAGATTCAAGATAGAGATTGTTGTGTTGATTTGATTGAGTGTTGTATTGTGATAGATATCTAAGTTTTTATAATCTATGATTATCTAAGCTATTTGACATGTCATTTAGTTCTTAATATCTAGGATTGCTTTTATTGCAAAATCATCATCATAGATAAGCATATAGGGTTCCCTTGCTCTATGTTGCATTTTGGATATTCACATATTCACTTAGGCTGCTAATCTCTTCTTAGAGAATTAAGTCTTGTGTTGTGACTGGGATTAGGTTGCTTAATTCGCAAGCAATCGGACTAGGTTCACTCATACCGGGATTAGGTAGGTGTGAGATTACTTCTAGGATTAGGGTGTAATTTTATCACATTTAGTGGATTCGAGGTTCGTGTGAGGCTCACAAAACAGCCCGTGGTTTTTCCCGTGAGGGTTTCCATGTAAACATCAAGTGTGATTTACATTCCGCACCATATTACACTTATATGTCTTTTTGGCTAGTTAGGGGCATTTTCGTAAAATTGACTTTGTTGACGGTGATTTTTCGTAGTCACTCAATCAACGGTTTGATATCAAGTTTATGAATGAGAATGATTGAAATTAACAATACAAAGTATTAGCAATAATGAACAAAAAATACGTGGTAAAACTCCGATGGTCGGAGAAACATCCACGGGTTGTTGCCTAAGCAACGAAGTCAAATCTACTATAAAAGTTGTTATTGAATACACACTCTGATCTCTCCTCTTAATTCTCACGTACCCCTTATTTTGTGTGTTACAGGGGTATTTATACATAATGCTACTAGGGTTTGTGGGTGCCGCTAGGGTTTGGTGTCGTGGTGCCCAAGTTTTGGGCCATTGTCCAGTCCTAAACGGATTCTGTTTCCTTCTTGAGTGTAACATGTTTCCCGATTTGAAAGAATCCGAGTTTGGACTGGATTCTTTCTCCTCTATTTGCGGGAAACCTGTTTGTTTCCTTGTTAAACTCTGGGCAGCCGCACCGTTGTTTATTGTGGGGATGCTGGTTACTGATTCTGCCCACGTGTTTGGGACGTGAATGCTGGTGACTATCTTTTTTATCGAATCTCGAGCATGCCTGAGCAAGCTTTGCTGCCCGAGCCGATTCTCTTCGTTTGTGACCGGGTTGCTTTAGTTTTAGCCGAGTAAGTTACCTTGGTGGATTTCTGCCCCTTCGAGTTGACTTCTCTTAACTCCTACTTATGTGGCTTCTTATGGTGATGACGTGACCTTTATGATGATTTTTACCTATAACAATACCCCCTTAAATATTTGAGCCGAATACACCAGGTCCGGCTTACTCGGGACAAATATTTAACTTCCGTTTGCCTCTTTTCGCATGACTTGTTTTCATTTGTCGTCTTCCGTATTAATGTTGGGTTTCAATATCCTTATTTGATTCGAAGCATTAATGACGTGTCTTAATTATGTCCGCATGTGTTTGATCCGCCCCTCATTTAGAAATCTCTTGATGGTGACATATTGACTTTCAGACTGCTCAAGGCTTTCTTCGATTGCCACCTGTCTCCTCTTGCTTGGTCATGGTACAGGGCATTTATGGGACATGACCCTTCTGCTCGTTCGCGTATAGCCCACATCACTACCCCCGTCTCTCTATTTTCCCGCTTCTCTACCTACCCTTTCTAGGGTTTCAATTTTTCGAACCTGATACATGGCATATATAAACATTGTGCTTGAAAGAAGATTTTCGCCTATTTTTATTCTGCCATTTTCTTCTTTCTTCGAGAGAAAATTTTGCCTGCATCTGTTGTATTTCTGGGAATTTTTTTTGTTCTTCGATTCGTTTTGAGTTTCAACGCTTCTTGGTTTTGCTTTGCCGAGATACTCAGTTCCAACCCCCAGATCTTTTCTTGAAGACTCTTCCTCTACGGTTCGCGTATCTCCAATTTTCCGGTACATCAAGGTTAGTTCTCATGGATTCTGCGGCTAGGCACCGTCTTTTTACTGTTGGTATGATTGCCATTGAACGAAATGATGCTCTTACTGCCACTGTTGTCCACAGGTTGCTAGGAGATCCTCTTTTCGATCAGCCTTGCTTCTTAGACGCCAATGTTTCTGGGCTTTTCCGCGAAGTCCCTGCTACTTCTGAAGTTCCTGCTACTTCTGAAGTTCCACCTGCTTCTGAAGTCCCCTCCGCTTCTTCTGACTCTTCAAAACCTGAGTCTTATCAACCCGAAGCTCAATCAGATCCTTCTATTTCCATTTGTGGTGACACTCGGCTGTGGAAATGAATGGGGAAGAAGAAGAGTCAGACCAAAATCTACAAGGATTCTTACTCCCGAGAAAGTCGAATCGGGACCCAGAGAGTTGTTAAGAATGACATTGAAGAAGAGCATAGGGGGGCTTGCATTATTTTCTCTCCCAAGTGGGTGTGTTCCTATGACATCGAGCCAAATGTGGTCGATCCTGAGGAGGTCAACAAATACAAGCGACGGTTTGATCTGGACGACGGCGTTATCTCACTAAGTCCTACTGACGGCCGAGCTGTATGGAACCCCCCACCCGGCCAAGTGGCAATCTATGGGGCGATGCTTACTTGTGGTGTTTGTAAGGATTCCCTTTTGTTGATTGGCTTATTTCGTGGTCAAACCACATGTTGGGGTTTGGTTGTAAGGGTAGTCTAGGTCATTAAGGTTGAAGATCAAAGACCCTTTCCAAGACCTCAAGAGGACAAGCACCAAAGGTATATCTTGTGCTTACTTTGGCTTGAAGAGATATAGTTGCACACACACACAACATGCATATCTCCTATTCTTGAATGTTGTGTTTATATTATGTGTGCATTGTGCTTTATTGTTTATTCAATGTCTCTTCTTGCATTAAATTGATTGCATCTTGTTTTATAAAATGCCATGACATGATAGGCATTAGGATGCATTCAATACCCACACTTGCACTTCATGTATGTTAGCTTTTAGTGTGGTGTAATTCGTTTCCCAAAGGATGTTCGGAAACGTCCGCGCGTGCACGTTGATGTGCTTTGTTTTGCGCGATGATCGCCGGTGGAGATGCCTTTGGCTTCTCCTTGGTTTCACCATTTTTGGTGAAACGGCGGTTAAGTTCGGCGGCCTGGCCGCCGTTCGAAACCGCCGAATGAGACCTGATTGAAATATTTCTCTCGGGTCCAAAACGGCGGTTGGATCGGCGGTTTCGAAACCGCCGAAAGAAGTCGCCAAAGTTCCCCTGTTCCACTCGGGAGCCATTCGGCGGTTCAATTCGGCGGCCTGGCCGCCGAATGAAACCGTCGATCGTGCGATTTCAGGGGCAAAATTGTCTTTTCACTTGCCCTGTTCTTGATGTCTATAAATATCACACTTTCTCATTATCTGATCATGTTCTTTGACTCTTAAGAACCCTAATCTTCAAAGATAGATTTTGAGAGAAAATCAAATCAAGAACTCAACTTTAACCACTCAAATCAAACCCCTTTTGCATCAAATTTCATATTGCATCTCCTATGTCTATATAGAGTGCATCCATGTATGGGTTTGCATCATCACAACTTGCTTGGTAAGATTTTGATTAATTTCATCTTATTGTAGTATTTTAAATACCAAGCCATCTCTTTTAAATTACTTGTATGTTTTAGATCATATGCTAAATACAAGAAAAGAGATTATTTGTGATGAATTGATTGAGTGTTGTTTGTGATAGCTAATTAGGTTTTTAATTAATCTTGATTAGCTAAGCTATTTGACATGTCATTTAGCTATTGATATCTAGGGTTGATTTAAATTGAATATATCATCATCCTAGATAAGCATTTAGAGTACCCTAGCTCTTATTGCATTAATTGAATATTCATACATATTCACATAGGGTTGTGCATCTCTTTTGAGAGATTGAAGTCTTAGTCTAGGGTTGCTATTACAGGCCCGCTGGGTAGTAGTGGTGGGTTATAGACCGGGATTGGCTGTAAACATCATTACAAGTAGTGACTTCGAGGATCAAGCAAATTGGACTAGAGCCGCTATAAAAGGCCCGCGTGGTAGATTAGAGGGTGCTCTCGCCAAGAGTAGTGTATCAGGGGATATCACTAGGGATTGAACCAAGAGTGGCGATTGGTAGTGTCCATAGCCTGAGGTTATCTAGGGTGAGGGTCCGAGAATCACTTGAGGGTGTAACCGTCTTTTCATATAGTGGATTTCGAGGTTCGAGTGTGGCGCACTTACCAGCCCGTGGTTTTTCCCTGTTGAGGGTTTCCACGTAAACATCAAGTGTCATTTATTATTTCCGCATCTTATTACACTTGTATGTATTGTTGACTTGCTAGGGGTATTTTCGTAAAATTGACATGCACGCGAAAATTGGGTAATAATTAGATAAAATCTATTCACCCCCCCTCTAGCTATATATTGATAAACACACCGAGCATTAATTAAGAACTTTCAGTGTTACTCTTCCTCTTCAGCCTTTCATTACTTGGTTCTTAGCTGAGGCTCAGCTTGCCCTGGCACAGCTAACTCCGAACAGCTATCAGATTTTGATGTGCATGTGGCACATGTGGCATAAGATGAAACGGCCACCTCCCACCCCTCGCGAAATTAGGCATTTTTATTCGTTGAGGCCTCTAGGGAAATCCAGGGTTTATTTCCTTCTTTCGACCCAGCCCAAGAACTGGATACCAAAAGACGTGATGGTCAAGGGTGAAGTCGAACTGGCCGCAGACGAGAAGATGAAAGGATTTGTTTGGGGCTTCCCTTCTTCAAATAAATTCTGGAAGAACAGTTGGTTCTTTGTGGGTAAACGCTGGGGCCAATCGATTAGCTTCGATCTTAATAGTACTCGGGTGACACGCAAGGTCCCTCGGTACTTTTGCTCGCCCGACAAATGGAATCATACGACTCCTTATTTTATTGACGAGGAGCTTAAAACTCTGGCCCGGGTGGCTGTTCATCCTTTGGAGAAGAGGGGGAAACCTTATCTCTTCGACGTAGAGAAGATGATTAGGGCTCGCCTTTTTCCTGAGATTACTGCACGCCGACGACGCTATAAGTTTTCATAGAACTTTAATGATTGCTCTCTTTCCTAGTCGGCTTACTAACTTGAAAATCTCTTTTAGTGTTCGATGTAGATATCGTTTGTGATGCTCAGGCGCGCCGGATGAAGGGTATTGTGGAGGCTAGCCGAAAAGAGGCTATTCGTCAGCGGGATGCTGGGATAGCCCCTCCACAATTTGATTCTGACAAAAGTTCTCCCGAGGATCTTCCCGAGGAAGATAGTGAAGGGAATGTGCCTGATTATACGCCCGAGGAGACTCATGGTTAGGAAATAGAGACGTTCTTGGCCGAAGATATGGGCGATCCAGGGGACCTTGCTGCAGACAAGGCTGCTGCTGAAAAGGGCAACCAGGCGGGCACTTCTTCATCTAAGGGGAAAGAAAAGGTTGGGGAATCTTCTGAGCCAGCGGCTTTTTCCTGCGGGACTCACTCTCTCCACCCTGTTGCGAACGAGCCGAGTGCTACATTCCAGGGTGCTGAAACTGCAAGGGAGCATCCAAGTGTGATGGCTCCGGAGATTCTGACTCTTGCTGAGTCGAACTTTACGCCTCCTGCAGGTGGTGGTGCTGAAATAAGGCATCCCGACCTGGATTCTGAGGACCCTGCTGCTGACTTGAATACTCGTGGGAGGCAATCTAGAAAGAGAAAAGCCTCATTTTCACCTGGTCGCCCTACCCCTAAGATCCCCCGGGTGGTTGCATATATCGATTCATCTTCGGGTGATGAGGGGGAAGCTGAGGTTGGGAGAACAATGATTGGGACTCCTCCACGGGATCGGGATCAGGTCCAGGTCAAGGTCAATGCCGGTGGTTCTACCGACTATCCTTAGGCGACATCAACTGCGGGGCTCCCAGATGCTAATGTTGGTGGCTTGGGCCCATCGACCCAAGTTGGCGAACCTACCCCCGAGACTATGCTGAGGGCCATGGCTTCAGGCCGGTCTTACATAGGGGGGACAACTGGAGTCACTTCAGGGTCGGCCCTTCAGCAAGCCGTTTGCATAACTTTTTCAATAGTGCCTCCTATGTAAGTTTGCTTTTAGATCAGTTTCCTCGTTCTATGGTTTCGTCTTCTCACTTTTCATTTTATTGCATAACCTGACTGCAGATGGTGGCTGAGATGTCAGAGGCTTGCCAGGCCGGTGAAGCCCAGGCAGAAAGAATAAGGCGGCTAGAGGCCCAACTAAAGGAGAGCGAAGATCGCTGCGCACGGGTTGAGCTGGCTTGTCAGGAATGGGCCAAGTCAGATCAGGTGCTCCTGGATCAATGTTTGGCGCATCAAATGGAGGCTGAACAAAAAGCGTCTTTCGCTGCTGAAGAGGTCAAGACTTTGCAAGATCAATTATCATCTTCTCAGGATGCTCTGCTCCTGGCCGATCAGAACGCTGAAGACGCTAAATCATCTTATGAGCACCGAATCGAAGACTTGGAGCGTCAGGCCTTGACAGTCAAGTCCTTGTCAAAGGAAGCTAGGCTGGAGTTTGAGATACAGGGGGTCGATCATTTTAAAAGATCTCCGGCCTATGATGCTTCGCTTCTCCGGGAGTTCCAACGGGGGATGGTCTCGGCTGGGGAGTTCTTCAAGATGAAGAATAGGGCAATTGACCGGGCTAGGGCCAACTGGAGCCTTTCAATTAAGAAGCATATGGATATGTCTCTAGAGTCTCTTCGGATCCAGATGAAAGAGTGGCTAGCATATTGCCGGAGTAAAGGTAAAGTGCCACATCCCATGCATCTGGAGGTTCCCACTGCCGATTCCTTCTCTACTTTTCACGCTTGTCAGAAAGCGGGGATTGACGGTGAGAATCCTGACGTTGGGCTCGTCCCTAGGACTGACTACAGTGCTTGGATGGATGATGAAGAAGAAGAAGATGTGATCGTGTGGCCCTTTGATGATAGCCTCCTGAGTGAGTATGTAATGGAGCCTGACCCGAGCGTCACAACCGCCAGCACCATCTTCTTGATCTTTTATTTGGTTATTTTTGTAATAATCTTTGTATTCACCTCTACTCATATCTATATGAATCTTTATTCTTATGTTGTTTCGCTGTTTCTAACTCCCTACATGATAAACACATAAATGGGATGAACTAAACCTGTATTGAGTATAATTTATTTAATAGCCTGTATTTTGCTGTCTCTGATCTTAAGGATTTTCGGAACCCTTTACTCCAGCCGAGTATCTCATTTACTAGCGTTTGTGAATTTGAGCCGAGTATCTTATTAACTGGTAATCAATTATTTCAACCGAGTATCTTATTTAACTGGCGTTCGTGAATTTGAGCCAAGTATCTTATTAACTGGCAATCAATTAATACAGCCTCATGTTTGAAGTTACTTTGCCCTAGCATTACGTCGAGGCTCACCACAACCATACGCCAAGGCCCTTGCACATGTCACCTAGGACATCTCCCGGTTTTGTCTGTGCAAGGTTTCACCTAATCGTTGGGGTATGTGTACTGGCCAACACAGCTGTGCATCTCACCAGTCGTTCTGGCGGTGCTTCCGAGCAGTTTTCCAGTTATCCTGGTGCCTCGGATTTGCCTTTTTGCTAAGAGGTGCGTTTGTACCGTCTTAACTAGGCCGGCACGCTACTTCAGCTTTTTTCGCCCTTCAGGCACTATTCGTCCGCTCTCTCGTGGCTTCATAGCGCTCGAATTTTTTTCTTTTTCAATTTTTATTTGGTCGGCTTCTGAGTGGCCGCCATTCCCTTCTGACAGTGTATTCATTGTCTTCAGCAAATAATCTTTTTATTAGCAACTGAACTTTCAAATGATTAAAATGATAATTTGAAAACTAAAATATGACAAAATGCGAAATTTGAAACTAACTAAAGCAAAAGGTGGGGATAGGTTCCTTTTTAAGGATAGAAGATTTTAAGGTACCGTGCATTGCATGGTCGAGGCACCAGGCTACCCTCTGATAGGGCTATCATGTAAGCTCCATGTCCAGCGACTCCTTTAATGATGTATGGTCCCTCCCATTTGTCAGCGAGAGATCCTGCTGATTTATCTTTGGTGTTTGGGGATACCCTTCTTAGCACCAAATCTCCGAGTTGGAATTTACGCATGCGAACGTGAGAATTGTAATATCTCGTAGCCCTTTGCTGGTACGCTGCATTCCTTACTTATGCTGCGTCTCTGATTTCTTCCAGTTCATTTAAGTTCTGCTGCAACATGTTGACATTGTGCTTTAAGCTGTATAACCGAACCCTGGGAGAGGTGAAAGTTGTTTCTGCCGGGATAACAGCCTCCATTCCAAATGCTAATGCGAAAGGAGTTTCCCCTAGTTGTTCGGTATGCCCATAGTACATCAGGCAACTTGTCCGCCTAGCGACCCTTCCTTGCCTCTAGCTTCGCTTTCAGTGTGTGCTTGATCACTTTGTTTACTGCCTCTGTCTGACCATTGGTTTGAGGATGGGCGGGAGTTGTGTAATAATTTGCGATTTTGTATTCTTTGCACATCTCCCTGAATTTACTGTTATCAAATTGGGTCCCGTTGTTAGTTATGATGATGCTCGGAATCCCGAACCTGTATATTATGTTCTTCTTGACGAAGTTGGTGGTGTTTGCCTCAGTGATATGCACGAGTGCCTCTGCTTCTGCCCATTTGGTAAAGTAGTCCACTACCACAATAGCAAGCTTCACATCTCCCTTTGTTCCTGTGGGCATTGGTCCTATTAGATCGAGGCCTCACATGGCCAAAGGCCAAGGTGAGGTTAGGCTTCTGAGTAATTCTAGGGGTTGTCGAATGTCGTTTGCTATTCTTTGGTATGTTTCACAACTCTTCGCGAATCGCTGTGCCTCTGCGAACAAAGTTGGCAAGTAGAATCCTTGTCTAAGTACCTTGTGTGCTAGGCTCTTACCCCTAGTATAGTTCCCGCATACTCCACTGTGAACATCCTTTAGGATCTTTTTGGTTTCTTCGCCGGCAACACACCTTTGCAGTACTTTTGAGAACCCTCTCCTGTATAATTCTCCCCTCAGAATTGTGTACTGGGTTGACCTGTATTTGATGCGTTTAGCTTCCACAGCATCTTCTGGTAACATGTTTTCCTCCAAGTACTTTCTGAGCTGGGTTGTCCAGTCGCCTGGGCCTGGTCGGATCTCTGCTATCATGACTTCCTCAGATTCTGCTGTACTCGGCTTAGTCAGGTGTGCCATCGGTATTGCTTTAGACCTGATACTCATGGTGGCTGAAGCTAATTTGGACAAGGCATCTGCTTTTTCGTTCTCTTCCCGAGGGATCTGAAAGATTTTGTACATCTGGACTTTTCTGAGCAATCTTTTTGCAATGTCCAAGCTATCATGTGCTCCTCCCTCGCCTAGTATTCGTCCAGTACCTGGTTAATCACAACCTGTGAGTCGCTATAAATTTTCAACTCATCTGCTCCCAATGCTATACAGACCCTCAAGCCGGCCAACAAAGCTTCATACTCTGCTTGATTGTTGGTTGCTTTGAAATCGAACCTCATGGCACACTCCACAGCGTCTCCTTCCGGGGTTGTTATAACTATTTCCGCCCCATTACCATGTGTGTTTGATGATCCGTCTACATGCAACTTCCATTGGAACCCACTCGCCTGTTCATCTTCTATCATCCTTCTTACCTCGGCATCCAGCTCGGTGAATTCCGCTATAAAATCTGACACCGCCTGCCCTTTGATTACTGCTTTTGACGTGTACCTGATGTCAAATTCGCTGAGTTCTACTGCCCACTTGGTCAATCTTCCTGACAGCTCTGGCTTTTGGAGGATGAGTTTCAACGGGCAGTCCGTGTATACTTCTATTGCATGTGCTTGAAAATATGGCCTTAATTTCCTAGCTGCCGTGATCAGGGCTAGCGTTACTTTCTCAGCTGGCGAATACCTGGTTTCTGCCGGTAGCAATGCCTTGCTGGTGTAGTACATCGGTCTTTGTACTCCTTCCTCTAACCGAATCAGTATCGAACTTGTCGCCACTTCTGTAACCGAGAGGTACACGTATAGTGTTTCTCTAACCACCAATTTTGAAAGAATGGGTGCTCGTCCTAAATACTCTTTCAACTTCTGAAAGGTTGTTTCACATTCTTCGCTCCATTCGAGCCCTTTTCCCTTTTCCCTTTTCCCTTTTCCCTTTTCCCTTTTTTATTGCTTTGAAGAATGGGGCGCACTTGTCTGTTGATCTCGCTATGAACCGGTTGAGTGATGCAAGACATCCCGTCAGCCTCTGCACATCCTTCAATGTCTTTGGTGAAGCCATTTCTTCTAATGCTTTAATCTTCTCGGGATTTACCTCAATTCCTCTTTGGTGTACCTAAAAACCTAAAAACCTTCCTGACAGTACCCCGAACACACACTTACTTGGGTTGAGCTTCATCCTGTACCTTCTCAGGACATCAAAGGTTTCCTTTAAATCTTCTGAATGTTTTTCCACCGTGATGCTTTTGGTCAACATGTCATCCACATAGACCTCTATGTTTCTCCTAATCTGCAGAGTGAATATTCTATTTACCAACCTCTGGTACGTTGCCCCAGCGTTCTTTAGTCCGAACGGCATCACTTTGTAACAATACAATCCTTGATCCGTGGTGAAATCTATTTTTTCTTCATCTGCCTTGTTCATCCGGATCTGATTTTATCCCGAGTAAGCATCCATGAAACTCAGTAGTTTGTGTCCTGCTGTCGTATCTACCAACTGGTCGATCCTCGGCAGTGGGAAGTTATCTTTCAGACAAGCTTTGTTTAAATCCGTGAAGTCTACACACATCCTCCATTGATTGTTCTTCTTTTTGATTAATACTACATTGGCCACCCACTCTGGGTATTTGACTTCCCTTATTGATCCTGCTGAAAGTAATTTCTCCACCTCTTTCTTGATTGCGATGCTTCTCTCTGGGTTGAACAATCGTCTCTTTTGTACCACTGGGCGGAACTCCGAGTCGATGGAGAGATAATGCGATATCACCTTTGTATCTATCCCGGGCATGTCTTTATGACTCCAAGCGAACACATCCCGGTAATCCCTCAATAATGTGATAAGTTTGGCTTTGATGTACCCACTTAGGCTTGCTCATATCTTTACTGTTCTACTCGGCTCTTCTGGGTCTAATATCAATTCTTCGGTCGGCTCATCTTTTTTGGCTTTAGGCTCTTCTCTAGGGTCTAGTTCAAATTCCTTCGGTGCCTCTGCTTGCTCCTCAGGTTCATTGGCTTGCTCGGCTGATATAGTGTATAATTGGTGTACCTCCCTATCCTTGTAAACGAGCAGATTCGCCCTTCGCGCCATCTCTTGTGATCCTTTGACCACACCTACCCCATACTCAGTTGAGAACTTCATCATGAGGGCATACGTTGCCGTCACTGCCTTAGCTTTATTCAGGAATGGTCGGCCAAGCAGGGCGTTGTATGGCCAATTCTTTGTATCTACAACCACAAAATCGAGTAATACCGTCTTCTGACAAGGGGCTTTCCCAATCTTCACTGATAGTTTTACTGTGCCGAGTGACCTTACCTCTGCCCCACCAAACCCTCTGAGTGGGGTATGAAAGGGCTGCAGGTCCTTTCTGTCTAATCTTAACTGATCGTACACCTCTGCACCTGAGGGCGGCCATCAATGCGCGCAGAAGCTGCTGCGAATACTCCCACTGCACCTGCTGCTGCGACTACTGCGGTGACTCCTGCGACTACTCCTGCCGCAGCTACCCCCAATCGTAAGGGTAAAGAAAAGGTTGGTGCTTCAGGGGGAGTCAGTGATATTCCTACTTTTGACGCTGATGTCCCTGAGGTTCCTCTCGATCCAACAAGCGATCTTGCCCCTAGAACTGGAGAGGAAAACGCCCAGCAGGGAGCACACCTGAACATGCTGCACGGCCCTTAAAGCGGGCGTCAAGGGTCGTGTAATACGTTGTTTCTTCAGATGAGGAGGTCGCTGAAGAGCCTATGATCGCTGAGACTCCCACTGAAACTGCTGCCCCCGGGGCTTCTGCCGAGGAACCAGTCTTAGCTGAGTCTCCTCTTCCGGAGGGGGTAAACAATTTTGGCGCTCCTACCATTTCCCCAACTGGTGCGACTCCTCTTCCAGCGGCCGTGAATGAGCCAGATACTTCTTTTGTTGGTCAGCCTGGGTCATCTGGTCGACAAGGGCCAGCTGATAGACCGGGATCGTCCAGACAGGATGGGGCTTCTGCATCCGGTTCTGGTGTTGCTCACGGAGATCCTCCCACTGATCCAACTGAAGCTGGTAAGGGAGTTGAGTCTGTCTCCCTCTCGGATTTCACGGTTGCTGAGATTTGTTCTCATATAATGAACAACGATGTTTATGTTGGTGAGAGTTGGGAGCAGATGAAGAAGGGATCCTGCAACAGGAAAATGGAGTTCTTTTTCAACTGCCATACTCTGGTGAGCCTCTCGCTGTACTTGTGTATTTTTGTTTTACGCGTTTCCTGACTTCTGTTTTTCTCTCCTTTTCAGATGCTGTCTGAGTTGGCTGATAACAATAGGCGAGGAAATTATTTGTCGAGGGATTTGAGGCGCCTGCGAGAACAAGCCTCTCTTTTGGAAGCTGAGAAGCTTTTGGCTGAGGAAAACCACGTTCAGCAGCTTGCACAGCTAAGAGAATCGGCAGATGGGCACCTTTCGGCTCAACTGGCTACTGAAGAGAAACTAGGTGCTGCTGAGGAGGAAATCCGTTTGCTGCGAGAGCAACTCTCTGCTAATCAAGAATCACTCGCAGCACGTTTTGAGACTGAGCGACTAGTTGAGGAGGCGAAGGAAAAAGCAGAGCGTGAGGCTTTGGACTTGCGCAACCAGTTAGCCTCACATGAACTTATTTTGAATGACCTCAAGGCTGTGTTGGAGGTTGAAGCGGTTGACCGTTTCAAGAGATCCCCTGCCTATGATGCGCTTTTATTGCGTGAGTTTGAGAAAGGCATGAGGCAGGCAAAAAAGTTCTTCGCCATGAAGGATCATTCGAACGAAAAAGCTTTGAAGCGCTTCGACAGGTCTCTTCAGCAGCACATGGCCACCGGTGTGGACTCAATTAAAGAGCAGATAACACGATGGAGAGCCCACTGCCGTTATAATATGACTGAACCTCATCCCATGCATTTGGAGATCCCCAGTAAGCGTGCCTTCAATACTTACTACTCGGGTCGGAAAGGCAGTTTTTCTGGTTCTGGCGCTGAACCTGACTTGGGTCCTGTTGCTGGAAGGAACTACGAACCGTTTATGCCAGAAGGGGATGAGGAAGTCACCTGGCCTTCAGAAAAAGAGATGGAGGATGAGGAAGACAGCGAGGGTCCTCCTGCAACTAGTTGAGCTTTAGGTCTTTCTTTACTGTCTAGGACTGTAGGTTTTTATTTCTCTTGTTCCTCCAACTGTAAATGACAGAAGTTATAAAATTCTTTTATTTTTTGTTCAGCTGCCTTTGCTGTATTTTTGGCATACTCAGTGCTTGTCAGGACGTATCCGACCATGCACCAAGTTTTTAAGCATATTTTATACCTCTATTCAGCTGCCTTTGCTGTATTTTTGGCATACTCAGTGCTTGTCAGGACGTATCCGACCATGCACCAAGTTTTTTAGCATATCTTATATTTTTTATTCAGCTGCCATTGCTGTATTTTGGCGTACTCAGTGTTTGTCAGGATTTATCCGACCATGCACCGAGTTTTTAATATACTTTTTGTTTGTTCAGCTGCCATTGCTGAGTTTTGGCTTTTTATTGGGACGTCTCCCCCTGTTGTTTTTAGTTGGCTCACTCGTTCATAGGGATTCTGTTTTCCCGTGATGGCGATTGCCAATCTCTATAACTTTAGATGTCATTCTTCACTAGCTCTTGCTGCAGCGAGCATAAAACTCATCTTTATGTGATGATAGCAATGTGTGATGGCGAATGCCCTTTTGTATTTGGCGTATAAAATCGATAATTTCTTCAGTAATAAATTACTCTTTATTGAATACTTCCTGCAACTTTGTTAATACTGTCATAAAGAAAATGCTAAAACGAAAACTATTCTAAGTAAAAAATAAAAGGCTCACAGAAAATCCTTAACTTAACCCCCAATTTAAGGATAATATGTCTTCAAGTACTGTGCATTGCATGGACGGGGTAGTTCGCCGAAACCTTCTCGAGTGATGCGATATGCCCCGTGGCCAGCTATGCCTGTAATCTGATAAGGCCCTTCCCATTTGTCCACGAGTGACCCTGCAGCTTTGTCTTTTGTTCCTGGGTTCACCCTTTTCAGCACTAAGTCGCCCAGCGAGAACCTTCTTTCACGCACATGTGAGTTGTAATATCTAGCTACCCTCTGTTGGTACGCAGCATTCCTTATTTGCGCGCGCTCTCTTCTTTCTTCTAACTCATCTAGGCCGCACTTTAGCATATCAATGTTGATTTCTGGCTGAAAAAGTTGTACCCTAGGTGAAGAAAAAGATGTTTCCACGGGGATGACAGCCTCAGCTCCATACGACATGGAATATGGGGTCTCGCCTGTCGAACTCCTTTCCGTGGTTTGGTATGCCCAAAGTACCTGTGGTAATTCATCTCCCCAGCTACCCTCTTTTGCTGCCAATTTAGCCTTTAAGTTATGTTTTATGATTTTGTTCACTGCCTCAGTCTGGCCATTTGTGTGTGGATGTGCTGGAGAGGCATAGTAGTTGTTGATGCCATACTTATCACATAGCTCCCTGAATTTCTGGCCATCGAATTGGGTCCCATTGTCTGTGATGATGGTATTTGGTATCCCGAATCTATACATGATGTTTTTCTTCACAAAGCTTATGGTGTTTGCTTCTGTTATGTGTACCAACGGCTCAGCCTCTACCCATTTTGTAAAATAATCCACTGCTACTATGGCATGTTTCGCTCCTCCAGTTGCTATTGGCATTGGGCCAATCAAGTCAATTCCCCACATGGCGAATGGCCAAGGCGAGGTAATACTTTGCAAGAGTTCAGGTGGCTATCGGATGTTATTGGAAATCTTCTGACACGCTTCACATCTCGCTGCCACCCTTTTGGAGTCGGCGAACAGTGTTGGCCAGTAAAAACCCTGCCTTAATGTTTTGTGGGCTAGGCTGGCACCCCCTGCGTGGTTCCCACAATTTCCGCTGTGTATGCTTCTCAGGATACCTTCTGTTTCTTCAGGTCCGACACATCTCTGCAGCGCCCTCGAGTACCCCCTTTTGTACAGTTCTCCATTGAGTACTGAGTATCTTGTAGCTTTGTACTTCAGCCGCTTTGCTTCTAATGGGTCACTTGGAAGTATATCATTAACGAGATATTCTTTGATTGGTGTGATCCAGCTGTCCCTTTCGCCAAAGACTGCCCCGACTTCCTTTGTTTTAACTATACTCGGCTGTGATAGGTGGATCATAGAGATATTTTTGGGCTAGGTGTTGATTGTGGCAGATGCCAACTTGGCTAAGGCATCAGCCTTTTCATTTTCTTCTCGGGGGATGTGAACAATCCTGTATTCTTTAAATCTTTCTAAAAGTTCCTTTGCTAATTCCAGGTAGGTGATCATGCTTTCATCTCTCGCCTGGTACTCGTCTAACACCTGATTGACCACGACTTGAGAGTCACTGAATATTTCTACCTCATATGCTCCTAGGATTGTGCAAACTTTCAATCCTGCTGAAACAAATTATAGCACGGTGTGTATAAAGTTATCTAGAGGGGGGGGTGAATAGATTTTACGCTTTTTACCCAATTTTTCGTGTTAGTCAAAATTACGAAAATACCCTCAAGATAATATAAACAAGCAAGTGTAATATGGTGCGGAAATTAAAACAACACTTGGTTTTTACGTGGAAACCCTCACGGGAAAAACCATGGGCTATGTACGTAAGCCACACTCGAACCTCGAATCCACTAAATGTGCAAACGATTACAACCTAATCCCGGAAGTAATCACACACCTACCTAATCCCGGTATGAGTGAACCTAGTCCAATTTGCTTGCGTTCTAAGCAACCTAATCCCGGAAGCTACACACAAGACTTACTATCTCTATGAAGAGAATACAACCCTAAGTGAATATATGTGAATATCCAAAATGCAACATAGAGCAAGGGAACCCTATATGCTTATCTAAGATGATTAATATGCAATTAAGAACAATCCTAGATATCAAAACTAAATGACATGTCAATTAGTTTAGCTAATCAATATTAAGCACAAAACCTAATATGCAAGCACAATATAACTTCTCAAACATACATCATACTCATCTCAATATTGTATCCAAAGCATACAAAATAACAAACAAGTAATTAATTGAGATTGCTAGATAAGAGAAACACAAAACATGTAAGATATTAGTGAAAAGCTTACCAAGCAAAGTATGATGAAGATTCCATGCTAGATGACATCTAGATGATCTAAGATGATGCTAGATGATGATTAATGATCATGAAAAAGTGTTTGAGAATCAAGAATTGAGTTCTTGGAATTTTTCTTCTCTTTGAAAAATATCCTAAGTATGAATTCTGAATATCAACTCTCTTAATTGACCTAAAGTCAAAGTGGCATATATATAGGGGGCCAAATCAAAGTGAGGTCGTTTAAGTAAGTTTCAAAGAAACGCGCTGATCGGCGGTTTCATTCGGCGACCAGGCCGCCGTTCATGACCGCCGAATTGAGCTCGTGAAGAACAGAGCATAAACGGCGGTTCATTCGGCGGTTTCGTGATTGCCGATTCCAACCGCCGAAACAGAATAGAGAGATCAAAATCAACCAGGTATGAACGGCGGTTTCGAACGGCGGTTTCATTCCCGCCGTTTCAACCGCCGAATTAGACTGAGAGATAAATCAATCAAGTCTTGAAACGGCGGTCGTGACCGCCGATCTTAACCGCAGAAATGCTTCAGACCAATCTGGACTGAAACGGCGGTTTCAGTCAGCGGCCAGGCCGCCGATCATAACCGCCGATCACCTAGATAGGTGAAAACCAAGGAGAAGCCAAGGGCATTCTCCAAAGGCGGTCCTCGCGCTAAACCAAGCACATTCTTGTGCATGCGCGGACGTTTCCGAAAGTTATCGGGAAACGAATTACACAACAACATGACACAATTACACACAACAAAACATAATAAATAAGTGCAAGTGTGAAATGTGACAAATGAAGAGAATGCACACATATGCAATGAATGTTAAGTGTGTGTGTGCAACTAATCTCTTCAAAGAAAAGTAAGCACATAGAAATTTACCTTCAGTGCTTATCAACACGAGGTCTTCAAAGGGCTTCGAACAATAAGACCGATACTTAGGCTACCCTTACAAAGAACCCCCACATATGGTTTGATCACGAAATAAGCCAATTATAAACAACGGGAATCCTTACAATCTCCCTCTTTGGCTATTTCGTGACAAAACCATCACTCACAATGATTCCTCACAAAAAAAATAGAAACTACGGGACTATAATGATATTCTACATTACAAATAGATAAGCTAATGCAACTTGAAGTCTTCAATCCTCTTGTAGAATAATCAATCCCTGAAAAGAGTTTCTAACATTTCTAATACAAGAAAAGTGTGAGATTAATCATGTGAGAACAATATCAAGCATTTGCATTTTTAGAATTTAGGCACAACATTACCAAATGTATGCAATGTATGATAAATGCAATGCTCCCCCTTAACGGGTTACTCCCCCTCAATGTATGTTCTCCCCAAAGTGTACAATAACTTCTATATTTTGCACCTCCCCTTACCATATCCTACTCTCCCTTTTTGTCATGATATAGGCAAAGGAGTAGTCCCCAACCGGGTCACTCATAGCAACGAGAGATAGAAGCATGCAAGATTTGCATATACATATAAGTCACTTTATGCACTTCAATTAATTTGAGAGAAACAAGGAGATTTATTTTGAGAAAATGTGTGAATCCAACATGCTTTGCATACAAGACATATAACATTCAAGTCCAAAATACAATGGTATTTGGCAAAGCAAATGACAAAGGTTTCTAATAAGAATTCAAACCAATTTCACCAATGTCATGGGAAAAGCAAGGATATAGAGATTATTGATTTCAATTTAAGAGCAACGATATCCAACTTTATAAGCGAAACATGGCATGAGCGACTTTGCACCCTATTTGATTTTTCCGGATAAAATATCCGTATGATAGTAGCCATGTTCAACCAATAAAGAAAGAGAGACATTTGGAATATAAATTCCTTTGAACGGATACAAGATCATTTATTCATTTTGAGTCTCATAAGCTTTCACACAAGTTTTGCATTTTTAAGAATATGCAATCATCAATTCATGCTTTTCATGTGAGCATGTTATATGAATTTCATGCTTTTTCATTTGTCATTAGCATGTTATTAAAGAATCATCATGTCATGGAGATAATCATAGGTCATTCAAATCATACTTCCTATATACATCTCCTAGTCCAAAAATGCATGTTTGAACACAAATATGACATGGATTGTAAACAAGCAAGGTTCACACTTATTGAATTGAAAACATATATACATATGTACAACCAAGCTTACTCAAGCAATCAAAAGAAGAGGCATAAGATATTTCAAATTTTTTGCAAGATACAAGAATGCAAAATAGCTCTCTTTGCATGAGTTCCCCATATGGGGTCAATCATAGAACATCACTCCACAAGACATACCCCAATAGATCTACTAAGAGTTTTAAATCGAGTAGCATCTAAGGGTTTAGTAAATAGGTCCGCAAGTTGATCATTTGTACCTACATGTTCAAGTACTATGCATTTATTTTCAACAAGCTCTCTAATGAAGTGATGGCGGATGTCAATATGCTTAGTTCTAGAATGTTGCACCGGATTCTTGGAAATATTAATAGCACTCAAGTTATCACAAAAGAGAGTGAGAGTACCTTGGTTGAATCCGTAGTCTACTAGCATTTGCTTCATCCATAGGAGTTATGTGCATCCACTCCCCGCGGCTATGTACTCGGCCTCGGCCGTGGACAAGAAAATCGAGTTTTGCTTCTTGCAAAACCAAGACACCAAGTTGTTGCCTAGAAAGAAGCAACCGCCCGATGTGCTCTTCCTATCATCGCAATTTCCTGCCCAATCCGCATCACTAAAGCCTACAAGACTAGCATGAGTGTCAAAAGAGTACCAAATCCCATAGTTGGATGTCCCATTCATATAGCGAATGATTCTCTTTACGGAAGAGAGATGGGACTCCTTAGGATCCGCTTGGTACCTAGCACACACACCCATACTAAAGGAGATATCGGGCCTACTTGCGGTCAAATAAAGCAAGCTACCTATCATGCCACGATATAACGTTTGTTCCACACTTTTACCACTAGCATCCTTGCTTAGCTTCAAAGTGGTACTCATGGGTGTATCACAATGTTTGGCTTTTTTAAGACCAAACTTCTTCACTAGGTTTTTGGCATATTTTGCTTGGGTTATGAAAATCCCATCATCTAGTTGCCTAATTTGCAAACCTAGGAAGTAACTAAGCTCACCAACAAGACTCATCTCAAATTCATGAGACATAACATCAACAAATTGTTGGACCTTGGTGTTGTTGGTGGAGCCAAACACTATATCATCAACATATATTTGAGCTATGAAAAGCTCATCATTGTTTCTTTTGATGAATAGTGTGTTGTCAACACTACCACGTGTGTAGTCATTGTCAACAAGAAATTGAGTGAGGCGCTCATACCAAGCCCTCGGTGCTTGTTTCAACCCATATAGAGCCTTCTTGAGGCGATAGACATGGTTGGGGTGGTGAGCATCCACAAACCCCTTGGGTTGTTCAACAAACACTTCCTCTTGCAAGAAGCCATTGAGGAAGGCACTCTTGACATCCATTTGGTGCAATTTGAACTTGTGCACACAAGAAATGGACAAGAGAAGCCTAATAGACTCTAAACGGGCAACGGGAGCAAATGTCTCCTCAAAGTCGATACCCTCAATTTGAGAGTACCCTTATGCTACAAGTCTAGCCTTGTTCCGCACTATGTTGCCATCCTCATTTGATTTGTTCGTAAATATCCATTTAGTGCCTATGACATTAGTGGTCTTAGGCCTAGGAACTAGAGTCTAAACCTCATTCCTTTTGAATTGGTTTAGCTCTTCTTACATGGCAAGAACCCAAAATTCATCATTTAAGGCTTCTTCAACCTTTTTGGGTTCAATTTGAGAGGTGTAGCATGTGTAGCTAATAAGATTAGCAAGTTGACATCTAGTCCTAACACCCTCATTAACCTCTCCAATGATATCTTCTTTATCATGGAGTTTCCTAACCCATGGAGCGGGTTCTTTAGAGTCCAAGAGAGGAACTTTATCAATAGGTTGTGTGTCATCATTGTTGACAATAGATGTCCCAATATTAAGAGACAACACAACCTTTTCCAAAGGAGAAACATCACTAAAAATAACCTCATCCTCATGATCATTTGACTTGAGCCTAGTATCATCAAATACGACATTGGATGATTCCATAACACTTAGAGTCTTTAAATTGAAAACTCTATAGGCTCTACTATTCAAGGCATAGCCAATAAAAATACCTTCATCACTCTTAGCATCGAATTTGCCAAGTTGATCACGGTCATTCAAAATGTAGCATTTGCTTCCAAAAGTGTGGAAGTAGCTAACATTTGGCCTCTTGCCTTTCCATAACTCATAGGAGGTGTTTCTAGTACCGGGCCTTAGGAAAACTCTATTTCCTATATAGCAAGCCGTATTGATGGCTTCGGCCCATAGGTTCCTAGGGACATTGTTGCTAAGCAACATCACACGTGTCATCTCTTGAAGGACCCTATTTTTCCTCTCAACAACTCCATTTTGTTGAGGTGTCCTCGGAGCCGAAAACTTATGGGAGATGCCTAAACCATTACAAAAGGTTTCAAATGTAGCATTCTCAAATTCCCTCCCATCGTCACTTCTAATCCGTTTTATGCTTTTAATATTAGAGTTCATTTCATTTTGTATTTTATTACAAAGCATTTTAAACTTATCAAAAGTTTCGGATTTTTCTCTAAGAAAGTATGTCCATGTGAACCTAGAGAAATCATCAACACAAACAAAAATGTATCTCTTTCCAACTAAACTCTCGGTTTGCATAGGACCCATGAGATCCATGTGGAGAAGATCTAGGGGCTCCTTGGTGGAGAGATACTTGCCCTTTTTGTGCATGCTTTTGGTTTGTTTTCCTTGTTGGCAAGGTCCACAAATACCATTGGCTTTCTTCCCAAGCTTAGGGAGGCCACGCACACAATTGAACTTTCCAAGGGTTCTTAAATCACTAAAGTTCATGTGGCCAAGTCTTTCATGCCACAACTCTATTTGCTCATCCATGGACACATTTTTTGAGACAATTCTAGCTTCAAGACAATAGCAATTGTCGCTAGATCTCATACCTTTCAATAAGGTTTGTCCATCGGGCTTTAGGATCGAGCAATCATCTTTACAAAACAAGACGAAATATCCTTCATCACTTAGATGTGAAATGCTTATTAAATTGACTTTCAAGCCATCAACAAATAAAGCATCGGATAAGGAGAGTAATCCGGGAACGAAAATGGTTCCTTTCCCTATAACCTTCTTTTTGGATCCATCACCAAAAGTGACATATCCTCCTTCCTCCATAACAAGAGTCTCGAAGAAACTCTTGTTTCCCATCATGTGCCTAGAGCACCCACTATCTAAATACCAAAAATTAGAAGAATTTGCGTTCAAGGCTATTTGAGCAACATGGCAAACATTTTCATTCTTTCTAATCCACCTAGAAACAATCTTAGGTTTCTTAGTGGTCTTTGGTACATGGGCTCTAGACTTCCTCGGATCATGCATAATAATATTATCATTCCTAGGAACATGCATCATGGCTCTTTTTCTTTTTCTTCTCTATCATGCTTCTAGTTTTGCACATTTTTAAATATCGAAAGCAATGTGGTCTAATATGACCATCAAATCCACAAAAGTGACATATATGAGTAAAATAAGGAATCATACCTTGTCCTTGTCTTTGTGGATGAATGGGTTCAATCCATCTTCGTTGTTGAACCGGTCTAGGTTGCTTCCTAGCTTGAGGTTGCATGATAGGTCTCTTTCCTTTGTGAGCCAATTGTGGAGGAATGTTGGCTTGAGGGACCTTAGGGGGTTGAGCTTGAGTTTGCCTTCATGGCCCCATCTTCACTTGTGCATTTGAACATTGTCCTACTTCTAACTTCTTCCTAGGAATTTTAACATATGAAGTTTCTTCGTTCTTTAAACCCTTGACAAACACGGTCTTGTTAGAGGTTGAGATCTTCTTGTCATCTTCATACCCAAGACCCCTCTTGTCACATGGACTCTTTCCAACACCAAGCATATGGACAAGCTTCTTGGTGCTAGAATCCATCATAGTCATAGAATCTCTAACTTCTTCAAGCTCCCTCTTTAGACTTTCTTCATTCCTCCTAGATAAGACTAACTCCTCTCTTAGCTTATCTTCCATCTTCTTGAATTTTTCCACTTGTTCACCTAAGTGGTCATTATGAGATGCAAGCTCAAGATTTTCTTCTCTCAACATCTTGATCTTTCTTGTGCTCTTGATTGCTAAATCATTAAACTCGGCATGGCATTTAGCAAGCACCTCTTTCTCCACAAAACTACTTATAGAGTTAGACGAGGAATCACTTTCTTCTCCAGTTGAGTCATTTTCCTCTTGACTCATTTCCTCTTTCTCACTAGCACTTTTGCTTTTATGGGAGGAGGCAAAAGCTAGGAGATTAGCCATGAGCTCTTCATCACTTGAAGACTCATTTCCATTAATGGAGTCATCATTACTTCCACTCCAAGTGGCGGCCATCACTTTTCCCTTTTTCTTCTCATTGTGATTTGCACATTCGGGGGCAAAGTGACCTATGCCACCACACTCGAAACATCGGACCCCTTTCCTTTCGGTCCTTTCTTGCCTAGGTTCAAACTTTTTGAAAGAGCTCTTTTTCTTCAAATCTTGACCTTTTGATCCAAAGCCCTTTCTTCTAAACTTTATGTAAGGATTCCCATTGTTTTTTTAATTGGCTTATTTCGTGATCAAACCATATGTGGGGATTCTTTGTAAGGGTAGTTTAGATGTTGTTGTTATTGCTTAGGCCCTTTGAAGACCTCATTATTGACAAGCACCAAAGGTAATACTCTAAGTGCTTACTTGTCTTGAAGAGATAGTTGCACACACTCACAACTCATGCATATGTTTAATCTTTGTATGTTGTGTTTCTTTTTGTTGTGCATCAATGCCTATTTACATCTCTTCTTGCTTGTTATTATGATTGCATCTTGTGTTTATAACATCATAGCATTTAGGCTTTTAGGATGCATCTTAGTTTACCTTTGTTCCCCTTGCATGATTGCTTGTGGGGTTCAAAGTTGTGGGCTGTGCGCTGGTCCTCCTGCGCCTGTCGTCTAGCGCTGCTCACCGGCGCAAAACGCCTAATGGCGTGCCGCTGGTCGTGCGCTGGTCCACACCAGCGCAGATCGTCCAGTTCTCTATCACCGGTCGTGCGCTGGTCTACACCAGCGCAAGGCCACCAGCGCTGATCGCCCAGTATGGCTCCACTGGTCTGGCGCCTGTGTGAGCGCATGTCGTCCAGCGCCAAAGCAAAAATGTGCGTGTGCGCTGGTCCTGTGCCTGTCGTCCAGCGCAGGTCCACCAGCGCACAGAGCAATTTTCTGGCGCGTTTTCAAAACGACCTCACTTCACTTATGGCCTCTATATATATGCTAACTTGATTTTAGGTCATTTACAAGAGTTCTTATTCATGCTTCATACTTAGGATATTTTTCAAGAGAAGAAAAATACACAAAGAACTCATTTTTAATCACTCAAACACTTTTTCATGATCATCAATCATCATCTAGCATCATCTTAGATCATCTAGATGTCATCTTGCATGGAATCTTCATCATACTTTGCTTGGTAAGCTTTTCACTAATATCTTACATGTTTTGTGTTTCTCTTATCTAGCAATCTCAATTAATTACTTGTTTGTTATTTTGTATGCTTTGGATACAATATTGAGATGAGTATGATGTATGTTTGAGAAGTTGTATTGTGCTAGCATATTAGGTTTTGTGCTTAATATTGATTAGCTAAACTAATTGACATGTCATTTAGTTTTGATATCTAGGATTGTTCTTAATTGCATATTAATCATCTTAGATAAGCATATAGGGTTTCCCTTGCTCTATGTTGCATTTTGGATATTCACATATATTCACTTAGGGTTGTATTCTCTTTTAGAGAAAGTAAGTCTTGTGTGTAGCAACTGGGATTAGGTTGCTTAGATCGCAAGCAAATAGGACTAGGTTCACTCATACCGGGATTAGGTAGGTGTGTGATTACTTCCGGGATTAGGTTGTAATCGTTTGCACATTTAGTGGATTCGAGGTTCGAGTGTGGCTTACTTACATAGCCCGTGGTTTTTCCCGTGAGGGTTTCCATGTAAAAACCAAGTGTTGTTTTAATTTCCGCACCATATTACACTTGCTTGTTTATATTATCTTGAGGGCATTTTCATAATTTTGACTAACACGAAAAATTGGGTAAAAAGCGTAAAATCTATTCACCCCCCCCCCTCTAGATAGCTTTATACACACCGTGCTATAATAAGTTTCACTTTATAACCTTGTTGAACCTTTTTACAAACAAGGCAAGGTCTTCATCCGAGTCAACCTTCTTTGCCTCCTTTTCATCCTTGGAGGTTTTTATAGCAATTCCTTTTTGCTTTTTAGTGGGTGTGGAGATAGGCCCTTTCCTAGACTCATAAGCTAGAAGTCTCCCAATCACCTCACTCGGCTTCATATCCTTATATCCACTATTTTCTTCTAAAGCCGTCACCTTCTATTTAAACCTAACGGGTAGAGATCTCATAATCTTTTGCTTGATTCTCCTATCCGAATATGGATCACCAAGTTGATGGCTTTGGTTGACTATATCCATCAACTTGATCTCGAAGTCGTTGAAGCACTCAATCTCCTCCATCTTAAGCATCTCGAATTGAGCTTGGAGGACTTGAAGCTTAGAGTCCTTCACCACTTCGGTTCCCTCATGTGTAATCTCTAGGATGTCCCAAGCCTCCTTAGCTATCCTAGTATTTTGAATCAATTTATATTGATTTTCATCCATAGCACACAAGATGTCATGCATCGCCTTCCTATTCCACTTTGAAGCCTCAAACTCTTGCGCGTTCCATTGCGCCTTAGGCTTCAATACTTCTTCTCCTCCACCATCGGGAGTCATCTTGGGTAGATCATATCCGTCTTCCACCGCCATCCATGCACGGTCATGAATTTGGCATATGTAGGATTCCATCTTCCCTTTCCATTGGGAATAGTTCAATCCGGTAAGAAGTGGAGGCCTTGTGCTTGAAGCACCATCGTTGCCACCACCATTTCCACCGTTTCCACTCATAGTGTTTATGAATGAAAGCAATGAATGCAAATGTATGAATGATCAAAAATCACACAAAATGCAAAACACACCAAAATAAGCAAGTATCACCTATGTATGTCTAGGAACCTGCTCTGATACCAATTGAAACAAATTAGAACACGGTGTGTATAAAACTATCTAGAGGGGGGTGAATAGATTTTAAGCTTTTTACCCAATTTTTCGTGTTAGTCCAAATTACGAAATTACCCCTAAATAGATAAAGCAATAAATCAAGTATAAAATGCGGAAATTAAATAACACTTGATTTTTACGTGGAAACCCTCACGGGAAAAACCACGGGCTAGTAAGTAAGCCACACTCGAACCTCGAATCCACTAAATGTGTAAACGATTACAACCTAATCCCGGAAGTAATCACACACCTACCTAATCCCGGTATGAGTGAACCTAGTCCGATTACTTGCGAATTAAGCAACCTTATCCCGGTCACAACACAAGACTTAATTCTCTAAAAAGAGATTAACACCCTAAGTGAATATATGAATATTCAAATGCAACATAGAGCAAGGGAAACCCTATATGCTTATCTAAGATGATGAATATGCAATTAAAAACAATCCTAGATATTAAAGCTAAATGACATGTCAATTAGCATAGATAATCATAGATTAGAGAAACCTAGATATCTATCATAAAAACAACACTCAATCAAATCAACACAACAATCTCTATCTTGAATATTAGATTATAATCTAAGAACAATCAAGTAATAAAAGAGATGCCATAATAAATTAAACACTAATTATGTATGATAATAGTGAAAAACTTACCAAAGCAAGTGTGATGATGAAAGACCCATGCAAGCAAGCAAGCATCCTAGATATGCTAGAGAATGCTAGATGAACTTTGATGCAAATGGATTTTGGTTTGAGTGTTTAATGAGCAAACTTGATTGCTTTCTCTCTTAAAAATCTCTCTTTTGAAAGTAGGGTTCTTGATGATCAAAGAGTCACATTCAAAATAAGAGAAAGTGATGTATTTATAGGCATGAAAAACAGAGCATGTGAAAAGACAAGTTTGCCCCTGAAACGCACCTATCGGCGGTTTCAATCGGCGGCCAGGTCGCCGTTCATAACCGCCGAATTGGCCCGAGAGGAATAGGGGACCAACGGCGGTTTCATTCGGCGGTTTCATGACCGCCGATCCAACCGCCGAATCAAACCTGAGAATAAAAATCAATCAGGTATGAAAACGGTGGTTTCATACCTGACCGCCGTTTCAACCGCCGAATTAGGCCGAGAGATAAAATCAATCAGGTCTTAAACGGCGGTTTCGAACGGCGGTTTCGAACGGCGGTCGAAACAGCCGATCATAACCGTAGAATTGCTCTATACACTACTGGAAGCAAACGACAGTTTCATTCGGTGGCCCGGCCGCCGATCATAACCGCTGATCACCAATAAAGGTGAAAACCAAGGAGAAGCCAAGGGCATTCTCCGTAGGCGGTCCTCGCGCTAAACCAAGCACATTCTAGTGTATGTGCTGACGTTTCCGAAAACTATCGGGAAACGAATTACAAGACAACAAGACACAATTATACACAACAAAAAATAACACATAAGTGCAAGTGTGAAATGTGACAAGTTAAGAGAAAGCACACATATGCAATGTATGTTAAGTGTGTGTGTGCAACTAATCTCTTTAAAGAAAAGTAAGCACATAGAAATTTACCTTCGGTGCTTATCAAGACGAGATCTTCAAAGGGCTTGAGCAATAACGTCGATACCTAGGCTACCCTTACAAAGAACCCCCAACATGTGGTTTGTCCACGAAATGAGCCAATCAACAAATGGGAACCTTACACTTTCTCCTTTATTTGCGGGAAACTTGTTTGTTTCCTTGTTAAACTCTGGGCAGCCGCACCGTTGTTTATTGTGGGGATGCTGGTTACTGATTCTGCCCACGTGTTTGGGACATGAATGCTGGTGACTATCTTTTTTGTCTGAAACAAATTGTAGCACGGTGTGTATAAAACTATCTAGGGGGGGGGTGAATAGATTTTAAGCTTTTTACCCAATTTTTCGTGTTAGTCAAAATTACGAAATTACCCCTAAATAGATAAAGCAATAAATCAAGTATAAAATGCGGAAATTAAATAACACTTGATTTTTACGTGGAAACCCTCACGGGAAAAACCACGGGCTAGTAAGTAAGCCACACTCGAACCTCGAATCCACTAAATGTGTAAAACGATTACAACCTAATCCCGGAAGTAATCACATACCTACCTAATCCCAGTATGAGTGAACCTAGTCCAATTTGCTTGCGATCTAAGTAACCTAATCCCGGAAGCTACACACAAGACTTACTTTCTCAATGAAGAGAATAAAACCCTAAGTGAATATATGAATATTCAAATGCAACATAGAGCAAGGGAAACCCTATATGCTTATCTAAGATGATTAATATGCAATTAGAACAATCCTAGATATTAAAAACAAAATGACATGTTCAATCAAATAGTTTAGCTAATCAAGATTAAGCACAAAACCTAATTAGCTATCACAATACAACTTCTCAAACATACATCACACTAATCTCAATCTTGTATAAAAAGATATATGAAAATCATACAAGTAATAAATTGAGATTGCTTGTTAAGAAAAACACAAAATATGTAAGATATTAGTGAAAAGCTTACCAAGCAAAGTATGATGAAGAATCCATGCAAAGAGACATCTAGATGATCAAGGATGATGCTAGATGATGATTGATGATCATGAAAAAGTGTTTGAGTAAACTAAAAATGAGTTCTTTGGAATTTTTCTTCTCTTTGAAAAATATCTTAAGTATGGAATCTGAATATGAACTCTCCTTTTTTGACCTAAAGTCAAAGTGGCATATATATAGGAGGCCAAAACAAAGTGTGGTCATTTTGATAAGTTGGCTTGAAATTTGCCTTGGGCGCTGTACGTAGAGCGCTTCTGTACAGCGCCCCAACTCTGTTCTCTCGGGAAAACAGAGTGGCGCTGTATGTAGAGCGCTTTGTACAGCGCCTGTACAGCGACCCAATGATCGAGCCATTATATATATAGAAATTCCCCCTATTTCCGATACTTTTGATTGACTTTCGAGTAAATTCATAAAATTTATTGCTCGATGTTGATTGTACAGGTACTTTTTGTATTCTGGGTTGAAGAACGAAGAAATCTGGTGATTTTGGGCTAAAAGCGGTGAAAAGAGAGCATTTTGGGGCAAAACGGTAATTTGGCAAGAAAAGAAGAATTCTGCGGTTCAATTCGGCGGTCTGGCCGTCGTTTGAAACCGCCGTTTCATTCCAGAAGTGTCAGATGCATTCGGCGGCCACAGTTCAATAGCCGTTCCAACCGCCGATCAATTCCAGTAGGTCCATTTTCAATTCGGCGGTTTACATTCGACGGCCTGGCCGCCGATCACGTGCCACGTCAGCAGCACCGGGATTTCAACACTAACTCATGGGGCCACATATAAATATCCCCTTTTCTCCTTCTCTCTCAACTCTCCACCACCATTTTCATGAAACCCTAACCTCTCTAACCTCTCTCTAACCTTCCATTACCCAACATCTCACCATTAATTCATCCTCCACCATTCTTCCATCTCATCTTGGAAATTTATTGAAGAGAGAAGAGGAGATTCACCAAGGTCAAGGGAATCTCAAGCACATCAAGGAACAAGAAGACTTGTGAGGGCCATCATGGGTTTTCTCTACAACTTTGCTCTCTTTATTTATATTTCCACTATGTGTAACTAAACCCTTATATTGGGGAACTTATGTGATGGTCCTATGTATTTGAATTAGTCATGTATTTATAAAATCCTCTCTTGGTATATTTTCATTTCATTGCTTTGAAGTTGCCATTTTTACTTTACTAAGTTAATATTGGGGTTCAATTTAGCTTGTGGTAAAAATGGTTCACATATGAAGGTTGTGGTTTAGGGTTTGAATGGCTTTCAACTCACTCTCCAATCTTTAGCATATATGAAATTGAAAATTGATGCATGTATGTGTTATTTGGTACAAGACTGATCGAGCCATTACATATATAGAATTTCGCCCCCTATTTCCGATACTTTTGATTGACTTTCGAGTAAATTCATGAGATTTATGGCTCGATGTTGATTGTACAGGTACTTTTTGTATTCTGGGTTGAAGAACGAAGAAATCCGGTGATTTTGGGCTAAAAGCGGCGAAAGGAGAGCATTTGAGGGCAAAACAATCATTTGGCAAGAAAAGAGGAAATCGGCGGTTCAATTCGGCGGTCTGGCCGCCGTTTGAGACCGCCGTTTCATTCCAGAAGTGTCAGGTGCATTCGGCGGCCACAGTTCAACCGCCGATCAATTCCAGTAGGTCTATTTTCAATTCGGCGGTTTAAATTCGGCGGCCTGGCCGCCGTTTCTGGCCGCCGATCACGCGCCACGTCAGCAGCACCGGGATTTCACCACTAACTCATGAGGCCACATATAAATATCCCCTTTTCTCCTTCTCACACAAGACTCCTCCACCACTTTCATGAAACCCTAACCTCTCTAACCTCTCTCTAACCTTCCATTACCTAAATCTCACCATTAATTCATCCTCCACCATTCTTCCATCTCATCTTGGAAATTTATTGAAGATGAAAGTTATTAAAATACTCGAGGCGTGTTCAATATAAAGCTAGAGGGGGGGGTGAATAGATTTTAGCTATTATTACCCAATTTTCGCATGCAAGTCAATTTTACGAAAATGCCCCTACTAGTCAAAAATACATACAAGTGTAATATAGTGCGGAATTTAAATAACACTTGATGTATACGTGGAAACCCAACCACTGGGAAAAACCACGGGCTGTATAGTGCGCCACACTCGGAACTCGAAATCACTAATTGAAATGAAGTTTACAACCTATGTAGACCTCGTCTAACATTCCGGTCTGTAACCCCTCACTTCTACCCAGCGGGCCTTTATTAGCAACCCTATTCCAATTTGCTTGAGGCCTAAGCACTCTTAGCCTCAAGACTTACTTCTCTAAGAAGAGAAACAACCTATGTGAATATATATATGAATATTCAAATAACAAACAAGGCTAGGTAACCTTAGATGCTTATCTAGGATGATGATATAATCAATTTAATCAACCCTAGATATCAATTGCTAAATGACATGTCAAATAGCTTAGCTAATCAAGATTAATTAAAAACCTAATTAGCTATCACAAACAACACTCAATTAATTTTCATCACAAATAATCTCTAACTTGTATCTAGCATATAATCAAAAGCATACAAGTAATTAAAGAGATGTATTAATATGAAAAACACTAAAGTAATATGAAATTAGTGAAGAACATACCAAATAAGATGTGATGATTCAAAACCATGCATGGATCAATTCTATGAAGGCATAGAAGATCAAATATGAAATTTGATGCAAAAGGGAATTGATTTGAGTGTTTAAAGATAGGTTCTTGATTTGATTTTTTCTCAAAAATCTCTCTTGAAAGATTAGGGTTCTAATTGCTCAAGAAACTTATTCAGAGATTGAGAAAACAAGATATTTATAGACATCAAGAATTGGGCATGTGAAAAGACACTTTTGCCCCTGAAACGCACCGTTCGGCGGTTTCAATCGGCGGCCAGGCCGCCGATGACGACCGCTGAATTGAGCTCGTGAAGAACAGAGCATTAACGGCGGTTTCATTCGGCGGTTACGTGACCGCCGATCAAACCGCCGAATCAAACCCGAGAGATTAAAATCGATCAGGTATGAACGGCGGTTTCGAACGGCGGTCGTGACCGCCGATCTTGACCGCATAATTGCTTCAGACCAATCTGGACTTAAACGGCGGTTTCATTCGGCGGCCAGGCCGCCGATAATAACCGCCGATCACCAACAATGGTGAAAACCAAGGAGAAGCCAAGGGCATTCTCCATAGGCGGTCTTCGCGCGAAACCAAGCACTCATTAGTGCAAGCGCGGACGTTTCCGAACAATGTCGGGAAACGAATTATAAGGCACATATACACACAACAAGATATATCAACCAAAGTGCTAGTGTGTAAAGTGACATGTGAAGAGATGCACATAAAAATAAGCAAGTATGCAATCATAGCAAGAATGCTAAGTGAGTGTGTGCTACTAAATCTCTTCAAAGAAAAACAAGTACAAGAGATTATACCTTTGGCGTGCTTGAATCTTGAGGTCATGGAAGGGCCTTTGATCTTCAACACTAATCACTTAGACTACCCTTACATTCAAAACCCCAACATGTGGTTTGACCACGAAATAAGCCAATCAACAAAACGGGAATCCTTACAATCTCCCCCTTTGGCTATTTCGTGACAAAACCACCACTCACATTGATTCCTCACAACAAAAATAAACCTATGGGTCAATGAAGATTTTCTACAATACAAAGAGATATATAAAAATAAAACTTGAAGTCTTCAATCTCTTGTAGAACAATCATTCCCTGAAACAAGGTTTCTAAACTTTCCGAAACAAGTAAAAGTGAGATGAATCAAGTGAGGACATAAACAAGCATTTGCATTTCTAAGAAATTAAACACAACATCATGCAATGTATGATGAATGCAATGCTCCCCCTCAAAGGGTTACTCCCCCTCAATGTATATTCTCCCCAATGTGCACCAATTGCTACAACAATTTGCACCTCCCCTTACCACATTATACTCCCCCTTTTTGTCATGATATAGACAAAGGAGTAGTCCCCAACCGGGTCACTCAAGGCAAAGAGAGATAGTAGCATTCTAGTATATGCATAATCAATATAAGTCACTTTATGCAATCTCAATTAATCGGAGAGAAACGAGGAGTTTTATTAGATAAAATGTGTGAAACAAAATGCTTTGCATACAAGACATATTGCATTCAAGTCCAAAATACCATGGTATTTGGCAAAGCAAATGACAAAGGTTTCTAATAGGAATTCAAACCAATTTCACCATTGTCATGAGAGAAGCAAGGATATAGAAATTTCATTGATTTCAATTTAAGAACAACTATATCCAACTTTATAAGCTAAACATGTCATGAGCAACTTTGCACCCTATTTGATTTTTCCGGATAAGATATCCGTATGATAGTAGACATGTTCAACCAATAAAGAAAGAGAGACATTTGGATTGTAAAATCCTTGAATGGATACTAGATCCTTTTTCATTTGAGTCTCATTAGCTTTTTCACACAAGTTTTTGCATTTAAGAACGCAATTATCAATTCATGCTTATTCATTTGAGCATGTACATGAATTTCATGCTTTTCATAAGACATTAGCATGTTATTTAAGAATCATCATGTCATGGAGATAATCATAGGTCATTCAAATCATACTTCCTACATACATCTCCTAGTCCAAAATGCATGTTTGAACATAAATATGACATGGATTGTAAACAAGCAAGGTTCACACTTATTGAATTGAAAACATATATACATATGTGAAACCAAGCTTACTCAAGCAATCAACCAAGAAGCATAAGATTTTTCAAATTTTTTGCAAGTGACAAGAATGCAAAAATAGCTCTCTTTGCTTGAGTTCCCCATATGGGGTTAGTATCATCCTTCATTAATGAAGGGCATGAGGTCCTATGGACCTACCAAGTCCATTGGACTTAGTTGAACCTATTTGAGACTTGTTAGTCTCGTAGCAAGCGGGTTCATTTTTCCTTATCCACATAGATATAACATTTTTCTTCCTAGTGGACAAAGGTTGCATGTCATTTACTAACCTAGGATTATTGACAAAAGATTTCCTAGGCTCATGCAAATGGGCTCTTCTTAGCCTCTTTTTCTTTATCATGCTATCAATCCTACAATGGTTAATGTACTTAAAGCACTTAGGCCTAATATGCCCATAAACACCACAATAATGACAAGTTGGTACAAAGTAAGAATTCATACCATGTTCTTGTGAAGTCATTGGAGACTCATCATGCATTTGATGTCTCTTTTGGTGTTGAGTCGGTTCATGTCTTCTATTTGGTTGAACCGGAATGGGTTGCCTCCTTGGATTAGGTAGCATGTTTTGCCTCTTTTCATAGTGAGTCATTTGTTGAGGAGAGATGACTCGAGAGGCTCTAATCCGTTGAGCTTGGGGTTGTCTCGTTTTCACCACCTTCACTTGTGCATTTTTCGAACATTGTCCTAGTTCTAACTTCTTCCTAGGAGTTTGCACCGGTGACGCTTCTATCTTACCCAAACTCTTCACAAAGATGGTCTTCTTAGGAATAGAGCAATCCTTGCTCACTTCGAATCCAAGACCTCTTTTGTCACAAGGGCTTTTTCCTACACCAAGTATGTTGTCAAGTTTCTTGGTGCTTGTGGTCATTCTAGTCAATGACTCTTTGGCTTCAACAAGCTCTCTCTTCAAACCCTCTTCATTCCTCTTAGACAAAGCTAGCTCATCTTTTAGCTTGTCTTCTTCCACCATGGATCTTATCACTTCATCATTCAAGTGATCAACTTGTGTTGAAAGCCTAAGTAGTTCTTCCTTTAACCTTTGAATCTCTTTTTCATTCTTTAACTTAGAGCTTTCAAAACTTTCAAAGTTGTCCTTAAGATCCATTTTCTCCACTTGCTTCTTTAGGAGGTCATTGTATGTTGTAAGCTCTAGATTTTCTTCCTCTAAAATCCTTAGAAATCTATCTTTCTTCTTCATGGAGCTTTCAACATTGACTATAAAGTTATGCATATCCATATTCTCTACATTTCCATTTGTAGAGTTAGATAAGGAGTCATCTCCACTAGTGTCATCTTCTAGGCTCTCCTCCTCTCTTATGGATCCAATTTCCTCATCAAGACCTTCACCTTGATCTCTTGAGTCAATAAGTGCCATATCCCAATGCGAAGCAACAACTATCTCCTCTAGAGCTACTTCTTCGACTTTCTCTTCTATGGGATCACTAGCAACGGAATTCTTACCAACAACTTCATTTTCTTCACAATTGGCACCCAATGCCTTGAAGTTATTGATAAGCTCATCATCACTTGATGACTTATCTCCTTCTTTGGAGTCATCACTTTCACTCCAAATGGCGGCCATCATTTTTTCTCTCTTGTTCTTCAAATTCCCACAATCTAGTGAGATATGACCTATGCCACCACACTCATAGCATTGGATCCCTTTCCTTTCACTATTCTCTTGCCTATGCTCAACCTTCTTGAAAGGAACCCTTTTCTTCAATTCTTGCCCTTTGGATGCATGACCCTTCTTCTCGAATTTTACAAACTTCTTGAATTTTCTCATTAAAAGTGCCATGTCTTCATCCGAGTCATCCTTGTCCTCCTTCTCAACCTTGGAAGCTCTCAAAGAAATCCCTTTTTGCTTCTTTGAAGGAGTGGAGCTAGGACCCTTCCTAGACTCGTAGGCGAGAAGTCTACCTATTACCTCGCTCGGCTTCATGTCCTTAAAATCACTGTTTTCTTCTAAAGCCGTCACCTTAGACTCAAACCTCTCGGGAAGCGATCTCATTATCTTTTGCTTGATCCTTCTATCCGAGTAAGGGTCACCAAGTTGATGACTTTGGTTGACAATGTCCATCAACCTAATCTCGAAGTCGTTGAAGCACTCATTCTCCTCCATCCTAAGTGTCTCAAATTGAGTTTGGAGGACTTGAAGTTTGGAGTCCTTCACTACTTCGGTTCCCTCGTGTGCAACCTCTAAGATGTCCCATGCCTCCTTGGCTATCTTAGTGTTCTGAATCAATTTGTACTGATTTTCATCCACTGCACATATGAGGGCGTGCCACGCCTTTTGATTCCATTTGGACAACTCAAACTCAGGTTGTGTCCACTGTGCCTTAGGCTTGAGCACTTCTTCTCCTCCATCCGTGGGAGTCATCATAGGAGGCGAATATCCATCTTCAATGGCCATCCATGCCCTATCATGGATTTGACACACATATGCCTCCATCTTCCCTTTCCATTGGGAGTAATTTATGCCGGTGAGGAGGGGTGGCCGTGTGCTTGAAGCACCCTCATGGTTGCCACCGAATCCACTCATTGTATCAAATGAATGAATGAAATGTATGCAAAATGTATGAATGAGCAAAAATCACACAAATGCACAACACACCTAAAATGAGCTAGGATCACCTAAGTATATCTAGGAACCCGCTCTGATACCAATTGAAAGTTATTAAAATACTCGAGGCGTGTTCAATATAAAGCTAGAGGGGGGGGTGAATAGATTTTAGCTATTATTACCCAATTTTCGCATGCAAGTCAATTTTACGAAAATGCCCCTACTAGTCAAAAATACATACAAGTGTAATATAGTGCGGAATTTAAATAACACTTGATGTATACGTGGAAACCCAACCACTGGGAAAAACCACGGGCTGTATAGTGCGCCACACTCGGAACTCGAAATCACTAATTGAAATGAAGTTTACAACCTATGTAGACCTCGTCTAACATTCCGGTCTGTAACCCCTCACTTCTACCCAGCGGGCCTTTATTAGCAACCCTATTCCAATTTGCTTGAGGCCTAAGCACTCTTAGCCTCAAGACTTACTTCTCTAAGAAGAGAAACAACCTATGTGAATATATATATGAATATTCAAATAACAAACAAGGCTAGGTAACCTTAGATGCTTATCTAGGATGATGATATAATCAATTTAATCAACCCTAGATATCAATTGCTAAATGACATGTCAAATAGCTTAGCTAATCAAGATTAATTAAAAACCTAATTAGCTATCACAAACAACACTCAATTAATTTTCATCACAAATAATCTCTAACTTGTATCTAGCATATAATCAAAAGCATACAAGTAATTAAAGAGATGTATTAATATGAAAAACACTAAAGTAATATGAAATTAGTGAAGAACATACCAAATAAGATGTGATGATTCAAAACCATGCATGGATCAATTCTATGAAGGCATAGAAGATCAAATATGAAATTTGATGCAAAAGGGAATTGATTTGAGTGTTTAAAGATAGGTTCTTGATTTGATTTTTTCTCAAAAATCTCTCTTGAAAGATTAGGGTTCTAATTGCTCAAGAAACTTATTCAGAGATTGAGAAAACAAGATATTTATAGACATCAAGAATTGGGCATGTGAAAAGACACTTTTGCCCCTGAAACGCACCGTTCGGCGGTTTCAATCGGCGGCCAGGCCGCCGATGACGACCGCTGAATTGAGCTCGTGAAGAACAGAGCATTAACGGCGGTTTCATTCGGCGGTTACGTGACCGCCGATCAAACCGCCGAATCAAACCCGAGAGATTAAAATCGATCAGGTATGAACGGCGGTTTCGAACGGCGGTCGTGACCGCCGATCTTGACCGCATAATTGCTTCAGACCAATCTGGACTTAAACGGCGGTTTCATTCGGCGGCCAGGCCGCCGATAATAACCGCCGATCACCAACAATGGTGAAAACCAAGGAGAAGCCAAGGGCATTCTCCATAGGCGGTCTTCGCGCGAAACCAAGCACTCATTAGTGCAAGCGCGGACGTTTCCGAACAATGTCGGGAAACGAATTATAAGGCACATATACACACAACAAGATATATCAACCAAAGTGCTAGTGTGTAAAGTGACATGTGAAGAGATGCACATAAAAATAAGCAAGTATGCAATCATAGCAAGAATGCTAAGTGAGTGTGTGCTACTAAATCTCTTCAAAGAAAAACAAGTACAAGAGATTATACCTTTGGCGTGCTTGAATCTTGAGGTCATGGAAGGGCCTTTGATCTTCAACACTAATCACTTAGACTACCCTTACATTCAAAACCCCAACATGTGGTTTGACCACGAAATAAGCCAATCAACAAAACGGGAATCCTTACAGAAGAGATAAGAGGAGATTCACCAAGGTCAAGGGAATCTCAAGCACATCAAGGAACAAGAAGACTTGTGAAGGCCATCATGGGTTTTCTCTACAACTTTGCTCTCTTTATTTATATTTCCACTATGTGTAACTAAACCCTTATATTGGGGAATTGATGAGACAACTTATGTGATGATCCTATGTATTTGAATTAGTCATGTATTTATAAAATCCTCTCTTGGTATATTTTCATGTCATTGCTTTGAAGTTGCCATTTTTACTTTACTAAGTTAATATTGGGGTTCAATTTAGCTTGTGGTAAAAATGGTTCACATATGAAGGTTGTGGTTTAGGGTTTGAATGGCTTTCAACTCATTCTCCAATCTTTAGCATATATGAAATTGAAAATTGATGCATGTATGTGTTATTTGGTACAAGACCTTTAATTTGTTCTTAAGAATATTGTTTGGGCAATTACTCATAGTGGGGTTCACTTGGGTAAGAGCTTGAATCTATTTCCACCAAGACTCATAGTAGGGCTTACTTGAGTCAAGGTGTGAATTTGCATAGTATTGAGTTAAATCAATTTAAGAACAAACCTTGAGTCGGATTAAAGTGCTTAATTGGACTAGTTCATTACATTAGGAAATCTTTTAGTTGTCAACTCAATTCCCCAATATCCATCATCATATAGCACACCTTTCCTTTACATTACTTGTTTTAGATTAATTAATTTCATTTAGTTTAATTGTTAAAACAAATTCCAAAACCAAAAATGAATTTTACTTTTCCGCACGTAGTTTAGATTAGTGTACATATTTTAGTTATAGCCAAATATCCTCCCTTTCCCTGAGGAACGATCCCACTTGCCATTATACATCTCATTCGATTTGTGTATCCCGAGTGTGGAATTTTGGTACTTGCAAAAGTCCGATCAAAGACCTTTAATTTGTTCTTAAGAATATTATTTGGGCAATTACTCATAGTGGGGTTCACTTAGGTAAGAGCTTGAATCTATTTCCACCAAGACTCATAGTAGGGCTTACTTGAGTCAAGGTTTGAATTTGCATAGTATTGAGTTAAATCAATTTAAGAACAAACCTTGAGTTGGATTAAAGTGCTTAATTGGACTAGTTCATTACATTAGGAAATCTTTTAGTTGTCAACTCAATTCCCCAATATCCATCATCATATATCACACCTTTCCTTTACATTACTTGTTTTAGATTAATTAATTTCATTTATTTTAATTGTTAAAACAAATTCCAAAACCAAAAATGAATTTTACTTTTCCGCACGTAGTTTAGATTAGTGTACATATTTTAGTTATAGCCAAATATCCTCCCTTTCCCTGAGGAACGATCCCACTTGCCATTATACGTCTCATTCGATTTGTGTATTCCAAGTGTGGAATTTTGGTACTTGTAAAAGTGTGATCACCCAACAGCAACCGAATTAAATCGATCAGGTCTGAACAGCGCTCAATGGGCGCTGTTTGTACAGCGCTTCTGAAGAGCGCTTTTGGGAGCGCCCAATGCAACAATGCAATCCTAAGTCTAAGCATGACAAGGCAATTGGATATGCAAGATGCAATCAAACTAACATGCAAGAAGAGATGTTAATGAACATTAATGCACAAAAATAAGACACACAACATACAAGTATTAAACATATGCATGAGTTGTGAGTGTGTGCAACTATCTCTTCAAGACAAGTAAGCAAAAAGAAATATACCTTCGGTGCTTATCAATACGAGGTCTTCAAAGGGCTTCGAACAATAACACCGATACCTAGGCTACCCTTACAAAGAACCCCAACATGTGGTTTGTCCACGAAATGAGCCAATCAACAAATGGGAACCTTACAATCTCCCCCTTTGGCTATTTCGTGACAAAACCACCACTCACATTGATTCCTCACAAAAAAAATAGAAACTACGGGACAACTACGATTTTCTACAACACAAAGAGATAAGAAAATAAAACTTCAAGTCTTCAATCTCTTGTAGAATAATCAAGCCCTGAAAATAAGATTTCTATATTTTCCAACATAAGTGAAATGTGAGATTAATTAAGTGAGAACAAAAACAAGCATTTGCATTTTAAAAGTTTAGGCACAACATAATGAAATGTATGTGTATGCAATGCTCCCCCTCAACGGGTTACTCCCACTCAATGAATGTTCTCCCCAATATGCACAATTGCTTCTATATTTTGCAACTCCCCTTACCATATACTACTCCCCCTTTTTGTCATGATATAGGCAAAGGAGTAGTCCCCAACCGGGTCACTCATAGCAACGAGAGATTGAAACAAATTATAGCACGGTGTGTATAAAGCTATCTAGAGGGGGGGGGGGGGTGAATAGATTTTACGCTTTTTACCCAATTTTTCGTGTTAGTCAAAATTACGAAAATGCCCTCAAGATAATATAAACAAGCAAGTGTAATATGGTGCGGAAATTAAAACAACACTTGGTTTTTACGTGGAAACCCTCACGGGAAAAACCACGGGCTATGTAAGTAAGCCACACTCGAACCTCGAATCCACTAAATGTGCAAACGATTACAACCTAATCCCGGAAGTAATCACACACCTACCTAATCCCGGTATGAGTGAACCTAGTCCAATTTGCTTGCGTTCTAAGCAACCTAATCCCGGATGCTACACACAAGACTTACTTTCTCTATGAAGAGAATACAACCCTAAGTGAATATATGTGAATATCCAAAATGCAACATAGAGCAAGGGAAACCCTATATGCTTATCTAAGATGATTAATATGCAATTAAGAGAAATCCTAGATATCAAAACTAAATGACATGTCAATTAGTTTAGCTAATCAATATTAAGCACAAAACCTAATATGCAAGCACAATATAAAATCTCAAACATACATCATACTCATCTCAATATTGTATCTAAAGCATACAAAATAACAAACAAGTAATTAATTCAGATTGCTAGATAAGAGAAACACAAAACATGTAAGATATTAGTGAAAAGCTTACCAAGCAAAGTATGATGAAGATTCCATGCTAGATGACATCTAGATGATCTAAGATGATGCTAGATGATGATTGATGATCATGAAAAAGTGTTTGAGAATCAAAAATTGAGTTCTTGGAATTTTTCTTCTCTTTGAAAAATATCCTAAGTATGAATTCTGAATATGAACTCTCTTAATTGACCTAAAGTCAAAGTGGCATATATATAGGGGGCCAAATCAAAGTGAGGTCGTTTAAGTAAGTTTCAAAGAAACGCGCCAATCGGCGGTTTAACTCAGCGGCCAGGCCACCGTTCATGACTGCCGAATTGAGCTCGTGAAGAACAGAGCATAAACGGCGGTTCATTCGGCGGTTTAGTGACCGCTGATCTTAACCGCCGAAACAGAACAGAGAGATCAAAATCAACCAGGTATGAACGGCGGTTTCGAACGGCGGTTTCATGCCCGCCGTTTCAACCGCCGAATTAGACTGAGAGATAAATCAATCAGGTCTTGAAACGGCGGTTTCGAACGGCGGTCGTGACCACCGATCTTAACCGCAGAAATGCTTCAGACCAATCTGGACTGAAACGGCGGTTTCATTAGGCGGCCAGGCCGCCGATCATAACCGCCGATCACCTAGATAGGTGAAAACCAAGGAGAAGCCAAGGGCATTCTCCATAGGCGGTCCTCGCGCTAAATCAAGCACATTCTCGTGCATGCGCGGACGTTTCCGAAAGTCATCGGGAAACGAATTACACAACAACATGACACAATTACACACAACAAAATATAATAAATAAGTGCAAGTGTGAAATGTGACAAATGAAGAGAATGCACACATATGCAATGAATGTTAAGTGTGTGTGTGCAACTAATCTCTTCAAAGAAAAGTAAGCACATAGAAATTTACCTTCGGTGCTTATCAACACGAGGTCTTCAAAGGGCTTCGAACAATAAGTCCGATACTTAGGCTACCCTTACAAAGAACCCCCACATATGGTTTGATCACGAAATAAGCCAATTAAAAACAACGGGAATCCTTACAATCTCCCCCTTTGGCTATTTCGTGACAAAACCATCACTCACAATGATTCCTCAAAAAAAAAATAGAAACTACGGGACTATAATGATATTCTACATTACAAAGAGATAAGCTAATGCAACTTGAAGTCTTCAATCCTCTTGTAGAATAATCAATCCCTGAAAAGAGTTTCTAACATTTCTAATACAAGAAAAGTGTGAGATTAATCATGTGAGAACAATACCAAGCATTTGCATTTTTAGAATTTAGGCACAACATTACCAAATGTATGCAATGTATGATAAATGCAATGCTCCCCCTCAACGGGTTACTCCCCCTCAATGTATGATCTCCCCAAAGTGTACAATAACTTCTATATTTTGCACCTCCCCTTACCATATCCTACTCCCCCTTTTTGTCATGATATAGGCAAAGGAGTAGTCCCCAACCGGGTCACTCATAGCAACGAGAGATAGAAGCATGCAAGATTTGCATATACATATAAGTCACTTTATGCACTTCAATTAATTTGAGAGAAACAAGGAGATTTATTTTGAGAAAATGTGTGAATCCAACATGCTTTGCATACAAGATATATAGCATTCAAGTCCAAAATACAATGGTATTTGGCAAAGCAAATGACAAAGGTTTCTAATAAGAATTCAAACCAATTTCACCAATGTCATGGGAAAAGCAAGGATATAGAGATTATTGATTTCAATTTAAGAGCAACTATATCCAACTTTATAAGCGAAACATGGCATGAGCGACTTTGCACCCTATTTAATTTTTCCGGATAAAATTATCCGTATGATAGTAACCATGTTCAACTAATTAAAGAAACAGAGACATTTGGAATGTAAATTCCTTTGAATGGATACAAGATCCTTTATTCATTTTGAGTCTCATAAGTTTTCACACAAGTTTTGCATTTTTAAGAATATGCAATCATCAATTCATGCTTTTCATGTGAGCATGTTTTATGAATTTCATGCTTTTTCATTTGTCATTAGCATGTTATTAAAGAATCATCATGTCATGGAGATAATCATAGGTCATTCAAATCATACTTCCTATATACATCTCCTAGTCCAAAAATGCATGTTTGAACATAAATATGACATGGATTGTAAACAAGCAAGGTTCACACTTATTGAATTGAAAACATATATACATATGTACAACCAAGCTTACTTAAGCAATTAAAAGAAGAGGCATAAGATATTTCAAATTTTTTGCAAGATACAAGAATGCAAAATAGCTCTCTTTGCTTGAGTTCCCCATATGGGGTCAATCATAGAACATCACTCCACAAGACATACCCCAATAGATCTACTAAGAGTTTTAAATCGAGTAGCATCTAAGGGTTTAGTAAATAGGTCCGCAAGTTGATCATTTGTACCTACATGTTCAAGTACTATGCATTTATTTTCAACAAGCTCTCTAATGAAGTGATGGCGGATGTCAATATGCTTAGTTCTAGAATGTTGCACCGGATTCTTGGAAATATTAATGGCACTCATGTTATCACAAAAGAGAGTGAGAGTACCTTGGTTGAATCCGTAATCTACTAGCATTTGCTTCATCCATATAAGTTGAGTGCATCCACTCCCCGCGGCTATGTACTCGGCTTCCGCCGTGGACAAGGAAATCGAGTTTTGCTTCTTGCAAAACCAAGACACCAAGTTGTTGCCTAGAAAGAAGCAACCGCCCGTTGTGCTCTTCCTATCATCACAATTTCCTGCCCAATCCGCATCACTATATCCTACAAGACTAGGATTAGTGTCAAATGAGTACAAAATCCCACAGTTGGAAGTCCCATTCACAAAGCGAATGACTCTCTTAACCGAAGAGAGATGGGACTCCTTGGGATCGGATTGGTACCTAGCACAAACTCCTACACTAAATGATATATCGGGCCTACTTGCGGTCAAATAGAGCAAGCTCCCTATCATGCCACGATATAAGGTTTGGTCCACACTTTTACCGCTAGCATCCTTGCTTAGCTTCAAAGTGGTGCTCATAGGAGTGTCACAATGTTTGGCTTTTTCAAGACCAAACTTCTTCACAAGGTTTTTGGCATATTTGGCTTGGGTTATGAAGATCCCATTATCAAGTTGCCTAATTTGCAAACCTAGGAAGTAATTAAGCTCACCAACAAGACTCATCTCAAATTCATGAGACATAACATCAACAAATTGTTGGACCTTGGTGTTGTTGGTGGAGCCAAACACTATGTCATCGACATATATTTGAGCTATGAAAAGCTCATCATTGTCTCTCTTGATGAATAGTGTCTTGTCAACACTACCTCTTGTGTAGTTATTGTCAACAAGAAATTGAGTGAGGCGCTCATACCAAGCCCTCGGTGCTTGTTTCAACCCATATAGTGCCTTCTTGAGGCGATAGACATGGTTGGGGTGGTGAGCATCCACAAACCCCTTGGGTTGTTCAACAAACACTTCCTCTTGCAAGAAGCCATTGAGGAAGGCACTCTTGACATCCATTTGGTGCAATTTGAACTTGTGCACACAAGAAATGGACAAGAGAAGCCTAATAGACTCTAAACGGGCAACGGGAGCAAATGTCTGCTCAAAGTCGATACCCTCAATTTGAGAGTACCCTTGTGCTACAAGTCTAGCCTTGTTCCGCACTATGTTGCCATCCTCATCGGATTTGTTCCTAAATATCCATTTAGTGCCTATGACATTAGTGGTCTTAGGCCTAGGAACTAGAGTCCAAACCTCATTCCTTTCGAATTGGTTTAGCTCTTCTTGCATGGCAAGAACCCAAAATTCATCATGTAAGGCTTCTTCAACCTTTTTGGGTTCAATTTGAGAGGTGTAGCAAGTATAGCTAATAAGATTAGCAAGTTGATGTCTAGTCCTAACACCCTCATTTACCTCTCCAATGATATCTTCTTTATCATGGAGTTTCCTAACCCATGGAGCGGGTTCTTTAGAGTCCAAGAGAGGAACTCTAGTAATAGGTTGTGTGACTTCATTAGATGTCCCAACATTGGGAGTCACCACAACCCTCTCCAAAGGAGAGTCATCCTCTAGAACATCCTCCTCCTCATGGTTATTAGACTTGAGCCTAGTATCATCAATGACCACATTTGATGATTCCATGACGGTTCGAGTCTTCAAGTTGAAAACTCTATAGGCTTTACTATTCAAGGCGTAGCCAATAAAGATACCCTCATCACTCTTAGCATCAAACTTGCCAAGTTGATCACGATCATTTAAAATGTAGCATTTGCTTCCAAATGTGTGGAAGTAGCTAACATTTGGCTTCCTACCCTTCCATAGCTCATAAGAGGTGTTTCTAGAACCGGGCCTTAGGAACACACGATTTCCTATATAGCAAGCCGTATTGATGGCTTCGGCCCATAGGTTCCTAGGGACATTGTTGCTAAGCAACATCACTCGGGCCATCTCTTGGAGGACCCTATTCTTCCTCTCAACAACTCCATTTTGTTGAGGTGTCCTAGGAGCCGAAAACTCATGGGAGATGCCTAAGCTATCACAAAAGCTTTCAAAAGAGGCATTCTCAAACTCTCTCCCATGGTCACTTCTAATCCGTTTAATGCTTCTAATGTTAGATTTCATTTCATTTTGTAATTTAGTACAAAGCATTTTAAACTTATCAAAAGTTTCGGATTTTTCTCTAAGAAAGTATGTCCATGTAAATCTAGAGAAATCATCAACACATACAAAAATGTACCTCTTTCCACCCAAACTTTCGGTTTGCATGGGACCCATGAGGTCCATGTGGAGAAGCTCAAGAGGCTCCTTGGTGGTGAGATACTTACCCTTTTTGTGCATGCTTTTAGTTTGCTTTCCTTGTTGGCAAGGTCCACAAACACCATTGGCTTTCTTCCCAAGCTTAGGGAGGCCACGCACACACTCGAACTTTCCAAGGGTCCGTAGATCCCTAAAGTTCATGTGGCCAAGTCTTTCATGCCACAACTCAATTTGCTCATCCATGGACACATTGTTTGAGACTATTCTAGCTTCAAGACAATAGCAATTGTCGCTAGATCTCATACCTTTCAATAAGGTTTGTCCATCGGGCTTTAGGATCGAGCAATCATCTTTACAAAACAAGACGGAATATCCTTCATCACTTAGATGTGAAATGCTTATTAAATTGGCTTTCAAGCCATCAACAAATAAAGCATCGGATAAGGAGGGTAATCCGGGGACGGAAATGGTTCCTTTCCCTACAACTTTCTTTTTGGATCCATCACCAAAAGTGACATATCCACCTTCCTCCATAACAAGAGTCTCGAAGAAACTCTTGTTTCCCGTCATGTGCCTAGAGCACCCACTATCTAAATACCAAAAATTAGAAGAATTTGCCTTCAAGGCTATTTGAGCAACATGGCAAACAATTTCATTCTTTCTAATCCACCTAGAAACAATCTTAGCTTTCTTAGTGGTCTTTGGTACATGGGCTCTAGATGTCCTAGGATCATGCATAATAATATTATTATTCCTAGGAACATGCATCATGGCTCTTTTCTTTTTCTTCTCTATCATGCTTCTAGTTTTGCACATTTTTATATAACAAAAGCAATGTGGTCTAATATGACCATCAAATCCACAAAAGTGACATATAGGAGTAAAATAAGGAATCATACCTTGTCCTTGTCTTTGTGGATGAAAGGGTTTAATCCTTCTTCGTTGTTGAACCGGTCTTGGTTGCTTCCTAGCTTGAGGTTGCATGATAGGTCTCTTTCCTTTGTGAGCCATTTGAGGAGGAATGTTGGCTTGAGAGACCCTAGGGGGTTGAGCTTGAGGTTGCCTTCTTGGCCCCATCTTCACTTGTGCATTAGAGCATTGTCCTACTTCTAATTTCTTTCCAGGAGCTTGCACAAATGAAGTTTCTTCTCTCTTCAAGCTCTTGACAAACACGGTCTTGTTAGAGGTAGAGATCTTCTTGTCATCTTCATACCCAAGACCCCTCTTGTCACATGGACTCTTTCCAACACCAAGCATATGGTCAAGCTTCTTGGTGCTAGAATCCATCCTAGTCATAGAATTTCTAACTTCTTCAAGCTCACTCTTTTGACTTTCTTCATTCCTCCTAGATAAAGCTAACTCCTCTCTTAGCTTATCTTCTATCTTCTTGAATTTTTCAACTTGTTCACCTAAGAGGTCATTATGAGATGCAAGCTCAAGATTTTCTTCTCTCAACATCTTGATCTTTCTTGTGCTCTTGATTGTTAAATCATTAAACTCGGCATGGCATTTAGCAAGCACCTTTTTCTCCACAAAACTACTTATGGAGTTGGACGAGGAATCACTTTCTTCTTCACTTGAGTCATTTTCCTCTTGACTCATTTCCTCTTTCTCACTACCACTTTTGCTCTTATGTGAGGAGGCAAAAGCTAGGAGGTTAGCCATGAGCTCTTCTTCACTTGAAGACTCATCTTCCTCATTGGAGTCATCACTACTCCCATTCCAAGTGGCGGCCATCACTTTGCTTTTCTTCTTTTCATTGTGATTAGCACATTCGGGGGCAAAGTGATCAATCCCACCACATTCAAAGCATCAGACCCCTTTCATTTCGGTCCTCTCTTGTCTAGGCTCAAACTTCTTGAAGGAACTCTTTTTCTTCAAATCTTGTCCTCTTGACCCAAATCCCTTCTTCTTCTTGAACCCCATAACCTTGTTGAACCTGTTCACAAATAAGGCAAGGTCTTCATCCGATTCATGCTTTGCCTCCTTTGCATCCTTAGATGCTTTCAAAGCTATTCCTTTAGATTTCTTAGGAGGAGTAGTGGTGCTATGAGCCTTCCTAGACTCATATGCAAGGAGACGCCCAATCACCTCACTTGGCTTCATATCCATGTAGCCACTATTTTCTTCTATGGCCGTCACCTTGGATTCAAACCTATCGGGGAGAGATCTCATAATTTTTTGCTTGACTCTCCTATCCGAATACAGGTCTCCGAGTTGATGGCTTTGATTTACAATGTCCATCAATTTGATTTCGAAGTCATTGAAGCATTCATCCTCTCCCATCCTTAGTAGCTCAAACTGAGTTTGGAGGACTTGAAGCTTGGACTCCTTCACCACCTCGGTTCCCTCATGTGCAACTAGAAGGATGTCCCATGCCACTTTGGCAATCTGAGTATTCTGAATAAGCTTGTACTGATTCTTATCCATAGCACACATAATGGCATACATAGCCTTCCTATTCCACTTAGAAGCCTCAAACTCTTGCGCGTTCCATTGCGCCTTAGGCTTCAAAACATCTTGTCCTCCACCCTCGGGAGTCATCATAGGGAGATCATATCCGTCTTCCACCACCATCCATGCACGGTCATGAATTTGGCATATGTAGGATTCCATCTTCCCTTTCCAATGGGAATAGTTCAATCCGGTAAGAAGCGGAGGCCTTGTGCTAGAAGCTCCTTCGTGGCCACCACCATTTCCACCGTTTCCACTCATAGTGTTTATGAATGAATGAAATGAATGCAAATGTATGAATGATCAAAAATCACACAAAATGCAAAACACACCAAAATAAGCAAGGATCACCTATGTATGTCTAGGAACCCGCTCTGATACCAATTGAAACAAATTATAGCACGGTGTGTATAAAGCTTTCTAGAGGGGGGGGTGAATAGATTTTACCCTTTTTACCCAATTTTTCGTGTTAGTCAAAATTACGAAAATGCCCTCAAGATAATATAAACAAGCAAGTGTAATATGGTGCGGAAATTAAAACAACACTTGGTTTTTACGTGGAAACCCTCACGGGAAAAACCACGGGCTATGTAAGTAAGCCACACTCGAATCTCGAATCTACTAAATGTGCAAACGATTACAACCTAATCCCGGAAGTAATCACACACCTACCTAATCCCGGTATGAGTGAACCTAGTCCAATTTGCTTGCGTTCTAAGCAACCTAATCCCGGATGCTACACACAAGACTTACTTTCTCTATGAAGAGAATACAACCCTAAGTGAATATATGTGAATATCCAAAATGCAACATAGAGCAAGGGAAACCCTATATGCTTATCTAAGATGATTAATATGCAATTAAGAGCAATCCTAGATATCAAAACTAAATGACATGTCAATTAGTTTAGCTAATCAATATTAAGCACAAAACCTAATATGCAAGCACAATATAAAATCTCAAACATACATCATACTCATCTCAATATTGTATCTAAAGCATACAAAATAACAAACAAGTAATTAATTCAGATTGCTAGATAAGAGAAACACAAAACATGTAAGATATTAGTGAAAAGCTTACCAAGCAAAGTATGATGAAGATTCCATGCTAGATGACATCTAGATGATCTAAGATGATGCTAGATGATGATTGATGATCATGAAAAAGTGTTTGAGAATCAAAAATGGAGTTCTTGGAATTTTTCTTCTCTTTGAAAAATATCCTAAGTATGAATTCTGAATATGAACTCTCTTAATTGACCTAAAGTCAAAGTGGCATATATATAGGGGGCCAAATCAAAGTGAGGTCGTTTAAGTAAGTTTCAAAGAAATGCGCCAATCGGCGGTTTAACTCGGCGGCCAGGCCGCCGTTCATGACCGTCGAATTGAGCTCGTGAAGAACAGAGCATAAACGGCGGTTCATTCGGCGGTTTAGTGACCGCCGATCTTAACCGCCGAAACAGAACAGAGAGATCAAAATCAACCAGGTATGAACGGCGGTTTCGAACGGCTGTTTCATGCCCGCCGTTTCAACCGCCGAATTAGACTGAGAGATAAATCAATCAGGTCTTGAAACGACGGTTTCGAACGGCGGTCGTGACCGCCGATCTTAACCGCAGAAATGCTTCAGACCAATCTGGACTGAAACGGCGGTTTCATTCGGCGGCCAGGCCACCGATCATAACCGCCGATCACCTAGATAGGTGAAAACCAAGGAGAAGCCAAGGGCATTCTCCATAGGCGGTCCTCGCGCTAAATCAAGCACATTCTCGTGCATGCGCGGACGTTTCCGAAAGTCATCGGGAAACGAATTACACAACAACATGACACAATTACACACAACAAAATATAATAAATAAGTGCAAGTGTGAAATGTGACAAATGAAGAGAATGCACACATATGCAATGAATGTTAAGTGTGTGTGTGCAACTAATCTCTTCAAAGAAAAGTAAGCACATAGAAATTTACCTTCGGTGCTTATCAACACGAGGTCTTCAAAGGGCTTCGAACAATAAGACCGATACTTAGGCTACCCTTACAAAGAACCCCCACATATGGTTTGATCACGAAATAAGCCAATTAAAAACAACGGGAATCCTTACAGAGATAGTAGCATGCAAGATTTGCATAATTAGTATAAGTCACTTTATGCATCTCAATTAATTGGAGAGAAACAAGGAGATTTATTTGACAGAAAATGTGTGAATCAAATATGTTTTGCATACAAGACATGTAGCATTCAAGTCCAAAATACAATGGTATTTGGCAAAGCAAATGACAAAGGTTTCTACTAGGAATTCAAACCAATTTCACCAAAGTCATGAGTAACTATATCCAACCTTATAAGCGAAACATGGCATGAGCGACATTGCACCCTTTTTGATTTTTCCGGATAAGATGTCCTTATGATAGTAGTCATGTTCAACCAATAAAGAAAAAGAGACATTTGGAATGTAAATTCCTTTGAACGGATACAAGATCCTTTATTCATTTTGAGTCTCATAAGCTTTCACACAAGGTTTTGCATTTTAAGAATATGCAATCATCAATTCATGCTTTTCATGTGAGCATGTTATATGAATTTCATGCTTTTTCATTTGACATTAGCATGTTATTTAAGAATCATCATGTCATGGAGATAATCATAGGTAATTCAAATCATACTTCCTATATACATCTCCTAGTCCAAAAATGCATGTTTGAACATAAATATGACATGGATTGTAAACAAGCAAGGTTCACCCTTATTGAATTGAAAACATATATATATATATATATGTGCAACCAAGCTTACTCAAACAATTAAAAGAAGAGGCATAAGTTATTTAGAATTTTTTGCAAGATACAAGAATGCAAAATAGCTCTCTTTGCTTGAGTTCCCCATATGGGGTCAAATACAAATCACATCACTCCACAAGACATATCCCAATAGATCTACTTAGTGTTTTAAATCGAGTAGCATCTAAGGGTTTAGTAAATAGGTCCGCAAGTTGATCATTTGTACCTACATGTTCAAGAACTATGCATTTATTTTCAACAAGCTCTCTAATGAAGTGATGGCGGATGTCAATATGCTTAGTTCTAGAATGTTGTACCGGATTCTTGGAAATATTTATGGCACTCATATTATCACAAAAGAGAGTGAGTGTACCTTGGTTGAATCCGTAGTCTACTAGCATTTGTTTCATCCATAGGAGTTGTGTGCACCCACTCCCCGCGGCTACGTATTCGGCCTCGGCCGTGGACAAGGAAATCGAATTTTACTTTTTGCAAAACCAAGACACCAAGTTGTTGCCTAGGAAGAAGCAACCGCCCGATGTGCTCTTCCTATCATCACAATTTCCTGCCCAATCCGCATCACTAAAGCCTACAAGACTAGCATTAGTGTCGAACGAGTACCAAATCCTATAGTTGGAAGTCCCATTCACATAGCGAATGATCCTCTTTACGGAAGAGAGATGGGACTCCTTGGGATCCACTTGGTACCTAGCACACACACCCACACTAAAAGATATATCGGGCCTACTTGCGGTCAAATAAAGCAAGCTACCTATCATGCCCCGATATAGAGTTTGTTCCACACTTTTACCACTAGCATCCTTGCTTAGCTTCAAAGTGGTACTCATGGGTGTATCACAATGTTTGGCATTTTCTAGACCAAACTTCTTCACTAAGTTTTTGGCATATTTGGCTTGGGTTATGAAAATCCCATCATCTAATTGCCTAATTTGCAAACCTAGGAAGTAACTAAGCTCACCAACAAGACTCATCTCAAATTCATGAGACATGACATCAACAAATTGTTGGACCTTGGTGTTGTTGGTGGAGCGAAACACTATATCATCAACATATATTTGAGCTATGAAAAGCTCATCATTATCTTTCTTGATGAATAGTGTCTTGTCAACACTACCTCCTGTGGCCATGCTTAAATCCATTAGGATACTCTTGTCCATTGCAGCATCTTTAGATCTAGAGATTTGGCAAATGGACGTCAAGACAGCTTTCCTTAATGGAAGTCTTGACGAAAGCATCTACATGATGTAACCAGAAGGATTCATTGAAAAGGGCCAAAAGGAAAAGGTATGCAAGTTGCAGAAATCCATATATGGATTAAAGCAAGCATCCAGATCCTGGAACATAAGGTTCGATCAAGCTGTCAAAGGTTTTGGATTTATTCAGAATCCTGACGAACCTTGTGTATACAAAAGGATTAAGGGCGACAAGTTGGTTTTCCTGATTCTTTATCTTGATGATATACCACTCATTGGAAACGATATAGGAGTATTGACATCAGTAAAAGAATGGTTAGCAAAACAATTTGATATTAAGGACTTAGGAGAAGCAAGTTTTATTCTAGCTATCCAAGTCATAAGGGATAGAAAGAATAAAACGATTGCATTATCCCAAGCTTCATACATAGACAAGATCTTGTCTAGGTTTTCCATGCAGGATTCCAAGAAAGGTATGTTACCTTTCAAACATGGAATCAAACTTTCTAAGGAACAAGTTCCTAAGAATGAGCATGAAGAGCAATTCATGAGTAGGGTTCCATATGCCTCGGCAGTTGGAAGTCTCATGTATGCAATGCTCTGCACTAGACCAGATATTTGTTTTGCTGTTGGCATAGTTAGCAGGTTTCAATCGAAACCTGGTCCTGATCACTGGACGGCAGTCAAGCATATTTTCAAGTATCTTAAGAGAACGAGAGATAATATGCTTGTATACTCTGGGGGGGATTTAATTCCTGTTGGGTATACAGATTCTGATTTCCAATCAGATTCTGACTCCAGAAAATCCACATCGGGGGCTGTGTTTACTATTGGAGGAGGAGCAGTCATATGGAGGAGTATCAAGCAATCTTATATTGCTGATTCCACCATGGAAGCTGAGTATGTTGCTGCATGCGAGGCTGCCAAAGAGGCTGTTTGGCTCCGCCAATTCTTGATTGACTTTGAAGTGGTTCCTAGTGTGAATAAGCAGATCACTATCTACTGTGACAACAGTGGAGCAGTGGCTAATTCAAAAGAACCAAGAAGTCACAAGAGAGGAAAACACATTGAAAGAAAGTATCATCTTTTAAGGGAGATTATTCAAAGAGGTGACGTGACGATTACCAAAATCTTGTCAGCAGAAAATCTAGCGGATCCCTTCACAAAGGCTCTACCTCAGAAGAGTTTCGATGGGCATCTAGAGAACATGGGCTTGAGAGATATGACACATTTGCTATAGCGCAAGTGGGAGATTGTTAGGATTATGCTCAATAGCAAGAGTGTAATATTGTAATTAACAATCTTTTTCATATTAATAAAGTGATTTCTGGTTTAACAAATCTTATAGCATTTATAGTTTAATATTATAATTGTCAAAGTAAATAATCATAAGGTCTAAAGACTATGAGAAAAGAAGAATTGTTCGTACATCTGGATATGTATGTGGTAGATGTAGGGAAAAATACCGTAGTACACGCAGCGGAAGCGAGACTAAAAATAAGATTTAGTGACATTTAAAAATTTTCCTTTATGAACCTTAAACCCTTTAATTAATTAAAGATGCATATACAATAACCAAAAAGTAGAATACCTTTTGTCGCGTGATCCGATTGACTTACGTCGATGGTAATCCGCAAGATCTTCAATCCTAGCACGAACGTGGATCACCTAGGAGCGTGGTCTCCCTTTTTCTTTGAATTGCAAACCTGTGAATGGACAAAACAAACTTTCTTTTCTTTGTTAGTCACAAAAACAATCAAAAGAATGACTGAGATTATTCCGGTCACTTTTGAGTTCTCAATCTAATGATCGAAACTCGCGTGAACCTAGATCGATATCGTATACACAAGCTTATTGATGATTAAGCAAATAGTATACTATCAAAGAATAATCTAACACTCCTTTTTGTTTTAGTAGAATAAAATCTTTCTATGAATTGAGAAGAAGAAGAAAAATTGTCTCCAGAACAACTTGTGGTGGCCGAAATCTATAAGAGCACTTATATAGGTGGCCAAATTTTCTTCTCTTCTTTTACTTAGGGTGGCCGAAAATCACAACCTAAAAGGGACTAGGGTTGCCGCAATTCTCAAGCCCAAAAGAGTTTGTATTGCACCCTATTTCCTATTTAGTTTAAGACTTTAAACCCTAATTGAATTCATAAATCTTTTATTCCTTTATTTTACTAAATATAAAAGACTTCTTATTTGATTAAATAAATAAAATTAATTATTTATTTTCTTACCAAATAAGTCTTTTACTTTTAGTATACTACCAACAATAGTATAACACTAGGAATCATATTTCCTAATCAGAAAAGATTTGTTTCTTAATTAAACAATTAATTAATAAATTAATTAATTCTTATTTAATTAAAACAAATGAAACAAAATAATATATTAGGTTAAAACTTAACCTTGCCGCCCCACTTGAATAAATGGGCCAAAATATTATTTTCTTATTTCATTTAATCCATTGGACTTTAAATAAAAAGCCCACATGTGAACCAGACCCATTCTTACTAAAAGAAACAAGCCCACATGTCTTTCATTAATATATAAATATAATTGAGCAGCCCATTACTTAAATAATGTGCAAATTATATTCTTAATATATTAAATGCAATTCTAGATGGACCCTTAAATTGGTCCGGTAGAATATATCAAGTGATCCATGCAAGTCCGTGTGGATTGGGATCTTGGCGGGCCATCTAAATTTAAGCTTCAATAGACATAACCTAATCACAATCAACAAATGATTCACTTAGGTCCGATCCATTAATTTTAACTCATTCCACTAAAGAGCTAAAATTGAACTCTTAAATAAAGATAGAAAAAGAAGATGCTCCTCATTCATACCCTAGACAATCATATAGGAGATAGTGTATCCTCGTGATTAATATCAGTAATCGCCAAGAGTTCATAGACCGCCTATAACTCTCCAAGTTACCATATTTACTCATATGACCACGTTTTGAACTTGGATATTTTGACTTGTCCAGAAGCCATGTTTTCAATAGACACTATCGAAAACTCAACGTTCAGATTTAATATCCAATTACCTCAAAACATCCATATGATGATATTATACTCTCATTTAATTAAATGGAGCCACGATGTCCATATCTATAAATGAAGTCCTCTATCGATTAACAAATGAATATCACCAAACTATCGAGGATAGACTATGCGATATAATCGTACTCATTGATAACTCAAATGATATCACTTGCAACCATAAGTCCATCATTTATCTCAGGATTAAGATAGACTCTCCGATTGTCCTGATAATGAAAAGACTATTATCTATTGACGGTTCTAGATAAAGCTTTTCATTGTGATCCTGTTCAATGCACCCAGTGCACTAGATCCTTTTGCTCGAAGACACTCCGATGATTTAGACTCATCATATCTCATTTGATCCCACTCAAATGCTAGCAAAAGAATTCTACAACTTTAACAAGATAAAGGTGCCCAACCTTTAACTTAAGTTGTGAACATTATTCAAGACTAACTAAAGAATTGTGTCTACCACATACATATCCAGATGTACGAACAATTCTTCTTTTCTCATAGTCTTTAGACCTTATGATTATTTACTTTGACAATTATAATATTAAACTATAAATGCTATACGATTTGTTAAACCAGAAATCACTTTATTAATATGAAAAAGATTGTTAATTACAACATTACACTCTTGCTATTGAGCATAATCCTAACAATCTCCCACTTGCACTATAGCAAATGTGTCATATCTCTCAAGCCCATGTTCTCTAGATGCCCATCGAAACTCTTCTGAGGTAGAGCCTTTCTGAAGGGATCCGCTAGATTTTCTGCTGACGCGATTTTGGTAATCGTCACGTCACCTCTTTGAACAATCTCCCTTAAAAGATGATACTTTCTTTCAATGTGTTTATCTCTCTTGTGACTTCTTGGTTCTTTCGAATTAGCCACTGCTCCACTGTTGTCACAGTAGATAGTGATCTGCTTATTCGCACTAGGAACCACTTCCAAGTCAATCAAGAATTGGCGGAGCCAAACAGCCTCTTTGGCAGCCTCGCATGCAGCAACATACTCAGCTTCCATGGTGGAATCAACAATACAAGATTGCTTGATACTCCTCCATATAACTGCTCCTCCTCCAATAGTAAACACAGCCCCTGATGTGGATTTTCTGGAGTCAGAATCTGATTGGAAATCAGAATCTGTATACCCAACGGGAATCAAATCCCCTCCAGAGTATACAAGCATATTATCTCTCGTTCTCTTAAGATACTTGAAAATATGCTTAACTGCCGTCCAGTGATCAGGACCAGGTTTCTATTGAAACCTACTAACTGTGCCAACAGCAAAACAAATATCTGGTCTAGTGCAGAGCATTGCATACATGAGACTTCCAACTGCCGAGGCATATGGAACTCTACTCATGAATTGCTCTTCATGCTCATTCTTAGGAACTTGTTCCTTAGAAAGCTTGATTCCATGTCTGAAAGGTAACATACCTTTCTTGGAATCCTGCATGGAAAACCTAGACAAGATCTTGTCTATGTATGAAGCTTGGGATAATGCAATCGTTTTATTCTTTCTATCCTTTATTACTTGGATACCTAGAATAAAACTTGCTTCTCCTAAGTCCTTCATATCAAATTGTTTTGCTAACCATTCTTTTACTGATGTCAATACACCTACATCGTTTCCAATGAGTAGTATATCATCAACATAAAGAATCAGGAAAACCAACTTGTCGCCCTTAATCCTTTTGTATACACAAGGTTCGTCAGGATTCTGAATAAATCCAAAACCTTTGACAGCTTGATCAAACCTTATGTTCCAGGATCTGGATGCTTGCTTCAATCCATATATGGATTTCTGCAACTTGCATACCTTTTCCATTTGGCCCTTTTCAATGAATCCCTCTGGTTGCATCATGTAGATGCTTTCATCAAGACTTCCATTAAGGAAAGCTGTCTTGACGTCCATTTGCCAAATCTCTAGATCTAAAGATGCTGCAATGGATAAGAGTATCCTAATGGATTTAAGCATGGCCACAGGAGAGAAGGTTTCCTCGTAATCGATACCTTCTTTCTGTGTATACCCTTTAGCTACCAATCTAGCTTTAAAGGTTTCCACCTTACCATCCATACCTCTTTTCCTCTTATATACCCACTTGCACCCAATGGGTTTTATCCCTTTAGGCAAGTCTACAAGGGACTAGACTTTGTTATCGAACATAGATTCAATCTCATATTGCATTGCCTTTTGCCAATGGCGACAATCAACATCCTCTATAGCTTCCTTGTACGTGTAGGGATCATCGTCGTCCGGGAGATTCTCCACTGATTCTCCCAGACCGATGTATCTTTCGGTTTGTGTTCTAACCCTCCCACTACGACGAGGAATGGTAGGTTGTTGATCTTGTGTTGGATCGGAACTTACAATTGGGTTAGGTTGTGTAACCTCTCGTGGAATTGTATCTCCTGACATCTCATTCAGGACAATTCTACTTCTAGGCACAAAATCATTCATATAGTCCTTTTCCAGAAATTTAGCATTTGTCGAAACAAATACTTTAAGATCTGAAGGACTATAGAAATAATATCCTTTAGTTTCTTTTGGATACCCTACAAATATACATGTTTCTGAACGGGACTCCATCTTTTCTGTCTTTCCTTTTAACACATGCGCAGGACAACCAAATATCCTTAAGTGTTGTAAACTAGGCTTACGCCCAGTCCACAACTCATGCGGTGTTTTAGGAACAGACCTAGATGGTACATCGTTTAGAATGTATATAGCAGTTTGTAAAGCATATCCCCAAAAAGAAATAGGAAGTGTTGAATAACTCAACATAGACCTAACCATATCCAAAAGAGTTCTATTTCTCCTTTCTGCTACCCCATTCTGTTGAGGTGTACCTGGTGCAGAAAACTGAGAAACAATCCCATTATCAATAAGATATTGCTGAAACTCACCAGATAGATATTCTCCACCACGATCAGATCTCAAGATTTTTATGTGTTTCTCAAGCTGATTTTCCACTTCAGCTTTGAATGCTTTGAACATGTCAAAAGCATCCGACTTATGTCGCATGAGATACACATAACCAAATCTCGAGTAATCATCTGTGAAGGTGATGAAGTACTCATATCCACCTCTAGCTTGAATGCTCATAGGTCCACATACATCAGTGTGTATCAATCCTAAACATTCAGTGGCTCTTGCACCTTTGGCAGAGAACGTCCTTTTGGTCATTTTACCTTCCAAACAAGATTCACAAGTTGGTAGATCATCAACCTTTAAGTCACTCAAAGGTCCGTCACATACCAATCTTTTAATCCTATTAAGGTTAATATGACCTAAGCGTAAGTGCCAAAGGTAGGTTTCATCTGTTGATAATTTTACTCTTTTATGATTAGGTTCCGTTATTTCTGTGTCTAACGAGTGAGAGATATTTCTATGCAAAAAGTATAGACCGTTTTCCAATGTACCTTGGCAAATAATTTTGTCATTCTTACTAATAATAAAAACTTTATTAAAAGTAACCGAATATCCAAATTTATTTAAACAAGAAACTGAAATTAAATTCCTCTTGAATTGAGGTACATAATAAACGTCTATCAAATCTAAATGCCTTCTAGAATCCAAATAAACTCTAATATCTCCCACTGCACTTGCAGACACTAACGTTCCGTTGCCCAAGCGCAAATTGATTTCATTCTTTCTCAGCTTTCTCCTTTCTTGGAACCCCTGCAAGGAATAACAAACATGATTAGTGGCTCCTGAGTCTATGATCCAAGAATCTGTAGAATCAGCCAAAAAACATGTTTCAAGATAATTCACATTACCTTCTTCCTTCTTATTCTGGGACTTTGGGCAATTTCTCTTCCAATGTCCCTTTTCACCACAAAGGAAGCATTTCCCTTTGATCTTGGTTACTTTCTTGGTGTCCTTCTTGATAGGCCCAAGTTGCTTTTTCTTCTGTTGTTTCTTGACCTTTTGACGGGCCTTAACAGTAGCAACTTTACCAACCATATGAATCTCTTGACCTTTGCCTTTCACAAGGATCTTTTCAGCACTTTGAACATCTTGTATCAGGCCTTGTAAGGTGTATTCCTTTTTGTTCAAAGTGTAGTCCAATTTGAACTGATCAAAGGAATCTGACAATGAATTGACAACCATATCAATCTTTGTCTCACCATCTATCTCAGCGCCATGCAGTTCAGCAATGTTGAGATGTGCTATGACTTTCATCATGTGATCTTTCACAGCCTGTCCAGGTTTCATCCTAAGATTCATAAAAGCAGTCACTGCCTCTCTCTTAGTCGTCCTAGACTTCATAGCAAACATCTCCTCTAGAGACATCATAATATCAGCAGCGGACTCCATTCCTTCATGCTGCTGTTGCAACACGTCGGAGATAGTGGCCATAATGTAACATTTTGCCATATCATCTGAAGTCTTCCACTGCTCATACTCATCTCTATACATTATGCTTGATTCATTATTAGGAGCAGGTGGTTTAGGAGTAGTTAGAACAAACTTATGTTTTTCACTTTGCAGCAACAACCCAATTTTCCTTTTCCATGTGACATGATTATCTCCAGTTAAAGTGTTATCTTTCAGGATGTTCATAAGTGATGGGGTCATGATTTCTGAATAAAACAAAACATATATAAGTAAATAATCATGATAAAGCACTTTAAATATTTATCTTGAATTAAATAAATAACTCAATCATAAAAATTCAACGGTGATCCAACACCTATAAATGTTACGCCTCCTTTGGGAGTTCGCACCATTTACTAGTTAGACTAGGTCGCACCTAATTGTTAACATAACAACCAACGTTTTCAATTTTAGCCTTGCAATTTTACTGACAAGAACTCTTGGGAGGATATCAATAAAATTACATTGAGTGTGTTACCAAGATATCGACCCTCAATTTTCTCTCACGAAAATCCCTCCTTGGGGAGTAGATCTCGTTTGAGTCCATTGTCTAGTCTATCCTTGTAAGGAAGTATGTTGCTAAATTCCATTCATGGATGCCCCTTGGGGGGATTACCATAAATAATAAAGCTCAACCAACCTTGGAGGCCATAGGTGTTACAAAAACACCTTCTCCCACTCAATTATTTAAGGCGTGTGATTAAATCCCATAGAATGATTTACCAAGTTATCTAGATGCCAATTTAGATACCTAAATCATTCAATGCATGTTCATACCAAAAGAGATATATGAGTGGCACTCCTATTCTATATGTCATGTTATCATACAATAACAAATATTGTAATATTTAAGCATAAATTAAATAGCAACAATTTTGGCCCATCCTAGAAAAACAAGTAAATTACAATTGTTTAGGAATACAAGATCTTCAAGCGGCCCATCAACCATACGCTCATCCTTCGGCCCAAACCCCATAGGCATGCACAACCCACAACCCCACAAAGGGGCTGCTGTGCGCAGCCCATGAAGACTCTCAGGGCTGCCGTGCGCAGCCCACCAAGCTTGGGCTTGCCATGCGCAGCCCAATCCACTCCTAGGGTGCGCACGGTGCTCGTTCTCGGTTCCGGTTGCTTCGTTTTCCTTCGTGTCTTCGAATCTTCAAGACCTAAATATATTACGGCAGTATAAAATAATAAATACTGCAGTATTAATTTTTTTTTTTTTTATTCACTGCAGTACTTTTACAAAATAAAAACTGCACATAAAAATTAAATAAAAAAAACTGCAGTAAAATACTGCACCAAAATAAAATAAAATTAAAAGAAAACCTAGCAACTACCAAGAAGGAATTATGGCGATGATAGACCACCCTTCTTGTTACAACTCCGAAACAATAATTACATTGAAAATCTAGGACCAAAATCGAGCAATAACAATCCACATAAACATATATAAATCCATACATCCACATGTAATTATATATTCGAATACCTAGAGTGCCATCTCTTTCTAAACATGCATAATCACAATAAAAAGAAATAGATCCACGTATATATACGTTAATTAATTAAAAGGGTTTAACCAGGCTCTGATACCAATTGTAGGGAAAAATACCGTAGTACATGCAGCGGAAGCGAGACTAAAAATAAGATTTAGTGACATTTAAAATTTTTCCTTTATGAACCTTAAACCCTTTAATTAATTAAAGATGCATATACAATAACCAAAAAGTAGAATACCTTTTGTCGCGTGATCCGATTGACTTACGTCGATGGTAATCTGCAAGATCTTCAATCCTAGCACGAACGTGGATCACCTAGGAGCGTGGTCTCCCTTTTTCTTTGAATTGCAAACCTGTGAATGGACAAAACAAACTTTCTTTTCTTTGTTAGTCACAAAAACAATCAAAAGAATGACTGAGATTATTCCGGTCACTTTTGAGTTCTCAATCTAATGATCGAAACTCGCGTGAACCTAGATCGATATCGTATACACAAGCTTATTGATGATTAAGCAAATAGTATACTATCAAAGAATAATCTAACACTCCTTTTTGTTTTAGTAGAATAAAATCTTTCTATGAATTGAGAAGAAGAAGAAAAATTGTCTCCAGAACAACTTGTGGTGGCCGAAATCTATAAGAGCACTTATATAGGTGGCCAAATTTTCTTCTCTTCTTTTACTTAGGGTGGCCGAAAATCACAACCTAAAAGGGACTAGGGTTGCCGCAATTCTCAAGCCCAAAAGAGTTTGTATTGCACCCTATTTCCTATTTAGTTTAAGACTTTAAACCCTAATTGAATTCATAAATCTTTTATTCCTTTATTTTACTAAATATAAAAGACTTCTTATTTGATTAAATAAATAAAATTAATTATTTATTTTCTTACCAAATAAGTCTTTTACTTTTAGTATACTACCAACAATAGTATAACACTAGGAATCATATTTCCTAATCAGAAAAGATTTGTTTCTTAATTAAACAATTAATTAATAAATTAATTAATTCTTATTTAATTAAAACAAATGAAACAAAATAATATATTAGGTTAAAACTTAACCTTGCCGCCCCACTTGAATAAATGGGCCAAAATATTATTTTCTTATTTCATTTAATCCATTGGACTTTAAATAAAAAGCCCACATGTGAACCAGACCCATTCTTACTAAAAGAAACAAGCCCACATGTCTTTCATTAATATATAAATATAATTGAGCAGCCCATTACTTAAATAATGTGCAAATTATATTCTTAATATATTAAATGCAATTCTAGATGGACCCTTAAATTGGTCCGGTAGAATATATCAAGTGATCCATGCAAGTCCGTGTGGATTGGGATCTTGGCGGGCCATCTAAATTTAAGCTTCAATAGACATAACCTAATCACAATCAACAAATGATTCACTTAGGTCCGATCCATTAATTTTAACTCATTCCACTAAAGAGCTAAAATTGAACTCTTAAATAAAGATAGAAAAAGAAGATGCTCCTCATTCATACCCTAGACAATCATATAGGAGATAGTGTATCCTCGTGATTAATATCAGTAATCGCCAAGAGTTCATAGACCGCCTATAACTCTCCAAGTTACCATATTTACTCATATGACCACGTTTTAAACTTGGATATTTTGACTTGTCCAGAAGCCATGTTTTCAATAGACACTATCGAAAACTCAACGTTGAGATTTAATATCCAATTACCTCAAAACATCCATATGATGATATTATACTCTCATTTAATTAAATGGAGCCACGATGTCCATATCTATAAATGAAGTCCTCTATCGATTAACAAATGAATATCACCAAACTATTGAGGATAGACTATGCGATATAATCGTACTCATTGATAACTCAAATGATATCACTTGCAACCATAAGTCCATCATTTATCTCAGGATTAAGATAGACTCTCCGATTGTCCTGATAATGAAAAGACTATTATCTATTGACGGTTCTAGATAAAGCTTTTCATTGTGATCCTGTTCAATGCACCCAGTGCACTAGATCCTTTTGCTTGAAGACACTCCGATGATTTAGACTCATCATATCTCATTTGATCCAACTCAAATGCTAGCAAAAGAATTCTACAACTTTAACAAGATAAAGGTGCCCAACCTTTAACTTAAGTTGTGAACATTATTCAAGATTAACTAAAGAATTGTGTCTACCACATACATATCCAGATGTACGAACAATTCTTCTTTTCTCATAGTCTTTAGACCTTATGATTATTTACTTTGACAATTATAATATTAAACTATAAATGCTATACGATTTGTTAAACCAGAAATCACTTTATTAATATGAAAAAGATTGTTAATTACAACATTACACTCTTGCTATTGAGCATAATCCTAACAGTAGACACAATTCTTTAGTTAGTCTTGAATATTGTTCACAACTTAAGTTAAAGGTTGGGCACCTTTATCTCGTTAAAGTTGTAGAATTCTTTAGCTAGCATTTGAGTGGGATCAAATGAGATATGATGAGTCTAAAATCATCGGAGTGTCTTCGAGCAAAAGAATCTAGTGCACTGGGTGCAATGAACTGGATCACAATGAAAAGCTTTATCTAGAACCGTCAATAGATAATAGTCTTTTCATTATCAGGACAATCGGAGAGTCTATCTTAATCCTGAGATAAATGATGGACTTATGGTTGCAAGTGATATCATTTGAGTTATCAATGAGTACGATTATATATCATAGTCTATCCTCGATAGTTTGGTGATATTCATTTGTTAATCGATAGAGGACTTCATTTATAGATATGGACATCGTGGCTCCATTTATTAAATGAGAGTATAATATCATCATATGGATGTTTTGAGGTAATTGGATATTAAATCTCAACGTTGAGTTTTCGATAGTGACTATTGAAAATATGGCTTCTGGACAAGTCAAAATATCCAAGTTCAAAACGTGGTCATATGAGTAAATATGGTAACTTGAAGAGTAATAGGCGGTCTATGAACTCTTGGCGATTACTGATATTAATCACGAGGATACACTATCTCCAATATGATTGTCTAGGGTTATGAAAGAGGAACGTCTTCCTTTTATATCTTTATTTAAGAGTTCAATTTTAGCTCTTTAGTGGAATGAGTTAAAATTAATGGATCGGACCTAAGTGAATCATTTGTTGAATGTGATTAGGTTGTGTCTATTGAAGCTTAATTTTAGATAGCCCGCCAAGATCCCCAATCCACACGGACTTGCATGGATCACTTGATATATTCCACCAGACCAATTTAAGGGTCCATCTAGAATTGCATTTAATATATTAAGAATATAATTTGCACATTAATTATTAATGGGCTGCACAATTATATTTATATATTAATGAATAGCATGTGGGCTTATTTCTTTTAGTAAGAATGGGTCTGGTTCACATGTGGGCTTTTTATTTAAAGTCCAATGGATTAAATAAAATAAGAAAATAATATATGGCCCAATTTTATACATGTGGGGCGGCAAGGTTAATAGATTAGCCTAATATATTATTTTGTTTCATTGTTTAATTAAATAATAATTAATTAATTAATTAATTAATTGTTTAATTAAGAAACAAATCTTTTTCTGATTAGGAAATATATTTCCTAGAGATATACTATTGGTAGTAGTATATTAAAAGTAAAAGACTTATTTGGTAAGAAAATAAATAATAAGTTTTATTTATTTAATCAAATAGGAAAGTCTTTTATTAAGTCAATAAAAGAATAAAAATACTTATGAGTTGAATTATGGTTAGGAGTCTAATTAACATGTCAATTAGGGTACAACACAAATCCCTTTTTGTAGAGGAAATTTGGCAACCCTAATTGGACCACATGGAGATTTCGGCCAACCCTAAAAGGAAGAGGAGAAAAATTTCGGCCACCCTATATAACACTTGTTATAGAATTCGGCCACCCTACTTGTTGATTGATTCAATTTTCTTCTTCTTCTAAACTCATAGAAAAGTATTAGATTTTATTCAACTGAAACATAAAAGAAAAGAAAAAGATTATTCTTTTGATGGTACACTAATTGCTTGTTCATCAATAAGCTTGTGTGTACAACATCGAATTAGGTTCACGCGAGTTTCGATCATTAGATTGAGAACTCAAAAGTGACCGGAATAATCTTTGTATTCTTTTGATTGTTTTGTGACTAACAAAAGAAAAATAAAAGTTTGTTTGTCCATTCTCAGGTTTGCAATTCAAAGAAAAAGGGAGACCACGCTCCTAGGTGATTCACGTTCGTGCTAGGATTGAAGAACTTGCGGATTACCATCGACGTAAGTCAATCGGATCACGCGACAAAAGGTATTCAACTTTTGTTACTTTATATATGGTTAATTAATTAAAGGGGTTAAGGTTCATAAAAAGGAAAAATTTTAAAACATACTAAATCTATTTTTAGTCTCGCTTCCGCTGTGTGTACTACGGTATTTTTCCCTACAATTGGTATCAGAGCCTAGGTTGTACCCTATTAATTAAATAACGTATATATACGTGAATCGATTTCTTTTTATTGTGATTATGCATGTTTAGAAAGAGATGGCACTCTAGGTATTCGCATATATAATTACATGTGGATGTATGGATTTATATATGTTTATGTGGATTGTTATTGCTCGATTTTGATCCTAGATTTTCAATGTAATTTTTGTTATGGAATTGTAACAAGAAGGGTGGTCTATTATCGCCATAATTCCTTCTTGATAATTGCTATTTTTTTATTTGTATTAAATTTAATGTGCAGTTTTTTTTTAATTATTTTTAGTGCAGTATTTTTATGTAAAAAAGTACTGCAGTGATTAAAAAAAAAAAAACTGCAGTATTTTTATTATTTAATTAAAGTTGTAATACGTTCTAACATCGAAGATTCGAAGACGTGAAGAAAAAGGAAGCAACCGGAACCAAGAACGAGCATCGTGCGCACCCTAGGATTGGATTGGGCTGCGCATGGCAAGCCCAAAACTTGGTGGGCTGCGCACAGCAGCCCCTTTATGGGGTTGTGGGGTGTGTTCGCCCATGGGTGGAGGCCGAAGGATGAGCGTATGGTTGATGGGCCACTTGAAGATCTTGTATTCCTAAACAATTGTAATTTACTTGCTTTTCTAGGATTGAACAAAATTGTTGCTATTTATTTTTGGCTAAAATATTACAATATTTGTTATTGTATGATAACATGACATATAGAATAGGAGTGCCACTCATATATCTCTTTTGGTATGAACATGCATTGAATGATTTAGGTATCTAAATTGGCATCTAGATAACTTGGTAAATCATTCTATGGGATTTAATCACACGCCTTAAATAATTGAGTGGGAGAAGGTGTTTTTGTTCTGTCTGCTCCTAAACCACCTGCTCCTACTTATGAATCTCAGATTCATATGGTTGGTAAAGTTGCTACTGTTATGGCCCGTCAAAAGGTCAAGGAACAACAGAAGAAAAAGCAACTTGGGCCTACCATGAAGGAGACCAAGAAAGTAACCAAGATGAAAGGGAAATGCTTCCTTTGTGGTGAAAAGGGACATTGGAAAAGAAATTGCCCAAAGTCCCAAAATAAGAAGGAACAAGGTAATATTAATTATCTTGAAACATGTTTTCTGGTAGATTCTACAGATTCTTGGATCATAGACTCTGGAGCCACAAATCATGTTTGTTATTCCTTACAGGGGTTCCAAGAAAGGAGAAGGCTGAGTAAGAATGAAATCAATTTGCGCTTGGGCAACGGAACGTTAGTGTCTGCAAGTACAGTGGGAGATATTAGAGTTTATTTGGATTCTAGAAGGCATTTAGATTTAATAGACGTTTATTATATACCTCAATTTAAGAGGAATTTAATTTCAGTTTCTTGTTTGAATAAATTTGGATATTCAGTTACTTTTAATAAAGTTTTTATTATTAGTAAGAATGACAAAATTATTTGCCAAGGTACATTGGAAAACGGTCTATACTTTTTGCATAGAAATATCTCTCACTCGTTAGACACAGAATTAACGGAACCTGATCATAAAAGAGTAAAATTATCAATAGATGAAACCTACCTATGGCATTTACGCCTAGGTCATATTAACCTTAATAGGATTAAAAGATTGGTATGTGACGGACCTTTAAGTGACTTAAAGGTTGATGATCTACCAACTTGTGAATCTTGTTTGGAAGGTAAAATGACCAAAAGGTCGTTCTCGGCCAAAGGTACAAGAGCCACTGAATGTTTAGGATTGATACACACTGATGTATGTGGACCTATGAGCATTCAAGCTAGAGGTGGATATGAGTACTTCATCACCTTCACAGATGATTACTCGAGATTTGGCTATGTGTATCTCATGCGACATAAGTCGGATGCTTTTGACATGTTCAAAGCATTCAAAGCTGAAGTAGAAAATCAGCTTGAGAAACACATAAAAATCTTGAGATCTGATCGTGGTGGAGAATATCTATCTGGTGAGTTTCATCAATATCTTATTGATAATGGGATAGTTTCTCAGTTTTCTGCACCAGGAACACCTCAACAAAATGGGGTGGCAGAAAGGAGAAATTGGACTCTTTTGGATATGGTTAGATCTATGTTGAGTTATTTAACACTTCCTATTTCTTTTTGGGGATATGCTTTACAAACTGCTATATACATTCTAAACGATGTACCATCTAAGTCTGTTCCTCAAACACTGCATGAGTTGTGGACTCAGCGCAAGTCTAGTTTACAACACTTAAGGATATTTGGTTGTCCTGCACATGTGTTAAAAGGAAAGACAGAAAAGATGGAGTCCCGTTCGAAAACGTGTATATTTGTAGGGTATCCAAAAGAAACTAAAGGATATTATTTCTATAGTCCTTCAGATCTTAAAGTATTTGTTTCGACAAATGCTAAATTTCTGGAAAAGGACTATATGAATGATTTTGTGCCTAGAAGTAGAATTGTCCTGAATGAGATGTCAGGAGATACAATTCCACGAGAGCTTACACAACCTAACCCAATTGTAAGTTCTGATCCAACACAAGATCAACAACCTACCATTCCTCGTCGTAGTGGGAGGGTTAGAACACAACCCGAAAGATACATCGGTCTGGGAGAATCAGTGGGAATCACCCGGACGACGATGATCCCTACACGTATAAGGAAGCAATGGAGGATGTTGATAGTCGCCATTGGCAAAAGGCAATGCAATCTGAGATTGAATCTATGTTCGATAACAAAGTCTGGTCCCTTGTAGACTTGCCTAAAGGGATAAAACCCATTGGGTGCAAGTGGGTATACAAGAGGAAAAGAGGTATGGATGGAAAGGTGGAAACCTTTAAAGCTAGATTGGTAGCTAAAGGGTATACACAGAAATAAGGTATCGATTATGAGGAAACCTTCTCTCATGTGGCCATGCTTAAATCCATTAGGATACTCTTGTCCATTGCAGCATCTTTAGATCTAGAGATTTGGCAAATGGACGTCAAGACAGCTTTCCTTAATGGAAGTCTTGACGAAAGCATCTACATGATGTAACCAGAAGGATTCATTGAAAAGGGCCAAAAGGAAAAGGTATGCAAGTTGCAGAAATCCATATATGGATTAAAGCAAGCATCCAGATCCTGGAACATAAGGTTCGATCAATCTGTCAAAGGTTTTGGATTTATTCAGAATCCTGACGAACCTTGTGTATACAAAAGGATTAAGGGCGACAAGTTGGTTTTCCTGATTCTTTATCTTGATGATATACCACTCATTGGAAACGATATAGGAGTATTGACATCAGTAAAAGAATGGTTAGCAAAACAATTTGATATTAAGGACTTAGGAGAAGCAAGTTTTATTCTAGCTATCCAAGTCATAAGGGATAGAAAGAATAAAACGATTGCATTATCCCAAGCTTCATACATAGACAAGATCTTGTCTAGGTTTTCCATGCAGGATTCCAAGAAAGGTATGTTACCTTTCAAACATGGAATCAAACTTTCTAAGGAACAAGTTCCTAAGAATGAGCATGAAGAGCAATTCATGAGTAGGGTTCCATATGCCTCGGCAGTTGGAAGTCTCATGTATGCAATGCTCTGCACTAGACCAGATATTTGTTTTGCTGTTGGCATAGTTAGCAGGTTTCAATCGAAACCTGGTCCTGATCACTGGACGGCAGTCAAGCATATTTTCAAGTATCTTAAGAGAACGAGAGATAATATGCTTGTATACTCTGGGGGGGATTTAATTCCTGTTGGGTATACAGATTCTGATTTCCAATCAGATTCTGACTCCAGAAAATCCACATCGGGGGCTGTGTTTACTATTGGAGGAGGAGCAGTCATATGGAGGAGTATCAAGCAATCTTGTATTGCTGATTCCACCATGGAAGCTGAGTATGTTGCTGCATGCGAGGCTGCCAAAGAGGCTGTTTGGCTCCGCCAATTCTTGATTGACTTGGAAGTGGTTCCTAGTGCGAATAAGCAGATCACTATCTACTGTGACAACAGTGGAGCAGTGGCTAATTCGAAAGAACCAAGAAGTCACAAGAGAGGAAAACACATTGAAAGAAAGTATCATCTTTTAAGGGAGATTGTTCAAAGAGGTGATGTGACGATTACCAAAATCGCGTCAGCAGAAAATCTAGCTGATCCCTTCACAAAGGCTCTACCTCAGAAGAGTTTCGATGGGCATCTAGAGAATATGGGCTTGAGAGATATGACACATTTGCTATAGCGCAAGTGGGAGATTGTTAGGATTATGCTCAATAGTAAGAGTGTAATATTGTAATTAACAATCTTTTTCATATTAATAAAGTGATTTCTGGTTTAACAAATCTTATAGCATTTATAGTTTAATATTATAATTGTCAAAGTAAATAATCATAAGGTCTAAAGACTATGAGAAAAGAAGAATTGTTCGTACATCTGGATATGTATGTGGTAGACACAATTCTTTAGTTAGTCTTGAATATTGTTCACAACTTAAGTTAAAGGTTGGGAACCTTTATCTTGTTAAAGTTGTAGAATTCTTTTGCTAGCATTTGAGTGGGATCAAATGAGATATGATGAGTCTAAAATCATCGGAGTGTCTTCGAGCAAAAGAATCTAGTGCACTGGGTGCAATGAACTGGATCACAATGAAAAGCTTTATCTAGAACTGTCAATAGATAATAGTCTTTTCATTATCAGGACAATCGGAGAGTCTATCTTAATCCTGAGATAAATGATGGACTTATGGTTGCAAGTGATATCATTTGAGTTATCAATGAGTATGATTATATAGCATAGTCTATCCTCGATAGTTTGGTGATATTCATTTGTTAATCGATAGAGGACTTTATTTATAGATATGGACATCGTGGCTCCATTTATTAAATGAGAGTATAATATCATTGAAACAAATTATAGCACGGTGTGTATAAAACTATCTAGAGGGGGGGTGAATAGATTTTAAGCTTTTTACCCAATTTTTCGTGATATTCAAAATTACGAAATTACCCCTAAATAGATAAAGCAATAAATCAAGTAAAATATGCGGAAATTAAATAACACTTGATTTTTACGTGGAAACCCTCACGGGAAAAACCACGGGCTAGTAAGTAAGCCACACTCGAACCTCGAATCCACTAAATGTGTAAAACGATTACAACCTAATCCCGGAAGTAATTACACACCTACCTAATCCCGGTATGAGTGAACCTAGTCCAATTTGCTTGCGTTCTAAGCAACCTAATCCCGGATGCTACACACAAGACTTACTTTCTTTATGAAGAGAATACAACCCTAAGTGAATATATGAATATCCAAATGCAACATAGAGCAAGGGAAACCCTATATGCTTATCTAAGATGATTAATATGCAATTAGAACAATCCTAGATATCAAAACTAAATGACATGTCAAAAAGTTTAGCTAATCAAGATTAAGCACAAAACTTAATTAGCTATCACAAAACAACTTCTCAAACATACATCATACTAATCTCAAACTTGTATTCAAAGTATATAAAATAACATACAAGTAATTAATTGAGATTGCTAGCTAAGAGAAACACAAAATATGTAAGATATTAGTGAAAAGCTTACCAAGCAAAGTATGATGAAGAATCCATGCAAGATGACATCTAGAAGATCAAGGATGATGCTAGATGATGATTGATGATCATGAAAAAGTGTTTGAGTAATAAAAAATGAGTTCTTGGAATTTTTCTTCTCTTTGAAAAATATTCTAAGTATGAATTCTGAATATGAACTCTCTTAATTGACCTAAAGACAAAATGGCATATATATAGGGGGCCAAATCAAAGTGTGGTCGTTTAAGTAAGTTTCAAAGAAACGCGCCGATCGGCGATTTCAATCATCGGCCAGGCCGCCGATCATGACCGCCGAATTGAGCTTGCGAAGAGCAGAGCATAAACGGCGGTTCATTCGACGGTTTCGTGACCGCCGATTCCAACCGCCGAATCAAAACAGAGAGATTAAAAACAATCAGGTATGAACGGCGGTTTCATGACCGCCGATTCAACCGCCGAATTAGACTGAGAGATAAATTAATCAGGTCTTGAATCGGCGGTTTCGAACGGCGGTCGTGACTGCCGATCTTAACCGCAGAAATGCTTCAGACCAATCTGGACTGAAATGGCGGTTTCATTCGGCGGCCAGGCCGCCGATCATAACCGCCGATCACCTAGATAGGTGAAAACCAAGGAGAAGCCAAGGGCATTCTCCATAGGCAGTCCTCGCGCTAAACCAAGCACATTCTAGTGCAAGCACATTCTTGTGCATGCACGGATGTTTCCGAAAGTTATCGGGAAACGAATTACACGACAACATGACACAATTACACACAACAAAATATGATAAATAAGTGCAAGTGTGAAATGTGAAAAGTGAAGAGAATGCACACATATGCAATGAATGTTAAGTGTGTGTGTGCAACTAATCTCTTCAAAGAAAAGTAAGCACAAAGAAATTTACCTTCGGTGCTTATCAACACGAGGTCTTCAAAGGGCTTCGAACAATAAGATCGATACTTAGGCTACCCTTACAAAGAACCCCAACATGTGGTTTGTCCACGAAATGAGCCAATAAACAAATGGGAACCTTACAATCATCATATGGATGTTTTGAGGTAATTGGATATTAAATCTCAACGTTGAGTTTTCGATAGTGACTATTGAAAACATGGCTTCTGGACAAGTCAAAATATCGAAGTTCAAAACGTGGTCATATGAGTAAATATGGTAACTTGGAGAGTTATAGGCGGTCTATGAACTCTTGGCGATTACTGATATTAATCACGAGGATACACTATCTCCAATATGATTGTCTAGGGTTATGAAAGAGGAACGTCTTCCTTTTCTATCTTTATTTAAGAGTTCAATTTTAGCTCTTTAGTGGAATGAGTTAAAATTAATGGATCGGACCTAAGTGAATCATTTGTTGATTGTGATTAGGTTGTGTCTATTGAAACTTAATTTTAGATAGCCCGCCAAGATCCCCAATCCACACGGACTTGCATGGATCACTTGATATATTCCACCGGACCAATTTAAGGGTCCATCTAGAATTGCATTTAATATATTAAGAATATAATTTGCACATTAATTATTTAATGGGCTGCACAATTATATTTATATATTAATGAATGGCATGTGGGCTTATTTCTTTTAGTAAGAATGGGTCTGGTTCACATGTGGGCTTTTTATTTAAAGTCCAATGGATTAAATAAAATAAGAAAATAATATATGGCCCAATTTTATACATGTGGGGTGGCAAGGTTAATAGATTAGCCTAATATATTATTTTGTTTCATTGTTTAATTAAATAAGAATTAATTAATTTATTAATTAATTGTTTAATTAAGAAACAAATCGTTTTCTGATCAGAAAATATATTTCCTAGAGATATACTATTGGTAGTAGTATATTAAAAGTAAAAGACTTATTTGGTAAGAAAATAAATAATAAGTTTTATTTATTTAATCAAATAGGAAAGTCTTTTATTAAGTCAATAAAAGAATAAAAATACTTATGAGTTGAATTATGGTTAGGAGTCTAATTAACATGTCAATTAGGGTACAACACACATCCTTTTTTGTAGAGGAAATTTGGCAACCCTAATTGGACCACATGGAGATTTCGGCCAACCTTAAAAGGAAGAGGAGAAAAATTTCGGCCACCCTATATAACACTTGTTATAGAATTCGGCCACCCTACTTGTTGATTGATTCAATTTTCTTCTTCTTCTAAACTCATAGAAAAGTATTAGATTTTATTCAACTGAAACATAAAAGAAAAGAAAAAGATTATTCTTTTGATGGTACACTAATTGCTTGTTCATCAATAAGCTTGTGTGTACAACATCGAATTAGGTTCACGCGAGTTTCGATCATTAGATTGAGAACTCAAAAGTGACCAGAATAATCTTTGTATTCTTTTGATTGTTTTGTGACTAACAAAAGAAAAGGAAAAGTTTGTTTGTCCATTCTCAGGTTTGCAATTCAAAGAAAAAGGGAGACCACGCTCCTAGGTGATTCACGTTCGTGCTAGGATTGAAGATCTTGCGGATTACCATCGACGTAAGTTAATCGGATCACGCGACAAAAGGTATTCAACTTTTGTTACTTTATATATGGTTAATTAATTAAAGCGGTTAAGGTTCATAAAAAGGAAAAATTTTAAAACATACTAAATCTATGTTTAGTCTCGCTTCCGCTGTGTGTACTACGGTATTTTTCCCTAGAAAAAATGCTAAAATGAAAAATGTCTAAGAATAAAAAGATTGAAATAAATCCTAAAAGTAAGCGAGAAGTCAAGGGTAATATGTCTTCAAGTACTGCGCATTGCATGGCCGAGGTAGTTCGCCTAAACCCTCTCGAGTAATGCGATATGCCCCGTGACCAGCTATGCCTGTAATTTGATAGGGCCCTTCCCATTTGTCCGCGAGTGATCCTGCAGCTTTGTCTCTTGTTCCTGGGTTCACCCTCTTCAGCACCAAGTCGCTAAGCGCGAACCTCCTTTCACTTACATGTGAGTTATAATATCTGGCTACCCTTTGTTGGTACGCAGTGTTTCTTATTTGTGTGCGCTCTCTTCTTTCTTCTAATTCATCCAGACCGCATTTTAACATATCAATGTTGAGTTTCGGTTGAAAGAGTTGTACCCTTGGTGAAGAGAAAGATGTTTCCACGGGAATGACAGCTTCAGCTCCGTAAGCCATGGAATATGGGGTCTCACCTGTCGAACCCCTTTCTTGTTAGGATTATGCTCAATAGCAAGAGAGTAATAGTGTTTTTGACAATCTATTCATATTAATAATGTGATTTCTGGTTTAACAAATCTTATAGCATTTATAGTTTAATTATTATAATTGTCAAAAGTAAATAATCATAAGGTCAAAAGACTATGAGAAAAGAAGAATTGTTCGTACATCTGGATATGTATGAGGTAGACACAATTCTTTAGTTAGTCTTGAATAATGTTCACAATTTAAGTTAAAGGTTGGGCACCTTTATCTTGTTAAAGTTGTAGAATTCTTTTGCTAGCATTTGAGTGGGATCAAATGAGTTATGATGAGTCTAAAATCATCAGAGGGTCTTCGAGTAAAAGAATCTAGTGCACTGGGTGCATTGAACTGGATCACAATGAAATACTTTATCTAGAACCGTCAATAGATAATAGTCTTTTCATTATCAGGACAATCGGAGAGTCTATCTTAATCCTGAGATAAATGATGGACTTATGGTTGCAAGTGGTATCATTTGAGTTATCAATGAGTACGATTATATAGCATAGTCTATCCTCGATAGTTTGGTGATATTCATTTGTTAATCGATAGAGGACTTCATTTATAGATATGGACATCGTGGCTCCATTTATTAAATGAGAGTAGAATATCATCATATGGATGTTTTGAGGTATTGGATATTGAATCTTAACGTTAAGTTTTCAATAGTGTCTATTGAAACATGGCTTCTGGACAAGTCAAAATATCCAAGTTCAAAATGTGGTCATATGAGGAAATATGGTAACTTGAAGAGCTATAGGCGGTCTATGAGCTCTTGGCGATTACTGATATTCTTCACGAGGATACACCATCTCCTATAAGATTGTCTAGGGTATGAATGAGAATCATTTACTTATTCCATCTTTATTTAAGAGTACAATTTTAGTTCTTTAGTGGAATGAACTAAAATTAATAGATTGAACCTAAGTGAATCATTTGTTGATTGTGATTGGGTTATGTCTATTGGAGCTTAAATTTAGATAGGCCCGCCAAGATCCCCAATCCACATGGACTTGCATGGATCACTTGATATATTCTACCGGACCAATTTATGGGTCCATCTAGAATTGTATTTAATATATTAAGAATATAATTTGCACATTATTTATTTAATGGGCTGATCAATTATATTAATATATTAATGAAAGGCATGTGGGCTTATTTCTTTTAGTAAGAATGGGTCTGGTTCACATGTGGGCCTTTTATTAAGGTCCAATGGATTTAATAAAATAGAAAAACAATATATAGATATATTAATATATATGGCACATGGCCGAGATATATATATGATATTATATTGTTTTAATTTTTTGATTAAATGGAAATTAATTAATTGATTAATTAATTATTTAATTAAAAATCAAAATCTTTTTCTAACTAGGAAATATGTTTCTTAGTAGTATACTATTGTGGTAGTATAAATAAAATAAAAGACTTTATTTGGTAAGTAGATAAATAAGGGATTTATTTATCTAGTCAAATAAGGAAGTCTTTTATATAGTCACAAATACACTAAAGAGTTGGATTAGGGTTGAATTCTAAAGATTGATAGAGATATATATTATATATGGCAAGTTAAATTAATATACATATATATATGTATTTAGGCGTGCATTGCTAGTGCACTTTAATAAGGATGCAACACTTTTGATATAAATATATAATATAAGTGGTATTTGGTGCGATATATATATAAGTAAAGTGCAGTTTTTGAGATAGTAAGCGGCGCAAAATATATATATAATATCGAGCGGCCACTATATATATATATATATATTTTTTTTTTTTTGTATTTTTAAGAACCCTAATGTAAGGCTTGAGAGTTTTTTCTTTTGCTTGAGAAAAATAGAATCCAACTCTTAGACTAGTGTGAGAATTCGGCCAAGAGGAAAAGAGAGAAAAGTTTGTTCTTATTTCGATAGTGCACTAGTAACTTTTATATCAAAAGGTTTTGTGCACAATTTCGAATAAGGTTCACGCGAGTTTCGATCTAACGATTGTGAATTCAAAAGTGACCGGAACATTCTTTGTAGCCTCTTGGAATTTGTTGTGACTAACGAAAAAGAAAAAGTTTTTGTTAATCCATCCTCAGGTACACAATTCAAAGAGAAGGGAGACCACGCTCCTAGGTGATTCACGTTCGTGATTGGATTGGAAGATCTTGCGGATTACCATCGACGCAATGTCAATCGGATCACGCGACAAAGGTATGATATCTTTAGTATTATATGTTAATTAATTAGAGGGTTAAGGTTCAAATTATGGAAAAATTTTAAACTATACTAAACTCGATTTTAGTCTCGCTTCCGCTGCGTTGACTCGATTTTTCCCTACAATTGGTATCAGAGCCTGGTTGAACCCTTTTAATTAATTAACGTATATATACGTGGATCTATTTCTTTTTATTGTGATTATGCATGTTTAGAAAGAGATGGCACTCTAGGTATTCGCATATATAATTACATGTGGATGTATGGATTTATATATGTTTATGTGGATTGTTATTGCTCGATTTTGGTCCTAGATTTTCAATGTAATTTTTTGTTATGGAATTGTAACAAGAAGGGTGGTCTATCATCGCCATAATTCCTTCTTGGTAGTTGCTATTTTTTTATTTGTATTAAATTTAATGTGCAGTTTTTTTTTTATTATTTTTAGTGCAGTTTTTTATGTAAAAAAGTACTGCAGTGATTAAAAAAAAAAAAAAAAAAAACTGCAGTATTTTTATTATTTAATTAAAGTTGTAATACGTTCTACATTGAAGAATCGAAGACGTGAAGAAAAAGGAAGCAACCGGAACCAAGAACGAGCACCGTGCGCACCCTAGGAGTGGATTGGGCTGCGCATGGCAAGCCCAAAACTTGGTGGGCTGCGCACGGCAGCCCTAGGTGGCCTCATGGGCTGCGCACAGCAGCCCCTTTGTGGGGTTTTGGGGTGTGTCGCCCATGGGAGGAGGCCGAAGGATGAGCTTATGGTTGATGGGCCACTTGAAGATCTTGTATTCCTAACAAATTGTAATTTACTTGCTTTTCTAGGATGGACCAAAATTGTTGCTATTTATTTTTTGCATAAATATTACAATATTTGTTATTGTATGATAACATGACATATTGAATAGGAGTGCCACTCATATATCTCTTTTGGTATGAACATGCATTGAATGATTTAGGTATCCAAAATTGGCATCTAGATAACTTGGTAAATCATTCTATGGGATTTAATCACACGCCTTAAATAATTGAGTGGGAGAAGGTGTTTTGTAACACCTATGGCCTCCAAGGTTAGTTGAGTTTTATTATTTATTGGTAATCCCCCCAAGGGGCGTCCATGAATGGAATTTAGCAACATACTTCCTTACAAGGATAGACTAGACAATGGACTCAAACGAGATCTACTCCCCAAGGAGGGATTTTCGTGAGAGAAAATTGAGGGTCGATATCTTGGTAACACACTCAATGTAATTTTATTGATATCCTCCCAAGAGTTCTTGTCAGTAAAATTGCAAGGCTAAAATTGAAAACGCTGGTTGTTATGTTAACAATTAGGTGGGACCTAGTCTAACTAGTAAATGGTGCGAACTCCCAAAGGAGGCGTAACATTTATGGGTGTTGGATCACCGTTGAATTTTTATGATTGAGTTATTTATTTAAATCAAGATAAATATTCGAAAGTGCTTTATCATGATTATTTACTCATATATATTTTTGTTTTATTCAGAAATCATGACCCCATCACCTAAATGAACATCTTAAAAGATAATACTTTAACTGGAGATAATTATGTCACATGGAAAAGGAAAATTGGGTTGTTGCTGCAAGCTGACAAACATAAGTTTATTCTGTTTGCTCTTAAACCACCTGCTCCTACTTATGAATCTCATATTCATGTGGTTGGTAAAGTTGCTACTATTAAGACCCGTCAGAAGGTCAAGGAATAACAGAAGAAAAAGCAACTTGGGCCTACCAAGAAGGAGATTAAGAAAGTAACCAAGATCAAAAGGAAGTGTTTCTTTTGTGGTGAAAAGAGACATTGGAAAAGTAATTGCCCAAAGTCTCAGAATAAGAAGGAATAAGGTAATGTGAATTATCTTGAAACATGTTTACTGGCAGATTCTACAGATTCTTGAATCGTAGACTCAGTAGCCAATAATCATGTTTGTTATTCCTTATGGGGGTTTCAAGAAAGGAGAAGGCTGAATAAGAATGAAATCAACTTGCATTAGGAAACGGAGCGTTGGTGTCTGCTAGTGCAGTGGGAGATATTAGAGTTAATCTAGATTCTAGTAGGTATTTAGATTTGATAGACATTTGTTATGTACCTCAATTCAAGAGAAATTTAATTTCAGTTTCTTGTTTAAATAAATTTGAATATTCGGTTACTTTTAATAAATTTTTTATTATTAGTAAGGATGACAAATTTGTTTGCAAAGGTACATTGGAAAATGGTCTATTCTATTTACATAGAAATATCTCTCACTTGTTAAACACAGAATTAACGCAACCTAACCATAAAAGAGTAAAATTATCATAAGATGAAACCTACCTATGCCATTTGCGCCTAGGCCATATTAACCTTAATAGGATTAAAAGATTGGTTAGTGATGGACCTTTAAGTGACTTAAAGGTTGATGATCTACCAACTTGTGAATCCTGTTTGGAAGGTAAAATGACCAAAAAGTCGTTCAGGACTAAAGGCACAAGAGCCACTGAATGTTTAGGATTAATGCATACTGATGTATGTGGTCCTATGAGCATTCAAGCTAGAGGTGGATATGAGTACTTCATCACCTTCACAGATGATCACTCGAGATTTGGCTATGTGTATCTCATGCGACATAAGTCGGATGCTTTTGACATGTTCAAAGCATTCAAAGCTGAAGTAGAAAATCAGCTTGAGAAACACATAAAAATCTTGAGATCTGATCGTGGCGGAGAATATCTATCTGGTGAGTTTCAGCAATATCTTATTGATAATGGGATAGTTTCTCAGTTTTCTGCACCAGGTACACCTCAACAGAATGGGGTAGCAGAAAGGAGAAATAGAACTCTTTTGGATATGGTTAGGTCTATGTTGAGTTATTCAACACTTCCTATTTCTTTTTGGGGATATACTTTACAAACTGCTATATACATTCTAAACGATATACCATCTAAGTCAGTTCCTAAAACACCGCATGAGTTGTGGACTGGGCGCAAGCCTAGTTTACAACACTTAAGGATATTTGGTTGTCCTGCGCATGTGTTAAAAGGAAAGACAGAAAAGATGGAGTCCCGCTCGGAAACATGTATATTTGTAAGGTATCCAAAAGAAACTAAAGGATATTATTTCTATAGTTCTTCAGATCTTAAAGTATTTGTTTCGACAAATGCTAAATTTCTGGAAAAGGACTATATGAATGATTTTGTGCCTAGAAGTAGAATTGTCCTGAATGAGATGTCAGGAGATACAATTCCACGAGAGGTTACACAACCTAACCCAATTGTAAGTTCCGATCCAACACAAAATCAACAACCTACCATTCCTCATCGTAGTGGGAGCGTTAGAACACAACCCGAAAGATACATCAGTCTAGGAGAATCAGTGGAGAATCTCCCGGACGACGATGATCCCTACACGTATAAGGAAGCAATGGAGGATGTTGATAGTCGCCATTGGCAAAAGGCAATGCAATCTGAGATTGAATCTATGTTCGATAACAAAGTCTGGTCCCTTGTAGACTTGCCTAAAGGGATAAAACCCATTGAGTGCAAGTGGGTATACAAGAGGAAAAGAGGTATGGATGGAAAGGTGGAAACCTTTAAAGCTAGATTGGTAGCTAAAGGGTATACACAGAAAGAAGGTATCTGTAAGGATTCCCATTTATTGATTGGCTTATTTCGTGGTCAAACCACATGTTGGGGTTTGGTTGTAAGGGTAGTCTAGGTGTTTGTTGAAGATCAAGACCCTTTCCAAGACCTCAAGAGGACAAGCACCAAAGGTATATATCTAGTGCTTACATTGGCTTGAAGAGATATAGTTGCACACACACACAACATGCATATCTCTTATTCTTGTGTGGTGTGTTTATATTTTGTGTGCATTGTGCTTTATTGATTTATTCAATATCTCTTCTTGCATGTTGAATTGATTGCATCTTGTTATATGATAATGCCATGACATGTTAGGCATTAGGATGCATTCAATACCCACACTTGCACTTCATGTATGTTAGCTTGTAGTGTGGAGTAATTCGTTTCCCTAAGGATGTTCGGAAACGTCCGCGCGTGCACGGTAATGTGCTTTGTGTTGCGCGATGATCGCCGGTGGAGATGCCTTTGGCTTCTCCTTGGTTTCACCATTTTTGGTGAATCGGCGGTTACTTTCGGCGGCCTGGCCGCCGTTAGAAACCGCCGAATCAGACCTGATTGAAATATATCTCTCGGGTCCAAAACGGCGGTTTGGATCGGCGGTTTCGAAACCGCCGAATTAAGTCGTCGAAGTTCCCCTGTTCCACTCGGGAGCCATTCGGCGGTTCATTTCGGCGGCCTGGCCGCCGAATGAAACCGCCGATCGGTGCGTTTCAAGGGCAAAATTGTATTTTCACCTGCCCTGTTTTTGGTCTCTATAAATACATCCTTATCTCTGGTTCAGAACACAAGTCTTTGATTATAAGAACCCTAGAGAGATATTTAGAGAGACTTGAGAGAGAAAGCTTAAAGATCATATCTTTATCTCTCTAAACCCATTCCCACATGCATAAATCTTCATCTAAGCATCATCTAGGATCATCTAGCATATGCTAATGCATGGGACTTCTTCAACACACATGGTATGATTTGTTGAACACTTTTATCTTACATAATTAGTGTTTCTACTTATCAATTTTATCTCATATTTTACTTATATGTGTTTAGATTAATTTCTACATATAAGATTGAGATTATGTGTTGATTGGGTTTTTATTTGTTAGCTAGGTTTTAATGTTCATATGCCATCTAGCTAATTGATCTCATTTATTGATTGAGATTAGTTTTCATAGCTTATTTGATTAGGCCATTATTGCCTAAAAGCTATGCCATGAACATTCTTGTGTGATGTATTGATAACTAGGTTGATAGATTGTTTTTTAATCAACTAGTTAATCCTTTGAATGTTTGTGGGTTTTATATGATAGCTTTGTATCTAGGATTGGTTATCCTTTACTTAGCTAAAGTTATATGCCATGTCATATAGCTATATGTGATATCTAGGATTGATTATATTGTCATCTTATAATCCTAGGTAAGCATTTAGAGTACCCTAGCTCTTATTGCATTAATTGAATATTCATACATATTCACATAGGGTTGTGCATCTCTTTTGAGAGATTGAAGTCTTGGGGCTAAGTGTGCTTAGGCCTCAAGCAAATTGGACTAGAGCCGCTGTAAAAGGCCCGCGTGGTAGATTAGAGGGTGCTCACGCCAAGAGTAGTGTATCAGGGGATATCATTAGGGATTGAACCAAGAGTGGCGATTGGTAGTGTCCATAGCCTGAGGTTATCTAGGGTGAGAGTCCGAGAATCACTTGAGGGTGTAACCGTCTTTTCATATAGTGGATTTCGAGGTCCGAGTGTGGCGCACTTAACAGCCCGTGGTTTTTCCCAGTGGTTGGGTTTTCCACGTATACATCAAGTGTCATTTACTATTTCCGCATCTTATTACACTTGTATGTTTTGTTGACTTGCTAGGGGTATTTTCGTAAAATTGACTTGCATGCGAAAATTGGGTAACAATTAGATAAAATCTATTCACCCCCCCCTCTAGCTTTATATTGATAAACACACCTCGAGTATTTTATGAACTTTCAATTGGTATCAGAGCGGGTTCCTAGATATACTTAGGTGATCCTAGCTCATTTTGGTGTGTTTTTGCATTTTGTATGATTATTGTTTTTGACATACATCTTGCATTCTTCTCATTTGCATTCATTCAACGCAAACACTATGAGTGCTTTTGTGAGAGAAGAAAATGACTCCGATGAGGAGATGTCCCTCTATGGTGAGAGAGGAGACGAAGATGAAAGGGCGTTGCTCACATCACCAAAGAGCTTCAAGCCCAAGCCTTCCTCAATCTTGGTCTAACCAACCAAGAAGGCTATCTTCCCTCAACCTACGATCTTAATAGGGAAGTGTTCAATCATGCTAGCTCAACCGAGCAAGCAACTTTGTCTTGGTCATCATCAAAGGAGGAGAGATCCTATCCAACTACCAAGACAACCACAACGACAAGGGAAAGCACGTTTGCATGCTCAAGGGAATGGTATAATTCCTAACCTTATCTCCTCTTGTCTTTGGTGTGGTATTGTTGGTCATGTTAGACCAAGTTGCTTGCATTACATTTAAATATGTAATCTTATATGCTTGATTGAAAAGAAAAAGGCTAGAGCTAAGATGCATGTCCTTAAAAAGGAAGAAAATCATTTGCATGATTCTTTGCCATCTAGAACTCTAGAACCTATGACCACTAGGTATGTTATTGAGACACCTAAGTGGATTAGAAAAGACGAACCCGCTTGCTACGAGACAAACATGTCTCAAATAGGTTCAACTAGGTCCTATGGACTTGGTAAGTCTTTTAGACCACATGCCCTTCATTGAAGTGGTGTGGATATTTGACCCCATATGGGGAACTTAAGCAAAGAGAGCTATTTTGCATCTTGTCACTTGCAAAAAATTTGAAATATCTTGTGCTTCTCTTTTTGTTGCTTGAGTTAGCTTGGTTACATTATGTATATATTTTTTTCTATTCAATAAGTGTGATCAATGCTTGTATTGCAATCCATGTCATATTTATGTTCAAACATGCATTTTTGGACTAGGAGATATATACATAGGATAAAATTTGAATGACCTATAATGATCTCCATGACTTGATGATTGCTAAAATAACATGCTAAATGCTAATCTTGAAAAGCATGTTTTGATGATTGCATTTCTTAACTGCAAATATTGTGTGAAAAAGCTTATGAGACTCAAATGAAAAAGGATCTTGTATCCATTCAAGGATTTTACAATCCAAATGTCTCTCTTTCTTTATTGGTTGAACATGTCTACTATCATACGGATATCTTATCCGAAAAAATCAAGTAGGGTGCAAAGTCGCTCATGACATGTTTAGCTTATAAAGTTGGATATAGTTGTTCTTAAATTGAAATCAATGAAAACCTATATCCTTGCTTCTCTCTTGACATTGGTGAAATTGGTTTGAATTCATATTGAAAACCTTTGTCATTTGCTTTGCCAAATACCATGATTTTTTGGACTTAAATGCTACATGTCTTGTATGCAAAGCAATTTTTTGATTCACACATTTTCTTTAAATAAATCTCCTTGTTTCTCTCCAATAAATTGAGATTGCATAAAGTGACTTATATTGATTATGCATATACTAGAATGCTACTATCTCTCTTTGCCTTGAGTGACCCGGTTGGGGACTACTCCCTTGTCTATATCATGACAAAAAGGGGGAGTATGTTGTGGTAAGGGGAGTTGCAAATTGTAGTAGCAATTGTGCATGTTGGGGAGAATACTAATTGAGGGGGAGTAACCCTTTGAGGGGGAGCATTTGCATATTCATACATTGCATGATGTTGTACTTAAATTCTTAAATGCAAATGCTTGTTTTATCTCACTTGATTCATCTCACCTTTTCTTATATTGGAAAGTATAGAAACTGTGCTTTCAGGGATTGATTGTTCTACTTGAGATTGAAGACTTCAAGACCATTTATCTTATCTCTTTGTAAAGTAGAAAATCATTGTAGACCCGTAGTTTCTATTATGTTGTGAGGAATCAATGTGAGTGGTGGTTTTGTCACGAAATAGCCAAAGGGGGAGATTGTAAGGATTCCCATTTATTGATTGGCTTATTTCGTGGTCAAACCACATGTTGGGGTTTGGTTGTAAGGGTAGTCTAGGTGTTTGTTGAAGATCAAGACCCTTTCCAAGACCTCAAGAGGACAAGCACCAAAGGTATATATCTAGTGCTTACATTGGCTTGAAGAGATATAGTTGCACACACACACAACATGCATATCTCTTATTCTTGTGTGGTGTGTTTATATTTTGTGTGCATTGTGCTTTATTGATTTATTCAATATCTCTTCTTGCATGTTGAATTGATTGCATCTTGTTATATGATAATGCCATGACATGTTAGGCATTAGGATGCATTCAATACCCACACTTGCACTTCATGTATGTTAGCTTGTAGTGTGGAGTAATTCGTTTCCCTAAGGATGTTCGGAAACGTCCGCGTGTGCACGGTAATGTGCTTTGTGTTGCGCGATGATCGCCGGTGGAGATGCCTTTGGCTTCTCCTTGGTTTCACCATTTTTGGTGAATCGGCGGTTACTTTCGGCGGCCTGGCCGCCGTTAGAAACCGCCGAATCAGACCTGATTGAAATATATCTCTCGGGTCCAAAACGGCGGTTTGGATCGGCGGTTTCGAAACCGCCGAATTAAGTCGTCGAAGTTCCCCTGTTCCACTCGGGAGCCATTCGGCGGTTCATTTCGGCGGCCTGGCCGCCGAATGAAACCGCCGATCGGTGCGTTTCAAGGGCAAAATTGTATTTTCACCTGCCCTGTTTTTGGTCTCTATAAATACATCCTTATCTCTGGTTCAGAACACAAGTCTTTGATTATAAGAACCCTAGAGAGATATTTAGAGAGACTTGAGAGAGAAAGCTTAAAGATCATATCTTTATCTCTCTAAACCCATTCCCACATGCATAAATCTTCATCTAAGCATCATCTAGGATCATCTAGCATATGCTAATGCATGGGACTTCTTCAACACACATGGTATGATTTGTTGAACACTTTTATCTTACATAATTAGTGTTTCTACTTATCAATTTTATCTCATATTTTACTTATATGTGTTTAGATTAATTTCTACATATAAGATTGAGATTATGTGTTGATTGGGTTTTTATTTGTTAGCTAGGTTTTAATGTTCATATGCCATCTAGCTAATTGATCTCATTTATTGATTGAGATTAGTTTTCATAGCTTATTTGATTAGGCCATTATTGCCTAAAAGCTATGCCATGAACATTCTTGTGTGATGTATTGATAACTAGGTTGATAGATTGTTTTTTAATCAACTAGTTAATCCTTTGAATGTTTGTGGGTTTTATATGATAGCTTTGTATCTAGGATTGGTTATCCTTTACTTAGCTAAAGTTATATGCCATGTCATATAGCTATATGTGATATCTAGGATTGATTATATTGTCATCTTATAATCCTAGGTAAGCATTTAGAGTACCCTAGCTCTTATTGCATTAATTGAATATTCATACATATTCACATAGGGTTGTGCATCTCTTTTGAGAGATTGAAGTCTTGGGGCTAAGTGTGCTTAGGCCTCAAGCAAATTGGACTAGAGCCGCTGTAAAAGGCCCGCGTGGTAGATTAGAGGGTGCTCACGCCAAGAGTAGTGTATCAGGGGATATCATTAGGGATTGAACCAAGAGTGGCGATTGGTAGTGTCCATAGCCTGAGGTTATCTAGGGTGAGAGTCCGAGAATCACTTGAGGGTGTAACCGTCTTTTCATATAGTGGATTTCGAGGTCCGAGTGTGGCGCACTTAACAGCCCGTGGTTTTTCCCAGTGGTTGGGTTTTCCACGTATACATCAAGTGTCATTTACTATTTCCGCATCTTATTACACTTGTATGTTTTGTTGACTTGCTAGGGGTATTTTCGTAAAATTGACTTGCATGCGAAAATTGGGTAACAATTAGATAAAATCTATTCACCCCCCCTCTAGCTTTATATTGATAAACACACTTCGAGTATTTTATGAACTTTCAGTATCGATTACGAGGAAACCTTCTCTCCTGTGGCCATGCTTAAATCCATTACGATACTCTTATCCATTGCAGCATCTTTAGATCTAGAGATTTGGCAAATGGACGTCAAGACAGCTTTCCTTAATGGAAGTCTTGACGAAAGCATCTACATGATGCAACCAGAAGGATTCATTGAAAAGGGCCAAATGGAAAAGGTATGCAAGTTGCAGAAATCCATATATGGATTAAAGCAAGCATCCAGATCCTGGAACATAAGGTTCGATCAAGCTGTGAAAGGTTTTGGATTTATTCAGAATCCTGACGAACCTTGTGTATACAAAATGATTAAGGGCGACAAGTTGGTTTTCCTGATTCTTTATGTTGATGATATACTACTCATTGGAAACGATGTAGGTGTATTAACATCAGTAAAAGAAGGGTTAGCAAAACAATTTGATATGAAGGACTTAGGAGAAGCAAGTTTTATTCTAGGTATCCAAGAAATAAGGGATAGAAAGAATAAAACGATTGCCTTATCCCAAGCTTCATACATAGACAAGATCTTGTTTCCATGTAGGATTCCAAGAAAGGTATGTTACCTTTCAGACATGGAATCAAGCTTTCTAAGGAACAAGTTCCTAAGAATGAGCATGAAGAGCAATTCATGAGTAGAGTTCCATATGCCTCGGCAGTTGGAAGTCTCATGTATGCAATGCTCTGCACTAGACCAGATATTTGTTTTGCTGTTGGCATAGTTAGTAGGTTTCAATCGAAACCTGGTCCTGATCACTGGACGGCAGTTAAGCATATTTTCAAGTATCTTAAGAGAACGAGAGATAATATGCTTGTATACTCTGGAGGGGATTAAATTCCCGTTGGGTATACAGATTCTGATTTCAAATCAGATTCTGACTCTAGAAAATCCACATCAGGGGCTGTGTTTACTATTGGAGGAGGAGCAGTTATATGGAGGAGTATCAAGCAATCTTGTATTGTTGATTCCACCATGGAAGCTGAGTATGTTGCTGCATGCGAGGCTGCCAAAGAGGCTGTTTGGCTCCGCCAATTCTTGATTGACTTGGAAGTGGTTCCTAGTGCGAATAAGCAGATCACTATCTACAGTGACAACAATGGAGCAGTGGCTAATTCGAAAGAACCAAAAAGTCATAAGAGAGGAAAACACATTTAAAGGAAGTATCACCTTTTAAGGGAAATTGTATATAGGGGTGAGAACATGGGAATGAGAGATATGACACATTTGCTATAGCGCAAGTGGGAGATTGTTAGGATTATGCTCAATAGCAAGAGAGTAATAGTGTTTTTGACAATCTATTCATATTAATAATGTGATTTCTGGTTTAACAAATCTTATAGCATTTATAGTTTAATTATTATAATTGTCAAAAGTAAATAATCATAAGGTCAAAAGACTATGAGAAAAGAAGAATTGTTCGTACATCTAGATATGTATGAGGTAGACACAATTCTTTAGTAGTCTTGAATAATGTTCACAATTTAAGTTAAAGGTTGGGCACCTTTATCTTGTTAAAGTTGTAGAATTCTTTTGCTAGCATTTGAGTGGGATCAAATGAGTTATGATGAGTCTAAAATCATCGGAGGGTCTTCGAGTAAAAGAATCTAGTGCACTGGGTGCATTGAACTGGATCACAATGAAATATTTTATCTAGAACCGTCAATAGATAATAGTCTTTTCATTATCAGGACAATCGGAGAGTCTATCTTAATCCTGAGATAAATGATGGACTTATGGTTGCAAGTGGTATCATTTGAGTTATCAATGAGTACGATTATATAGCATAGTCTATCCTCGATAGTTTGGTGATATTCATTTGTTAATCGATAGAGGACTTCATTTATAGATATGGACATCGTGGCTCCATTTATTAAATGAGAGTAGAATATCATCATATGGATGTTTTGAGGTATTGGATATTGAATCTTAACGTTAAGTTTTCAATAGTGCCTATTGAAACATGGCTTCTGGACAAGTCAAAATATCCAAGTTCAAAATGTGGTCATATGAGGAAATATGGTAACTTGAAGAGCTATGAGCTCTTGGCGATTACTGATATTCTTCACGAGGATACACCATCTCCTATAAGATTGTCTAGGGTATGAATGAGAATCATTTACTTATTCCATCTTTATTTAAGAGTACAATTTTAGTTCTTTAGTGGAATGAACTAAAATTAATAGATTGAACCTAAGTGAATCATTTGTTGATTGTGATTGGGTTATGTCTATTGGAGCTTAAATTTAGATAGGCCCGCCAAGATCCCCAATCCACACGGACTTGCATGGATCACTTGATATATTCTACCGGGCCAATTTATGGGTCCATCTAGAATTGTATTTAATATATTAAGAATATAATTTGCATATTATTTATTTAATGGGCTGATCAATTATATTAATATATTAATGAAAGGCATGTGGGCTTGTTTCTTTTAGTAAGAATGGGTCTGGTTCACATGTGGGCCTTTTATTAAGGTCCAATGGATTTAATAAAATAGAAAAAAAATATATAGATATATTAATATATATGGCACATGGCCGAGATATATATATGATATTATATTGTTTTAATTTTTTGATTAAATGGAAATTAATTAATTGATTAATTAATTATTTAATTAAAAATCAAAATCTTTTTCTAACTAGGAAATATGTTTCTTAGTAGTATACTATTGTGGTAGTATAAATAAAATAAAAGACTTTATTTGGTAAGTAGATAAATAAGGGATTTATTTATCTAGTCAAATAAGGAAGTCTTTTATATAGTCACAAATACACTAAAGAGTTGGATTAGGGTTGAATTCTAAAGATTGATAGAGATATATATTATATATGGCAAGTTAAATTAATATACATATATATATGTATTTAGGCGTGCATTGCTAGTGCACTTTAATAAGGATGCAACACTTTTGATATAAATATATAATATAAGTGGTATTTGGTGCGATATATATATAAGTAAAGTGCAGTTTTTGAGATAGTAAGCGGCGCAAAATATATATATAATATCGAGCGGCCACTATATATATATATATATATATATATATATATATATATATTTTTTGTATTTTTAAGAACCCTAATGTAAGGCTTGAGAGTTTTTTCTTTTGCTTGAGAAAAATAGAATCCAACTCTTAGACTAGTGTGAGAATTCGGCCAAGAGGAAAAGAGAGAAAAGTTTGTTCTTATTTCGATAGTGCACTAGTAACTTTTATATCAAAAGGTTTTGTGCACAATTTCGAATAAGGTTCACGCGAGTTTCGATCTAACGATTGTGAATTCAAAAGTGACCGGAACATTCTTTGTAGCCTCTTGGAATTTGTTGTGACTAACGAAAAAGAAAATTTTTTTGTTAATCCATCCTCAGGTACACAATTCAAAGAGAAGGGAGACCACGCTCCTAGGTGATTCACGTTCGTGATTGGATTGGAAGATCTTGCGGATTACCATCGACGCAATGTCAATCGGATCACGCGACAAAGGTATGATATCTTTAGTATTATATGTTAATTAATTAGAGGGTTAAGGTTCAAATTATGGAAAAATTTTAAACTATACTAAACTCGATTTTAGTCTCGCTTCCGCTGCGTTGACTCGATTTTTCCCTACATTTTTGTGGTTCGATATGCCCAGAGTACCTGTGGTAGTTTATCTGCCCAGCTACCTTTTTTCGTTGCTAATTTAGCTTTCAAGTTGTGTTTTATGATCTTGTTCACTGCTTCAGTTTGGCCATTCGTTTGCGGATGTGCTGGGGAGGCGTAGTAGTTGTTGATGCCATACTTGTCACACAGCTCCCTGAATTTCTTGCCATCGAATTCGGTCCCATTGTCCGTGATGATGGTGTTTGGTATCCCGAATCTGTACAGGATATTTTTTTTTTTACAAAGCTTATAGTGTTTGCTTCCGTTATATGTACCAATGGTTCGGCTTCTACCCACTTCGTAAACTAATCCACGGCTACTATGGCGTGCTTCGCTCCTCCAGTTGCTGTTGGCATTGAGTCAATCAGGTCAATTCCCCATATGGGGAATGGCCAAGGCGAGGTAATACTCTGCAAGAGTTCAGGTGGTTGGCGGATGTTATTGGCAATTTTTTGACACGCCTCACATCTTGCTGCCACTCTTTTAGCGTCGGTGAATAGTGTTGGCAAGTAAAAACCCTGCCTTAATGTTTTGTGGGCTAGGCTGGCACCCCCAGCATGATTCCCGCAATTTCCACTATGTATGCTTCTCAGGATACCTTCTGCTTCTTCAGGCCCGACACATCTCTGCAGCGCCCTTGAGTACCCCCTTTTGTACAGTTCTCTATTGAGTACTGAATATCTTGTAGCTCTGTACTTCAATCGTTTTGCTTCTAATGGATCACTTGGGAGTACATCATTGACGAGGTACTCCTTGATTGATGTGATCCAGCTATCTCTTTCGCCAAAGACTGCCTCAACTTCCTTCGGTTTGACTATACTCGGCTGCAGCAGGCGGATCATAGAAATAGTTCTGGGCCAAATGTTGATCGTGGCGGATGCCAATTTGGCCAAGGCGTCAGCCTGTTCATTTTCTTCTCTGGGGATCTGAACAATTTTGTATTCTTTGAATCTTTCCAGTAGCTCCTTTGTTAATTCCAGGTAGGCGATCATGCTTTCATCTCTCGCCTGGTATTCATCTAGCACCTGATTGACAACAACTTGAGAGTCGCTGAAGATTTCCACTTCTTCTGCTCCTAGTACTGTGCAAACTTTTAGTCCTGCTATGAGTGCCTCGTATTCAGCTTGATTGTTAGTAGCTTTGAAGTCAAAACGCAAGGCACATTCGACTGAGTCTCCTTCCGGGGTTGACACCACTACCCCTGCCCTACTGCCGTGCGTGTTTGACGACCCGCCAACGCGGAGTTGCCATTTGAATACTTTCTTGTTTTGCTCCACCATCATTCTTGCCACCTCCAAGCTTGGCTCGGTGAACCCTGCTACAAAGTCTGCCACTGCTTGGGCTTTGATTGATGTCCTTGGAAGATACTCTATATCGAATTCACTCAACTTGATCGCCCACTTCGTCAATTAACCGTATACTTTTGGTTTTTGCAGAATCAATTTCAGTGGGCAGTTGGTGTATATTCCGATTTTATGAGCTTGGAAATATGGCCTTAACTTCCTTGCTGCTGTTATTAGAGCGAGTGCCATTTTTTCGACCGGCGAGTACCTGGTTTCGGCAGGTAACAGTGCTTTACTGGTATAGTATATTGGTTTCTGGATCCCCTCCTCTTGTCTTACCAGCACGGAACTTGTGGCTGCTTCAGAGACGGATAAGTACATATACAATATTTCTCCTGTTTCCGGTTTTGATAGCAACGGTGCTTGCCCAAGGTAATCCTTCAAGGCCTAGAAAGCTCTTTCACAATCCTCGTTCCACTCGACCCCCTTTCCTTTCGTTAGGGCTTTGAAAAATGGTAGGCATCGGTCCGTTGATTTAGCTATGAACCTACTCAGCGATGCCAGGCACCCCGTGAGTCTTTGGACGTCCTTCAAAGTTCTTGGTGAGACCATTTTGGCCAGCGCTTGGATTTTTTCAGGGTTCACCTTTATTCCTCTTTGATGCACTTGATATCCTAGAAATCTCCAAGACGGTATGCCGAACACGCATTTTGCTGGATTCAACTTCATTCCATACCTAACCAACACATCGAATGTCTCCCTTAGGTCATCTATATGCTTATCTGCTGTGATGCTTTTTGTCAGCATGTCATCAACGTAAACCTCCATATTTCTTCCTATCTGTCTGGCGAACATTTTGTTGACTAAGCGCTGGTAAGTTGCTCCAGCGTTTTTCAAGCCGAATGGCATGACTGTGTAACAGTATAACCCTTGATCTGTGGTGAACGCTATCTTCTCCTCATCTATCTTGTGCATTTTTATCTGGTTATATCCTAAGTATGCATCCATGAAACTTAATGTTTCATGTCCAACTGTTGTATCGACCAGCTGGTCAATTCTTGGTAGCGGGAAACTATCCTTGGGGCAGGCCTTGTTCAGATCGGTGAAGTCGACGCACATCCTCCAGTGGTTGTTCTTCTTTTTCACTAGAACTACATTCGCCACCCATTCCGGGTACTTAACACCTCTGATTGATCCTGCGGCGAGCAACTTGGACACCTCCTCTTTTATTGCCGCACTTCTCTCTGGGTTAAAGCTTCTCCTATTTTGTACTATTGGTTTGCATTTTTCGTTCACAGCCAAGTTGTGTGAAATCATACTTCTTTCAATCCCTGGCATGTCTTCATGGCTCCAAGTGAAAATATCCATGTACTCTTTCAACAAATTTGTCACATCTCTCTTAACGCGTTCAGTCAGTCTTGCTCCGATCTTGACTGTTTTGTCCGGCTCTACTTTGTTTAAAATAATCGACTCAGTTGGCTCTTCCTTTTCTCTGCTCGTTTTGTCCCTTGGGTCCAATTCAAAAGTTTCCGGGTTATCCTCCTGCACTTCCTTGTTTACCTCGAATATGCTTAATGTCTCCATCCCTGCCTTATCTTTGAAGATTGACAGGTTGGCGCGGCGTGCCATCTCCTGTGACCCTTTCAATTCTCCGACTCTGAATTCTGTAAGGAACTTTACTTTCAATGCGTGGGTTGAAGTGACGGCTCGAGCTTTGTTAAGAAACGGTCAACCAAGCAAAGCATTATACGGCCAATTATGGATGTCAACTACAACAAAGTCCAGCAGGATTGTTCGCCTACATGGTGCTGTACCAAACCTCACCGGTAGCTTCACAGTTCCCAATGATCTTACTTCTGCGCCCCCGAAACCTTTCAACGGCAAATGGAAGGGTTCTAGGTCCTTTCTATCCAGCCGCAACTCATCGTATACCCTAGCACTTAGAATATCAGCTGAACTCCCGTTGTCAATCATTACTCGAAGGGCATCCCTGTGTGCTATTCGAACTCCCACTACGATTGCATCATTAGGCTTTGCATCAATTTCGTTTGAGTCTTCTGCTGTAAATATTATGGGGTCATGTCCTTCTCTTCCTTTCTTGGGGTTTCTTTGCACAGAATTGATCTCCATGCTTCTGATGTCATACATTACTTCTCGGACTTTTGACATCCTTTCTCGATTGCTTCTCCCAGTATAAGGTCCGCCAAAAATAGTGTTTATGGTGGCGTTAGGGCTGTTTCTCCTTGGACTCTTTCTTTCCTGTCCGTTTCCTTGGTGGCTGTCCTGGCGACCACGGTGCTTGTCCCCTTTCAAAGCAAAATCCTTCAGGTGCCGATCTCTGATCAAGCTCTCAATATGATCACGCAGCTGAAAACATTTTGAAGTCTCATGCCCATGATCTTTGTGAAATCGACAGTATTTAGTTGTATCTTTCCTGGCATTTGCTGATTGCTGCAGAGGGTATTTGGCGAGTCCTTTGTCTTCTACCACAGAAAGTATTTCCTCCTGATCGCCGGTTAGAGGGGTGTAATGGTTGTACCTTCCTTGAAACCTATTGGCTCGAGTGTTTCCCCTGCTTTCCCTTGGATGCCTCTTTTGGCATTTCTCATCTCTCTGGCGGTCACGTGATTGTATCTTTTTGTCATCCTTATGTTCTGATTTTGAGTTAGGTTTGTGTCCGTGTACATAACTACCCCCTTGCGCTACTTCTTTTTCTTCCGCCAGTGCATAGTCGCTAGCTATTTCCATCATCTCCTCATAAGTTTTCAGTCTATCTCTTCGCAGGTCAAAGGATAATCGCCCGCTTTGTAACCCATTGGTGAAAGTGGCAATAACAGCTACATCACTGGCGTCTTCAATTTGAGCAACCTCCTTTTCGAATCTTGCTAGATACTTCTTGATCGACTCATTGCGTTCCTGCTTCAAGTTTGATAGATGAGCAAGCGAATTTCTTCTCTGCACACTCCCCATGAATTGCCTTATAAATGCTTTGCTAAGGTTCGAGAAACTGCTTATACTTCCGGATGGAAGTCTTCCAAACCACCTGGAGGCGAGGTCGCCAAATGTTTGCGGGAAGGTGAGACATAGCAGTCCGTCATTGGATGAATACTGGGCCATAATGTTGCAGAATCGGCGAACATGCTCCTTCAGATCCCTGTTCTCCTTATACTGCTCAATGGTTGGCATTCTAAATCTGTCCGGAAATTGGGTGCGAGCAATATTTTCAACGAATGGGCTATCCGACTCATCATCCGAAGATACGTTGCGACCATACCTTCGTGCCATCGCTGAAACCTTCCTTGATAGCTCTTGTAAGGTGACATCTCGCTGACCAGTTGGCTCCCCTATTGGATCGAGTCTGCTCTTGACTGTCATTCTCCCATAATTGCCTCTATCATCCAGGCTCCTTCTATCTTCTGTGCTTTCGGATCTTCTCCGTCGTGCTCTTTTGGATTTTAATTCCCTTCGTGGACGAGGACTTTTATCTTCAGATGAGATAGAACGGTGTCTCCACTGGTTCCTTTGGTATGTGTCACTAGAATTGATCCCATGTGTTCTTATCTGGTCCCGCTCTTCCCTAGATTCTTCATTCATCACACATTTTCCCTTCCTTTGTTTCCTACCCTCGAAATCCTCAGGGTGACCCTGGGGAGTCTCTTCAGTGGATTGTGCATCAGGGGTTACGATGTGAACTTCCGACCGTAGTCTTCCGGGCCGCGGGATTCCCGGAGTAGTTAACTCATAGGGAGACGAAACTCCCAATCCTATGGGAAGCGAAAGCCCTATTTTGCTTGCCTCGTTGATTAAGTTTACCAATGCAATTTGGAAGTGCTGCAGAACCCTGGGGTCGGCTGCCCTAGTTCCTGGCGTTGCTGCTGACTGTTCCCCGATCGTCACCGCCCTATCTCCTATCGGCGCGGTTGGCTCAACAATTAGATCTCCACTGGAGTTACCATCTTTGTCACTGTCGTTGTTCATGTTTCTCAATTCGCAAGGGTTCCTCAAAGTTTTTGTTCAAGCGACCCCCTCCTTCTAGCGCCAATTGTTGACGGTGAAATTTGGATTGCCACGCACTCAACAATTATATTAATTCAATGTAAAACGAGAAAATAAAAAATGCATGCCAGAGATAGATTTTACGTGGAAAACCCTTGAATGGGAAAAAACCACGGCACCCCAGGGCAGAAAGATAATACTATGCTTATTGCTTTGTTTACAAACTTAGATCTCTCATACAATTGCTCTCTTCTCTCCAATGTTTTGACCCCCTCCTCATGGGATAGATGGTTCTATTTATACATGTTAATTAGGGTTTCCCATTTGATTTGTACTAGGATTCCCATGTTGTCACGGATTCGAATATGCTTTATCTTTTTTTCCTTTTTATCATTCCTTGTTGCCATGGGTCTTTTAGAAATTAGGGTTTATTTCTGTGTTCCTGCCGAGTCGATTTGGACCCAGTACGTTGATGCAGCGAACACCTCCACTTCTGGGTATTACCTTTCGGCAACCACATTTCTATCTTTGGCGAGTAAATGTTTAGCTCTGGCGACCACACTCTTGACTTATTGATTTAAGACGGCACACTGACTGGCCACATTTTTCTCCCTTGACCTGGTCAACGTGTGACGTGGCCACCTTTTCTTCAGTATTTATTGATTCTATGGATGACGTGTTTGCTTGGCGAATTTATACATACAACACTAGTGAAAGAGAGGAAGAGAGTCAAGAGGAAAATGACTCAAGTGAAGAAGAAAGTGATTCCTCTTCTAACTCTATAAATGGATTTGTGGAGAAAAAAGTGCTTGCTAAATACCATGCCAAGTTTAATGATTTAGCAATCAAAAGCACGAGAAAGATTCAAAGATTGAGAGAAGAAAATCTTGAACTTTCATCTCATAATGACCACTTAAGTGAACAAGTGGAAAGACTCAAGAAAATTGAAGATAAGCTAAGTATGGAATTAGACATATCTAAGAGGAATGAAGAAGGGCTTAAGAGGGAGCTTGAAGAAGTAAAAGAGTCTATGACTAGGATGGATTCTAGTACCGAGAAGCTTGACCATATACTTGGTGTTGGAAAGAGTTCGTGTGACAAGAGGGGTCTTGGGTATGAAGATGGCAAGAAGATCTCAACCTCTAACAAGACCGTGTTTGTCAAGAGTTTGGGGAACGAAGAAGCTTCATTCGTGCAAACTCCTAGGAAGAAGTTAGAACTAGGACAATGTTCAAAGAATGCACAAGTGAAGTTGGTGCCAAGTAGGCAACCTCAAGCTCAACCCACTAAGGTCCCTCAAGCCAACATTCCTCCACAATTGGCTCACAAAGGAAAAAGACCAATCATGCAACCTCAAGCTAGGAAGTAAGTTAGACCGGTTCAACAACGAAGATGGACTGAACCCACTCAACCACAAAGACATGGACAAGCTCTCATGCATGCACAAGGACAAGGTATGATTCCTTATTTTATTCCTATTTGTCATTTTTGTGGATTTGATGGTCATATTAGACCAAATTGCTTTCGATATATTAAAATGTGGAGAACACGAAGCATGATTGAAAAGAGAAAGAATAGAGCCAAGATGCATGTTCCTAGGAATGATAAAATTAATGTGCATGATCCTAGGATAACTAGAGCCCATATACCAAAGACCACTAAGAAAGCTAATATTGTTTCTAAGTGGATTAGAAAGAATGAAAATATTTGCCATGTTGCTCAAATAGCCTTGAAGGCAAATTCTTCTAATTTTTGGTATTTGGATAGTGGGTGCTGTAGGCACATGACGGGAAACATGAGTTTCTTCGAGACTCTTTCTATGGAGGAAGGAGGATATGTCACTTTTGGTGATGGATCCAAAAAGAAAGTTATAGGGAAAGGAACCATTTTCATTCCCGGTTTACCCTCCTTATCTAATGCTTTGTTTGTTGATGGCTTGAAAGTCAATTTAATAAGCATTTCTCATTTTAGTGATGAAGGATATGTAGGGAAAAATCACATGCACGCAGTGGAAGTGAGACTAAAATAGAGTTTAGTATAGTTTAAAATTTTTCCATAATTTGAACCTTAACCCTCTAATTAATTAAACATATATATATATATATACTAAAAAGTAGAATACCTTTTGTCGCGTGATCCGATTGACTTTGCGTCGATGGTAATCCGTAAGATCTTCCAATCCTATCACGAACGTGAATCATCTAGGAGCGTGGTCTCCCTTTCTTTGAATTGCGTACCTAAGGATGGAAAACAAAAATCTCTACTCCTGATCGTTAGTCACAATAAAATCCAAGAAAACTAGAAAGTATGTTTCGGTCACTTTTGAATTTAACAACCGTTAAGATTGAAACTCGCATGAACCTAATTCGAAGTTGTGCACAAAGCTTTTTGATATTCAAGCTTACAAGTGCACTATCGAAATTAGAACTCCCTTTCTCTATTTCTCTCTTGGCCGAATTAAACACTTGTCTAGTGTATGAATTATTTTTCTAAGCAAAAAAAATAATTCACTCAAGCTAGGAGAAGAAGAAGATGATGGCCGAATGCTATCCTATCAAATATATAGGGTGGCCGAAATCTTCATGTAGTGTTATTAGGGTTGGCCGAATTCTCTTGTGTTAGGATTTAGGGTTGGCCGAATTCTCTCCCAAAGAGGATTTGTGCTTTATCGTAATTCCTATCAACCTTAGAATTCTAACCCAAATACAACTCATAAGTGTTTAATCCTATTATGACTTATTAAAAGACTTCCTAATTTGATTAGATAAATAAACCGTATTACTTATCTTCTTACCAAATAAGTCTTTTATCTTTAATATACTGCTACCAATAGTATAACTCTAGGAAACATATTTCCTGATCAGAAAAAGATTTTGATTCTCAATTAAATGATTAACTAATAAATTAATTAATTTCCATTTAATCAATCAATAAAATAAAATAATATTTTAGACTATTATTTTAGTCTTGCCACCCACACCATATACATGGGCCTAATATTATTTTCTTATTTTATTTAATCTATTAGACTTTAATTAAAAAACCCACATGTGAACCAGAATCATTCTTACTAAAAAAAAACAAGCCCACATGCCTTTCATTAATATATTAATATAATTGATCAGCCCATTAAATAAATAATGTGCAAATTATATTCTTAATATATTAAATACAATCCTAGATGGACCCATAAATTGGTCCGGTAGAATATGAAAGTTCTTAAAAATAACTCGAGGTGTGTTCATCAATATAAAGCTAGAGGGGGGGTGAATAGATTTTATCTAATTATTACCCAATTTTCGCATGCATGTCAATTTTACGAAAATACCCCTAGCAAGTCAACAAAACATACAAGTGTAATAAGATGCGGAAATAGTAAATGACACTTGATGTTTACGTGGAAACCCAACCACTGGGAAAAACCACGGGCTGTTAAGTGCGCCACACTCGGACCTCGAAATCCACTATATGAAAAGACGGTTACACCCTCAAGTGATTCTCGGACCCTCACCCTAGATAACCTCAGGCTATGGACACTACCAATCGCCACTCTTGGTTCAATCCTCAGTGATATCCCCTGATACACTACTCTTGGCGTGAGCACCCTCTAATCTACCACGCGGGCCTTTTATAGCGGCTCTAGTCCAATTTGCTTGAGGCCTAAGCACACTTAGCCCCAAGACTTCAATCTCTCAAAAGAGATGCACAACCCTATGTGAATATGTATGAATATTCAATTAATGCAATAAGAGCTAGGGTACTCTAAATGCTTACCTAGGATTATAAGATGACAATATAATCAATCCTAGATATCACATATAGCTATATGACATGGCATATAACTTTAGCTAAGTAAAGGATCACCAATCCTAGATACAAAGCTATCATATAAAACCCATAAACATTCAAAGGATTAACTAGTTGATTAAAAAACAATCTATCAACCTAGTTATCAATACATCACACAAGAATGTTCATGGCATAGCTTTTAGGCAATAATGACCTAATCAAATAAGCTATGAAAAATAATCTCAATCAATAAATGAGATCAATTAGCTAGATGGCATATGAACATTAAAGCTTAGCTAACAAATACAATCAACACATAATCTCAATCTTATATGTAGAAATTAATCTAAACACATATAAGTAAAATATGAGATAAAATTGATAAGTAGAAACACTAATTATGTAAGATAAAAGTGTTCAACAAATCATACCATGTGTGTTGAAGAAGTCCCATGCATTAGCATATGCTAGATGATCCTAGATGATGCTTAGATGAAGATTTATGCATGTGGGAATGGGTTTAGAGAGATAAAGATATGATCTTTAAGCTTTCTCTCTCAAGTCTCTCTAAATATCTCTCTAGGGTTCTTATGATCAAAGACTTGTGTTCTGAACCAGAGATAAGGATGTATTTATAGAGACCAAAAACAGGGCAGGTGAAAATACAATTTTGCCCTTGAAACGCACCGATCGGTGGTTTCATTCGGCGGCCAGGCCGCCGAAATGAACCGCCGAATGGCTCCCGTGTGGAACAGGGGAACTTCGGCGACTTCATTCGGCGGTATGGAAACCGCCGATCCCAACCGCCGTTTTGGACCCGAGAGATATATTTCAATCAGGTCTCATTCGGCGGTTTCGAACGGCGGCAAGGCCGCCGAACGTAACCGCCGATTCACCAAAAATGGTGAAACCAAGGAGAAGCCAAAGGCATCTCCACCGGCGATCATCGCGCAAATCAAAGCACATTACCGTGCACGCGCGGACGTTTCCGAACATCCTTAGGGAAACGAATTACTCCACACTAAAAGCTAACATACATGAAGTGCAAGTGTGGGTATTGAATGCATCCTAATGCCTAACATGTCATGGCATTATCATATAACAAGATGCAATCAATTCAACATGCAAGAAGAGATATTGAATAAATCAATAAAGCACAATGCACACAAAATATAAACACACCATACAAGAATAAGAGTTATGCATGTTGTGTGTGTGTGTGCAACTATATCTCTTCAAGCCAATGTAAGCACTAGATATATACCTTTGGTGCTTGTCCTCTTGAGGTCTTGGAAAGGGTCTTGATCTTCAACAAACACCTAGACTACCCTTACAACCAAACCCCAACATGTGGTTTGACCACGAAATAAGCCAATCAATAATGGGAATCCTTACAGAATATATCAAGTGATCCATGCAAGTCCGTGTGGATTGGGGATCTTGACGGGCTATCTAAATTTAAGCTTCAATAGACATAACCTAATCACAATCAACAAATGATTTACTTAGGTCCGATCTATTAATTTTAACTCATTCCACTAAAGAGCTAAAATTGAACTATTAAATAAAGATAGAATAAGTAAATATTTCTCATTCGTACCCTAGACAATCTTATTGGAGATGGTGTATCCTTGTGAAGAATATCAGTAATCGCCAAGAGCTCATAGACCGCCTATAGCTCTCCAAGTTACCATATTTACTCATATGACCACATTTTAAACTTGGATATTTTGACTTGTCCAGAAGCTATGTTTCAATAGACTCTATCGAAAACTTAACGTTAAGATTCAATATCCAATACCTCAAAACATCCATATGATGATATTCTACTCTCATTTAATAAATGGAGCCACGATGTCCATATCTAAAAATGAAGTCCTCTATCGATTAACAATGAATACCACCAAACTATCGAGGATAGACTATGCTATATAATCGTACTCATTGATAACTCAAATGATAACACTTGCAACCATAAGTCCATCATTTCTCTCAAGATTAAGAAAGACTCTCTGATTGTCCTAATAATGAAAAAACTTTTATCTACTGACGGTTCTAAATAAAGTATTTCATTGTGACCCTATTCAATGCACCCAGTGCACTAGAATCTTTTACTCGAAGACCCTTCGATGATTTCAGACTCATCATAACTCATTTGATCCCACTCAAATGCTAGCAAAAGAATTCTACAACTTTAACAAGATAAATGTGCCTAACCTTTAACTTAAGTTGTGAACATTATTCAAGACTAACTAAAGAATTGTGTCTACCTTATACATATCTAGATGTACGAACAATTCTTCTTTTCTCAAAGTCTTTTGACCTTATGATTATTTACTTAGACAATTATAATATTAAACTATAAATGCTATAAGATTTGCTAAACCAGAAATCAATTTATTAATATGAAAAGATTGTCAATTACAATATTACACTCTTGCTATTGAATATAATCCTAACAGGATATTCCGTCATGTTTAGTAAAAATGATTGCTCTATCCTAAAGCCCGATGGACAAACCTTGTTGAAAGGAATGAGATCAAGTGACAATTGTTATTGTCTTGATACTAGAATAGTCTCAAACAATGTGTCCATGGATGAGCAAATAGATTTGTGGCATGAAAGACTTGGCCACATGAACTTTAGGGATTTACGAACCCTTGGAAAGTTCAATTTTGTGCGTGGCCTCCTTAAGCTTGGGAAGAAAGCCAATGGTGTTTGTGGACCTTGCCAAGAAGGAAAACAAACCAAGAGCATGCACAAAAAGGGCAAGTTTCTCTCCATCAAGGAGCCCCTAGAGCTTCTCCACATGGATCTAATGGGTCCTATGCAAACCGAGAGTTTAGGTGGAAAGAGATACATTTTTGTTTGTGTAGATGATTTCTCTAGGTTCACATGGACATATTTTCTTAGAGAAAAATCCGAAAGTTTTGATAAGTTTAAAAAGTTTTGTACTAAAATACAAAATGAAATGAATTCTAACATTAAAAGCATTAAACGAATTAGAAGTGACCATGTGAGGGAGTTTGAGAATGCCTCTTTTGAAAGCTATTGCAATAACTTAGGTATCTCCCATGAGTTTTCGACTCCTAGGACACCTCAACAAAATGGAGTTGTTGAGAGGAAGAATAGGGTCCTTCAAGAGATGGCCCGTGTGATATTGCTTAGCAACAATGTCCCTAGGAACCTATGGGCCGAAGCCGTCAATACGGCTTGCTATATAGGGAATAGAGTTTTCCTAAGGCCTGGATCTAGAAATACCTCTTATGAGTTATGGAAGGGTAGGAAGTCAAATGTTAGCTACTTCCACACATTTGGAAGCAAATGCTACATTTTAAATGACCGTGATCAACTTGGCAAATTTGATGCTAAGAGTGATGAGGGTATCTTTATTGTCTATGCCTTGAATAGTAGAGCCAATTGAGTTTTCAACTTGAAAACTCGAACCGTCATGGAATCATCCAATGTTGTCAGTGATGATACAAGGCTCAAGTCTAATGACCATGAGGAGGAGGAAGTGTTAGATAATGACTCTCCTTTGGAGAGGGTTGTGGAGACTTCCAATGTTGGGTCGTCCAATGGTAATAATGAGGACACACAACCTCTTGATAGAGTTCCTCGTGTGGACTCTAATGAACCCGCTCCATGGGTTAGAAGACTCCATAACAAAGAGGATGTTATTGGAGATGTGAATGAGGGTGTTAGGACTAGGCATCAAATAGCAGATCTAATTAGCTACATATGCTACACCTCTCAAATTGAACCCAAAAAGGTAGATGAAGCCTTAAATGATGAGTTTTGGGTTCTTGCCATGCAAGAAGAGCTAAACCAATTTGAAAGAAATAATGTTTGGACTCTAGTTCTAGGCCTAAAAGCACAAATGTTATAGGTGATCACTCAAAAAATGTATATGTTTTGAGTGCCTTAATCCATCCCTTTTTGTGAGTTTTGAGAGCTTTTGTGTTATATAATGGCACTTTGGAGTTATTTTCAAGAGATTTGAGATTTCAGGGATGAAATGAACACTTGGTGAGAAATGTGAAGAAAATGGAGCTGAAAGGAACAATTTTGGGCCAAGGCTGCGAGTACATTCTCGCAGGTCACAAGTCGCAGTTATCCTCCAGGAGGCAATGCGATGTCAACTCAAAAGAACCAAGTAGCAGATCAGATTTCAGAGTGCGATGCGAGAAGACGCTGCAAGACATTCTCGCAGTCATAACTCACAGAATCTTCACCAGAAGGACGTGCGACATTGAACTACGACTATAATCTCGCAGACAGACCTAGCAGCCGAACCAGGTATTTTTCTGCGACGTCAGTTCTGCGAATTCGTCCTAGCCGTTCAACCTAATCTTGAGAAGTGCGACATTATACTGCGAATTAATTCTCGCAGCACTTTGTCGCAGCATAATAGGTTTATTGATTCTGCGAGACACATCCAGCAAACAAACCTAGCAACATATTGGCAGAGCAAAGTGCGACATGAGACTGCGAGTACTTGCTCGTAGATTTTGGTCGCAAAAGCCATATCCATGTCAGCTTTAAAGTGGCCGACTCCAGATCTTTTCCTCCACTATATAAACATATTTTACTTTTGTAGTGTGAGAGTAGTGTGTAATAGTTAAAAAAAAGAAGTGAAAAAGAAGTAGAAAGCAGTTAAGATCTTTTTACACAACCAAACTTTTCTAGAGATTAGTTCTTAGATTAAATACTTTAGCTTTGAAGAATATTGAAGATCAAGGAAGGCTTGGTAACTAAATCAAGGAGGAGCATCAAGCACATCATGGGCTTCTTTTCTCTTTCTTCTTCCTTCCTTTGTCTTTACTTTAGCATGAGTAGCTAAATCTTTTGTTGGGGATTCAATGATTTAATATATGTGAACACTTCCTTGAATGATTCAATCTACTTCTTTTATATCCATTGAGTTTGCACTTATACTTAAATTAACTTCATGTTGTATGATGAGTAGGACAATTACTCTATTGTATAGGCATGATATTGTGTATGAATAGTAGATCTATATCTCAGTTGAACAAACTTGATTAGATTTTACTTGAAACTCTATTAGAGGTTAATGCAGACTTGACCAACCTAAAATTAGGTTGAAGTTAGTAGAAATAGGGCATTAGATCCTTTTGACCCTTCCTCTTAACATGGATGTATATTGAATATGATTGGAATATTAGGTTGCTAGTAGCATATTACATCATTGTCTCCTTAACATATCTCTTTTATAACACATACATTTAGACATCTTTTAGTTTAATTCAATCACTAGTGAAGTAATCTTAGAAGATAGCACATCACTCTACAAATTACATCCTCGTGGGAACGATAACCCCTTACTTATGTCCACTATACTTGACAACGATCCATACACTTGCGGAGGGTTATAGACTCGTGCACTCATCTTTCTTTTTATCGTATGTACCATTAGCATTATTTTTATTTAGAGGTACATCTGGAGTGCATCAAAATCTTGGCGCCGCTGCCGGGGAGTAGCTAATTTACAGTAGAGTGCAATCCTTCCACAAGATTTCATCATTAGTACGAGTAGCACTAGTTTGAAACTTTTTGATTGTGACTTGATTAGTTGATTGACAAATTTTCAGGAAACTACCTACAAATGGGAAGCCGTGATCATTCACCCGCTTGTTCTCAGCATAGAGAAAGGCGAGAATCACCAGTTAGACCGCCACAAATTGATGAGCGTCGGTTTATGAAGGATTTCAATTTACCTAAGATAGAGGAGCAACCGTCAGCAATTCTGTTAAATGATGCGCAGAGAAACTATGAGTTGAAGAATTAGCATTACAACACTCTCCCGGTTTACTTTGGTAAACCCAATGAAGATGCTCTTCAATTCATGAAGGAATATTATAACGTTATGACGACCATACGGTTAGGAGCGTTATTAGAAAACCAACTAAGGATGCGTTGTTTTTCGTATTGTATGAAGAGTGATGCCAAGATATGGTTAATGGCTTTGAATGCCGGATCGCTCACTACTTGGCAAGAGGTGGAGCGGAAGTTCTTTGACAAGTTCTTTCCTTCATGGAAGACCAAGGAGATCCGAGGAAAGATAGCCACATTTATTGAAGAAGAAGGAAAGCCCTTTCATGAGGCATGGGGAAAATTCAAGTTACTCATGGCCCAATGCCCTCATCATGAGTTTACGCTAGTCAGTCGGGTTCAGTCATTTTATGATGGACTTTTAGGACTCACCCAAGCAATAGTTGACAATGCATGTGGGGGAGCTATGCGAGAGAAGACAGCGGAAGAAGTGTTAGAGAGATACGAGATGTTGGGGCAAAATTATCAACAACGTAGCTCTAGGGGGAAAGAAATGGAAGGGAAGAGGCAATCGAAAATCGCTAGACAGTTAGATAACCTCATGAGAGATGTGAAAGGGTTGGCTAGCAGTTCTGAGAAACAACAACAAGTAATGATTTGCCAACAATGTGGGCAAAATGGCCATTGGGTGGATAGGTGCCCTAGTCGAGGCTTGGCACTTTGTGAGGAGGAAGCTCAAGCGTTTTATCAAAATTGCCAAGGGAATGGCCAAGGATATGGTGGGAATAATTACAATCCCAATTGGAGGAACAATCAGTGGGGAGGTAATTACAACCGGGGCTATTCACAAGACTGGAATCAGCAAGGTTGGAACCATCAAAATAACCAGAACAATCAGGGCCAGTACAACGAAAATCAATGGGGAAACAACAACAACAATCAACAAAACAATCAATCCATGCAACCATACAATCCGAAGGTGGATCAAAAAATAGTGGGTATAGAAGCTGAAAGTCCTAGAGGCGTGTTCAATATAAAGCTAGAGGGGGGGTGAATAGATTTTAGCTATTATTACCCAATTTTCGCATACAAGTCAATATTACGAAAATGCCCCTACTAGTTAAATATACAAGCAAGTGTAATATAGTGCGGAATTTAAATAACACTTGATGTATACGTGGAAACCCAACCACTGGGAAAAACCACGGGCTGATTAGTGCGCCACACTCGGACCTCGAAATCCACTAATCGAAATGGAGTTTACAACCTATGTAGACCTCGTCTAACACTCCGGTCAATAACCCCCCACTTCTACCACTCGGGCCTTTAAAAGTGGCTCTAGTCCAATTGCTTGAGGCCTAAACAACCTTAGCCTCAAGACTTAATTCTCTAAGAAGAGATTATGCAACCTATGTGAATATGTATTAATATTCAAATAACAAACAAGGCTAGGTAACCTTAGATGCTTATCTAGGATGATGAGATAATCAATTTAAATCAACCCTAGATATCAATTGCTAAATGACATGTCAAATAGCTTAGCTAATCAAGATTAAGCAAAAAACTAATTAGCTATCACAAAAACAACACTCAATTAATTCATCACAATTAATTCTCTATTCTTGTATTTATCATATGATCAACAACATACAAGTAAATAAAAAGAGAATATGCTTGATAGTAAAAATACTAAAATAAGATGAAACTAATCAAAATCTTACCAAGCATATTGTGATGATGCCAATCCAATCATAGATGCTTTCTATGTAGACATAGAGGATGCAATATGAAATTTGATGCAAAAAGGATTTGATTTGAGTGTTTAAAGGTGGGTTCTTGAATTGATTTTTTCTCAAAAATCTCTCTTGAAAGATTAGGGTTCTAATTGCTCAAGAAACTTGTTCAGAGATTGAGAAAACAAGATATTTATAGACATCAAGAATTGGGCATGTGAAAAGACACTTTTGCCCCTGAAACGCACCGTTCGGCGGTTTCAATCGGCGACCTGGCCGCCGATGACGACCGCCGAATTGAGCTCGTGAAGAACAGAGCATTAACGGCGGTTTAATTCGGCGGTTTCGTGACCGCCGATCCAACCGCCGAATCAAACCCGAGAGATTAAAATCGATCAGGTATGAACGGCGGTTTCGAACGGCGGTCGTGACCGCCGATCTTGACCGCATAAGTGCTTCAAACCAATCTGGACTGAAACGGCGGTTTCATTCGGCGGCCAGGCCGCCGATAATAACCGCCGATCACCAACAATGGTGAAAACCAAGGAGAAGCCATGGGCATTCTCCATAGGCGGTCTTCGCGCGAAACCAAGCACTCATTAGTGCAAGCGCGGACGTTTCCGAACAATGTCGGGAAACGAATTATAAGGCACATATACACACAACAAGATATATCAACCAAAGTGCTAGTGTGTAAAGTGACATGTGAAGAGATGCACATAAAAATAAGCAAGTATGCAATCATAGCAAGAATGCTAAGTGAGTGTGTGCTACTAGATCTCTTCAAAGAAAAACAAGCACAAGAGATTATACCTTTGGCGTGCTTGAATCTTGAGGTCATGGAAGGGCCTTTGACCTTCAACACTAAACACTTAGACTACCCTTACATTCAAAACCCCAACATGTGGTTTGACCACGAAATAAGCCAATCAACAAAACGGGAATCCTTACAATCTCCCCCTTTGGCTATTTCGTGACAAAACCACCACTCACATTGATTCCTCACAACAAAAATAAACCTATGGGTCAATGAAGATTTTCTACAATACAAAGAGATATATAAAAATAAAACTTGAAGTCTTCAATCTCTTGTAGAACAATCATTCCCTGAAACAAGGTTTCTAAACTTTCCAAAACAAGTAAAAGTGAGATGAATCAAGTGAGGACATAAACAAGCATTTGCATTTCTAAGAAATTAAACACAACATCATGCAATGTATGATGAATGCAATGCTCCCCCTCAAAGGGTTACTCCCCCTCAATATATATTCTCCCCAATGTGCACCAATTGCTACAACAATTTGCACCTCCCCTTACCACATTCTACTCCCCCTTTTTGTCATGATGTAGACAAAGGAGTAGTCCCCAACCGGGTCACTCAAGGCAAAGAGAGATAGTAGCTTCTAGTATATGCATAATCAATATAAGTCACTTTATGCAATCTCAATTAATCGGAGAGAAACGAGGAGATTTATTTGATAAAATGTGTGAAACAAAATGCTTTGCATACAAGACATATAGCATTCAAGTCCAAAATACCATGGTATTTGGCAAAGCAAATGACAAAGGTTTCTAATAGGAATTCAAACCAATTTCACCATTGTCATGAGAGAAGCAAGGATATAGAAATTTCATTGATTTCAATTTAAGAACAACTATATCCAACTTTATAAGCTAAACATGTCATGAGCAACTTTGCACCCTATTTGATTTTTCCGGGAATGAAACCCGTATGATAGTAGACATGTTCAACCAATAAAGAAAGAGAGACATTTGGATTGTAAAATCCTTGAATGGATACTAGATCCTATTTCATTTGAGTCTCATTAGCTTTTTTCACACAAGTTTTTGCATTTAAGAACGCAATTATCAATTCATGCTTTTTCATTTGAGCATGTACATGAATTTCATGCTTTTCATAAGACATTAGCATGTTATTTAAGAATCATCATGTCATGGAGATAATCATAGGTCATTCAAATCATACTTCCTACATGCATCTCCTAGTCCAAAAAGCATGTTTAAACATAAATATGACATGGATTGTAAACAAGCAAGGTTCACACTTATTGAAATGAAAACATATATACATATGTGCAACCAAGCTTACTCAAGCAATCAACCAAGAAGCATAGGATTTTTCAAATTTTTTGCAAGTGACAAGAATGCAAAAATAGCTCTCTTTGCTTGAGTTCCCCATATGGGGTTAGTATCATCCTTCATTAATGAAGGGCATGAGGTCCTATGGACCTACCAAGTCCATTTGACTTGGTTGAACCTATTTGAGACTTGTTAGTCTCATAGCAAGCGGGTTCATTTTTCCTTATCCACATAGATATGACATTTTTCTTCCTAGTGGACAATGGTTCAAGAGTACTAGAATTAATAGGATCATGAATATGAATGTTTTCCTTCCTATTAGCATGCATTCTAGCTCTTATCATTTTCTTTTCAATCATGCTTTTGATTCTACATAATTTAATGAAATGAAAGCAATTTGGTCTAATGTGACCATTAATACCACAAAAGTGACATGTAGGGATAAATTTAGAATTCATACCATGTCCTTGTGCATGCATAGGAGCCATCCCATGACTTTGTGGTTGAGCGGGTTCAAATCTTCTTTGTTGTTGAACCGGTCTAGCTTGCTTCCTTGTTTCATTTTGCATGATTGGCCTCTTCCCTTGATGAATATGAGTTTGAGGGAAGTTAGGTTGAGGAACTTTTTGAGCTTGAGGTTGTCTCTTAGGAGCTACCTTCACTTGTGCATTTCTTGAACATTGTCCTAGATCAATTTTCTTCCTAGGAGTGTGCACCGGTGAGGCTTCTATCTTGCCCAAACTCTTGACAAAGACGGTCTTGGTTGGAGTAGTGATCTCCTTTGTTTCTTCATACCCAATACCTCTCTTGTCACAAGGGTTCTTTCCACTACCAAGAATGTGGTCAAGTTTCTTGGTGCTTGTAGTCATCCTAGACAATGACTCTATGGCTTCAACAAGCTCTCTCTTCAACCCTTCTTCATTCCTCTTAGACATAGCTAGCTCATCCCTTAGCTTGTCTTCAATCTTCTTGGATGCCTCCACTTGTTTACTTAAGTAGTCATTGTGTGTTGAAAGTTCTAGATTTTCATCCTCTAAAATCTTCAACTTTATATTTTTCTTCTCCAATGAACTTTCACACTTGACTATAAAGTCATTTACATCCATTTTCTCTACACCTCCATTTGTAGAGATAGATGAGGAGTCATCTTCACTTAAGTTATCTCCTCCACTCTCATTCTCACTAATGGAGTCATTTCCCTCATTTAGACCTCCACCTTGATCTCTTGAGTCAATAAGAGTCATATCCCAATGAGTAGCTACATATATCTTCTCTAGAGCTACTTCTTCATCTTTTTCTTCTATGGGATCACTAGTCAAGTCATTCTTACCAACAACTTTATCTTCTACACACGTGGCCCCAAATGCCGTGTAGTTGATGGTAAGCTCATCATCACTTGATGACTTATCTCCCTCTCCGGAGTCATCACTTTCACTCCATGTGGCGGCCATCACTTTTGCCATCTTGTTCTTCAAGTTCCCACAATCCGGTGAGATGTGACCTATACCACCACACTCATAGCATTGGACCCCTTTCTTCTCACTATGCTCTTGCCTAGGCTCAAAATTCTTGAAGGGAGCTTTTTTCTTCAAGTTTTGGCCCTTGGATCCAACGCCCTTGTTCTCGAACTTGACAAACTTCTTGAATCTTCTAAGTAGCAAAGCCATGTCTTGGTCCGAGTCACCTTTTTCCTCCTTCACAACCTTGGAAGCATTCAAAGCAATTCCTTTTTGCTTTTTAGGAGGTGAAATACTAGGAGCCTTCCTAGATTCATAGGCGAGGAGTCTTCCAATCACCTCGCTCGGCTTCATATCCTTGTAAGTGCTATTCTCCTCTAAAGCCGTCACTTTTGATTCGAACCTAGCGGGGAGAGACCTCATAATTTTCTGCTTAACTCTCTTATCCGAATAAGGATCACCGAGTTGATGGCTTTGATTCACAATATCCATCAACTTGACTTCAAAGTCATTGAAGCACTCATCCTCCTCCATTTTAAGCAACTCAAATTGCGTTTGAAGGACTTGTAGCTTCGAATCCTTAACCACATCGGTTCCTTCGTGTGCAACCTCTAGGATATCCCATGCCTCCTTGGCTATCCTAGTGTTCTGAATCAGTTTGTACTGATTTTCATCTACTGCACATAGAAGAGCATGCCATGCCTTCCTATTCCATTTTGAAGTCTCAAACTCTTCAGGTGACCACTGGGACTTTGGCTTGAGTACTTCTTCTCCACCACTTGTGGGAGTCATCATAGGAGGTGCATACCCATCTTCAATTGCCATCCATGCCCTATCATGGATTTGGCACACATATGCCTCCATCTTGCCTTTCCATGAGGCATAATTCACACCGGTGAGGAGAGGAGGCCGTGTGCTTGAAGCACCCTCATGGTTGCCACCGAATCCACTCATTGTCTCAAATGAATGAATGAAATGTATGCAAAATGTATGAAAGAGCAAAAATCACACAAATGCACAACACACCTAAAATGAGCTAGGATCACCTAAGTATATCTAGGAACCCGCTCTGATACCAATTGAAACAAATTAGAGGCGTGTTCAATATAAAGCTAGAGGGGGGGTGAATAGATTTTAGCTATTATTAACCAATTTTCGCATACAAGTCAATATTACGAAAATGCCCCTACTAGTTAAATATACAAGCAAGTGTAATATAGTGCGGAATTTAAATAACACTTGATGTATACGTGGAAACCCAACCACTGGGAAAAACCACGGGCTGATTAGTGCGCCACACTCGGACCTCGAAATCCACTAATCGAAATGGAGTTTACAACCTATGTAGACCTCGTCTAACACTCCGGTCAATAACCCCCCACTTCTACCACTCGGGCCTTTAAAAGTGGCTCTAGTCCAATTGCTTGAGGCCTAAGCAACCTTAGCCTCAAGACTTAATTCTCTAAGAAGAGATTATGCAACCTATGTGAATATGTATTAATATTCAAATAACAAACAAGGCTAGGTAACCTTAGATGCTTATCTAGGATGATGAGATAATCAATTTAAATCAACCCTAGATATCAATTGCTAAATGACATGTCAAATAGCTTAGCTAATCAAGATTAAGCAAAAACCTAATTAGCTATCACAAAAACAACACTCAATTAATTCATCACAATTAATTCTCTATTCTTGTATTTATCATATGATCAACAACATACAAGTAAATAAAAAGAGAATATGCTTGATAGTAAAAATACTAAAATAAGATGAAACTAATCAAAATCGTACCAAGCATATTGTGATGATGCCAATCCAATCATAGATGCTTTCTATGTAGACATAGAGGATGCAATATGAAATTTGATGCAAAAAGGATTTGATTTGAGTGTTTAAAGGTGGGTTCTTGAATTGATTTTTTTCTCAAAAATCTCTCTTGAAAGATTAGGGTTCTAATTGCTCAAGAAACTTGTTCAGAGATTGAGAAAACAAGATATTTATAGACATCAAGAATTGGGCATGTGAAAAGACACTTTTGCCCCTGAAACGCACCGTTCGGCGGTTTCAATCGGCGGCCTGGCCGCCGATGACGACCGCCGTATTGAGCTTGTGAAGAACAGAGCATTAACGGCGGTTTAATTCGGCGGTTTCGTGACCGCCGATCCAACCGCCGAATCAAACCCGAGAGATTAAAATCGATCAGGTATGAACGGCGGTTTCGAACGGCGGTCGTGACCGCCGATCTTGACCGCATAAGTGCTTCAAACCAATCTGGACTGAAACGGCGGTTTCATTCGGCGGCCAGGCCACCGATAATAACCGTCGATCACCAACAATGGAGAAAACCAAGGAGAAGCCAAGGGCATTCTCCATAGGCGGTCTTCGCGCGAAACCAAGCACTCATTAGTGCAAGCGCGGACGTTTCCGAACAATGTCGGGAAACGAATTATAAGGCACATATACACACAACAAGATATATCAACCAAAGTGCTAGTGTGTAAAGTGACATGTGAAGAGATGCACATAAAAATAAGCAAGTATGCAATCATAGCAAGAATGCTAAGTGAGTGTGTGCTACTAGATCTCTTCAAAGAAAAACAAGCACAAGAGATTATACCTTTGGCGTGCTTGAATCTTGAGGTCATGGAAGGGCCTTTGATCTTCAACACTAAACACTTAGACTACCCTTACATTCAAAACCCCAACATGTGGTTTGACCACGAAATAAGCCAATCAACAAAACGGGAATCCTTACAGAAGCCGCTATAAAGAAACTAGCAACTCAATTAGGGCAATTGAGTGAGAGCCAGAAAAGGATAGAAAAGGAAAAAGGGCTGAGCGATCATACTGAGCTGATCAACATGATAGTTGTGGGAGGAAATGCAAGACAAAAAGGCAAGGAGATTGCAAGGGAGAATGAGGAATTAGTCCTTCACAAATCAAAGAATCTGTATAGGCCATCGATCAACCATGACAAGATGAAAGAAGAGTTGGGAAAGATAGAACTCGAGAGGGGGCCAAATTCTAAAGAAAAGTTAGAAGGAAATTTGGGATTGGTGATAGCTCAAAATCTTCCATTGAAACTTAAAGATCCGGGGAGTTTTATCATGGACATATCGGTAGGGGGCATTTCTAAAGAAAAAGCTATGTTGGATTTGGGGTCGGGTATCAATTTGATGCCTTACTCCATTTACAAGAATCTAGGATTGAACAACATGAAGCACACATCAATGTCATTAGTGTTAGCGGATTAATCCTCACGACACCCTCTTGGGATCGTGGAAGACGTGCTCCTCCAAGTTGATAAACTTACCATTCCAGCAGATTTCGTGGTGTTAGATGTTGGCAAAAATCATACTATTAAAGATCACCTCATACTCTTAGGAAAACCATTCATGGCAACAACTAGGACTACCGTAGATGTGTTGCAAGGGAGGTTGACAATGACAGTGTTGGGGGAGACGGTGGAGATTGATGTGTTTCAGAAGAAAAAAAAAAGGGATGGAGTTACATACATGTTATAACATCAAGACTAAAGATGAGCCTGTTGAAGTTAAGCCCACCCCATTGGAATATGATGATGAGCATGACGAATTAGAAGATTTCTTTCAAGCATTTGAGGAGGAAGTTAGACTCCTTGAAAAGGAGAAGGAAGGAAGAATGATTGAGAGCGACGTCATTGAGGACAAGATTGTTGATGCGAAGGATATCAACTTTATCAAGGAGATTGATATCCTTGAAAAAGGAAAAGAAGAAGCCCTCAAGGCAGGGAAAGAATTGGCTAGCCTAGTTGAAAGCCAAGATGAAAGTATACAAACGTAGTTAAATTGCTTAAAGCATACCTAGAGGGGGGGTGAATAGGTTTTTACACCTTTTTTCAAACCCTTGAACAAACTTTCGTTTGTCCCTCAATGTAGCCTTACACACAACAAAATAAGCCAAGGAAGACATATATAGACAATCGAGAATACAATCATGAGAGCAAGGTCTAAGTATTTCATCTAGTTATGTGAGGTATAAGAACAAATAAACACAAAAACAAAGTAAGCTTGTATTTCAATAGATGTTCAATGAGTTACAAGAGTGATCAAATATCACTATACAAAAATTACAATATACAAAAGAATCATAGATACAAAAATGATCAAAAGAATGAATCCACAAATCACACTATACAAAGTCTTGTTTCACAATATATCACAAGTGAATATTATGAATCAAGATAATAAAATATACAATTAAAATATAAGAGAAGAGATAGGAAGAATTAACACAAGAGATTTTTTAATGTGGTAAAACCTCCAAGGAGGAAACATCCACGGGTTGAACTACAACCATTAGGGTACTATATATATTGGAAAGCAAACATAGAACATTCACAAAGTGACCAATCTTTAGCTCACCCAACCTAGTGAAGTCTAAGCCTACCCAACCCTATTGGAAAGTGTGAAATCCATCAATGATGCGAAACCACCATATATTGGACAACACACAAAACCAACATCGATGGTAGATTAGAAATTCCTCAAGAGTGCATACACCTCCCGGGTACCCCGCTCTATCGGAGTCTATGTCTAACCATACGCCTAGGCCTACCAATATATTAGCCAACTCCCTATCCAAGGCACTCTTGCCTCTAGGGAGCCTCCCATGCATGACTATCCGAGTCCTCCCGACTCTAGCCATGACTTCTTGCTTACCTATCCGAGTCATCCCGACTCTAGGCAAGTCTTCTTGCTTGGCTAACCAAGTCACCCCGACTCTAGCCAAGACTTCTTGCTTGGTTATCCGAGTCACCCCGACTCTAACCAAGACTTCTTGCCTTTTACAAGGACTTCCTGTAAGTAATTAAATACTCGAGGCGTGTTTAATATAAAGCTAGAGGGGGGTGAATAGATTTTAACTATTATTACCCAATTTTCGCATGCAAGTCAATTTTACGAAAATGCCCCTACTAGTCAAAAATACATACAAGTGTAATATAGTGCGGAATTTAAATAACACTTGATGTATACGTGGAAACCCAACCACTGGGAAAAACCACGGGCTGTATAGTGCGCCACACTCGGAACTCGAAATCACTAATTGAAATGAAGTTTACAACCTATGTAGACCTTGTCTAACACTCCGGTCTATAACCCCTCACTTCTACCCAGCGGGCCTTTATTAGCAACCCTATTCCAATTTGCTTGAGGCCTAAGCACTCTTAGCCTCAAGACCTACTTCTCAATGAAGAGAACAACCTATGTGAATATATATATGAATATTCAAATAACAATCAAGGCTAGGTAACCTTAGATGCTTTTCTAGGATGATGATATAATCAATTTAATCAACCCTAGATATCAATTGCTAAATGACATGTCAAATAGCTTAGCTAATCAAGATTAAGCAAAAACCTAATTAGCTATCACAATCAACACTCAATCATTTTCATCACAAATAATCTCTAACTTGTATCTAGCAAATAATCAAAAGCATACAAGTAATTAAAGAGATGTATTAATATGAAAAACACTAAAGTAATATGAAATTAGTGAAGAACATACCAAATAAGATGTGATGATTCAAAACCATGCATGGATCAATTCTATGAAGGCATAGAAGATCAAATATGAAATTTGATGCAAAAGGGATTTGATTTGAGTGTTTAAAGATGGGTTCTTGATATGATTTTTTCTCAAAAATCTCTCTTGAAAGTTTAGGGTTCTTATTGCTCAAGAAACTTAATCAGAGATTGAGAAAATAAGATATTTATAGACATCAAGAATTGGGCATGTGAAAAGACACTTTTGCCCCTGAAACGCACCGTTCGGCGGTTTCAATCGGCGGCCAGGCCGCCGATAACGACAGCCGAATTAAGCTCGTGAAGAACAGAGCATTAACGGCGGTTTCATTCGGCGGTTTCGTGACCGCCGATCCAACCGCCGAATCAAACCCGAGAGATTAAAATCGATCAGGTATGAACGGCGGTTTTCAACGGCGGTCGTGACCGCCGATCTTGACCGCATAATTGCTTCAGACCAATCTGGACTGAAACGGCGGTTTCATTCGGCGGCCAGGCTGCCGATCATAACCGCCGATCACCAACAATGGTGAAAACCAAGGAGAAGCCAATGGCATTCTCCATAGGCAGTCTTCGCGCGAAACCAAGCACTCGTTAGTGCAAGCGCGGACGTTTCCGAACAATGTCGGGAAACGAATTATAAGGCACATATACACACAACAAGATATATCAACCAAAGTGCTAGTGTGTAAAGTGACATGTGAAGAGATGCACATAAAAATAAGCAAGTATGCAATCATAGCAAGAATGCTAAGTGTGTGTGTGCAACTAAATCTCTTCAAAGAAAAACAAGCACAAGAGATTATACCTTTGGCGTGCTTGTATCTTGAGGTCATGGAAGAGCCTTTGATCTTCAACACTAATCACTTAGACTACCCTTACATTCAAAACCCCAACATGTGGTTTGACCACGAAATAAGCCAATCAACAAAACGGGAATCCTTACACTTCCTAGTGTGATCATGTGAATGCAAATGATGCAAACAATCAATACAACATAGAACATGTGATCAATACATTCTATGGCACAAGTAGACCTAAACATGTGATATCACAAGTAATCAAGTCTAAATGCAAAAATAAGAGAATAGAAACCTAAGCATGTGAAACACCTAACACATACACTCAAAGTCTCATTCACATAAACAACACTTGAATCACAATATGTTCATGAAGTACAAATTCAAGATGCTATCAATTTACAATTAAATGCTAGATATATGAGATTAAAATCAATCAATATACTAGTCAAAAATATAGAGCAAGGTTTTGAGATTTACATCAATCAAAACCAATATTCTCTAAATCACAAACAAATACACAAATCCTAGATTTTATCAATCAAAGGATCAAATCAAATCTCAAGGTCATTTGACACAAAATTAATTCAATTAAGTTCCAAACAACCTAAGATGCCATTCTAATCACAATACAACTCACAAACATATGTAAAACCTAGAATCATAGAATCTAGTCAACATTAGTCCACAAATTGAGTTTCAATTAGAATGATAATCAAGCTATCTTTCTCAATAGCTTTTACCAAACATAAACATAGATATAGAAGAAGAAACCCCAAGCAAATGGAAGGTCAAAAAGAAAGAAATCCCAAAGTTAAGTCCATTACCTCGGATTCTGCAGCTGGTTCGGAAATCAGTGTTCAACCACTGGAAATCACGATCAAACAGCCACCAAACCACTTGGAGATGTTAGAGGACTCAAATACGAACACTATCCAACTTGAATCACTCAAATCCGACTCCGGATGAGGAAGATATGGTGTTTTGAAAATCTGAAAACTGGAGAGAAAATCCTTACGGGAAAACACAACTTTTTCTTCTTGATTTTTCAAATGGAGAGAGAGAGGGAAGAAATAGGAGGAGAGAGAAGGAGGAAACCGGCCAACCATGTGGTTCCACGTCACCCCCTGGCTGTGGGGGGCGCGTGGCCCACACGGGAGCAGAGAGTGCTCCAGGCCGTGGGGCCCACGGCCTCACCAACGGCTAGCCCAAGTGGCCCACGGCCTGGGCTGTCCTCTCGCGCGCTCCCTCGGTTCTTCGGCCCGTATCTCGGGAGTCCAAACTCCGATTTTGAATCCGTTTCCGGATTACGAACCGTGACTCTCTCACGCACGACTACGACTACACAACTTTGAAAAACGGTTGAGAAATCATCTCGGAAATCATCGATGAAGTCAACTCAACGAATGAGAATGAAAAGTAGCATAGTCAACTTGTTTGGACTCGAAACCTTATGAATGAGTAACCGAAACGACCGGAACTCAATAAGGCATTAAATAAGAACATGTTCAAGTCCTAAACACAAAATATGGAAACATACGAACACAAAGACACACACATATGCTAGTTTCCGGACATAGTCCTAGAAAATGCAAAACACAAAGTTTATCAACTTAATATGAATGCATGAGCATATTTTGCCAAGTGTGTGAAAGTGATATGTAAATGAAATTAAATCATGAAGGAACACACAAGAATGATATGTGTGTGTGTGTGCCTAGCCTTGTAAGAGATAAAAAAGGTTCTTTAATACCTTTGTCGACCAATAATGCCCGAATCTCTTAAAAGCCGGCTTCTTGAATGAATTGTGGTTGAGACGTCCTTCGTCTTCAAAATTCTTCAATTACTAACCACTAAACATTACAAGATAAACACGTTTTGATATGGAATTAATGCCAACACTAATTATCAACCTTACACAAGAAGATGAGTTTAATAGAAGGATGAGGAAGATCCTCATTAAATTGGAAGGGAAAGATAAAAGATGCCAAGCTCTTAAGGAGGAGTTGGTGAGGAAGGATATGGCCCTTAAGGTCGCGAAGGTCAAGGAGTGCGATTTATTAGTGGAGCTTGACCAAGCCGAGCAAACAATTACCATTCTCACCAAGAATCCGATAAAGAAGGAGGAGGCATCATCATTTAAACCAACCAAGGAAGGTCTCAAGGGTCCTCATCAAAAAAAGAAAAATGGTAGTATTCCTTACTTTCCTGGTACATGCTATTTTTGCCATGTTAAGGGTCACAAAAAGACCCAATGTAATCAATATAAAGAGAATAGGAAAATGCATGTAGTGTAGGGAAAAATACGGTCAACGCAGCGGAAGCGAGACTAAAAAACGATTTAGTATAGTTTAAAATTTTTCCTTTGATGAACCTTAACCCTTTAAATTAATTAAACATACATATAAACTAACAAAAAGTAGAATACCTTTTGTCGCGTGATCCGATTGACATTGCGTCGATGGTAATCCGCAAGATCTTCCAATCCAATCACGAACGTGAATCACCTAGGAGCATGGTCTCCCTTTCTTTGAATTGTGTACCTGAGGATGGATAACAAAATCTTTTCTTTTTCGTTAGTCACAAAAACTTCCAAGAGATAACGAAGAATGTTCCGGTCATTTTTGAATTCTCAATCTAATGATCGAAACTCGCGTGAGCCTTATTCGAAATTGTGCACAAAACCTTTTGATGTAAAAGTTACTAGTGCACTATCGAAATAAGAACAAACTACTTTCTATATACCTTTTGGCTGAAATTATCACACTAGTCTAAGAGTTGGATTCTATTTTTCTCAAGCAAAAGAAAAAACTCTCAAGCCAAAGACTTTTAAGGTTACCGAATTCTCTTTGCACAAATATATATATATATATCTATTGCACCAAATTCACCTTACATTATATATATTTTATATCTTGCCGCATGACTTTTTCATGCATATATAAAATATGTAATGATGTATATGTCTTGCACTTAAATTCAACTTGCATATATCAAAATATATATTGCACGTATTCAACTTCTATATATATATTATATATATGCCCGAATTCAACTTCTATATATATTATATATATTCCAAAATTCTGCACTTTCCATATATTTAAATATATAATGCTGCCCGAATTCTTGCCTAAATATAATTAGGGTGACCGAATTCCTCTACCAAATAGGATTTATGCCTTTTGACTTAAATCCTAACACTAGGTAGATTTCCTTAGAATTCCAAACCCTAATCCAACTCTTTAGTGCATTTGTGACTATATCAAAGACTTCCTAATTTGACTAGATAAATAAATTCCTTTTATTTATCTACTTATCAAATAAAGACTTTGATTCTTATTATACTACCAACAATAGTATACTACTAAGAAACATGTTTCCTAGTCAGAAAAAGATTTTGATCATTAATTAAATAATTAATTAATAAATTAATTAACTTCCATTTAATTAAATAATAAAATAAAATAATATAATAAGCTAATTTATTAGCCTTGCCGCCCAAGTACTCTATCATGGGCCATATATTATTTTTCCATTTTATTAAATCCATTGGACCTTAATAAAAAGCCCACATGTGAACTAGACCCATTCTTACTAAAAGAAACAAGCCCATATGTCTTTCATTAATATATTAATATAATTTAACAGCCCATTAAATAAATAATGTGCAAATTATATTCTTAATATATTAAGTACAATTCTAGATGGACCTATAAATTGGTCCGGTAGAATATATCAAGTGATCCATGCCAGTCCGTGTGGATTGAGGATCTTGGCGGACTATCTAAATTTAAGCTTCAATAGACATAACCTAATCACAATCAACAAATGATTCACTTAGGTCCGATCTATTAATTTTAACTTATTCCATTAAAGAGCTAAAATTGAACTCTTAAATAAAGATAGAATAAGAAGATGTTTCTCATTCATACCCTAGACAATCTTATTGGAGATGGTGTATCCTCGTGAATAATATTAGTAATCGCCAAGAGCTCATAGACCGCCTATAGCTCTCCTAGTTACGATATTTACTCATATGACCATGTTTTGAACTTGGATACTTTGACTTCTCCAGAAGCCATGTTTTCAATAGACACTATCGAAAACTCAACGTTGAGATTTAATATCCAATACCTCAAAACATCCATATGATAATATTATATTCTCATTTAATAAATGGAGCCACGATGTCCATATCTATAAATGAAGTCCTCTATCGATTAGCAAATGAATACCACCAAACTATCGAGGATAGACTATGTTATATAATTGTACTCATTGATAGCTCAAATGATATCACTTGTAACCATAAGTCCATCATTTATCTCAGGATTAAGATAGACTCTTTGATTGTCTTGATAATGAAAGACTTTTATCTACTGACGGTTCTAGATAAAGTATTTCATTGTGATCCTGTTCAATGCACCCAGTGCACTAGATTCTTTTACTCGAAGACCCTCCGATGATTTTAGACTCATCATAACTCATTTGATCCCACTCAAATGCTAGCAAAAGAATTCTACAACTTTAACAAGATAAAGGTGCCCAACCTTTAACTTAAGTTGTGAACATTATTCAAGACTAACTAAAGAATTGTGTCTACCTTATACATATCCAGATGTACAAACAATTCTTCTTTTCTCATAGTCTTTTGATCTTATGATTATTTACTTTTGACAATTATAATAATTAAACTATAAATGCTATAAGATTTGTTTAACCAGAGACCACATTATTAATATGAATAGATTGTCAAAAACACTATTACACTTTTGCTATTGAGCATAATCCTAACAATCTCCCACTTGCACTATAGCAAATGTGTCATATCTCTCATTCCCATGTTCTCACCCCTTTATACAATTTCCCTTAAAAGGTGATACTTCCTTTCAATGTGTTTTCCTCTCTTATGACTTCTTGGTTCTTTCAAATTAGCCACTGCTCCACTGTTGTCACAGTAGATAGTGATCTACTTATTCGCACTAGGAACCACTTCCAAGTCAATCAAGAATTGGCGGAGCTAAACAGCCTCTTTGGCAGCCTCGCATGCAGCAACATACTCAGCTTCCATGGTGGAATCAGCAATACAGGATTGCTTGATACTCCACCATATGACTGCTCCTCCTCCAACAGTAAACACAAATCCTGATGTGGATTTTCTAGAGTCAGAATCCAATTGGAAATCAGAATCTATATACCCAACGGGAATCAAATCCTCTCCAGAGTATACAAGCATATTATCTCTCGTTCTCTTAAGATACTTGAAAATATGCTTGACTGCCGTCCAGTGATCAGGAGCAGGTTTCGATTGAAACATGCTAACTATGCCAACAGTAAAACAAATATCTAGTCTAGTGCAGAGCATTGCATACATGAGATTTCCAACTGCCGACGCATATGGAACTCTACTTATGAATTGCTCTTCATGCTCATTCTTAGGAACTTGTTCCTTAGAAAGTTTGATTCCATGTCTGAAAGGTAACATACCTTTCTTGGAATCCTGCATGGAAAACCTAGACAATATTTTATCTATGTATGAAGCTTGGGATAATGCAATCATTTTATTCTTTCTATCCCTTATTACTTGGATACCTAGAATAAAACTTGCTTCTCCTAAGTCCTTCATATCAAATTGTTTTGCTAACCATTCTTTTACTGATGTCAATACGCCTACATCGTTTCCAATGAGTAGTATATCATCAACATAAAGAATTAGGAAAACCAACTTGTCACCCTTAATCCTTTTGTATACACAAGGTTTGTCAGGATTCTGAATAAATCCAAAACCTTTTACAGCTTGATCGAACCTTATGTTCCAGGATCTTGATGCTTGCTTTAATCCATATATGGATTTCTGCAACTTGCATACCTTTTCCATTTGGCCTTTTTCAATGAATCTTTCTGGTTGCATCATGTAGATGCTTTCGTCAAGACTTCCATTAAGGAAAGCTGTCTTGACGTCCATTTGCCAAATCTCTAGATCTAAAGATGCTGCAATGGATAAGAGTATCCTAATGGATTTAAGCATGGCCACAAGAGAGAAGGTTTCCTCGTAATCGATACATTCTTTCTGTGTATACCCTTTAGCTACCAATCTAGCTTTAAAGGTTTCCACCTTTCCATCCATACCTCTTTTCCTCTTGTATACCCACTTGCACCCAATGGGTTTTATCCCTTTAGGCAAGTCTACAAGGGACTAGACTTTGTTATCGAACATGGATTCAATCTCAGATTGCATTGCCTTTTGCCAATGGTGACAATCAACATCCTCAATTGCTTCCTTATACGTGTAGGGATCATAGTCGTCCGGGAGATTCTCCACTGATTCTCCCAGACCGATGTATATCTTGGGTTGTGTACTAACCCTCCCACTACGACAAGGAATGGTAGGTTGTTGATTTTGTGTTGGAGTGGAACTTACAATTGGGTTAGGTTGTGTAACCTCTCGTGGAATTGTATCTCCTGACATCTCATTCAGGACAATTCTACTTCTAGGTACAAAATCATTCATATAGTCCTTTTCCAAAAGTTTAGCATTTGTCGAAACAAATACTTTAAGATCTGAAAAACTATAGAAATAATATCCTTTAGTTTCTTTTAGATACCCTACAAATATGCATGTTTCTGAACGAGACTCTATCTTTTCTGTCTTTCCTTTTAACACATGTGCAGGACAACCAAATATCCTTAAGTGTTGTAAACTAAGCTTGCGCCCAGTCCACAACTCATGCGGTGTTTGAGGAACGGACTTAGATGGTACATCGTTTAGAATGTATATAGCAGTTTGTAAAGCATATCCCCAAAAAGAAATAGGAAGTGTTGAATAACTCAACATAGACCTAACCATATCCAAAAGAGTTTTGTTTCTCCTTTCTGATACCCCATTCTGTTGAGGTGTACCTGGTGCAGAAAATTGAGAAACTATCCCATTATCAATAAGATATTGCTGAAACTCACCAGATAGATATTCTCCACCACGATCAGATCTCAAGATTTTTATGTGTTTCTCAAGCTGATTTTCTATTTCAGATTTGAATGCTTTGAACATGTCAAAAGCATCCGACTTATGTCGCATGAGATACACATAGCCAAATCTCAAGTAATCATCTGTAAAGGTGATGAAGTACTCATATCCACCTCGAGCTTGAATGCTCATAGGACCACATACATCAGTGTGTATCAATCCTAAACATTCAGTGACTCTTGCGCCTTTGGCCGAGAACGACCTTTTGGTCATTTTACCTTCCAAACAAGATTCACAGGTTGGTAGATCATCAACCTTTAAGTCATTTAAAGGTCCGTCACTTACCAATCTTTTAATCCTATTAAGGTTAATATGACCTAGGCGTAAATGCCATAGGTAGGTTTCATCTATTGATAATTTTACTCTTTTATGATTAGGTTCCGTTAATTCTGTGTCTAACGAGTGAGAGATATTTTTATGCAAAAAGAATAAGCCGTTTTCCAATGTACCTTTGCAAATAAATTTGTTATTCTTACTAATAATAAAATCTTTATTAAAATTAACCGAATATCCAAATTTATTCAAACAAGAAACTGAAATTAAATTTTTCTTGAATTGAGGTACATAATAAACGTCTATCAAATCTAAATGCCTAAAAGAATCTAGATTAACTCTAATATCTCCCATTGCACTTGCAGACACTAACGTTCTGTTGTCCAAACGCAAGTTGATTTTATTTTTATTCAGTCTTTTCCTTTCCTTGAACCCTTGCAAGGAATAACAAACATGATTAGTGGCTCCAGTGTCTATGATCCAAGAATCTGTAGAATCTGCCAAAAAACATGTTTCAAGATAATTAACATTACCTTGTTCCTTCTTGTTCTGAGACTTTGGGCAATTACTTTTCCAATGTCCCTTTTCACCACAAAGAGAGCACTTCCCTTTGATCTTGGTTACTATCTTGGTAGGCCCAAGTTGCTTTTTCTTCTGTTGTTTCTTGACCTTCTTACGGGTCTTAACAGTAGCAACTTTACCAACCAAATGAATCTCTTGACTTATGCCATTAGATTCACAAGTATGAGCAAGTGGCTTAGGAATAGATAAAATAAATTTATGTTTTTCACTTTGCAGCAACAACCCAATTTTCCTTTTCCATGTGACATAATTATCTCCAGTTAAAGTGTTATCTCTCAGGATGTTCATAAGTGATGGGGTCATGATTTCTGAATAAAACAAAAATTTATATGAGTAAATAATCATTATTAAGCACTTTTGAATATTTATCTTGATTTAAATAAATAACTCATTCATAAAAATTCAACGGTGATCCAACACCCATAAATGTTACGCCTCCTTTGGGAGTTGGCACCATTTACTAGTTAGACTAGGTCCCACCTAATTGTTAACCTTAACAACCAACGTTTTCAATTTTAGCCTTGCAATTTTACTGACAAGAACTCTTGGGAGGATATCAATAAAATTACATTGAGTGTGTTACTAAGATATCGACCCTCAATTTTCTCTCGCGAAAATCCCTCCTTGGAGAGTAGATCTCGTTTGAGTCAATTGTCTAGTCTATCCTTGTAAGGAAGTATGTTGCTAAATTCCATTCATGGACGCCCCTTGGGGGGATTATCAATAAACAATAAAGCTCAACTAACCTTGGAGGCCATAGGTGTTACAAAACACCTTCTCCCACTCAATTATTTAAGGCGTGTGATTAAATCCCATAGAATGATTTACCAAGTTATCTAGATGCCAATTTAGATACCTAAATCATTCAATGCATGTTCATACCAAAATAGATATATGAGTGACACTCCTATTCTATATGACATGTTATCATACAATAACAGATATTGTAAAATTTATACAAAAATAAATAGCCACAATTTTGGTCCATCCTAGAAAAGCAAGTAAATTACAATTTGTTAGGAATACAAGATCTTCAAGTGGCCATCAACCATCCGCGCATAATTCGGCTGCCTCCCATAGGCGTGCACACCCCACAACCCCACAAAGGGGCTGCCGTGCGCAGCCCACCATGATGTGGGCTTGCCATGCGCAGCCCAATCCACTCCTAGGGTGCGCACGGTGCTCGTTCTAGGTTCCGGTTGCTTCCTATTCTTTATGTCTTCGAATCTTCAATACTCGAACATATTACAGCAGTATATAAACATATAAAATACTGCGGTATTAATTTTTTTAAAATTTTTTTTTATTCACTGCAGTACTTATTACAAAAAAAAAACTGCACCTAAAATAAATAAAAAAACTGCAGTAAATTATAATACATAAAATACTGCACTATTTATTTACAATAATAAAAAAATAAAGCAACTATCAAGAAGGAATTATGGCGATGATAGACCACCCTTCTTGTTACAATTCCAAAACAAAAATACATTGAAATTCTAGGACCAAAATCGAGCAACAACAATTCACTTTATAACAACATATATAAATCCATACATTCAACATGTAATTATTTATGAGAATACCTAGAGTGCCATCTCTTTCTAAAACATGCATAATCACAATGAAAAGAAATTGATTCACGTATATATAAGTTAATTAATTAAAGGGTACAACCAAGGCTCTGATACCAATTGTAGGGAAAAATACGGTCAACGCAGCGGAAGCGAGACTAAAAAACGATTTAGTATAGTTTAAAATTTTTCCTTTGATGAACCTTAACCCTTTAAATTAATTAAACATACATATAAACTAACAAAAAGTAGAATACCTTTTGTCGCGTGATCCGATTGACATTGCGTCGATGGTAATCCGCAAGATTTTCCAATCCAATCACGAACGTGAATCACCTAGGAGCGTGGTCTCCCTTTCTTTGAATTGTGTACCTGAGGATGGATAACAAAATCTTTTCTTTTTCGTTAGTCACAAAAACCTCCAAGAGATAACGAAGAATGTTCCGGTCACTTTTGAATTCTCAATCTAATGATCGAAACTCGCGTGAGCCTTATTCGATATTGTGCACAAAACCTTTTGATGTAAAAGTTACTAGTGCACTATCGAAATAAGAACAAACTATTTTCTGTATACCTTTTGGCTGAAATTATCACACTAGTCTAAGAGTTGGATTCTATTTTTCTCAAGCAAAAGAAAAAACTCTCAAGCCAAAGACTTTTAAGGTTACCGAATTCTCTTTGCACAAATATATATATATATATATATCTATTGCACCAAATTCACCTTACATTATATATATTTTATATCTTGCCGCATGACTTTTTCATGCATATATAAAATATGTAATGATGTATATGTCTTGCACTTAAATTCAACTTGCATATATCAAAATATATATTGCACGTATTCAACTTCTATATATATATTATATATATGCCCGAATTCAACTTCTATATATATTATATATATTCCAAAATTCTGCACTTTCCATATATTTAAATATATAATGCTGCCCGAATTCTTGCCTAAATATAATTAGGGTGACCGAATTCCTCTACCAAATAGGATTTATGCCTTTTGACTTAAATCCTAACACTAGGTAGATTTCCTTAGAATTCCAAACCATAATCCAACTCTTTAGTGCATTTGTGACTATATCAAAGACTTCCTAATTTGACTAGATAAATAAATTCCTTTTATTTATCTACTTATCAAATAAAGACTTTGATTCTTATTATACTACCAACAATAGTATACTACTAAGAAACATGTTTCCTAGTCAGAAAAAGATTTTGATCATTAATTAAATAATTAATTAATAAATTAATTAACTTCCATTTAATTAAATAATAAAATAATATAATATAATAAGCTAATTTATTAGCCTTGCCGCCCAAGTGTTCTATCATGGGCCATATATTATTTTTCCATTTTATTAAATCCATTGGACCTTAATAAAAAGCCCACATGTGAATTAGACCCATTCTTACTAAAAGAAACAAGCCCACATATCTTTCATTAATATATTAATATAATTTAACAGCCCATTAAATAAATAATGTGCAAATTATATTCTTAATATATTAAGTATAATTCTAGATGGACCCATAAATTGGTCCGGTAGAATATATCAAGTGATCCATGCAAGTCCGTGTGGATTGGGGATCTTGACAGGCTATCTAAATTTAAGCTTCAATAGATATAACCTAATCACAATCAACAAATGATTCACTTAGGTCCGATCTATTAATTTTAACTCATTCCACTAAAGAGCTAAAATTGAACTCTTAAATAAAGATAGAATAAGAAGATGTTTCTCATTCATACCCTAGACAATCTTATTGGAGATGGTGTATCCTCGTGAATAATATCAGTAATCGCCGAGAGCTCATAGACCGCCTATAGCTCTCCTAGTTACCATATTTACTCATATGACCACGTTTTGAACTTCGATACTTTGACTTGTCCAGAAGCCATATTTTCAATAGACACTATCGAAAACTCAATGTTGAGATTTAATATCCAATACCTTAAAACATCCATACGATAATATTATATTCTCATTTAATAAATGGAGCCATGATGTCCATATCTATAAATGAAGTCCTCTATTGATTAGCAAATGAATACCACCAAACTATCGAGGATAGACTATGCTATATAATCGTACTCATTGATAGCTTAAATGATATCACTTGTAACCATAAGTCCATCATTTATCTCACGATTAAGATAGACTCTCCGATTATCTTGATAATGAAAGACTTTTATCTACTGACGGTTCTAGATAAAGTATTTCATTGTGATCCTGTTAAATGCACCCAGTGCACTAGATTCTTTTACTCGAAGACCCTCTGATGATTTTAGACTCATCATAACACATTTGATCCCACTCAAATGCTAGCAAAAGAATTCTACAACTTTAACAAGATAAAGGTGCCCAACCTTTAACTTAAGTTGTGAACATTATTCAAGACTAACTAAAGAATTGTGTCTACCTTATACATATCCAGATGTACAAACAATTCTTCTTTTCTCATAGTCTTTTGACCTTATGATTATTTACTTTTGACAATTATAATAATTAAACTATAAATGCTATAAGATTTGTTAAACCAGAGACCACATTATTAATATGAATAGATTGTCAAAAACACTATTACACTCTTGCTATTGAGCATAATCCTAACATGTAGGAGGACTAATGTATAGGAGGGTCACTCAAGTGTTGGTCCGAAAGGACAAGAGTGACCAAGTTGAAGGGAAATCTCAAACCAAGTTAAGACCTACACCTATTCAAAAGGTGTACATTCTTAAGAGAAATGAGACTATTGATTCACCTAACAAACCCCTAGAGAGTCATAGTGGTTGTAGGGAAAAATACCGGTCAACGCAGCGGAAGCGAGACTAAAAATAGATTTAGTATGTTTTAAAATTTTTCCTTTGATGAACCTTAACCCTTTAAATTAATTAAACATACATATAAAGTAACAAAAAGTAGAATACATTTTGTCGCGTGATCCGATTGACTTACGTCGATGGTAATCCGCAAGATCTTCAATCCTAGCACGAACGTGAATCACCTAGGAGCGTGGTCTCCCTTTTCTTTGAATTGCGTACCTAAGAATGGATAAACAAACTTTCTTTTTCCTTTTGTTAGTCACAAAACAACCAAAAGACTACAAAGATTATTCCGATCACTTTTGAGTTCTCAATCTAATGATCGAAACTCGCATGAACCTAATTCGATGTTGTACACACAAGCTTATTGATGAACAAGCAATTAGTGTACTATCAAAAGAATAATCTCTTCTCTCTTTTTTTGTCTTGGCAGAATAATCAAAACACTTTTCTATGAGTATGAGAAGAAGAAGAAAATTTGATTCAATAAAACTTAGAGGTGGCCGAACCCTATATTATTTCTTATATAGGGTGGCCGAATTTTCTTCTCTTTTTCTTTTAGGGTTGCCAAAATCTACTTGTTGTTCTATTAGGGTTGCCGCAATTCCTCTACAAAAAAGGATTTGTATTGTACCCTAATTCACATCAACTTTAGACTCCTAACCATAATACAACTCACAAGTATTTTTATTCTTTTATTGACTTAATAAAAAGACTTCTTATTTGATTAAATAAATAAACTTAATTATTTATTTTCTTACCAAACAAGTCTTTTACTTTTAGTATACAACTACCAATAGTATAATTCTAGGAAACATATTTCCTAATCAGAAAAAGATTTTGTTTCTTAATTAAATAATTAATTAATTCTCATTTAATCAAACAATAAAATAAAATAATATTTTTGACTAATAATATAGCCTTGCCGCCCCACATTAAATATATGGGCCAAATATTATTTCCCTATTTTATTTAATCCATTGGACTTTAAATAAAAAGCCCACATATGAACCAGACCCATTCTTACTAAAAGAAACAAGCCCACATGCCTTTCATTAATATATTAATATAATTGAACAGTCCATTAAATAATGTGCAAATTATATTCTTAATATATTAAATGCAATTCTAGATGGACCCATAAATTGGTCCGGTAGAATATATCAAGTGATCCATGCAAGTCCGTGTGGATTGGGATCTTGGCGGGCTATCTAAATTTAAGCTTCAATAGACATAACCTAATCACAATCAACAAATGATTCACTTAGGTCCGATCCATTAATTTTAACTCATTCCACTAAACAGCTAAAATTGAACTCTTAAATAAAGATAGAATAAGAAGATGTTCCTCATTCATACCCTAGACAATCATGTTGGAGATAGTGTATCCTCGTGATTAATATCAGTAATCGCCAAGAGTTCATAGACTGCCTATAACTCTCCAAGTTACCATATTTACTCATATGACCACGTTTTGAACTTGGATATTTTGACTTGTCCAGAAGCCATGTTTTCAATAGTCACTATCGAAAACTCAACGTTGAGATTTAATATCCAATTACCTCAAAACATCCATATGATGATATTATACTCTCATTTAATAAATGGAGCCACGATGTCCATATCTATAAATAAAGTCCTCTATCGATTAACAAATGAATATCACCAAACTATCGAGGATAGACTATGCTATTTAATCGTACTCATTGATAACTCAAATGATATCACTTGCAACCATAAGTCCATCATTTATCTCAGGATTAAGATAAACTCTCCGATTGTCCTGATAATGAAAAGACTATTATCTATTGATGGTTCTAGATAAAGCTTTTCATTGTGATCCAGTTCAATGCACCCAGTGCACTAGATTCTTTTACTCGAAGACACTCCGATAATTTTAGACTCATCATATCGCATTTGATCCCACTCAAATGCTAGCAAAAGAATTCTACAACTTTAACAAGATAAAGGTGCCCAACCTTTAACTTAAGTTGTGAACATTATTCAAGACTAACTAAAGAATTGTGTCTACCTCATACATAACAAGATGTACAAACAATTCTTCTTTTCTCATAGTCTTTAGACCTTATGATTATTTACTTTGACAATTATAATATTAAACTATAAATGCTATAAGATTTGTTAAACCAGAAATCACTTTATTAATCTGAAAAAGATTGTTAATTACAATATTACACTTTTGCTATTGAGTATAATCCTAACAATCTCCCACTTGCGCTATAGCAAATGTGTCATATCTTTCATGCCCATATTCTCTAGATGCCCATTTTAACTCTTCTGAGGTACAGCCTTTGTGAAGGGATCTGCTAGATTTTCTGCTGACGTGATTTTGGTAATCGTCATGTCACCCCTTTGAACAATCTCCCTTAAAAGATGATACTTTCTTTCAATGTGTTTTCCTCTCTTGTGACTTCTTGGTTCTTTCGAATTAGCCATTGCTCCACTGTTGTCACAGTAAATAGTGATCTGCTTATTCGCACTAGGAACCACTTCCAAGTCTATCAAGAATTGGCGGAGCCAAACAGCCTCTTTGGCAGCCTCGCATGCAGCAACATACTCAGCTTCCATGGTGGAATCAGCAATACAAGATTGCTTGATACTCCTCCATATGACTGCTCCTCCTCCAATAGTAAACACAGCCCCCGATGTGGATTTTCTGGAGTCAGAATCTGATTGGAAATCAGAATCTGTATACCCAACGAGAATTAAATCCCCTCCAGAGTATACAAGCATATTATCTCTCGTTCTCTTAAGATACTTGAAAATATGCTTGACTACCGTCCAGTGATTAGGACCAGGTTTCGATTGAAACCTACTAACTATGCCAACAGCGAAACAAATATCTGGTCTAGTGCAGAGCATTGCATACATGAGACTTCCAACTGCCGAGGCATATGGAACTCTACTCATGAATTGCTCTTCATGCTCATTCCTAGGAACTTGTTCCTTAGAAAGCTTGATTCCATGTCTGAAAGGTAACATACCTTTCTTGGAATCCTACATGGAAAACCTAGACAAGATCGTGTCTATGTATGAAGCTTGGGATAATGCAATCGTTTTATTCTTTCTGTCCCTTATTACTTGGATACCTAAAATAAAACTTGCTTCTCCTAAGTCCTTCATATCAAATTGTTTTGCTAACCATTCTTTTGCTGATGTCAATACACCTACATCGTTTTCAATGAGTAGTATATCATCAACATAAAGAATCAAGAAAACCAACTTGTCGCCCTTAATCCTTTTGTCTACACAAGGCTCGTCAGGATTCTGAATAAATCCAAAACCTTTTACAGCTTGATCGAACCTTATGTTCCAAGATCTGGATGCTTGCTTTAATCCATATATGGATTTCTGCAACTTGCATACCTTTTCCATTTGGCCCTTTTCAATGAATCCTTCTGGTTACATCATGTAGATGCTTTCGTCAAGACTTCCATTAAGGAAAGCTGTCTTGACGTCCATTTGCCAAATCTCTAGATCTAAAGATGCTACAATGGACAAGAGTATCCTAATGGATTTAAGCATGGCCACAGGAGAGAAGGTTTCCTCGTAATCGATACCTTCTTTCTGTGTATACCCTTTAGCTACCAATCTAGCTTTAAAGGTTTCCACCTTTCCATCCATACCTCTTTTCCTCTTGTATACCCACTTGCACCCAATGGGTTTTATCCCTTTAGGCAAGTCTACAAGGGACCAGACTTTGTTATCAAACATGGATTCAATCTCAGATTGCATTGCCTTTTGCCAATGGCGACTATCAACATCCTCCATTGCTTCCTTATACGTGTAGGGATCATCGTCGTCCGGGAGATTCTCCACTGATTCTCCCAAACCGATGTATCTTTCGGGTTGTGTTCTAACCCTCCCACTACGACGAGGAATGGTAGGTTGTTGATCTTGTGTTGGATCGAAACTTACAATTGGGTTAGGTTGTGTAACCTCTCGTGGAATTGTATCTCCTGACATCTCATTCAGGACAATTCTACTTCTAGGCACAAAATCATTCATATAGTCCTTTTCCAGAAATTTAGCATTTGTCGAAACAAATACTTTAAGATCTGAAGGACTATAGAAATAATATCCTTTAGTTTCTTTTGGATACCCTACAAATATACATATTTCCGAACGGGACTCCATCTTTTTTGTCTTTCCTTTTAACACATGCGCAGGACAACCAAATATCCTTAAGTGTTGTAAACTAGGCTTGCGCCCAATCCACAACTCATGCGGTGTTTTAGGAACGAACTTAGATGGTACATCGTTTAGAATGTATATAGCAGTTTGTAAAGCATATCCCCAAAAAGAAATAGGAAGTGTTGAATAACTCAACATAGACCTAACCATATCCAAAAGAGTTCTATTTCTCCTTTCTGCTACCCCATTCTATTGAGGTGTACCCGGTGCAGAAAACTGAGAAACTATCCCATTATCAATAAGATATTGCTGAAACTCACCAGATAGATATTCTCCACCACGATCAGATCTCAAGATTTTTATGTGTTTCTCAAGCTGATTTTCTACTTCAGCTTTGAATGCTTTGAACATGTCAAAAGCATCCGACTTATGTCGCATGAGATACACATAGCCAAATCTCGAGTAATCATCTGTGAAGGTGATGAAGTACTCATATCCACCTCTAGCTTGAATGCTCATAGGACCACATACATCAGTGTGTATCAATCCTAAACATTCAGTGGCTCTTGCGCCTTTGGCCGAGAACGACCTTTTGGTCATTTTACCTTCCAAACAAGATTCACAAGTTGGTAGATAATCAACCTTTAAGTCACTTAAAGGTCCGTCACATACCAATCTTTTAATCCTATTAAGGTTAATATGACCTAGGCGTAAATGCCATAGGTAGGTTTCAACTATTGATAATTTTACTCTTTTATGATCAGGTTCCGTTAATTCTTTGTCTAACGAGTGAGAGATATTTCTATGCAAGAAGTATAGACCATTTTTCAATGTACCTTGGCAAATAATTTTGTCATTCTTACTAATAATAAAAACTTTATTAAAAGTAACCGAATATCCAAATTTATTTAAACAAGAAACTGAAATTAAATTCATCTTGAATTGAGGTACATAATAAACGTCTATCAATTCTAAATGCCTACTAGAATCAATATTAACTCTAATATCTCCCACTGCACTTGCAGACACTAACGTTCCGTTGCCTAAACGCAAGTTGATTTCATTTTTATTCAGTCTTTTCCTTTCCTTGAACCCTTGTAAGGAATAACAAACATGATTAGTGGCTCCAGAGTCTATGATCCAAGAATCTGTAGAATCTGCCAGAAAACATGTTTCAAGATAATTAATATCACCTTGTTCCTTCTTGTTCTGGGACTTTGGGCAATTTATTTTCCAATGTCCCTTTTCACCACAAAAGGAGCACTTCCTTTTGATCTTGGTTACTTTCTTGGTCTCCTTCTTGGTAGGTCCAAGTTGCTTTTTTCTTCTGTTGTTCCTTGACCTTTTGACGGGCCTTAACAGTAGCAACTTTACCAACCATATGAATCTGAGATTCATAAGTAGGAGCAGGTGGTTTAGGAGCAGACTGAACAAACTTATGTTTTTCAGCTTGCAGCAACAACCCAATTTTCCTTTTCCATGTGACATAATTATCTCCATTTAAAATATTATCTTTTAAGATATTCATTAGGGATGGGGTAATGATTTCTGAATAAAACAAAAAATTATATGAGTAAATAATCATGATAAAGCACTTTTAAATATTTATCTTGAATTAAATAAATAACTGAATCGTAAAAATTCAACGGTGATCCAACACCCATAAATGTTACGCCTCCTTTGAGAGTTCACACCATTTACTAGTTAGACTAGGTCCTACCCAATTGTTAACATAACAACCAGCGTTTTTAATTTTAGCCTTGCAATTTTACTGACAAGAACTCTTGGGAGGATATCAATAAAATTACATTGAGTGTGTTACCAAGATATCGACCCTCAATTTTCTCTCACGAAAATCCCTCATTGGGGAGTAGATCTCGTTTGAGTCCATTGTCTAGTCTATCCTTGTAAGGAAGTATGTTGCTAAATTCCATTCATGGATGCCCCTTGGGGGGATTACCAATAAATAATAAAGCTCAACTAACCTTGGAGGCCATAGGTGTTACAAAACACCTTCTCCCACTCAATTATTTAAGGCGTGTGATTAAATCCCATAGAATGATTTACCAAGTTATCTAGATGCCAATTTAGATACCTAAATCATTCAATGCATGTTCATACCAAAAGAGATATATCAGTGGCACTCCTATTCTATATGACATGTTATCATACAATAACAAATATTGTAATATTAATGCAAAAATAAATAGCCACAATTTTGGTCCATCCTAGAAAAGCAAGTAAATTACAATTTGTTAGGAATACAAGATCTTCAAGTGGCCATCAACCATCCGCACATCCCTCGGCTGCCCCCCATAGGCGTGCACACTCCACAACCCCACAAAGGGGCTGCCGTGCACAGCCCATGAGAGCATATAGGGCTGCTGTGCGCAGCCCACCATGATATGGGCTTGCCATGCGCAGCCCAATCCACTCCTAGGATGCACACGGTGCTCGTTCTAGGTTCCGGTTGCTTCCTTTTCTTCATGTCTTCGAATCTTCAATACCCGAACACATTACAGCAGTATTTAAACAAATAAAATACTGCAGTATTTTTTTTTTTTAATCACCGCAGTATTAATTACAATAAAAAAAACTGCACTATAATAAAATAAAAAAAACTGCAGTAACTTTCAATACATAAAAAACTGCACTTTTTAATTACAATAAAAATAAAAGAAAACCTAGCAACTACCAAGAAGGAATTATGGCAATGATAGACCACCCTTCTTGTTACAATTCCAAAACAAAAAATACATTGAAAATCTAGGACCAAAATCGAGCAACAACAATCCACGTAAAAACATATATAAATCCATACATTCACATGTAATTATATATGCGAATACCTAGAGTGCCATCTCTTTCTAAACATGCATAATCACAATAAAAAGAAATAGATTCACGTATATATACGTTAATTAATTAAAAGGGTTCAACCTAGGCTCTGATACCAATTGTAGGGAAAAATACCGGTCAACGCAGCGGAAGCGAGACTAAAAAGGGGTTTAGTATAGTTTAAAATTTTTCCATATTTTGAACCTTAACCCTCTAATTAATTAAACATATATAATCAAAAGTATCATACCTTTGTCGCGTGATCCGATTGACATTGCGTCGATGGTAATCCGCAAGATCTTCCAATCCAATCACGAAAGTGAATCACCTAGGAGCGTGGTCTCCCTTTCTTTGAATTGTGTACCTGAGGATGGATAACAAAATCTTTTCTTTTTCGTTAGTCACAAAAACTTCTAAGAGATAACGAAGAACGTTCCGGTCACTTTTGAATTCTCAATCTAATGATCGAAACTCGCGTGAGCCTTATTCAAAATTGTGCACAAAACCTTTTGATGTAAAAGTTACTAGTACACTATCGAAATAAGAACAAACTCTTCTCTCTATACCTCTTGACCGAAATTATCACACTAGTCTAAGAGTTGGATTCTATTTTTCTCAAGTAAAAGAAAAAACTCTCAAGTCCAAGACCTAGGGTTAGCTGAATTCCACTTGCCTCATATTTATATAGTGCACCGAATTCTTGCCTATTAAAAACATATAAGTGCACCGAATTCTTTGCCCAAGTCTATATATATGTCTATTGCACAATATATTTTATATATATATCTAGTGCTATTTCCTAACACAATATATTATCTATATATGTAGTGCAAAATACTTGCTCAATATATATTATATATATCTCTAGTGCATTCACTTGCACAATATATATCACTGCATGAATTCAATTTTATATATATATCTCGTGCATATATTCATGCATATATATATATTTCCATTCCGCATGCATATATGTATAAATATATTTCCGCATGCATTCATGCATATATTATCTATATATTCCGCATGCATATATATTATATACAAACCCTAATCCAACTTTTTAGTGTATTTGTGACTATATCAAAGACTTCCTAATTTGACTAGATAAATAAATTCCCTTTATTTATCTACTTACCAAATAAAGTCTTTAATATTTATTATACTACCACAATAGTATACTACTAAAAAACATATTTCCTAGTCAGAAAAAGATTTTGATTTTTAATTAAATAATTAATTAATCAATTAATTAATTTCTATTTAATCAATTAATAAAAATAAAACAATATAATATTATATATATCTCGGCCATGTGCCATATATATTAATATGTCTATATATTGTTTTTCTATTTTATTAAATCCATTGGACCTTCATAAAAGGCCCACATGTGAACTAGGCCCATTCTTACTAAAAGAAACAAGTCCACACGCCTTAATACAATTCTAGATGGACCCATAAATAGTACGGTAGAATATATCAAGTGATTCATGCAAGTCCGTATGGATTGGGGATCTTGGCGGGCCTATCTAAATTTAAGCTCCAATAGACATAACCCAATCACAATCAACAAATGATTCACTTAGGTTCAATCGATTAATTTTAGTTCATTCCACTAAAGAACTAAAATTGCACTCTTAAATAAAGATGGAATAAGTAAATGATTCTCATTCATACCCTAGACAATCTTATTGGAGATGGTGTATCCTCATGAAGAATATCAGTAATCGTCAAGAGCTCATAGACCTCCTATAGCTCTCCAAGTTACCATATTTACTCATATGACCACATTTTGAACTTGGATATTTTGACTTGTCCAGAAGCCATGTTTCAATAGACACTATTGAAAACTTAACGTTAAGATTTAATATCCAATACCTCAAAACATCCATATGATGATATTCTACTCTCATTTAATAAATGGAGCCACGATGTCCATATCTATAAATGAAGTCCTCTATCGATTAACAAATGAATACCACAAAACTATCGAGGATAGACTATGCTATATAATCGTACTCATTGATAACTCAAATGATAACACTTGCAACCATAAGTCCATCATTTATCTCAGGATTAAGATAGACTCTCCGATTGTCCTGATAATGAAAAAACTTTTATCTGCTGATGGTTCTAGATAAAGTATTTCATTGTGATCCAGTTCAATGCACCTAGTGCACTAGATCTTTTACTCAAAGCCACTTTGATGATTTTAGACTCATCATAACACATTTGATCCCACTCAAATGCCAGTAAAAGAATCTACAACTTTAACAAGATAAAGGTGCCCAACCTTTACCTTAAGTTGTGAACATTATTCAAGACTAACTAAAGAATTGTGTCTACCTCATACATATCCAGATGTACGAACAATTCTTCTTTTCTCACAGTCTTTTGACCTTATGATTATTTACTTTTGACAATTATAATAATTAAACTATAAATGCTATAAGATTTGTTAAACCAGAAATCACATTATTAATATGAATAGATTGTCAAAAACACTATTACACTCTTGCTATTGAGCATAATCCTAACATGGGGATCTTGGCGGACTATCTAAATTTAAGCTTCAATAGACATAACCTAATCACAATCAACAAATGATTCACTTAGGTCCGATCCATTAATTTTAACTCATTCCACTAAAGAGCTAAAATTGAACTCTTAAATAAAGATAGAATAAGAAGATGTTCCTCATTCATACCCTAGACAATCATGTTGGAGATAGTGTATCCTCATGAAGAATATCAGTAATCGTCAAGAGCTCATAGACCGCCTATAGCTCTCCAAGTTACCATATTTACTCATATGACCACATTTTGAACTTGGATATTTTGACTTGTCCAGAAGCCATGTTTCAATAGACACTACTGAAAACTTAACGTTAAGATTTAATATCCAATACCTCAAAACATCCATATGATGATATTATACTCTCATTTAATAAATGGAGCCACGATGTCCATATCTGTGAATGAAGTCCTCTATCGATTAACAAATGAATACCACCAAACTATCGAGGATAGACTATGCTATATAATCATACACATTGATAACTCAAATGATAACACTTGCAACCATAAGTCCATCATTTATCTCAGGATTAAGATAGACTCTCCGATTGTCCTGATAATGAAAAGACTTTTATCTGCTGATGGTTCTAGATAAAGTATTTCATTGTGATCTAGTTCAATGCACCTAGTGCACTAGATCTTTTACTCAAAGCCACTTTGATGATTTTAGACTCATCATAACACATTTGATCCCACTCAAATGCAAGTAAAAGAATCTACAACTTTAACAAGATAAAGGTGCCCAACCTTTACCTTAAGTTGTGAACATTATTCAAGACTAACTAAAGAATTGTGTCTACCTCATACATATCCAGATGTACGAACAATTCTTCTTTTCTCACAGTCTTTTGACCTTATGATTATTTACTTTTGACAATTATAATAATTAAACTATAAATGCTATAAGATTTGTTAAACCAGAAATCACATTATTAATATGAATAGATTGTCAAAAACACTATTACACTCTTGCTATTGAGCATAATCCTAACATGGGGATCTTGGCGGGCTATCTAAATTTAAGCTTCAATAGACATAACCTAATCACAATCAACAAATGATTCACTTAGGTCCGATCCATTAATTTTAACTCATTCCACTAAAGAGCTAAAATTGAACTCTTAAATAAAGATAGAATAAGAAGATGTTCCTCATTCATACCCTAGACAATCATGTTGGAGATAGTGTATCCTCGTGATTAATATCAGTAATCGCCAAGAGTTCATAGACCGCCTATAACTCTCCAAGTTACCATATTTACTCATATGACCACGTTTTGAACTTGGATATTTTGACTTATCCAGAAGCCATGTTTTCAATAGTCACTATCGAAAACTCAACGTTGAGATTTAATATCCAATTACCTCAAAACATTCATATGATGATATTATACTCTAATTTAATAAATGGAGCCACGATGTCCATATCTATAAATGAAGTCCTCTATCGATTAACAAATGAATATCACCAAACTATCGAGGATAGACTATGCTATATAATCATACTCATTGATAACTCAAATGATATCACTTTCAACCATAAGTTCATCATTTATCTCAGGATTAAGATAGAATCTCCGATTGTCCTGATAATGAAAAGACTATTATCTATTGACGGTTCTAGATAAAGCTTTTCATTGTGATCCAGTTCAATGAACCCAGTGCACTAGATTCTTTTACTCGAAGACACTCCGATGATTTTAGACTCATCATATCTCATTTGATCCCACTCAAATGCTAGCAAAAGAATTCTACAACTTTAACAAGATAAAGGTGCCCAACCTTTAACTTAAGTTGTGAACATTATTCAAGACTAACTAAAGAATTGTGTCTACCTCATACATATCCAGATGTACAAACAAGTCTTTTTTTCTCATAGTCTTTAGACCTTATGATTATTTACTTTGACAATTATAATATTAAACTATAAATGCTATAAGATTTGTTAAACCAGAAATCACTTTATTAATATGAAAAAGATTGTTAATTATAATATTACACTCTTGCTATTGAGCATAATCCTAATAGTGGTAGCACAAGTGGAGTTACTCCACCAATGATTGCATGAACCTCTTGACTATTTTTGTGAAAGAAGTCATTTTAAAAGAAAGCGCAATTTTTGATAAATAATCGAATGGCTAGAAAAGAAGCTCTGAGTATTGCTATCGCAATATTCTTCCTTCGGATTTGGTCACGGCCACGGCTCCTATAGTTAATCCACTCCCTAACACATCCAATAGTCATTTGTTGGGTGCTTCAAGTGTTGGATACATCAGAATTCCTTCTGCGGTCTGTTCATGAGGGTTCCTCGGAGTTGAGTTCAGCCCCCTCCTTCTAGCGCCAATTGTTGACGGTGATTTTTGGAACGTTGAAAAGTCAACCGTCAAACAATAACACGTAGGCAGATCAAAGCTTTAACCAAACTAGGGTTGAATAATCAAAGCCTCTTTCTCCACGTGGATGTGATACGATTCGTTCGTATTTGAGAATAGTAATGTAGAAAAGCAGGAAATAAAGAATAAATCAAACATAACACATGTTTTACGTGGTAAAACCCCAAGGCGGGGAAACATCCACGGTGCCGGTGACGGCGAGAAGAGATTCACTATGAATAGAATAATTACACACTCAATACTCGCTTTTCTCTCAGATAATTGCTTATGTTTCGTATCTTTTTTCTTATGTAAGTGTAAATCGCTCATCATGTCCCCTCTTATAATGAGTACATGGTTGTATTTATATGGTTCGATCTAGGGTTGCCCTAGTTCTTGTCGTATAAGTGGTGGATTCATTAATTAGAATCTTTGTAGGATTCCGGTAGAGTAGACCAATTAGGACTCGTTTCCCGTTTGGTGCTTATCCTTCTGGAAGCTTTTAATCCTTTCCGGATTAGACTTCTCTGGTATTGGAGAGGAAATAGGGATATTTCCTTATTGGAATATTATCCTGAGATTTTGTATCTATGCAGATCTCTTCTTGATATGGCGTATCTTGGTAAGGCTGTATTTCCCGTTTTTGGCTGAGCAGATTCCTGGCCGAGTAGATTTCTGGCTGAGTAGAATCTTGGCCGAGTAAAGATCTTCGGCGAGCAGGATCTTCGCTCATTAATATCTCTTTAACTAGACGACTTTACTTGGCGTATACGCTTTTAACTTACATATTTAGTTTTCTTGATGACGTGTCCATACCTAGTGACGTGTCCTTGGTCAGCGTTCCTTTCATTGACTGGTTGACTTTGGATGACGTGGAATTACTGTACTTCCGTATTATCCACTATCTTTGCTGACGTGTCATGCTGACGAAAATATACATACAACAATACCCCCATAAATACTTCGAGCCGAACAAGCGACTTGATCTCTTCATTCCTTCGTTTTGGCGAGTAGTATTTATAATCATACTTGGCTTCTGGTTTTTAGGGAAATTCTTTCCCTCCTTTCTATCTTTAACCATCATGTTCCCTTTTGAGTGCAAACTTCAACATTTAATGCTTTTTTGCATGACCACTTCTTCTGTTGTTCTTCGCATCATTTTTTTTTTAGTACTTCTATTACTTTCCGTTTGTGCGAGTGCTTTGTTCACCATCATTCTTTTGATCAAGAAGTATTCCATTGTTCAATACTTTCATCGCCGTGTAAATAATCTCCTTAAATGGCGAAGTCACTGATTGTGAGACAATTGTGATCGATGTTGCTGCTCTGGTGAAGTGTCGATTACTTTCAGTGTGTATTTGCCGTTTATTTGTCGTTTATCATCTTTACCAACGTGGTTGGCTATGGAGTGGATGATGTCATTATGGCGAGTAAAGCAACATGATAAATAGCTGGTCAACCCGAGAGGGCTGCCAGTCGTGTAGTTTAGTTGTCCCCTTTTTTGCATTTATTTTGTTAGGGCCTTTCGGCTGATATTCCTGAAAAAAGAAAACACTTTGTTTGTATAAGAATAATTTTAACTTCTTACTTGCATTTGGCTCTGATCATGTTCGATAAACTGCCTTGTTTCACGAGCCCTGCTGAGTTGAATAGTCACGGCGAGCTGAGTTATTCTAGCTACGGCGAGTTGAACTGCCACAGTGAGCTGAATAGGTTGACACCTAAGATTTGATGCTCGAATGCTTTTAAGTCTCTTCATTCCGATGAGGTCCCGACTTTTTGATACTTCACTTGATCTTGTTAAAACGATTATTATTATTATTATTATTATTATTTTTTGGCTGATCTTTTTTCGTAGGTCAGATTCTTCCTTTTGGCCGATCTGTCTTATAGACCGGTCTTCTTTTTGGCCAATTATCTTTTGCACTTTTTGCGAGCCGCTCCAAAGGCTCGCTCGGCTGACAGACAAGAATTTGGGCTTTCCGGCTCAAGGCAGCCTGAGCGCTTATTTTGTACCACGAGGGGTCTTGACTGTATCTAAGTTTCTACCCACTTTCGGGGTTTTTACTTAATTTTTAGCGAGCCGAGCCAACCTCAAGGTGTTTGGCTTAGGTGGCCCAGATCTTGTATTTGAAAGCTTCCCAGCTGCTTTTGTGTGCACTTGCTCATTAGAGCTTTGTACCTGCACATTTTAAACTTCACATAAATACAATTTAAGCAAAAAGTTATTTACCCCCTTTTCTTTTTGCCTAGCTACTATTGCCGAGTTTTCGGTTTAGGCGCAGGGCCTTTTTTGTTGTTCAGCTGCCATTGCTGAATTTTTGGTTTAAGGTTCAAAGACTTCTTTGTTTAGCTGCCATTGTTGAGTTTTCGACTTAGGCGCAGGGCCTTTTTTTGTTGTTCAGCTGCCATTGCTGAGTTTTCGGCTTAGGCACAGTGCCTTTTTTGTTGTTCAGCTGCCATTGCTGAGTTTTCGGCTTACTCAGTGTTTATCGAGACGTATCTGACCATACACCAAGTCTTTAAGGCTCAAAGCCTTCTTTGTTCAGCTGCCATTGCTGAGTTTTCGGCTTACTCAGTGTTTGTTGAGACGTATCCGACCATACACCAAGTTCTTAAGCATACTATTGGGACGTCTCCCTCTTTTACTTATATTGTTAATAAGTGCTAGTTTTTTCAACCCCCAGCGTTTCTTTCGACCGCTGTCTTTTGAGTGCTTATCCTGCACTTTTGAGGGGTCACGCTTGCCAATGGTAGCGAGCACCAATTGGTCTTTTTGAGTTTTTCTAACTCAGGCTGCTCTGACGTTTTCGTATTTTAGAGCCTGCTATGGTTGTGGGTACCCATTCACTGGTGTTTACTTTGTCATTGTTGAGAATGTTCTGCCTTCGCTTGAATTTCTACATGCACCGAGATGAAACTCGTTTTGCGCGCATTGATACGAAGCTCGATACCTGTGCTAAGGTTCTCATCTTTTCTTTCTATGCCAAACATGTGAGCAGCATTTGCACAAATAATAAATATACATGTATATACTTTAGTAATGCTGAACAAAAATAGTTGGATCCATATACAGTATTGGTGATGGTCATCGTTCGGGATACAATATCCATGGATTCATGCTGGGTGCTTTGCTTATAAGAACACTTGGCATGATAAACAAAAAGTATATATTTTGACAGAAAAGTATACAGTGTACAGCTTATAATTTTAATTAATTAGCAGCAAAAAAATAAGCACCATGATATCCTATCATGTTATTGAGATGCAAGATAATAACAAGTAATGATAATTAAACCAAAACGTACCTCCAAGCCCGACCGATTTTGACAATGTCATTAAGCGCTTTCGAAAACACTTTTATCAAGATAACAGTCTTGATTAAATTCCAAAAAATCGTTATTTGATTTATTATTTAATATGCCGGATGGATATCTTTTTCGCATAATGATTTGATAAAATTGTAACACTAAACAGATATGTAAATTAACTAACCTTGGTCACTCACCGAACCTGAAGTTTAGTTGTATTGCTTTCAGATACTTTGTCTTTGAGCGGTTCTTTTTTTTTTTTTTTTTCTTTTTTGTTGGGGCGGAAAAAGGACTTTCGTAAAAACTACTTTCACAACTGCGAACTTCCTTACGGTAAAATCTTCTACTCCCATAGCCCCCCAGCAATTGTTGTAAGTAGGTTAAGGCTTGTTGAAGCGCTTTTAACACCGCATCCACCCCCTTTTTTTCTTGTGCGCGTTGGATTATGTTTCGGAGTATGGTGGTAAGGTCAGAAATTCCTTAGTGTCTAAAAGATCCACACTAGTTTGTGGATGCGCCGAATGATTATCCATGATTGTCGCCTATGACCCACTGCAATGATTCCATTAAGACCTGACTTCTCTTCTCGGCTGATCTTTCTTGTAAACCAGGCTGGTATTTCTCATAGATCAAGCTTCTTCTACTCAGCTGGTCTTTCTTATTTCGACAGCCAATAGTGATATCCAGTAATTGACTGATGCCATCCCGTTTTGGAGTTTCATTGACATGTTTGATCAGGAAGTTTAGTAGAACTTTTATCTAGGCCGAATCCTGATGAATTTTGCTATATAATAATCTTAGCAGATGGTTAGTCAAAGCACAGTTTATTAGTGCATGTGAGTGAAGTTTGCACAGGTAATAATAATTATGCATTTTAATGAGACCGAATAAAATTGAAGCAACTCATTCATACTTGGTAATGGTTAGTGTCTGAATATAGTGTTCATAAATTCGTATTTTGACAATATGTGCCATGTGCGTCGAAGCTATAAAAGCTGGTAAGCATACTCATTAAGCGGGCATTGTATGCTATCTATTAATTTGTACATGCATATTATGTGTTGCGTATGAGAGTAACAGGCATAGACAACATGTGGGGGTAATATAAAGTAAAGAGAAATACAACAAGTTCGTGCATGCTACGGATTTATATGTGACAGTATAACAATATGAAGAAGTAGACGTAATTTAATATATCTAGATCAAAGAAATTATATGTTTCAAGTATTATAGACTCATCTTCGATCTCACCAATGTATTAGGCATATCAAATATTCCGAGTGTTAAATTTGGCAAAACTTATGCTCAAAAGACTGAATTTGGTTGAACTAAATTGTATTCAGTCAATCCAATATGGATTTTTAAATAACTGTTGACATAATATATTTTAATCATCAATAATAAAGATTGTGGCGTACCTGTTGCCGATTGAATTTGCTTTGGTGAAGGTAATAGTGCACCTCCAAATCAAAGTGATTTGTACACATATTTAAAGAGAATATATATTTACAGACTATGTCGTTTCTAATTACCTATTAGCTAATTAACATTATTATAAGTGAAAGTGAGAGCGTACCTCCTTGCCCAAACAATTCCGGTACTGCATTTAAACGCTCTCGGAAGCGCTTTTTACCAAGATCAAAGCTTTGGTTAAATTCCACTGAGTTTTTTGGACAATTTTCTTTTATTTTACCATATACGACTATGTATATTCTCTGCTCGCACAATAGAACAACAAAATCATAAAATTAAACAATGTGTAAATTGGCTTACCTCGGCCACTTACCAAACCTGGTGTGTAGTTTTTTTTTTTTTTTCTTGGATCCTTTGTTGTTGGATAAGTCGGTAACGAAGAGCCGAATGAGCTTTAGTTGAGAATTGACTTTGGGTCCTTTCTTTCCTTTTTTGCTGAACTGCGACGTTCTGGAGGTCATCAAATATTCCTTGAGCTGATTGTGTCGCAGACCACATGTCCTCGGAAGGCTCCGTGCATCTAGTTTGCAGCAAAATTCGCGGTTCGTGATTCCGTGCTTTCTGGAGAGAGTTACCTCTGTTTTAGCGACCGGTGGTCGGATCAGATAGTTCTCCGCAAGTTACTTTCTTCAATATTTCGGGAGCCATAAAAACTTTCATAGGTCAAACTAGATTGTGCACCATATATTTTTAGAAAGGTCTGCATGTCTAGTTTCCAACGGTTACTATGGCTCGTGGTTTCGATGTTTGTAGAGGAAGATATGCTTGTTTTAGTGCTCGATGGTCAGATCTGAAAATCTTCCGCGAATTGCTTACTTCAGTGTTGCGGGGGCCACCAAAAATTGCATGAACCGAACTGGGTTGCGAACCATATATGTTTGGAAAGGTTTTGATGTCTAGTTTCCAGTGGTTTTTACGGTTTGTGAATCCGACTTCTGTAGAGGGAGATATGCCCACTTTAGTGTTCAATGGTCAGGTTAGAAATCTATACGCGCGAATTGCTTACTTCAGTGTTGCGGGGGCCACCAAACATTGCACGAACCGAACTGGGTTACGAACCATATATGTTTGGAAAGGTTTTGATGTCTAGTTTCCAGTGGTTTTTACGGTTTGTGAATCCGACTTCTGTAGAGGGAGATATGCCCACTTTAGTGCGCATTGGTCAGCAATTCCGCGATTCTGGACAACTCTCTTCTCGTTTCTTTCGTGAGCTGTCGGAATGGGAAAGCAATTCCTCGGACGGATTTTTGATACTTTAAAGCTCTGAGTATTGCTATCGCAATATTCTTCCTTCGGATTTGGTCACGGCCACGGCTCCTGCCACGGGTTCTGTAGTTAATCCACTCCCTAACACATACAATAGTCGTTTGTTGGGTGCTTCAAGTGTTGGATACATCAGAATTCCTTCTGCGGTCTGTTCATGAGGGTTCCTCGGAGTTGAGTTCAGCCCCCTCCTTCTAGCGCCAATTGTTGATGGTGATTTTTGGATCGTTGAAAAGTCAACCGTCAAACAATAACACGTAGGCAGATCAAAGCTTTAACCAAACTAGGGTTGAATAATCAAAGCCTCTTTCTCCACGTGGATGTGATACGATTCGTTCGTATTTGAGAATAGTAATGTAGAAACGCAGGAAATAAAGAATAAATCAAACATAACATATGTTTTACATGGTAAAACCCCAAGGCGGGGAAACATCCACGGTGCCGGTGCCGGTGCCGGTGACGGCGAGAAGAGATTCACTATGAATAGAATAATTACACACTCAATACTCGCTTTTCTCTCAGATAATTGCTTATGTTTCGTATCTTTTTTCTTATGTAAGTGTAAATCGCTCATCATGTCCCCTCTTATAATGAGTGCATGGTTGTATTTATATGGTTCGATCTAGGGTTGCCCTAGTTCTTGTTGTATAAGTGGTGGATTCATTAATTAGAATCTTTGTAGGATTCCGGTAGAGTAGACCAATTAGGACTCGTTTCCCGTTTATCCTTCTGGAAGCTTTTAATCCTTTCCGGATTAGACTTCTCTGGTATTGGAGAGGAAATAGGGATATTTCCTTATTGGAATATTATCCTGAGATTTTGTATCTATGCAGATCTCTTCCTGATATGGCATATCTTGGTAAGGCTGTATTTCCCGTTTTTGGCTGAGCAGATTCCTGGCCGAGTAGATTTCTGGCTGAGTAGAATCTTGGCCGAGTAAAGATCTTCGGCGAGCAGGATCTTCGCTCATTAATATCTCTTTAACTAGACGACTTTACTTGGCGTATACGCTTCTAACTTACATATTTAGTTTTCTTGATGACGTGTCCATACCTAGTGACGTGTCCTTGGTCAGCGTTCCTTTCATTGACTGGTTGACTTTGGATGACGTGGAATTACTGTACTTCCGTATTAACCGCTATCTTTGCTGACGTGTCATGCTGACGAAAATATACATACGTTGCGAAAAGACGCTGTGAGAAGATACTGCGAGTACATTCTCGCAAGTTTTCTGAACCAAAGTCGCAGCCTTTTCTGATATGAATCTGCTAGTTGGGAAATTGCAATGTGCGAGTCAGAACTCACAATCCAAAGTCGCAACCCAATCTGAGGAAAATGTGCGAGTAGGGAACGGCGAGAAGGACGTCGCAGAAATCTGAAAACTAAGTCGCAGTGCAATTTGAAATTCAAACGTGAGCCAAAGCTGCGAGTACAACATCGCCGAATGTGGAGAAAGAGCGCACAGTCAGTTATGGAAGAAGATCTATGACTTTGAGCTGCGAGAAGAGAGGAAGCAGAATTTAAGCTGCGAGATGAGACTGCGAGTACATACTCGCAGTTCACCCTGGCACAATTCCCAAGACAAGATATTTTGTAAAACAGCTGGCCACTTGAGCAACAACGAGATGGGACTACGAGAACATGCTCATATATTTTGAAAAGAAGTCGCAGATATGCCTAAATCGCCACCCAGAAAGAAGAAATTAGACCATTTCAGCAAAATATCACTTTGGTATTCATATCTTTACTTTTCTCATTAATATCTAAGTTCATCAACCAAGGTACTCTTCATTTTTCTCTCTAATCTTAAATTTGTAAACTTTAGCTCTACTCTTGATTCTTTTTATCTAATGCGATATGATGAGTATTGCATGAAAGTTAAGTTATGTGAGAAATTTCATACATGTTCTTAATACCTACTTGTAGAAATGAATGATGCATCTTGAGAAATGTTTCCAAATCATGATGATAAACATAGATAAGAATTTGAAGCTTAGTGGATATTAAATGTTTCTTTTTAACTGATATAGGAACTTATAATAGTAATGATAGTTTATTATATGTTTAAATTGTGTATATCCTTTTTGTGAGATTCTATCCTTTTGCTTTGTAGAAACAATGGAAGAAATTCTTGAACATGGAATGACCAATTATGAACAGCTAGGATGGCTTATACACAATGAGAATATGGAAATCCTAACATTGGAAGATACGGAAGACAAAATGATTGATATGTTAGTATGGGCTAGTGGTGAGCATTACATGAAGGAAGAGCGTGAGGAGATACCCGACAAAGGTCTAACCCCTAGCTCTAGCTCTAGCTCTTCACCTAAATTAGAGTTGAAACCACTACCATCTACATTGAAGTATGCTTTTCTAAAGCAAGAGAAATCACTTACGGTAATCATAGCGTTGGATTTGAGTGCACAAGAAGAAGAGAAACTCTTTAGAGTGTTAAGACATTTTAAGGGAGCTATTGGATGGAGTTTAGATGACCTAATGGGAATTAGTCCCACTACTTGTATGCACAAGATTCTTCTTGAAGAGGGGTCTAAGCCGTTGTTGTGTGTACAAATTCGCCAAACAGGACACGTCATCATAAAAGCCAATAATTGCTGAAAGAAGGGATGCCACGTCACTCGTTGACCAAGTCAAAGGGGAAAAATATGGATCAGTTAATAGGTCAAGGGTGTAGTCGCCAGAATCAAATATATACTCGCCAAAGTCAGAAATGTAGTCGCCAAAGGATAAAACCCAGAAGCGGGGGTGTTCGCTACATCAGCCTATTGAGCATGAACCGACCCAGCAGAAGCACAATGGTAAAACCCCCACTCACGGAAAACCCTCTACACCAAGGAGTCTTAGAATAAAAGAGGCATGAAAGCCTATCCTAATCCGTAACAACATAGGATTCCCAATACAAGTCCAAGAGGAAGTCCTACTACAAACACGCCTAAAATCAAGGGGAAACCCTAAATATCATGTATAAATAGAACCACCTATCCCACGAGGAAGGGGTCGAAAAAACCAAAAGAGAAAGAAAGCAAGAATTCGAGAGATCTGAGTGTGTAACAAAGCCAAGTAATTCAGTGGTATTTTCCTGTCCTCCGGGACGCCGTGGTTTTTTCCCATTCAAGGGTTTTCCACGTAAATCTGTCTTTTGCATGTTCTAATTTTCTTTCTTGTTTGACGTTTGTTTTGATTTAGTTATTGACTCTGTGATAATCCAAAAATCACCGTTAACAATTGGCGCTAGAAGAAGGGGATAATTTGAACAAGAACTTCGAAGAACCCTTGTGACTTAAAAACATGAACAGCGACAAGGAAGGCAACTCCAGCGGAGATCAGATTGTTGAAATAACTGCGCCAACAGGCGATGGAGCGTCGACGATCGGAGAACAATCTGCGGCAACGCCAGGAGCTAGGACAACAAACCCAGAAACTCTGCAGCACTTTCAAACTGCGTTGATGAATCTGATCAATGAGGCTAACAAAATAGGACTCTCACTTCCCATAGGCCTGGGAATCTCCTCTCCCTACGAATTAACCACACCTGGAATCCATCCGCCTAGGAGATTACGGTCAGAAGTCCACATTGCCACCCCCGACACTCGAGTGAGGCAGACCCCTGAAGAACCTCCCCAGGACAACCCCGAAGGTTTCGAGGAAAGAAGATATAGAAAGGGAAAAGCTGTGATGAACGACGAATCCCTGGAGATACAAAATCACGGGTGGATACATGGGACAAATTCTAATGACACGTATCAAAGGAGACGGCGGAGACACCGCTCTATCTCATCTGAAGACAAAAGTCCCTAACAAAGAAGAGAATTACCATCCAAAATGGTACGGCGAAGAAGATCTGAAAGCGCGGATGATCAGATTGTCAGGAATCCGAATGATAAAGATGACTATGGGAGAATGACAATCAAGAGCAGACTCGACCCAGCAGGAGAACCAACTGGCCATCGAGATGTTATCTTACAAGAGTTGTCAAGGAAGGTTTCAGCAATGGCACGGAGGTATGGTCGCAACGTATCTTCAGATGACGAATCAGAGAGTCCATTCGTCGATCACATTGCTCGCACCCGGTTTCCAGATAGGTTCAGAATGCCGACCATTGAACAGTATAAAGAAAACAGGGATCCGAAGGAGCATGTTCACCGATTCCGTAATATTATGGCCCAGTATTCATCCAATGATGGACTGCTATGTCTCACCTTCCCACAGACATTCGGCGACCTCGCCTCTAGATGGTTTGGAAGACTTCCACCCGGAAGTATAAGCAGTTTCTCAAAACTCAGCAAAGCGTTCATAAGACAATTCATGGGGAGCGTGCAGAGAAGGAAGTCACTCGCCCATCTATCGAATCTAAAGCAGGAGCGCAATGAGTAGATCAAGAAGTATCTAGCAAGATTCGGGAAAGAGGTTGCCCAAATTGAGGATGCCAGTGACGTAGCTGTTATCGCCGCTTTCACCAATGGGTTGCAAAGTGGGCGACTATCCTTTGATCTGTGAAGGGATAGGCCAAAAACTTACGAGGAGATGATGGAAATAGCCGGTGATTATGCATTGGCAGAAGAGGAAGAAGTAGCACAAGGGGGTAGCTACGTACATGGCCATAAGCCTGACTTGAAGTCGGAACATAAGGACAACAAGAAGACACGGTCGCGTGATCGCTAGGGAGACGAAAGAGGCCTAAAGGGACATCCAAGGGAAAGCAAAGGAAACGCTCGATCCAGCAGGTTTCAAGGAAGGTACAACCATTACACCCCCTTAACTGGCGACCAGGAGGAAATACTTTCTGTGGTAGAAGACAAAGGACTCGCCAAATACCCCCGGCAACAATCAGCTAACGCCAGGAGAGATACAACCAAGTACTACCGATTTCATAAAGATCATGGGCATGAAACTTCAAAGTGTTTCCAGTTACATGATCATATTGAGAGCTTGAACAGGGACGGGCACCTGAAAGATTTTACGTTGAAAAGCGATAAGCAAGGTGGTCGCCAAGATAACCACCAAGGGATCGGGCAGGAAAGGAGGAGTCCAAGGAGGAACAGCCCTAAAGTCGCTATAAACACCATCTTTGGCGGGCCCCATACTGGGAGAAGCAATCGATAAAGGATGTCAGAAGTCCGAGAAGTAATGCATGATAGCAGAAATATAAAGATTAATTCTGTGCAGAGGAACCCCAAGAAAGGAAGGGAAGGACATGACCCTATAACATTTACGGCGGAAGACTCCGACGGAATCGATGCAAAGCCTAACGATCCAATTGTAGTGAGAGTTCAAATTGCACACAGGGATGTCCTTCGGGTAATGATTGATAACGGAAGTTCAGCAGATATTCTAAGTGCTAGAGTATACGATGAGCTGCGACTGGACAGGAAGGATCTAGAACCTTTCCATGTACCGCTGAAAGGTTTCGGGGGTGCAGAAGTAAGATCTTTGGGAACTGTAAAACTACCGGTGAGGTTCGGTACGGCGCCATGCAGGCGAACAATCCTGTTGGATTTCGTTGTAATCGACATCCATAGTTGGCCATATAATGCTTTGCTTGGCAGACCTTTTCTTAACAAAGCCCGAGCTGTCAATTCAACCCACGCCTTGAAGGTAAAATTCCCCACAGAATTTGGAGTCGGGGAACTGAAAGGGTCACAAGAGATGGCTCGCCGCGCTAAATCTTTAAAGATAAAGCGGGAATGGAGACCTTAAACATATTCGAAGTGAATAAGGAGGCACGGGAAGAAAATCAGGAAGCATTCGAATTGGACCCAAGGGACAAAGCAAGCAGAGAGAAGGAAGAGCCAACTGAGTCCATTATTCTGGATGAAGCAGAATCGAATAAAACAGTCAGGATTGGAGCCAGGTTGGCTGAACGAGTCAAGAGAGATGTAACAAGCCTGCTAAAAGAGTACAAGGGGATATTCGCTTGGAGCCATGAGGACATGCCGGGAATTGATAGAAGTGTTATTTCACACAACCTGGCTGTGAACGAAAAATGAAAACCAGTGGTGCAAAAAAGGAGAAGCTTCAACCCAGAGAGAAGTGCGGCGATAAAAGAGGAGGTATCCAAGTTGCTCGCCACAGGGTCCATCAGGGAAGTTAAGTACCCAGAATGGGTGGCGAATGTAGTTCTAGTGAAGAAGAAGAATAATCAATGGAGGATGTGCGTCGATTTCACCGACCTAAACAAGGCCTGCCCCAAGGACAGCTTCCCACTACCAAGAATTGACCAGTTGGTCGATGCAACGGCAGGACATGAGACATTGAGTTTCATAGATGCTTACTCGGGCTATAACCAGATAAAAATGCATGCGCCTGATGAGGAAAAGACGGCATTCACCACAGACCAAGGGTTATACTGTTACACAGTTATGCCGTTCGGCCTGAAAAATGCTGGAGCAACTTACCAGCGTTTAGTCAACAAGATGTTCGCCAGACAAATAGGAAGAAATATGGAGGTTTACGTTGATGATATGCTAACAAAAAGTATCACAGCAGATAAACATATAGATGACCTGAGGGAAACATTTGATGTGTTGGTAAAGTACAGAATGAAGTTGAACCCCGCAAAATGCGTGTTCGGCATACCATCGGGAAGATTTCTCGGGTATCAAGTACATCAAAGAGGAATCGAAGTGAACCCGGAGAAAATCCAAGCATTAGCAGAAATGGTTTCGCCAAGAACTTTGAAGGACGTCCAAAGGCTCACAGGGTGCCTGGCATCGCTGAGCAGGTTCATAGCTAAATCGACAGACCGATGCCTACCATTTTTCAAAGCTCTAAAGAAAGGAAAGGGAGTCGAGTGGAACGAAGATTGTGAAAGAGCTTTCCAGGCCCTGAAAGATTACCTTGGGAAGGCACCGCTACTGTCAAAACCAGAAACAGGAGAGACGTTGTATATGTATTTGTCCGTTTCTGAAGCAGCCACAAGTTCCGTGCTGGTAAAACAGGAAGAGGGAATCCAGAGACCAATATACTACACCAGCAAGGCATTGTTACCAGCCGAAACCAGGTACTCACCAGCTGAAAAAATGGCACTCGCTCTAATCACAGCAGCAAGGAAGTTAAGGCCATATTTCCAGGTTCATAAAATCGGAGTATACACCAATTGCCCACTGAAACTAATTCTGCAGAAACCAAAAGTATCCAGTCGATTAAGGAAGTGGGCGATCGAGTTAAGTGAATTCGATGTAGAGTATCTGCCAAGGACGGTAATTAAAGCCCAAGCAGTGGCAGACTTTGTAGCAGAGTTCACCGAGCCAAGTGTAGAAGTGGCAAGAATGATGGTGAAGCAAAATAAGAGAGTGTTCAAATGGCAACTTCGCGTTGACGGGTCGTCAAACATGCACGGAAGCGGGGCAGGGGTAGTAGTGTTAACCCCGGAAGGAGATTCAGTCGAATGTGCCTTGCGTTTTAACTTCAAAGCTACTAACAATCAAGCTGAGTATGAGGCACTCATAGCAGGTTTAAAAGTTTGCACAGTCCTAGGAGCAGATGAGGTAGAAATCTTCAGCGACTCTGAAGTTGTTGTCAATCAGGTACTAGATGAATACCAGGCAAGAGATGAAAGCATGATCACCTACCTAGAATTAGCGAGAGAGCTACTGGAAAGATTTAAAGAATACAGAATTATTCATATCCCCAGAGAAGAAAACGAGCAGGCTGATGCCTTAGCCAAGCTAGCATCCGCCACAATCAACATCTGGCCCAAAACTATCTCTATGATCCGCCTATTGCAGCCAAGTATAGTAAAAACAAAGGAAGTTGGGGCAATCTTTGGCGAGAGGAACAGCTGGATCACACCCATCAAAGAGTACCTCGTCAATGATGTACTCCCAAGTGATCCATTAGAAGCAAAACGATTGAAGTACAGAGCTACGAGATATTCAATACTCAATGGAGAATTGTACAAAAGGGGGTACTCAAGAGCACTGCAGAGATGTGTCGGGCTTGAAGAAGCAGAAGGTATCCTGAGAAGCATACATAGTGGGAATTGTGGGAATCACACTGGGGGTGTCAGCCTAGCCCACAAAACATTAAGGCAGGGTTTTTACTGGCCAACACTATTCGCCGACGCCAAAAGAGTGGCAGCGAGATGTGAGGCGTGTCAAAAGATTGCCAACAATATTCGCCAACCACCTGAACTCTTGCAGAGTATTACCTCGCCTTGGCCGTTCCCCATATGGGGAATTGACTTGATCGGCCCAATGCCAACAGCAACTGGAGGAGCGAAGCACGCTATAGTAACTGTAGATTATTTTACAAAGTGGGTAGAAGCCGAACCATTGGTACATATAACAGAAGCCAACATTATAAGCTTTGTGAAGAAAAATATCCTGTATAGATTCGGGATACCCAACACCATCATCACTGACAATGGGACCCAATTCGACGGAAACAAATTCAGGGAGCTATGTGACAAGTATGGTATCAACAACTACTACGCCTCACCAGCGCACCCACAGACAAACGGCCAAACTGAAGCAGTGAACAAGATCATAAAACACAACCTGAAAGCCAAATTGGCAGCAAAAAAGGGAAGCTGGGTAGAGAAATTACCACAGGTACTTAGGGCATATCGAACCACAAAAAGAGGTTCAACAGGTGAGACCCCATATTCCATGGCTTACGGAGCTGAAGCAGTCATCCCCGTAGAGACGTCCTTCTCTTCACCAAAAGTACAACTCTTTCAACCCGAACTCAATGTTGATATGTTAAAATGCGGTCTGGATGAATTAGAAGAGAGAAGAGAACGTGCACAGATAAGAAACACTGCATACCAACAGAGGGTAGCCAGGTATTACAATTCACATGTGCGTGAAAGGAGGTTCGCACTCGGCGACTTAGTGCTGAAAAGGGTGAACCTAGGAACTAGAGACAAGGCTGCAGGATCACTCGCAGACAAATGGGAAGGGCCTTATCAAATCACAGGCATAGCTGGACACGGGGCATATCGCATCACTCGAGAAGGTTTTGGCGAACTACCTCGGCCATGCAATGTGCAGTACCTGAAGATACATTACCCTTGACTTTTTCATTATCTCTAAAGATTTAGTTCACAGTTTTTTATTCATAGGCAGTTTCCGTTTTAGCATTTTTTCTATGTTACTGTTTTGACAAAAGTTGCAGGAACTATCCAAATAAAGAGTAATTTATTACTGAGAATTCATGACTTGACTCACCAGTTACAAAGGGCATTCGCCGTCTTATATCAATACCATTGCGTAAAGACGAGTTTCGTACTCGCAGCAATGAGAATAAGTGGCGACCCAACGAAACTAAAGCAAGTCGAAAGCGATTACGTCACCATAGCCCAAGCTACAGAAATTGGGGATCGCCACTACTAGGAGAATAAGATCTCCAGAGAAAAACTTGGTGTGGGCAAATACGCCCTGAATAAACACCAAGTACGCCAGAACTCAGCAATGGCAGCTGAATAAATAAAAGCATGTTAAAAACTTGGTGTATGGTCGGATACGTCCTGAAAAACACTGAGTACGCCAAAATCCAGCAATGGCAGCTGAATACAACAAAATATGCTAAAAACGTAGTAAAACACTGAGTACGCCAAAATCCAGCAATGGCAGCTGAATACAACAAAAATGCTACAAAGTGAAATACTGATCAAAAATTCAGCGAATAGCAGCTGAATACACAAAAATATGCTAAAAACTTGGTGAAATGCTGAGTAAGCCGAAAAGTCAGCAAAGGCAGCTGAACAAAGAAAAAGTTTATAACTTTTAATAAATAAAGTCATTTACAATTAAAGAATTAAGAATGAAGATACAAAAAGAGAAACTAAAGATATAAAGATTTACAATCCTTCAGTATGAAAGACACAAAAATTCAACTAGCTGCAGGAGGGCCCTCGCTATCTTCCTCATCTTCGATCTCCTCGTCTGAAGGCCAGGTAACTTCCTCATCCTCTTCTGGCATAAAAGGCTCATAATCCCTTCCAGCAATAGGACCCAAGTCAGGCTCAGCGCCAGAACCAGAAAAGCTGCCCTTCTGACCCGAGTAGTAAGTATTGAAGACACGCTTGCTGGGGATTTCTAAATGCATAGGGTAAGGTTCAGTCGTGTTGTAACGACAGTGGGCTTTCCAACGTTTTATCTGCTCTTTAATTGACTCCACTCCGCTGGCCATATGCTGTTGAAAAGACCGGTCGAAACGTTTCAGAGCCTTTTCATTTGAGTGGTCCTTCATGGCGAAGAACTTCTTCGACTGCCTCATGCCTTTTTCGAATTCACGCAATAAAAGCGCATCATAGGCAGGGGATCTCTTAAAACGATCAACCGCTTCAACCTCCAGCATAGCCTTGAGATCGTTCAGAATAACTTCATGCGAGGACAACTGGTTGCGCAAGTCTAAAGCCTCACGCTCAGCTTTCTCCTTTGCCTCCTCAGCTAGTCGCTTAGCTTCAAAGCGTGCTGCGAGCGATTCTTGATTAACGGAAAGTTGCTCTCGCAGCAAACGCATCTCCTCCTCAGCAACAGCTAATTTCTCTTCAGCAGCCAGTTGGGCTGAGAGATAACCATCTGCGGATTCTCTCAACTGAGCAAGTTGCTGAGCATGGGCTTCCTCAGCAGAGAGTTTCTCAGCTGCCAAAAGGGAGGTTTGTTCTCGCAGGCGTCTCACGTCCTTTGAAAGAAAATTTCCTCGCCTATAATTATCAGCCAACTCGGACAACATCTGAAAAGAAAAAATAGAAGTCAGGATACGTGCAAATAAAAAATACATGGGCAAAGCAAGAAACCCACCAGAGAGTGGCAGTCGAAGAAAAATTCCATTTTCCTGTTGCAGGACCCTCTCTTCATCTGCTCCCAATCCTCATCAACATAGACATTGTTGTTCATTATATATGAGCAGATTTCTGTAGCCGTAAAATCTGAAAGGGAGACAGACCCGACTCCTTCACCAGTATTAGTTGGATCAATGGGAGGAGCTTCATAAGCGACACTGGAACCAGAAGCAGTAGCCCCATGCTGTCTCGACGACCCCGGCTTATCAGTTGGCCCTGGTCGATCAGCTGACCCTGGCTGGCCAGCAAAAGAGGTGTCCGGCTTATTCACGGCTGCCGGAGGAGGAGTTGAACCGGTTGGGGAAATTGTAGGAGCATCAAAATTGTTTACCCCCTCCGAAAGAGAAGGCTCCGTCAAATCTGGTCCCTCAACAGAAGCTCTAGGGATAGCCGTTTCAACGGAGGGAGCCTCGACGAGCACAGGGTCTTCAGCGACCTCATCATCTGAAGAAACAACATATTGCACGACCCTTGACGCCCGTTTCAGAGGTCGAGCAGCATGGTCAGGCGTACCCTCAGCTGGACGTTTGCCTCTACCGGTTCTGGGGGTCAAATCGCTTGAAGGATCCAGGGGAGTCTCAGGAACATCCGCATAAAAAATAGGGATGTCACTAGCCACACTTGAAACCCCCACCTTCTCCTTTCCCTTACGACTGGAAGCACTCGCGGCGGCAGTAACAGCGGGAGAAGTAGCAGCAGTACTTGCAGCAGGTGCACTCGCAGCAACCTCCGGGTGAACAGGGGATGTCCCAGACTCGACACCCCCCCATCAACATCACCAACTTCCTCATCATCTGAGGGATCGCCACCATCCGGGCTAGCAACTCCCTCCTTAGCCAAACCAGCAGCTTGCCTTTTACTGGCAGCCTCAGAATTTTTAACTGCCCGAGCTTGCAGATCGCAAACTGTGTCAAAATCATGTACTGTAGAAACTCATCAAAAGTTAGCAAATGGAGACAGGAAAACTATAATACTAAAAGAAAACAGGTAGAACTTATAGCGAGGAAGCCTGGCGGGTAGGCGCGGAAAAAGCCCTTGGGCGATCATTTTATCCTCGTCCAAAAGAAACGAGCGACCCCTTTTATTCAAAGGAAGGACAGCTGCAGCAGCAAGGTGAGACACCTCCTCATCCAACAAAATAGGGGCAGCTTTGGACCAGGCATCAGGAGAGGTAAAATGCCTAGGAACCTTCTTCGCCGCAAGATTTAGGCGACCATTGACGGACACATCTCTACCCCACTCGCCGCCAACAAAGTACCAGCTGTTCTTTCATCTCTTATTTGAGGTAGGAAAGCCCCAAATAAAACCTTTCTTCTTCTCATCACTGGAAACCTCCACTTGCCCGGGGTTCGCCATACCCTCAGGGATCCAGTTCTCCACGGGCGAAGAGAGAAGAAAGTATGTCCCACTGTTGCCAGCCTGCCTTAAAGTGTAAAAATGACGAATCTCACGAGGCGTGGGGGGTTCATAACCTTTCAACTTCCACATTAAACCCAAACACATGAGGATCCTATAGCTGTTTGGGGCAAGTTGAGCAGGTGCAATTTGAACCTCCGCGAGGAACCTGGCAATAAAAGGTTGAAGAGGAAGGGTAATCCCTCAGCTAAGCATGGCACCATAAATGGCGACCGCATTCTCAAGAGGATTCCACGCTGCTCGGCTACTAGGCAACATCAAAGTCACTAGGTCTGGAATCCCAAAGCGACTCTTATACTTACGGAGCTCACCCTCACCAACCACATTAACTTCAGTATCAATGGAACAGGGGCGATCAAATGAAAAGTTCAGCATGTTCCGTTGATGGTCCTCAATGTCAGAATCAACAGTCGTTTGCGCATCCAAAAGGGACCCCCGAGGAATCCTAGAAGCGCTTCGTTTGTTTCCACTTGGTCTAGAAGATCTCGGCATTTCTGGAGACTCACTATTGGAAGACGAAGAAGGATAAACATTAGGAAAAAAGTCATCATCAGAAGGCGGTATATAAACAGAAATGGGAACCGGAGAATCCGGGTGGAAATTACGAATCAAAGATTCGATTTTGTCTGCAGTACCCTTATCACCAAGTTCTAAGGCTTGCATCATCTGATTAAAAAGAGAATAACGTAAGAAAGGATCCATGGGAACTCACCAGAAAACCCTAGGTTCGGAGGATGAGCAAGAGGTTTGGGGGCGTCGAGAAATAAGCACGATCAATTTTTGAAGCAAGCCGTCCGACAGCAAAGTAGAATAGAAGGAATTCGTGGCAGAGATTTCTAAGGAAGACGAAGAAGCTCTATTTTGAGAGAAGAACAAAGGAGAAAATAGAAAAATAAATGAAAAGAGCAAAGTGAGGAAGAAGGAACGATCGGGCCTTAAAAAGAGGGAATTTTGAAATTCAAAAAGAAAATCAAATAAAAGATATGCAATTAATGTGAGTGACAGCCACAGTAACTAGCCGCAGTAGTCACCACCAGGTAATGGACATGTGGCATCTCGGGGATCACCAAGCAGTCAGAATATCCCCTCACCTGTCAAGTAAGTGGAAGCGCCAGAAGTTGTGTGGCTGAAATTAAAAACTTGCACCGGAAGAATCAACACAATACACAGTGAAAAGAAGAGAGAGAGTTAATTACAAAAATGCGTCGAAATTCTGAAGGCATAGTGAAAAGAATACTCGATGTGTATAAAACTATCTAAAGGGGGGGTGAATAGATTTTAACAATTATTACCCAATTTTCGCATGCAAGTCAATTTTACGAAAATACCCCTACTAGTCAAAAATACATACAAGTGTAATATAGTGCGGAAATAATAAATGACACTTGATGTATACGTGGAAAACCCAACCACTGGGAAAAACCACGGGCTGTATAGTGCGCCACACTCGGAACTCGAAATCACTAATTGAAATGAAGTTTACAACCTATGTAGACCTCGTCTAACACTCCGGTCTGTAACCCCTCACTTCTACCCAGCGGGCCTTTAGTAGCAACCCTATTCCAATTTGCTTGATCCTCGAAGTCACTACTTGTAATGATGTTTACAGCCAATCCCGGTCTGTAACCCACCACTACTACCCAGCGGGCCTGTAATAGCAACCCTAGACCAAGACTTCAATCTCTCAAAAGAGATGCACAACCCTATGTGAATATGTATGAATATTCAATTAATGCAATAAGAGCTAGGGTACTCTAAATGCTTACCTAGGATTATAAGATGACAATATAATCAATCCTAGATATCACATATAGCTATATGTCATGGCATATAACTTTAGTTAAGTAAAGGATAACCAATCCTAGATACAAAGCTATCATATAAAACCCACAAACATTCAAAGGATTAACTAGTTGATTAAAAAACAATCTATCAACCTAGTTATCAATACATCACACAAGAATGTTCATGGCATAGCTTTTAGGCAATAATGACCTAATCAAATAAGCTATGAAAAATAATCTCAATCAATAAATGAGATCAATTAGCTAGATGGCATATGAACATTAAAGCCTAGCTAACAAATAATAACCCAATCAACACATAATCTCAATCTTATATGTAGAAATTAATCTAAACACATATAAGTAAAATATGAGATAAAATTGATAAGTAGAAACACTAATTATGTAAGATAAAAGTGTTCAACAAATCATACCATGTGTGTTGAAGAAGACCCATGCATTAGCATATGCTAGATGAACCTAGATAATGCCTAGATGATGATTTGTGCATGTGGGAATGGGTTTAGAGAATTAAAGATGTGATCTTTAAGCTTTTTCTCTCAAATCTCTCTAAATATCTCTCTAGGGTTCTTGGGATGTAAGACTTGTATTCTGAACTAGAGACAAGGATGTATTTATAGAGACCAAAAACAGGGCAGGTGAAAATACAATTTTGCCCTTGAAACGCACCGATCGGCGGTTTCAATCGGCGGCCAGGCCGCCGAATTGAACCGCCGAATGGCTCCCGAGTGGAATAGGGGAACTTCGGCGACTTCGTTTGGCAGTTTCGAAACCGCCGATCCCAACCGCCATTTTGGACCCGAGAGATATATTTCAATCAGGTCTCATTCGGCGGTTTCGAACGGCGGCCAGGCCGCCGAACGTAACCGCCGTTTCACCAAAAATGGTGAAACCATGGAGAAGCCAAAGGCATCTCCACCGGCGATCATCGCGCAAAACAAAGCACATCAACGTGCACGCGCGGACGTTTCCGAACATCCTTAGGGAAATGAATTACACCACACTAAAAGTTAACATACATGAAGTGCAAGTGTGGGTATTGAATGCATCCTAATGCCTATCATGTCATGGCATTTCATATAACAAGATGCAATCAATTAAATGCAAGAAGAGACATTGAATAAACAATAAAGCACAATGCACACAAAATATAAACACAACATTCAAGAATAGGAGTTGCATGTTGTGTGTGTGTGCAACTATATCTCTTCAAGCCAAAGTAAGCACAAGATATACCTTTGGTGCTTGTCCTCTTGAGGTCTTGGAAAGGGTCTTTGATCTTCAACCTTAATGACCTAGACTACCCTTACAACCAAACCCCAACATGTGGTTTGACCATGAAATAAGCCAATCAACAAAAGGGAATCCTTACACATAGATATAAATACTACTCGCAGAGGCAAACGAAGTAAAGCCATTCACCCGGCTCGGAGTATTTATGGGGGTATTATTGTGTGTAAAAATTCGCCAAACAGGACACGTCATCATAAAAGCCAATAATTGCTGAAAGAAGGGATGCCACGTCACTCGTTGACCAAGTCAAAGGGGAAAAACATGGATCAGTTAATAGGTCAAGGGTGTAGTCGCCAGAATCAAATATATACTCGCCAAAGTCAGAAATGTAGTCGCCAAAGGATAAAACCCAGAAGCGAGGGTGTTCGCTACATCAGCCTATTGAGCATGAACCGACCCAGCAGAAGCACAATGGTAAAACCCCCACTCACGGAAAACCCTCTACACCAAGGAGTCTTAGAATAAAGAGGCAGGAAAGCCTATCCTAATCCGTAACAACATAGGATTCCCAATACAAGTCCAAGAGGAAGTCCTACTACAAACACGCCTAAAATCAAGGGGAAACCCTAAATATCATGTATAAATAGAACCACCTATCCCACAAGGAAGGGGTCGAAAAAACCAAAAGAGAAAGAAAGCAAGAATTCGAGAGATCTGAGTGTGTAACAAAGCCAAGTAATTCAGTGATATTTTCCTGTTCTCCGGGACGCCGTGGTTTTTTCCCATTCAAGGGTTTTCCACGTAAATCTGTCTTTTGCATGTTCTAATTTTCTTTCTTGTTTGACATTTGTTTTGATTTAGTTATTGACTCTATGATAATCCAAAAATCACCGTCAACAGCCGTCAATAGAAGCCCAACGAAGACTCAATCCGATAATGAAGGAAATGGTTAAAAATGTGGTCCTTAAGCTATTAGAGAATGGTATCATTTATCCTATATCAGATAGCAAGTGGGTAAGTCCAATACATGTAGTACCAAAGAAGTCCGGTGTAACGGTCGTTAGGAATGAGGATGACGAGTTGGTACCGCAAAGAACACAAACCGGATGGAGGGTGTGTATAGACTACCGGAAGCTCAACAGTGCTACGCGCAAGGATCATTATCCCTTGCCATTCATTGATCAAATGTTGAAGCGGCTTGCGGGACATAGTCACTACTGCTTTTTGGATGGATACTCAAGATACAACCAAATAGCTATTGACCCAGAAGATCAAGAAAAGACAACTTTTACATGTCCATTCGGGACATTTGCTTATCGCCCAATGCCATTCTGCTTGTGTAATGCACCCGGTACTTTTCAAAGGTGCATGACGTCGATCTTTTCAGACCTGGTGGAAGGGGTTATAGAAGTCTTCATGGATGACTTTTCAGTGGTATGAAGCTCTTTTGATGATTGTCTAGCCAACTTAATATCGGTTTCAAAAGGTTTTATAAAACTAGTTTTTGATATATGTAATAAGAGGAAATTTATGCGAAAACTGTTGAGTAAGGAATAACAAAATGCCAATCAAGTGAAATGCATACAAGGTGAATCCCACACTCTAAAAGCTCTATTTTCAGGGATCAAATCCGAGAGTGCAAAGATACAATTCGCCTTGACTCTAATCCTCACTGGATTTCACTCTAATTTTCTCACAGAGTCCTAGGTTGCTCTTAATCTATGTATGCGAGTTTGAATATATGAAAGTGAGATCGCATACTGATATCCTCATAAAAGCACATTTAAACATAGATCTTTAGAAAGATTTGTAAATCCAAGAACGTGGAGAGAGCATGCATCAATTAGTATTCCCTTACTAGACTAGAGTTTGTATTTTGTGGTTATATTTATATTTTTAGTTGATTTTGCTCGAGGACGAACAAAAGACAGGTTTGGGGTTTTCGATTGTAGGGAAAAATACGTTTGCACGCAGCGGAAGCGAGACTAAAAACGAGTTTAGTATAGTTTTAAATTTTTCCATAATTTGAACCTTAACCCTCTAATTAATTAACATATAATACTAAAGATATCATACCTTTGTCGCGTGATCCGATTGACATTGCGTCGATGGTAATCCGCAAGATCTTCCAATCCAATCACGAACGTGAATCACCTAGGAGCGTGGTCTCCCTTATCTTTGAATTGTGTACCTGAGGATGAATTAACAAAACTTTTTCTTTTTCGTTAGTCACAACAAGTTCCAAGAGACAACAAAGAATGTTCTGGTCACTTTTGAATTCACAATCTTTAGATCGAAACTCGCGTGAACCTTATTTGAAATTGTGCACAAAACCTTTTGATATAAAAGTAACTAGTGCACTATCGAAATAAGAACAAACTTTTCTCTCTATTCCTCTTGGCCGAAAATCACACTAGTCTAAGAGTTGGATTCTATTTTTCTCTAGCAAAACAAAAAAACTCTCAAGTCCAAGACCTTAGGGTTGCCTAATTCTCTTTTCACAAAATATATATATATATATGTATATCTCAAAGACCGAATTCACTTTTCCATGAAATATATGTATCAAATATATTCATATTTTTTTCGAATTCAACTTGCATATTATATATTTATATGATAAGTATTGCACTCCTATTAAAGTGCACTAAAACTGCACGCACAAATAAATATATATATCTTTTGAAATTAATTTTGCATGCCTTATAATATATATATTTAATATATATCTATATATTGTGGCCAAAATCATTTACCATGTAGAATTTGTGTCTTTGGACTTAAATCCTGATCCTAGGTAGATTTCCTTAGAATTCCAAACCCAAATCCAACTCTTTAGTGTATTTGTGACTATATAAAAGACTTCCTTATTTGACTAGATAAATAAATCTCTTATTTATCTACTTACCAAATAAAATATTTTATTTTATTTATACTACCACAATAGTATACTACTAAGAAACATATTTCCTAGTCAGAAAAAGATTTTGATTTTTAATTAAATAATGAATTAATCAATTAATTAATTTCCATTTAATCAAATAATAAAAATAAAACAATATAACATCATATATATATCTCGGCCATGTGCCATATATATTAATATATCTATATATTGTTTTTTCTATTTTATTAAATCCATTGGACCTTAATAAAAGGCCCACATGTGAACCAGACCCATTCTTACTAAAAGAAATAAGCCAACATGCCTTTCATTAATATATTAATATATTAATATAATTGATCAGCCCATTAAATAAATAATGTACAAATTATATTCTTAATATATTAAATACAATTCTAGATGGACCCATAAATTGGTCCGGTAGAATATATCAAGTGATCCATGCAAGTCCGTGTGGATTGGGGATCTTAGCGGGCCTATCTAAATTTAAGCTCCAATAGACATAACCCAATCACAATTAACAAATGATTCACTTAGGTTCAATCTATTAATTTTAGTTCATTCCACTAAAGAACTAAAATTGCACTCTTAAATAAAGATGGAATAAGTAAATGATTCTCATTCATAACCTAGACAATCTTATAGGAGATGGTGTATCCTCGTGAAGAATATCAGTAATCGCCAAGAGCTCATAGACCGCCTATAGCTCTCTAAGTTACCATATTTACTCATATGACCATATTTTGAACTTGGATATTTTGACTTGTCCAGAAGCCATGTTTCAATAGACTCTATCGAAAACTTAACGTTAAGATTCAATATCCAATACCTCAAAACGTCCATATGATGATATTCTACTCTCATTTAATAAATGGAGCCATGATGTCCATATCTATAAATGAAGTCCTCTATCGATTAACAAATGAATATCACCAAACTATCGAGGATAGACTATGCTATATAATCGTACTCATTGATAACTCAAATGATACCACTTGCAACCATAAGTCCATCATTTATCTCAGGATTAAGATAGACTCTCCGATTGTCCTGATACTGAAAAGACTATTATCTATTGACGGTTCTAGATAAAGTATTTCATTGTGATCCAGTTCAATGCACCCAGTGCATTAGATTTTTTTACTCGAAGACCCTCCGATGATTTTAGACTCATCATAACACATTTGATCCCACTCAAATGCTAGTAAAAGAATTCTACAACTTTAACAAGATAAAGGTGCCCAACCTTTAACTTAAGTTGTGAACATTATTCAAGACTAACTAAAGAATTGTGTCTACCTCTTACATATCCAGATGTACGAACAATTCTTCTTTTCTCATAGTCTTTTGACCTTATGATTATTTACTTTTGACAATTATAATATTCAATCTATAAATGCTATAAGATTTGTTTAAATCAGAAATCACTTTATTAATAAGAAAAGATTGTCAAAAACAATATTACACTCTTGCTATTGAGCATAATCCTAACATCGATCACTCTAAAAATGTATATGTTTTGAGTGCCTTAATCCATCCCTTTTTGTGAGTTTTGAGAGCTTTTGTGTTATATAATGGCACTTTGGAGTTATTTTCAGGAGATTTGAGATTTCAGGGATGAAATGAACACTTGGTGAGAAATGTGAAGAAAATGGAGCTGAAAGGAACAATTTTGGGCCAAGGCTACTAGTACATTCTCGTAGGTCACAAGTCGCAGTTATCCTCCAGGAGGCAATGTGATGTCAGCTCAAAAGAACCAAGTAGCAGATCAGATTTCAGAGTGCGATGCGAGAAGACGCCGTGAGACCATTCTCGCAGTCACAACTCACAGAATCTTCACCAGAAGGACGTGCGACATTGAACTACGACTACAATCTCGCAGACAGACCTAGCAGCTGAACCAGATATTTTTCTACGACGTCAGTTCTGCAAATTCGTCCTAGCCGTTCAACCTAATCTTGAGAAGTGCGACATCATACTGCGAGTTAATTCTCGCAGCACTTGGTCGTAGCGTAATAGGTTTAGTGATTCTACGAGACACATCTAGCAGACAAACCTAGCAACATATTGGCAGAGCAAAGTGCGACATGAGACTGCGAGTACTTGCTCGTAGATTTTGGTCGCAAAAGCCATATCCACGTCAGCTTTAAAGTGGCCGACTCCAGATCTTTTCCTCCACTATATAAACATATTTTACTTTTGTAGTGTGAGAGTAGTGTGTAATAGTTAAAAAAAAAGAAGTGAAAAAGAAGTAGAAAGTAGTTAAGATCTTTTTACACAACCAAACTTTTCTAGAGATTAGTTCTTAGATTAAATACTTTAGCTTTGAAGAATATTGAAGATCAAGGAAGGCTTAGTAACTAAATCAAGGAGGAGCATCAAGCACATCATGGGCTTCTTTTCTCTTTCTTCTTCCTTCCTTTATCTTTACTTTAGCATGAGTAGCTAAATCTTTTGTTGGGGATTCAATGATTTAATATATGTGAACACTTCCATGAATGAATCAATCTACTTCTTTTATATCCATTGAGTTTGCACTTATGCTTAAATTAACTTCATGTTGTATGATGGGTAGGACAATTACTCTATTGTATAGGCATGATATTGTGCATGAATAGTAGATCTATATCTCAGTTGGACAAACTTGATTAGATTTTACTTGAAACTCTATTAGAGGTTAATGCAGACTTGACCAACCTAAAATTAGGTTGAACTTAGTAGAAATAGGGCATTAGATCCTTTTGACCCTTCCTCTTAACATGGATGTATATTGAATATGATTGGATTATTAGGTCGCTAGTAGCATATTACATCATTGTCTCCTTAACATATCTCTTTTATAACACATACATTTAGACATCTTTTAGTTTAATTCAATCACTAGTGAAGTAATCTTAGAAGATAGCACATCACTCTACAAATTACATCCTTGTGGGAATGATAACCCCATACTTGTGTCCGCTATACTTGACAATGATCCGTACACTTGCGGAGTGTTATAGACTCGCGCAGTCATCTTTCTTTTTATCGTACGTACCATTAGCATTATTTTTATTTGGAGGTACGTCCGGAGTGCGTCAATAGGCACTAAGTGGATTTATAGGAACAAATCTGATGAGGATGCAACATAGTGCGGAAGAAGGCTAGACTTGTAGCACAAGGGTACTCTCAAATTGAGGGTATCGACTTTGAAGAGACTTTTGCTCCCGTTGCCGTCTAGAGTCCATTAGGCTTCTCTTGTCCATTTCTTGTGTGCACAAGTTCAAATTGCACCAAATGGATGTTAAGAGTGCCTTCCTAAATTGCTTTTTGCAAGAGGAAGTGTTTGTTGAACAACCCAAGGGGTTTGTGGATGCACATCACCCCAATCATGTCTATCGCCTCAAGAAGGCTGAAAATATATATAAAACGTGTCCTAATATAATCTAGAGGGGGGGTGAATAGATTTTATTCCCTTTTTACCATTTTTCGAGATTAGTCAATTTTCAATAACTACCCCAACTAGTCAACAACTAAAAACAAGTGTGAAAAAGCGGAAAGTAAATGACACTTGAATTTTTACGTGGAAACCCTTACGGGAAAAACCACGGGCTGTTAAGTGCGCAACACCCGAACCTCAATCCACTAATTGTAATGGCAATTACAACCTTCGTTGACCACATCAAACCTCACACGGTTACTAAACTACCCCAACTACCCGTAGGCCTTCAAAAGTGAATCTAGTCCATGCTTGTAAAACTATCACAATAGTAACTACAAGACTTGACTCTAAAAGAAGAGATAAAACAACCTAATGTAAATATATGAAATACTCAAGATGCTAAAAGTGCAAGGTTAGACATTTAAGCTTATCTAGGCATGGATGAACATGTTAGACATTTCTAGATATCATTTTGTTAGATGACATGCAAACAACATAGCTAAATAGGCAACCAAAGTCCTATATGCAATATCTACCACAAACAACTCACAAAACACAATAAAGAAACTATCTTGAACCTATTCAAGTCATAAGGATGCAATCTTGAATCAAGTCAAGTGATAAAAAAGCTATCTTGTAAAACAAGAACATATAGATATGAGAATGATGTTCTAGATACAAGTCATGTGAGCAATAGTAAAAACCCTAAATGAAATCAACCTAGAATCATGCTAGATGATGTATGAAAGATGCAAGATGATGGGTGTTTGTGTTTTGAGTGATAAAGATGGAGTCTTGATACCTTGGCTTTGAAGATGCTCAACAATGGCTCTCAAAAGTGTAATTTTTCTCTCTTCAAATCGAGCCAAGGCTATCAAGACATATATATAGGCAGCCAAAATGAAGTGACATCGTTTTGGAAAAGTGACCAGAAAAAAGGCAATTCTGCGCCCTTGATTCTGCGGCCGATGACCGCATAACGAGGGCGCCAAATACCAACAGTCGCGTTGACTTGGATTATGCGGCCTTGTTCTGTGCCCTTGGTCGCCGAACAAGGGCGCCGAATTGAGACCTGACATTCTGGTCCCAATTCGGTGGCTTTGTTTTATGGCCCCTAATCGCCGAAATAGGGCACCGAATTGAGACTTGACATTCTTGTCCCAATTCTGCGGCCTTGTTTTGTGGCCCCTAATCACAGAACCAAGGGCGTCGAAAAGGGACCAGAACCACTGGTCCTAAATCGGCGGCCTTATTCTGCGGTCATTGACCGCCGAATAAGGGCGCAAAAAGCCCCTTGGCTTTGCATCTTTAAGCCTAACATGAAAAGGCAAAACAAGCAAGATGCAATCAATTTAAACATGCATGCACACAAATATTTACATACAACAAACAAGTAATAACAACATGCATGGGTTGTGAGTGTGTGCAACTACATCCCTTCAAATAAGAGTTAAGTCAAGTAATCTACCTTCCTTGAAGCTCTTGATCCCATAATGAGGTTCTTTGGCACATGATGAGGATTTCCTTTATCCTAATCTACCCTTACAAAATGAACCCCATAGTGATTTTGTCAACGAAATACGCCAATCAAAAGTGAGGCACTTACAATCTTTCCCTTTGGCTATTTCGTGACAAAATCAACACTCACATAGCATCCTCACAAAAACAAACAAACTGGTTGGTCAACAAACGTTCTACATTACAATAAAGCTCCTAGACTAAGTCTTGAACATCTTCAAGTCAATTCCAAGCATGTAGAAGAATCCAACCTACACACAATCAACAAGAAATATACCTACCAAGATCAAGTGTGTGAGAAATGCTTATAACACAAGTAATTCAAAGCAATCATATCAAAAATATGTAATCATGCAATGCAATGCAATGCAACGCAACTCCCCCTAAATGCAATGCCAAAAGGCATAAAATCTCCCCAACCCTACTCCCTATTTTTGTCATGAGATAGGCAAAGGGAGTCTCCCCTAATAGGTAAGCATTAGCAAGGAGAGCTTGTAGCACAAGCACATATGCATAATCATATAAGCAATTTTATGCAACTCAATTAAGTAAGAGAGATTCAAGGAGTTTTATTTTAAGAAAATGTGTGACAAGGATGCTTTGCATGCAAGACATGTTGCATTTAAGATCAAAAGCAATGGTATTTGGCAAAGCAAACAACAAAGGTTTCCAATAGAATTCAAACCAATTTCACCCTTTGTCATGGAAAAAGCAAGGATATAGAGTTTAAGCATTTTCATTTTAAGAGCAACTATATCCAACTTTATAAGTAAAACAAGACATGAGCGACTTTGCACCCTATTTGATTTTTCCGGGTGAGATACACGTATGAAGGTAGCCTTGTTCTACAAATAAAGAAAGAGAGACTTTGGATTTTAAGATCCTTATTTATTTGAGTCTCAAAATTGCTTTTGCACACATATTTGCATTCAACATATGCAATCAATCAAATCACATTTTTCATCTCATACTTTTCATCTTAAGCACGTCATTAGAAAGAATCATCATGTCATGGAGATCAATTAAAGGTCATTCAAAAAGTACTTCCAAAGAACATCTGATATTCCAAAAATGCATGTTTGCGCAGAAATATAACATGGATTGCAAGCAAGTCAATGTAGCACACTTATTTAAGAAAAAATACAAATAAACATGTACAACCAATCATCTCAAGCAATTAACTAAGAGGCATAAAATATTTTAATGTAGCACAATGCATGATCATGCAACGTTGCTCTCTTTGCTTGAGCTCCCCATATGGAGTCAAGACATGCCATTACAACCCAAGTGACAAATCCCAATAGACTTGTTAAGGTTCCCAAATCTAAGGGTGTATAAGGGCTTTGTAAACAAATCCGCTAGTTGGTCATTTGTTCCCACATGTTCCAATGCAATGGTTTTGTTCTTAACTAGCTCTCTTATGAAATGGTGTCTAATGCCAATGTGCTTTGTCCTAGAATGTTGGACGGGATTCTTAGAAATGCTAATGGCACTTATGTTATCACAAAATAAAGTAAGAGTACCTTGCTCCAAGCCATAGTCAGCTAGCATTTGTTTCATCCATATCAATTGAGTGCAAGCACTACCGGCGGTAATATATTCCGCCTCAGCCGTGGATAGGGAGATTGAGTTTTGCTTCTTACAAAACCAAGAAACCAAATTGTTCCCAAGGAAGAAGCAACCACCCGATGTATTCTTCCTATCATCACAATTTCCCGCCCAATCGGCATCACTAAATCCAACAAGACTTGGATTAGTGTCAAAGGAGTACCATATCCCATGATTTGAGGTACCATTCACAAACCGAATGATCCTCTTCACCGCAACAAGGTGAGATTCTTTGGAATTAGCTTAGTACCTAGCATAAACACCCACACTAAAACAAATATCGGGCCTACTTGCGGTCAAGTAAAGCAAGCTACCTATCATGCCACGATATACACTTTGCTCCATATCCTTTCCACTAGCATCTTTGCTAAGTTTCAAGGTAGTGCTCATGGGTGTGTCACAATATTTGACATTCTCAAGGCCAAACTTCTTCACTAGGCTCTTAGCATACTTAGCTTGGGATATGAAGATCCCATCATACATTTGCTTGATTTGCAAGCCTAGGAAGTAATTTAGTTTACCAACCATGCTCATTTCAAACTCATGAGACATGGCATCAACAAATTGTCTAACTTTGGATTGGTTGGTGGAACCAAATACAATGTCATCAACATAAATTTGAGCTATGAATAACTCATCTTTAGTGCACTTGATGAACAAAGTCTTGTCAACACTACCTCGAGAGTAGCCATTGTCAACAAGATAAAGAGTGAGGCATTTATACCAAGCCCTCGGTGCTTGTTTCAACCCATATAGAGCCTGCTTGAGGCGATAGACATGAGAAGGGTGGTGAGGATCCACAAACCCCTTGGGTTGCTCAACAAACACTTCCTCATGCAATAAGCCATTGAGGAAGGCACTCTTGACATCCATTTGGTGTAACTTGAACATGTACACACAAGAAATGGATAAGAGAAGCCTTATAGACTCAAGACGGCCAACGAGAGCAAAAGGAGTTTTCTAACCCAAGGAGCGGGTTCATTAGAGTCCAAAGGAGGAACTCTATTAAGAGGCAAATCATCCTCTTCATCTTGGTTTGACTTCACACCACTTGAAGTCTCACCACTTTCCTTCAAAGGAAGGTCATCCACCTCACAAACATCCTCCTCATGGTCATCATGTTTGGGCCTACAATAATCAAAGACAACATTTGATGATTCCATAACACTTCGAGTCTTTAGATTAAAAACTCTATAGGCCTTGCTATTAAGTGCATACCCAATGAAAATACCATCATCACTCTTGGCATCAAACTTGCCAAGTTGATCTCGATCATTTAGTATATAGCACTTGCTCCCAAAGATGTGGAAGCAGCTCACATTGGGTTTTCTACCGTTCCATAACTCATAGGATGTTTGTTTAGTCCCAGGCCTAAGTAAGACTCTATTCCCTATGTAGCAAGCCGTATTGATGGCTTCGGCCCAAAGATTTCTAGGGACTTTGTTGCTAAGCAACATCACACGGGCCATCTCTTGGAGGACTCTATTCTTCCTCTCAACAACACCATTTTGTTGAGGAGTCCTAGGGGCCGAAAATTCATGGGAAATGCCTAAGCTATTACAAAAATTTTCAAAGTTAGCATTTTCAAATTCTTTCCCATGATCACTTCTAATTTTCTTAATGCTTTTAATGTGAGAATTTTCTCATTTTGAATTTTGACACAAAGCATTTTGAATTTCTCAAAGGCTTTGGACTTTTCTCTAAGGAAGTAAGTCCATGTAAACCTAGAGAAGTCATCAATAACAACAAGAATGTACCTTCTACCACCTAAACTTTCGGTTTGAATGGGACCCATAAGGTCCATATGAATGAGCTCCAATGGCTCTTTGGTGGAAAGTGAAAAGAATACGGTGTGTTCTATATATAAAGCTAGAGGGGGGGGTGAATAGATTTTATCAAATATTACCCAATTTTCGCATGCAAGTCAATTTTACGAAAATGCCCCTACTAGTCAAAAATACATACAAGTGTAATAAGATGCGGAATTTAAATAACACTTGATATATACGTGGAAACCCAACCACTGGGAAAAACCACGGGCTGTATAGTGCGCCACACTCGGAACTCGAAATCACTAATTGAAATGAAGTTTACAACCTATGTAGACCTCGTCTAACACTCCGGTCTGTAACCCCTCACTTCTACCCAGCGGGCCTTTATTAGCAACCCTATTCCAATTTGCTTGAGGCCTAAGCACTCTTAGCCTCAAGACTTACTTCTCAATGAAGAGAAACAATCTATGTGAATATATATGAATATTCAAATAACAAACAAGGCTAGGTAACCTTAGATGCTTATCTAGGATGATGAGATAATCAATTTAAATCAATCCTATATATCAATTGCTAAATGACATGTCAAATAGCTTAGCTAATCAAGATTAATTAAAAACCAAATTAGCTATCACAATCAACACTCAATCATTTTCATCACAAATAATCTCTAACTTGTATCTAGCATATAATCAAAAGCATACAAGTAATTAAAGAGATGTATTGATATGAAAAACACTAAAGTAATATGAAATTAGTTAAGAACATACCAAATAAGATGTGATGATTCAAAACCATGCATGGATCAATTCTATGAAGGCATAGAAGATCAAATATGAAATTTGATGCAAAAGGGATTTGATTTGAGTGTTTAAAGTTGAGTTCTTGATTTGATTTTTTCTCAAAAATCTCTCTTGAATGTTTAGGGTTCTAAGGTCTCAAAGAACTTTTCAGAGAATGAGAAAATAAGATATTTATAGACATCAAGAATTGGGCATGTGAAAAGACAATTTTGCCCCTGAAATGCACTGTTCGGCGGTTTCAATCGGTGGCCAGGCCGTCGATAACGACTGTCGAATTGAGCTCGTGAAGAACAGAGCATCAACGGCGGTTTCATTCGGCGGTTTCGTGACCGCCGATCAAACCGCTGAATCAAACCCGAGGGATTAAAATCGATCAGGTAAGAACGGCGGTTTCGAACGGCGGTCTTGACCGCCGATCTGGACCGCATAATTGCTTCAGACCAATCTGGACTGAAACGGCGGTTTAATTCGGTGGCCAGGCCGCCGATCATAACCGCCGATCATCAACAATGGTGAAAACCAAGGAGAAGCCAATGGCATTCTCCATAGGCGGTCTTCGCGTGAAACCAAGCACTCATTAGTGCAAGCGCGGACGTTTCCGAACAATGTCGGGAAACGAATTATAAAGCACATATGCACACAACAAGATATATCAACCAAAGCGCTAGTGTGTAAAGTAACATGTGAAGAGATGCACATAAAAATAAGCAAATATGCAATCATAGCAAGAATGCTAAGTGTGTGTGTGCTACTAATTCTCTTCAAAGAAAACCAAGCACAAGAAATTATACCTTTGGCGTGCTTGTATCTTAAGGTCATGGAAGGGCCTTTGATCTACAACATTAAACACTTAGACTACCCTTACATTCAAAACCCCAACATGTGGTTTGACCACGAAATAAGCCAATCAACAAAACGGGAATCCTTACAATCTCCCTCTTTGGCTATTTCGTGACAAAACCACCACTCACATTGATTCCTCACAACAAAATAAACCTATGGGTCAATGAAGATTTTCTACAATACAAAGAGATATATAAAAAATAAAACTTGAAGCCTTCAATCTCTTGTAGAACAATCATTCCCTGAAACAAGGTTTCTAAACTTTCCAAAACAAGAAAAGGTGAGATGAATCAAGTGAGATTAAAACAAGCATTTGCATATTTAAAAAATTAAGCACAACATCATGTTGTTTTATGTATGCAATGCTCCCCCTCAAAGGGTTACTCCCCCTCAATATATATTCTCCCCAATGTGCACCAATTGCTACAACAATTTGCACCTCCCCTTACCACATTCTTCTCCCCCTTTTTGTCATGATATAGGCAAAGGAGTAGTCCCCAACCGGGTCACTTAAGGCAAAGAGAGATAGTAGCATTCTAGTATATGCATAATCAATATAAGTCACTTTATGCAATCTCAATTAATCGAAGAGAAACGAGGAGATTTATTAGATAAAATGTGTGAAACAAAATGCTTTGCATACAAGACATATAACATTCAAGTCCAAAATACCATGGTATTTGGCAAAGCAAATGACAAAGGTTTCTAATAGGAATTCAAACCAATTTCACTATTGTCATGAGAGAAGCAAGGATATAGAAATTTCATTGATTTTAATTTAAGAACAACTATATCCAACTTTATAAGCTAAACATGTCATGAGCAACTTTGCACCCTATTTGATTTTTCCGGGAATGAAACCCGTATGATAGTAGACATGTTCAACCAATAAAGAAAGAGAGACATTTGGATTGTAAAATCCTTGAATGGATACAAGATCCTTTTTCATTTGAGTCTCATAAGCTTTTTTCACACAAGTTTTTGCATTTAAGAACGCAATTATCAATTCATGCTTTTTCATTTAAGTATGTACATGAATTTCATGCTTTTCATAAGACATTAGCATGTAATAAAAGAATCATCATGTCATGGAGATAATCATAGGTCATTCAAATCATACTTCCTACATACATCTCCTAGTCCAAAAATGCATGTTTGAACATAAATATGACATGGATTGTAAACAAGCAAGGTTCACACTTATTGAATTGAAAACATATATACATATGTGCAACCAAGCTTACTCAAGCAATCAACCAAGAAGCATAAGATTTTTCAAATTTTTTGCAAGTGACAAGAATGCAAAAATAGCTCTCTTTGCTTGAGTTTCCCATATGGGGTTAGTATCATCCTTCATCAATGAAGGTCATGAGGTCCTATGGACCTCCCAAGTCCATTTGACTTGGATGAACCTATTTGAGACTTGTTAGTCTCGTAGCAAGCGGGTTCATTTTTCCTTATCCACATAAATATGACATTTTTCTTCCTAGTGGACAAAGGTTGCATGTTATTCACTAACCTAGGATTATTGACAAAGGATTTCCTAGGCTCATGCAAGTGGGCTTTTCTTAGCCTCTTTTTCTCTATCATGTTATTAATCCTACAATGCTTAATGTACTTAAAGCACTTAGGCCTAATATGCCCATAAACACCACAATAATGACAAGTTGGTACAAAGTAAGAATTCATACCATATCCGTGTGAAGTCATAGGAGACTTATCATGCATTTGATGTCTCCTTTGGTGTTGAGTCGGTTCATGTCTTCTATTTGGTTGAACCGGAATGGGTTGCCTCCTTGGATGAGGTAGCATGTTTTGCCTCTTTTCATAGTGAGTCATTTGTTGAGGAAAGTTGACTCGAGAGGCTCTAATCCGTTGAGCTTGGGGTTGTCTTGCTTTCACCACCTTCACTTGTGTATTTTTCGAACATTGTCCTAGTTCTAACTTCTTCCTAGGAGTTTGCACCGTTGACGCTTCTATCTTACCCAAACTCTTCACAAAGATGGTCTTCTTAGGAATAGAGCAATCCTTGCTCACTTCAAATCCAAGTCCTCTTTTGTCACAAGGGCTTTTTCCTACACCAAGTATGTTGTCAAGCTTCTTGGTGCTTGTGGTCATTCTAGTCAATGACTCTTTGGCTTCAACAAGCTCTCTCTTCAAACCCTCTTCATTCCTCTTAGACAAAGCTAGCTCATCTTTTAGCTTGTCTTCTTCCACCATAGATCTTACCACTTCATCATTCAAGTGATCAACTTGTGTTGAAAGCCTAAGTAGTTCTTCCTTTAACCTTTGAATCTCTTTTTCATTCTTTAACTTAGAGCTTTCAAAACTTTCAAAGTTGTCCTTAAGATCCATTTTCTCCACTTGCTTCTTTAGGAGGTCATTGTATGTTGTAAGCTCTAGATTTTCTTCCTCTAAAATCCTTATAAATCTATCTTTCTTCTTCATGGAGCTTTCAACATTGACTATAAAGTCATGCATATCCATATTCTCTACATTTCCATTTGTAGAGTTAGATAAGGAGTCATCTCCACTAGTGTCATCTTCTAGACTCTCCTCCTCTCCTATGGATCCAATATCCTCATCAAGACCTTCACCTTGATCTCTTGAGTCAATAAGTGCCATATCCCAATGTGAAGCAACAACTATCTCCTCTAGAGCTACTTCTTCGACTTTCTCTTCTATGGGATCACTAGCAACGGAATTCTTACCAACAACTTCATTTTCTTCACAAGTGACACCCAATGCCTTGAAGTTATTGATAAGCTCATCATCACTTGATGACTTATCTCCCTCTCCGGAGTCATCACTTTCACTCCAAATGGCGCCATCATTTTTTCTCTCTTGTTCTTCAAATTCCCACAATCTAGTGAGATATAACCTATGCCACCACACTCATAGCATTGGATCCCTTTCCTTTCGCTATTCTCTTGCCTATGCTCAACCTTCTTGAAAGGAACCCTTTTCTTCAATTCTTGCCTTTTGGATGCATAACCCTTCTTCTCGAATTTTACAAACTTCTTGAAATTTCTCATTAAAAGTGCCATGTCTTTATCCGAGTCATCCTTGTCCTCCTTCTCAACCTTGGAAGCTCTCAAAGCAATCCCTTTTTGCTTCTTTGAAGGAGTGGAGCTAGGACCCTTCCTAGACTCGTAGGCGAGAAGTCTACCTATTACCTCGCTCGGCTTCATGTCCTTAAAATCACTGTTTTCTTCTAAAGCCGTCACCTTAGACTCAAACCTCTCGGGAAGCGATCTCATTATCTTTTACTTGATCCTTCTATCCGAGTAAGGGTCACCAAGTTGATGACTTTGGTTGACAATGTCCATCAACCTAATCTCAAAGTCGTTGAAGCACTCATTCTCCTCTATCCTAAGTGTCTCGAATTGAGTTTGGAGGACTTGAAGTTTGGAGTCCTTCACTACTTCGGTTCCCTCGTGTGCAACCTCTAAGATGTCCCATGCCTCCTTGGCTATCTTAGTGTTCTGAATCAGTTTGTACTGATTTTCGTCCACTGCACATATAAGGGCGTGCCATGCCTTTTGATTCCACTTGGACAACTCAAACTCGGGTTGTGTCCACTGTGCCTTAGGCTTGAGCACTTCTTCTCCTCCACCCGTGGGAGTCATCATAGGAGGCGAATATCCATCTTCAATGGCCATCCATGCCCTATCATGGATTTGACACACATATGCCTACATCTTCCCTTTCTATTGGGAGTAATTTATGCCGGTGAGGAGGGGTGGCCTTACGCTCGAAGCACCCTCATTTGAACCACCGATTCCACTCATAGTGTATAATGAATGGATGAAATGAATGCAAAATGTATGAATGATCAAAGAATCACACAAATGCAAAACACACCAAAATGAGCTAGGATCACCTTTGTATGTCTAGGAACCCGCTCTGATACCAATTGAAAAGAATACGGTGTGTTCTATATATAAAGCTAGAGGGGGGGTGAATAGATTTTATTAAATATTACCCAATTTTCGCATGCAAGTCAATTTTACGAAAATGCCCCTACTAGTCAAAAATACATACAAGTGTAATAAGATGCGAAATTTAAATAACACTTGATATATACGTGGAAACCCAACCACTGGGAAAAACCACGGGCTGTATAGTGCGCCACACTCGGAACTCGAAATCACTAATTGAAATGAAGTTTACAACCTATGTAGACCTCGTCTAACACTCCGGTCTGTAACCCCTCACTTCTACCCAGCGGGCCTTTATTAGCAACCCTATTCCAATTTGCTTGAGGCCTAAGCACTCTTAGCCTCAAGACTTACTTCTCAATGAAGAGAAACAACCTATGTGAATATATATGAATATTCAAATAACAAACAAGGCTAGGTAACCTTAGATGCTTATCTAGGATGATGAGATAATCAATTTAAATCAATCCTAGATATCAATTGCTAAATGACATGTCAAATAGCTTAGCTAATCAAGATTAATTAAAAACCAAATTAGCTATCACAATCAACACTCAATCATTTTCATCACAAATATTCTCTAACTTGTATCTAGCATATAATCAAAAGCATACAAGTAATTAAAGAGATGTATTGATATGAAAAACACTAAAGTAATATGAAATTAGTGAAGAACATACCAAATAAGATGTGATGATTCAAAACCATGCATGGATCAATTCTATGAAGGCATAGAAGATCAAATATGAAATTTGATGCAAAAGGGATTTGATTTGAGTGTTTAAAGTTGAGTTCTTGATTTGATTTTTTCTCAAAAATCTCTCTTGAATGTTTAGGGTTCTAAGGTCTCAAAGAACTTTTCAGAGAATGAGAAAATAAGATATTTATAGACATCAAGAATTGGGCATGTGAAAAGACAATTTTGCCCCTGAAACGCACCGTTCGGCGGTTTCAATCGGTGGCCAGGCCGCCGATAATGACCGCCGAATTGAGCTCGTGAAGAACAGAGCATCAACGGCGGTTTCATTCAGCGGTTTTGTGACCGCCGATCAAACCGCCGAATTAAACCCGAGGGATTAAAATCGATCAAGTATGAACGGCGGTTTCGAACGGCGGTCGTGACCGCCGATCTGGACCGCATAATTGCTTCAGACCAATCTGGACTGAAACGGCGGTTTAATTCGGCGGCCAGGCCGCCGATCATAACCGCCGATCACCAACAATGGTGAAAACCAAGGGAAGCCAAGGGCATTCTCCATAGGCGGTCTTTGCGCGAAACCAAGCACTCATTAGTGCAAGCGCGGACGTTTCCGAACAATGTCGGGAAACCAATTATAAAGCACATATACACACAACAAGATATATCAACCAAAGTGCTAGTGTGTAAAGTAACATGTGAAGAGATGCACATAAAAATAAGCAAATATGCAATCATAGCAAGAATGCTAAGTGTGTGTGTGCTACTAAATCTCTTCAAAGAAAACCAAGCACAAGAGATTATACCTTTGGCGTGCTTGTATCTTGAGGTCATGGAAGGGCCTTTGATCTACAACATTAAACACTTAGACTACCCTTACATTCAAAACCCCAACATATGGTTTGACCATGAAATAAGCCAATCAACAAAACGGGAATCCTTACAGAAAGGTATTTGTCTTTCTTGTGCACACTTTTAGTTTGCTTCCCTTGTTGACAAGGTCCACAAACTCCCTCAACCTTTTTCCCAAACTTGGGAAGGCCCCTAACAACATTCAACCTATCAAGGACTTTCAAGTCCCTTTAGTTCATATGGCCAAGTCTTTAGTGCCGCACCTCAATTTGCTCACTAGTAGACAAGTTACAAGAGATGAGATTAGACTCAAAACAATAGCAATTGTCACTTGATCTCTTGCCTTTCAACAAAACTTGCCCATTTTCCTTAAGAATAGAGCAATCAACTTTGCCAAACATAACCGAAAGCCCTTCATCACTTAAATGTGATATACTAATGAGATTGGCTTGCAAGCCATCAATATAGAGAGCATTGGGCAAGGAGGGTAAACCGGGAATGGATATATTACCTTTCCCTATGACTTTTTTCTTAGATCCATCACCAAAGGTGACAAACCCACCATCCTCCATCACAAGAGTTTTGAAGAAACTCTTGTTTCCGGTCATGTGCCTAGAACACCCACTATCAAGGTACCAAGTGTTGGAGGCATTTGCTTTTAAGGCAACTTGGGCCACATAGCAATAATATTCATCATTTCTACTCATCCTAGGTGTTAGGATTATGCTCAATAGCAAGAGTGTAATAGTGTTTTTGACAATCTATTCATATTCATAATGTGATTTCTGGTTTAACAAATCTTATAGCATTTATAGTTTAATTATTATAATTGTCAAAAGTAAATAATCATAAGGTCAAAAGACTATGAGAAAAGAAGAATTGTTCGTACATCTGGATATGTATGAGGTAGACACAATTCTTTAGTTAGTCTTGAATAATGTTCACAACTTAAGTTAAAGGTTGGGCACCTTTATCTTGTTGAAGTTGTAGAATTCTTTTGCTAGCATTTGAGTGGGATCAAATGAGTTATGATGAGTCTAAAATCATCGGAGGGTCTTTGAGTAAAAGAATCTAGTGCACTGGGTGCATTGAACTGGATCACAATGAAATACTTTATCTAGAACCGTCAATAGATAATAGTCTTTTCAGTATCAGGACAATCGGAGAGTCTATCTTAATCCTGAGATAAATGATGGACTTATGGTTGCAAGTGCTATCATTTGAGTTATCAATGAGTACGATTATATAGCATAGTCTATCCTCGATAGTTTGGTGATATTCATTTGTTAATCAATAGAGGACTTCATTTATAGATATGGACATCGTGGCTCCATTTATTAAATGAGAGTAGAATATCATCATATGGATATTTTGAGGTATTGGATATTGAATCTTAACGTTAAGTTTTCGATAGAGTCTATTGAAACATGGCTTCTGGACAAGTCAAAATATCCAAGTTTAAAATATGGTCATATGAGGAAATATGGTAAATTGAAGAGCTATAGGCGGTCTATGAGCTCTTGGCGATTACTGATATTCTTCACGAGGATACACCATCTCCTATAAGATTGTCTAGGGTATGAATGAGAATCATTTACTTATTCCATCTTCATTTTAGAGTGCAATTTTAGTTCTTTAGTGGAATGAACTAAAATTAATAGATTGAACCTAAGTGAATCATTTGTTGATTGTGATTGGGTTATGTCTATTGGAGCTTAAATTTAGATAGGCCCGCCAAGATCCCCAATCCACACGGACTTGCATGGATCACTTGATATATTCTACCGGACCAATTTATGGGTCCATCTAGAATTGTATTTAATATATTAAGAATATAATTTGCACATTATTTATTTAATGGGCTGATCAATTATATTAATATATTAATGAAAGGCATGTGGGCTTGTTTCTTTTAGTAAGAATAGGTCTGGTTCACATGTGGGCCTTTTATTAAGGTCCAATGGATTTAATAAAATAGAAAAACAATATATAGATATATTAATATATATGGCACATGGCCGAGATATATATGAGATATTATATTGTTTTATTTTTATTATTTGATTAAATGGAAATTAATTAATTGATTAATTAATTATTTAATTAAAAATCAAAATCTTTTTCTAACTAGGAAATATGTTTCTTAGTAGTATACTATTGTGGTAGTATAAATAAAATAAAAGACTTTATTTGGTAAGTAGATAAATAAGAGATTTATTTATCTACTCAAATAAGGAAGTCTTTTATATAGTCACAAATACACTAAAGAGTTGGAGTAGGGTTTGGAATTATAAGGAAATCTACCTAGGGTTAGGATTTAAGTCAAAAGACACAAATCCTACATGGTAAAGGATTTCGGCCTCAATAAATAAATGTATATGAAATATATATGGCAATTAATTGCCGGAATATATAGACATATATATATATTTATACTGTCAAATATATATAATATATGGTGCACAAGACATATATAATATACTGTGCAAGATTATCACACAAGACATATATTGTGCACGGTCATATATATAATATATGAGGCATGCAGAAACCGCAATATATATAGAATATAAAAGGCATGCAGAATCCGCAATATATAGATATGCATGCATAATGCGCTATATATAGATATATATATATTTTTTAATAGTGTGCAGCTTTTATAAAATAGACCTAATATATATATTGTGCAAAGAGAATTCGGTAACGCTAGAGTTCTTGCTTGAGAGAGTTTTTTCTTTTGCTAGAGAAAAATAGAATCCAACTCTTAGATTAGTGTGAGAATTCGGCCAAGAGGAAAAGAGAGAAAAGAGAGAAAAGTTTGTTCTTATTTCGATAGTGCACTAGTAACTTTTATATCAAAAGGTTTTGTGCACAATTTCGAATAAGGTTCACGCGAGTTTCGATCTAACGATTGTGAATTCAAAAGTGACCGGAACATTCTTTGTAGCCTCTTGGAATTTGTTGTGACTAACGAAAAAGAAAAAGTTTTGTTAATCCATCCTCAGGTACACAATTCAAAGAGAAGGGAGACCACGCTCCTAGGTGATTCACGTTCGTGATTGGATTGGAAGATCTTACGGATTACCATCGACGCAATGTCAATCGGATCACGCGACAAAGGTATGATATCTTTAGTATTGTATGTTAATTAATTAGAGGGTTAAGGTTCAAATTATGGAAAAATTTTAAACTATACTAAACTCGATTTTAGTCTCGCTTCCGCTGCGTGACCGTATTTTTCCCCTACAATTGGTATCAGAGCCTAGGTTGAACCCTTTTAATTAATTAACGTATATATACGTGAATCTATTTCTTTTTATTGTGATTATGCATGTTTAGAAAGAGATGGCACTCTAGGTATTCGCATATATAATTACATGTGGATGTATGGATTTATATATGTTTTTATGTGGATTGTTGTTGCTCGATTTTGGTCCTAGATTTTCAATGTATTTTTTGTTTTGGAATTGTAACAAGAAGGGTGGTCTATCATCGCCATAATTCCTTCTTGGTAGTTGCTAGGTTTTCTTTTATTTTTATTGTAATTAAAAAGTGCAGTTTTTATGTATTAAAAGTTACTGCAGTTTTTTTTATTTTATTATAGTGCAGTTTTTTTATTGTAATTAATACTGCAGTGATTAAAAAAAATAAAAAAATACTGCAGTATTTTATTTGTTTAAATACTGCTGTAATATATTCGGGTATTGAAGATTCGAAGACATGAAGAAAAGGAAGCAACCGGAACCTAGAACGAGCACCGTGCGCACCCTAGGAGTGGATTGGGCTGCGCATGGCAAGCTCATATCATGGTGGGCTGCGCACGGCAGCCCTATATGCTCTCATGGGCTGCGCACGGCAGCCCCTTTGTGGGGTTGTGGAGTGTGCACGCCTATGGGGGGCAGCCGAGGGATGTGCGGATGGTTGATAGCTACTTGAAGATCTTGTATTCCTAACAAATTGTAATTTACTTGCTTTTCTAGGATGGACCAAAATTGTGGCTATTTATTTTTGCATAAATATTACAATATTTGTTATTGTATGATAACATGTCATATAGAATAGGAGTGCCACTAATATATCTCTTTTGGTATGAACATGCATTGAATGATTTAGGTATCTAAATTGGCATCTAGATAACTTGGTAAATCATTCTATGGGATTTAATCACACGCCTTAAATAATTGAGTGGGAGAAGGTGTTTTGCAACACCTATGGCCTCCAAGGTTAGTTGAGCTTTATTATTTATTGGTAATCCCCCCAAGGGGCGTCCATGAATGGAATTTAGCAACATACTTCCTTACAAGGATAGACTAGACAATGGACTCAAACGAGATCTACTCCCCAAGGAGGGATTTTCGTGAGAGAAAATTGAGGGTCGATATCTTGGTAACACACTCAATGTAATTTTATTGATATCCTCCCAAGAGTTCTTGTTAGTAAAATTGCAAGGCTAAAATTGAAAACACTGGTTGTTATGTTAACAATTAGGTGGGACCTAGTCTAACTAGTAAATGGTGCGAACTCCCAAAGGAGGCGTAACATTTATGGGTGTTGGATCACCGTTGAGTTTTTATGATTGAGTTATTTATTTAATTCAAGATAAATATTTAAAAGTGCTTTATCATGATTATTTACTCATCTATATTTTTGTTTATATTCAGAAATCATGACCCCATCCCTAATGAAAATCTTAAAAGATAATAATTTAACTGGAGATAATTATGTCACATGGAAAAAGAAAATTGGGTTGTTGCTGCAAAGTGAAAAACATAAGTTTGTTCTAACTACACCTAAACCACCTGCTCCTACTTATGAATCTCAGATTCATATGGTTGGTAAAGTTGCTACTGTTAAGACCCGTCAAAAGGTCAAGAAACAACAGAAGAAAAAGCAACTTGGGCCTACCAAGAAGGAGACCAAGAAAGTAACCAAGATCAAAGGGAAGTGCTTCCTTTGTGGTGAAAAGAGACATTGGAAAAGAAATTGCCTAAAGTCCCAGAACAAGAGGGAACAAGGTAATATTAATTATCTTGAAACATGTTTTCTGGTAGATTCTACAGATCCTTGGATCATAGACTCTGGAGCCACAAATCGTGTTTGCTATTCCTTACAGGGGTTCCAAGAAAGGAGAAAATTGAATAAAAATGAAATCAACTTGCGTTTGGGCAACAGAACGTTAGTGTTTGCAAGTGCAGTGGGAGATATTAGAGTCAATCTAGATTCTTTTAGACATTTAGATTTGATAGACGTTTATTATATACCTCAATTCAAGAGAAATTTAATTTCAGCTTCTTGTTTGAATAAATTTCGATATTCGGTTACTTTTAATAAAGATTTTATTATTAGTAAGAATAACAAATTTATTTGCAAAGGTACATTGGAAAACGGCTTATTCTTTTTGCATAAAAATATCTCTCACTCGCTAGACACAGAATTAACGGAACCTGATCATAAAAGAGTAAAATTATCAATAGATGAAACCTACCTTTGGCATTTATGCCTAGGTCATATTAACCTTAATAGGATTAAAATATTGGTATGTGACGGACCTTTAAGTGACTTAAAGGTTGATGATCTACCAACTTGTGAATCTTGTTTGGAAGGTAAGATGACCAAAAGGTAGTTCTCGGCCAAAGGCGCAAGAGCCACTGAATGTTTAGGATTGATACACACTGATGTATGTGGTCCTATGAGCATTCAAGCTAGAGGTGGATATGAGTACTTCATCACCTTCACAGATGATTACTCGAGATTTGGCTATGTGTATCTCATGCGACATAAGTCGAATGCTTTTGACATGTTCAAAGCATTCAAAGCTAAAGAAGAAAATCAGCTTGAGAAACATATAAAAATCTTGTGATCTGATCGTGGTAGAGAATATCTATCTGGTGAGTTTCAGCAATATCTTATTGATAATGGGATAGTTTCTCAGTTTTTTGCACCAGGTACACCTCAACAGAATGGGGTAGCAGAAAGGAGAAATAGAACTCTTTTAGACATGGTTAGGTCTATGTTGAATTATTCAACACTTCCTATTTCTTTTTGGGGATATGCTTTACAAACTGCTATATACATTCTAAACGATGTACCATCTAAGTCCGTTCCTAAAACACCGCATGAGTTGTGGACTAGGCGCAAGCCTAGTTTACAACACTTAAGGATATTTGGTTGTCCTGCGCATGTGTTAAAAGGAAAGACAGAAAAGATGGAGTCCCGTTCGGAAACATGTATATTTGTATGGTATCCAAAAGAAACTAAATGATATTATTTCTATAGTCCTTCAGATCTTAAAGTATTTGTTTCGACAAATGCTAAATTTCTGGAAAAGGACTATATGAATGATTTTGTGCCTAGAAGTAGAATTGTCCTGAATGATTTGTCAGGAGATATAATTCCACGAGAGGTTACACAACCTAACACAATTGTAAGTTCCGATCCAACACAAAATCAACAACCTACCATTCCTCGTCGTAATGGGAGGGTTAGAACACAACTCGAAAGATACATCGGTCTGGGAGAATCAGTGGAGAATCTCCCAGATGACGATGATCCCTACACGTATAAGGAAGCAATGGAGGATGTTGATAGTCGCCATTGGCAAAAGGCAATGCAATCTGAGATTGAATCCATGTTCGATAACAAAGTCTGGTCCCTTGTAGACTTGCCTAAAGGGATAAAACCCATTGGGTGCAGTTGGGTATACAAGAGGAAAAGAGGTATGGATGGAAAGGTGGAAACCTTTAAAACTAGATTGGTAGCTAAAGGGTATACACAGAAAGAAGGTATCGATTACGAGGAAACCTTCTCTCCTGTGGCCATGCTTAAATCCATTAAGATACTCTTATCCATTGCAGCATCTTTAGATCTAGAGATTTGGCAAATGGACGTCAAGACAGCTTTCCTTAATGGATGTCTTGACGAAAGCATCTACATGATGCAACCAGAAGGATTCATTGAAAAGGGCCAAATGGAAAAGGTATGCAAGTTGCAGAAATCCATAAATGGATTAAAGCAAGCATCCAGATCCTGGAACATAAGGTTCAATCAAGCTGTCAAAGGTTTTGGATTTATTCAGAATCCTGACGAACCTTGTGTATACAAAAGGATTAAAGGTGACAAGTTGGTTTTCCTGATTCTTTATGTTGATGATATACTACTCATTGGAAACGATGTAGGTGTATTGACATCAGTAAAAGAATGGTTAGCAAAACAATTTGATATGAAGGACTTTGGAGAAGCAAGTTTTATTCTAGGTATCCAAGTAATAAGGGATAGAAAAAATAAAATGATTGCATTATCCCAAGCTTCATACATAGACAAGGTCTTGTCTAGGTTTTCCATGCAGGATTCCAAGAAAGGTATGTTACCTTTCAGACATGGAATCAAACTTTCTAAGGAACAAGTTCATAAGAATGAGCATCAAGAGCAATTCATGAGTAGAGTTCCATATGCCTCGGCAGTTGGAAGTCTCATGTATGCAATGCTCTGCACTAGACCAGATATTTGTTTTGCTGTTGGCATAGTTAGCAGGTTTCAATCGAAACCTGGTCCTGATCACTGGACGGCAGTCAAGCATATTTTCAAGTATCTCAAGAGAACGAGAGATAATATGCTTGTATACTCTTGAGGGGATTTAATTCCCGTTGGGTATACAGATTCTGATTTCCAATCAGATTCTGACTCCAGAAAATCCACATCAGGAGCTGTGTTTACTATTGGAGGAGGAGCAGTCATATGGAGGAGTATCAAGCAATATTGTATTGCTAATTCCACCATGGAAGCTGAGTATGTTGTTGCATGTGAGGCTGCAAAAGAGGCTGTTTGGCTCTACCAATTCTTGATTGACTTGGAAGTGGTTCCTAGTGCGAATAAGTAGATCACTATCTACTGTGACAACAGTGGAGCAGTGGCTAATTCGAAAGAACCAAGAAGTCATAAGAGAGGAAAACACATTGAAAGGAAGTATCATCTTTTAAAAGAAATCTATATAAGGGTGAGAACATGGGAATGAGAGATATGACACATTTGCTATAGCGCAAGTGGGAGATTGTTAGGATTATGCTCAATAGCAAGAGTGTAATAGTGTTTTTAACAATCTATTCATATTCATAATGTGATTTCTGGTTTAACAAATCTTATAGCATTTATAGTTTAATTATTATAATTGTCAAAAGTAAATAATCATAAGGTCAAAAGACTATGAGAAAAGAAGAATTGTTCGTACATCTGGATATGTATGAGGTAGACACAATTCTTTAGTTAGTCTTGAATAATGTTCACAACTTAAGTTAAAGGTTGGGCACCTTTATCTTGTTGAAGTTGTAGAATTCTTTTGCTAGCATTTGAGTGGGATCAAATGAGTTATGATGAGTCTAAAATCATCGGAGGGTCTTCGAGTAAAAGAATCTAGTGCACTGGGTGCATTGAACTGGATCACAATGAAATACTTTATCTAGAACCGTCAATAGATAATAGTCTTTTCATTATCAGGACAATCGGAGAGTCTATCTTAATCCTGAGATAAATGATGGACTTATGGTTGCAAGTGGTATCATTTGAGTTATCAATGAGTACGATTATATAGCATAGTTTATCCTCGATAGTTTGGTGATATTCATTTGTTAATCGATAGAGGACTTCATTTATAGATATGGACATCGTGGCTCCATTTATTAAATGAGAGTAGAATATCATCATATGGATGTTTTGAGGTATTGGATATTGAATCTTAACGTTAAGTTTTCGATAGAATCTATTGAAACATGGCTTCTGGACAAGTCAAAATATCCAAGTTTAAAATGTGGTCATATGAGGAAATATGGTAACTTGAAGAGCTATAGGCGGTCTATGAGCTCTTGGCGATTACTGATATTCTTCACGAGGATACACCATCTCCTATAAGATTGTCTAGGTTATGAATGAGAATCATTTACTTATTCCATCTTTATTTAAGAGTGCAATTTTAGTTCTTTATTGGAATGAACTAAAATTAATAGATTGAACCTAAGTGAATCATTTGTTGATTGTGATTGGGTTATGTCTATTAGAGCTTAAATTTAGATAGGCCCGCCAAGATCCCCAATCCACCACGGAACTTGTATTGCATGGATCACTTGATATATTCTACCGGACCATTTATGGGTCTATCTAGAATTGTATTTAAATATTAAGAATATAATTTGCACATTATTTATTTAATGTGCTGATCAATTATATTAATATATTAATGAAAGGCATGTGGGCTTGTTTCTTTTAGTAAGAATGGGTCTGGTTCACATGTGGGCCTTTTATTAAGGTCCAATGGATTTAATAAAATAGAAAAACAATATATAGATATATTAATATATATGGCACATGGCCGAGATATATATATGATATTATATTGTTTTTATTTTTATTTTTTGTATTAATGGAATTAATTAATTGATTAATTAATTATTTAATTAAAAATCAAAATATTTTTCTGACTAGGAAATATGTTTCTTAGTAGTATACTATTGTGGTAGTATAAATAAAATAAAAGACTTTATTTGGTAAGTAGATAAATAAGGGATTTATTTATCTAGTAAAATAAGGAAGTCTTTTATATAGTCACAAATACACTAAAGAGTTGGATTAGGGTTTGGAATTATAAGGAAATCTACCTAGGGTTAGGATTTAAGTCAAAAGACACAAATCCTACGTGGTAAAGGATTTCGGCCTCAATATATAAATATATATGAAATATATATGGCAATTAATTGCCAGAATATATAGATATATATATATATATATTTATACTGTCAAATATATATAATATATGGTGCACAAGACATATATAATATACTATGCAAGATTATCACACAAAACATATATTGTGCACGGTCATATATATAATATATGAGGCATGAAAAGTTTTGTTAATTCATCCTCAGGTACACAATTCAAAGAGAAGGGAGACCACACTCCTAGGTGATTCACGTTCGTGATTGGATTGGAAGATCTTGCGGATTACCATCGACGCAATGTCAATCGGATCACGCGACAAAGGTATGATATCTTTAGTATTGTATGTTAATTAATTAGAGGGTTAAGGTTCAAATTATGGAAAAAATTTAAACTATACTAAACTCGATTTTAGTCTCGCTTCTGCTGCGTGACCATATTTTTCCCCTATACTAGGTGAAACATGATCATTCCTATGAGCCATTGGTCCATTAGCTCTAAGATTCCTAGGTGTATGCATTGTGGCTCTTTGAAGCATATGTTTCTCAATCATACTTTCTCTTATACACAATTTAATATACTTAAAGCAATTTCGCCTAATTTGACCTTCAAAACCATAAAAATGGCAAGTAGGAGTAAAGTAGGAGTTCATACCATAGCCTTGAGCAAACATTTGTGGCCTCCTTCTATTTTGAGTTACTCTTGGATGTTGAGGCAACTCTCTCCTTTGTGGTTGAGTCAAGTTGGTATGTCTTCTAGGTTGAGCATGAAAGACCCCATGTTGAGCTTGTGGGATCCTTTGTTGTGGAGGTCTTGGTTGTGGGGGTCTTGGTTAAGAAGCTCTAGGTTGAGGAGGTCTTGGTAGTGGAGCTCTAGCTTGTGGTGGAGCTCTTGTTGGAATCCTTGCTTATGCTTGCTTAGAGGATTCACCAACTTCAACCCACTTGGTTGATTGTTGAGGGGTTTGAGCATTTTCAACCTCTTTGCTCTTTACAGAAGTTGTTTTCTTCAAGGATGTGGCTTCCATTTCTTCCACATATCCTAACCCCTTCTTGTCATTAGGACTCTTCCCATAAGATAGCATCTTGTCAAGCTTCTCGGTTCTGGAAGTCATCTTAGCAATCAACTCCTTTGCTTCCATAAGCTCTTTCCTCAAGCTTTCTTCATTTTTCTTGGCCAAGACTAACTCCATTTTCAACCCTTCTTCCATCTCTTTTGCCTTACTCATTTCCTTGCTTAAATGAGTCACTTTGGAAGTCAACTCAAGCTTCTCCCCTTTCAACTTCTGTATCTTCTTTTTCTTCTTCAATCTTGAGTTCTCAAAAAATCTCATGAAGCCATCATAGTCCATCTCTTCATCAAACTCAAAATTGGACATTGAGGAGTTGCTTCCACCATTTGAGTCACTTTCTTCTTGCTTGTCCTCTTCTTCTTCTTTGTCACTCATAACTTCATTGCTATTGTGAGAGGATGAGAAAGCAATGAAGTTGGCAACTTTATCTTCGTCATCATCCGAAGACTTATCTTCCTCTTCTAGGCATCACTATCACTCCAAGTAACCGCCATGGCCTTTCCTTTCTTTTTCTTCAAATTTGCACATTCCGGAGCAATATGTCCAAAGCCACTACATTCATAACATTGGACACCTTTCTTGTGGTCTTTCTCTTGAGGTTTCTCCACTTTCTTGAAAGGAGCCTTCTTCTTCATGAACTTTCCCTTGGAGCCAAAACCTTTTTTCTCAAATCTCATAAATTGCTTGAACTTCTTTGCCATCAAAGCAATTTCTTCATCTGAGTCTTCTTCATCCTTCTCTACCTTGATGCTCTTCAAGGCAAGACTTTTTTGCTTCTTTGGTAGTGAAGGTGTAGGACCTTTCCTAGATTCATAGGCCAAAAGCCTTCCAATTACTTCACTTGGCTTCATCCTTAAGTAGTCACTATTTTCTTCCAAGGCCGTCACTTTGGATTCGAATCTCTTGGGAAGCGATCTCATGATCTTTTGCTTGATTCTTCTATCCGAGTAGGGATCACCAAGTTGGTGACTTTGGTTCACTATATCCATAAGCTTCACTTGGAAGTCATTGAAGCACTCATCCTCCTCCATCCTTATGGTCTCAAATTGTGTTTGGAGGACTTGAAGCTTGGAGTCCTTAACTACCTCGGTTTCTTCATGAGCTGTCTCCAATATATCCCAAGCTTCCTTTGCTATCCTTGTAGTTTGAATGAGTTTGTATTGGTTGTCATCCATGGCACATAGGATTGCGTGCATGGCTTTGTTGTTCCATTTTGAAGCCTCAAACTCTTGGGGGGTCCATTGTGCCTTCGGCTTAAGGACATCGTCTCCACCTCCCGTAGGAGTCATCATAGGTGGCGTGTACCCATCTTCAATTGCCATTCATGCCCGGTCATGAATTTGGCACACATATGCTTCCATTTTGCCCTTCCATGATGCGTAATTAACCTCGGTGAGCAAGGGGGTTTTGTGCTAGAAGCACCCTCGCCTCCAATTCTATTTCCACTCATTGTGTTTGGGTGAGAATGATATGAATGCACACAAACAAGCTAAACACACAAGTCACACAAAGAAAACAAACAAATGCAAGAGACACTACTAAGAGCAATAGATCTCCTAATTATGTTAAGGAACCCGCTCTGATACCAATTGAAAATATATATAAAACGTGTCCTAATATAATCTAAAAGGGGGGTGAATAGATTTTATTCCCTTTTTACCATTTTTCGAGATTAGTCAATTTTCAATAACTACCCCAACTAGTCAACAACTAAAAACAAGTGTGAAAAAGCGGAAAGTAAATGACACTTGAATTTTTAAGTGGAAACCCTTACGGGAAAAACCACAGGCTGTTAAGTGCGCCACACCCAAACCTCAATCCACTAATTGTAATGGCAATTACAACCTAGGTTGACCACGTCAAACCTCACATGGTTACTAAACTACCACAACTACCCGCAGGCCTTCAAAAGTGAATCTAGTCCATGCTTGCAAAACTATCACAATAGTAACTACAAGACTTGACTCTAAAAGAAGAGATAAAACAACCTAATGTGAATATATGAAATACTCAATATGCTAAAAATGCAAGGTTAGACATTTAAGCTTATCTAGGCATGGATGAATATGTTAGACATTCCTAGATATCATTTTGCTAGATGACATGCAAACAACATAGCTAAATAGGCAACCAAAGTCCTATATGCAATATCTACCACAAACAACTCACAAAACACAATAAAGAAACTATCTTGAACCTATTCAAGTCATAAGGATGCAATCTTGAATCAAGTCAAGTGATAAAAAAGCTATCTTGTAAAACAAGAACATATAGATATGAGAATGATGTTCTAGATACAAGTCATGTGAGCAATAGTAAAAACCCTAAATGAAATCAACCTAGAATCATGCTAGATGATGTATGAAAGATGCAAGATGATGGGTGTTTGTGTTTTGAGTGATAAAGATGGAGTCTTGATACCTTGGCTTTGAAGATGCTCAACAATGGCTCTCAAAAGTGTAATTTTTCTCTCTTCAAACCGAGCCAAGGCTATCAAGACATATATATAGGCAGCCAAAATGAAGTGACATCGTTTTGGAAAAGTGACCAGAAAAAAGGCAATTCTGCGCCCTTGATTCTGCGGCCGATGACCGCATAACGAGGGCACCAAATACCAACAGTCGCGTTGACTTAGATTATGCGGCCTTGTTCTGCGCCTTTGGTCGCCGAACAAGGGCGCCAAATTGAGACCTGACATTCTGGTCCCAATTCGACGGCCTTGTTTTACGGCCCCTAATCACCGAAATAGGGCACCGAATTGAGACCTGACATTCTTGTCCCAATTCTACGGCCTTGTTTTACGGCCCCTAATCGCAGAACCAAGGGCGCCAAAAAGGGACTAGAACCACTGGTCCTAAATCGGTGGCCTTATTCTGCGGCCATTAACGGCCGAATAAGGGCGCAAAAAGCCCCTTGGCTTTGCATCTTTAAGCCTAACATGAAAAGGTAAAACAATCAAGATGCAATCAATTTAAACATGCATGCACACAAATATTTACATACAACAAACAAGTAATAACAACATGCATGGGTTGTGAGTGTGTGCAACTACATCTCTTCAAATAGGAGTTAAGTCAAGTAATCTACCTTTCTTGAAGCTCTTGATCCCACAATGAGGTTCTTTAGCACATGATGAGGATTTCCTTTATCCTAAGCTACTCTTACAAAATGAACCCCATTGTGATTTTGTCAACGAAATACGCCAATCAAAAGTGAGGCACTTACAAAGGCACTATATGGGTTGAAACAAGCACCGAGGCTTGGTATAAGTGCCTCACTCAATTTCTTGTTGACAATAACTACACAAGGGGTAGTGTTAACAAGACACTAATCATCAAGAAAGACAAAGATAAGCTCTTTATAGCTCAAATCTATGTTGATGATATAGTGTTTGGCTCCACCAACAACACCAAGGTCCAACAATTTGTTGATGTTATGTCTCATGAATTTGAGATGAGTCTTGTTGGTGAGCTAAGTTACTTCCTAGGTTTGCAAATTAGGCAATTAAATGATGGGATCTTCATTACCCAAGCCAAATGTGCCAAAAACCTAGTGAAAAAGTTTGGTCTAGAAAATGCCAAATATTGTGATACACCCATGAGTACCACTTTGAAGCTTAGCAAGGATGCAAGTGGAAAAAGTGGGAACAAACTTTATTTCGGGGCATGATAGGTAGCTTGCTTTATTTGACAGCAAGTAGGCCCGATATATCTTTTAGTGTGGGTGTGGGTGTGTGTGCTAGGTACCAAGCGGATCCTAAGGAGTCCCATCTCTCTTCCATAAAGAGAATCATTCGCTATGTGAATGGGACTTCCAACTATGGGATTTGGTACTCTTTTGACACTAATGCTAGTCTTGTAGGCTTTAGTGATACGGATTGGGCAGGAAATTGTGATGATAGGAAGAGCACATCGGGCGATTGCTTCTTTCTAGGCAACAACTTGGTGTCTTGGTTTTGCAAAAAGCAAAACTCGATTTCCTTGTCTACGGCCGAGGCCGAGTACATAGCCGTAGGGAGTGGATGCACACAACTCCTATGGATGAAGCAAATGCTAGTCGACTACGGATTCAACTAAGGTACTCTAACCCTCTTTTGTGACAATATGAGTGCTATTAATATTTCCAAGAATCCGTTACAACACTTTAGGACTAAGCATATTGACATCCGCCATCATTTCATTATAGAGCTTGTTGAAAATAAATGCATAGTACTTGAACATGTAGGTACTAATGATCAACTTGCGGACTTATTTACTAAACCCTTATATGCTACTCGATTTAAAACACTTAGTAGATCTATTGGGATATGTCTTGTGGAGTGATGTGATTTGTGATTGACCCCATATGAGGAACTCAAGCAAAGAGAGCTATTTTGCATTCTTGTCACTTGCAAAAATTTGAAATATCTTATGCCTCTTCTTTTAATTGCTTGAGTAAACTTGGTTGTACATATGTATATATGTTTTCAATTCAATAAGTGTAAACCTTGCTTGCTTACAATCCATGTCATATTTATGTTCAAACATGCATTTTTGGACTAGGAGATTTTCATAGGAAGTATTATTTGAATGACCTATAGTTATCTCCATGACATGATGATTCTTTTATAACATGCTAATGTCAAATGAAAAAGCATGAAATTCATATAACATGCTCAAATGAAAAAGCATGAATTCATGATTGCAATATAAATGCAAAACTTGTGTGAAAAAGACTTATGAGACTCAAAATGAATAAAGGATCTTTTATCCGTTCAAAGGACCTAAAAAATCCAAATGTCTCTCTTTCTTTATTAGTTGAACATGGTTACTATCATACGGATATCTTATCTGGAAAAATCAAATAGGGTGCAAAGTCGCTCATGCCATGTTTAGCTTATAAAGTTGGATATAGTTGCTCTTAAATTAAAATCAATGAAATCTCTATATCCTTGCTTTTCTCATGACAATGGTGAAATTGGTTTGAATTCTTATTAGAAATCTTTGTCATTTGCTTTGCCAAATACCATTGTATTTTGGACTTGAATGCTACATGTCTTGTATGCAAAGCATGTTTGATTCACACATTTTCTTTCAAATAAATCTCCTTGTTTCTCTTCAATTATTTGGGATGCATAAAGTGACTTATATTATTATGCAAATATCTTGCATGCTACTATCTCTCTTTGCTAAGAGTGACCCGGTTGGGGACTACTCCTTTGCCTATATCATGACAAAAAGGGGGAGTAGATTGTGGTAAGGGGAGTTGCAAATTGTAGTGGCAATTGTGCATGTTGGGGAGAATATTCATTGAGGGGGAGTAACCTGTTGAGGGGGAGCATTGCATACACATACATTGCATGATGTTGTGCCCAAATTCTTAAATGCAAATGCTTGTTTTATTCTCACTTGATCATCTCACATACTCTTGCTTTGGAAAGTATAATCTTTTGTTTTGAAGGGTTGATAGTTCTACAAGAGATTGAAGACTTGAAGTTTTCTTTTATATATTCTTATATCTATTTGTAACGTAGAATATCTTTATTATCCCGTAGATTCAATTATGTTTGTGAGGATCAATGTGAGTGGTGGTTTTGTCACAAAATAGCCAAATTGGGAGATTGTAAGGATTCCCATTCTTTGATTGGCTTATTTCGTGGACAAACCACATGTTGGGGTTTATTATGTATGGGTAGTTTAGGAGTTTATGAATCTAGCTTAAAGGCCCTTTCAAGACCTCAAGGGACAAGCACGCCAAAGGTATAATCTCTAGTGCTTAGTTCTTTCTTTGAAGAGATTTAGATTGCACACACTCACTTAGCATTCTTGCATTTGTGTGCATACTCTTCACATGTCACATTTCACACTTGCACTTTGATGTTGTATCTTGTTATGTGTATTTGTGTCTTGTAATTCGTTTCCCGATAATATTCGGAAACGTCCGTGCATGCACTACAATGTGCTTGGTTTGTGCGCGAAGACCACCTACGGAGAATGCCCTTGGTTTCTCCTTGGTTTTCACCTCTGTTGGTGATCGACGGTTATGATCGGCGGGCTGGCCGCCGAATGAAACCGCCGTTTGCATCCAGAAGTGTCTGGAGCAATTATACGGTCACGATCGGCGGCCAGGACCGCCGTTCGAAACTACCGTTCATACCTGATCGATTTATTCTCTCGGGTTTGATTCGATGGTTACGAAACCGCCGTTGATGCTCTATTCGTCTCGGGCTCAATTCGGCGATTGTGATCGGTGGCCTGGCCGCCGATTGAAACCGCCAATCGGCGCGTTTCAAGGGCAAACTTGTCTTTTCACATGCTCTATTTTTCATGCCTATAAATAGATCACTTTCTCTTGTTCTGAATGTGACTCTTTAATCATCAAGAATCCTACTTTTAAAAGAGAGATTTTTAAGAGAGAAAGCAATCAAGTTTGCTCATAAAAACACTCAAACCAAAATTCATATGCATCAAAATTCATCTAGCATCTTCTAGCATATCTAGGATGCTTGCTTGCATGGGTCTTTCATCATCACACTTGTCTTGGTAAGTTTTTCACTATTATCACATATAATTTATGTTTTATTTATTATGGCATCTCTTTCATTACTTAATTGTTCTTAGATTAGATTCTAATATTCAAGATAGAGATTGTTGTGTTGATTTGATTGAGTGTTGTATTGTGATAGATATCTAGGTTTTTATAATCTATGATTATCTAAGCTATTTGACATGTCATTTAGTTCTTAATATCTAGGATTGCTTTTATTGCAAAATCATCATCTTAGATAAGCATATAGGGTTCCCTTGCTCTATGTTGCATTTTGGATATTCACATATTCACTTAGGGTGCTAATCTCTTCTTAGAGAATTAAGTCTTGTGTTATGACTGGGATTAGGTTGCTTAATTTGCAAGCAATCAGACTAGGTTCACTCATACCGGGATTAGGTAGGTGTGAGATTACTTCCGGGATTAGGTTGTAATTTTATCACATTTAGTGGATTCGAGGTTCGTGTGTGGCTCACAAAACAACCCGTGGTTTTTCCCGTTAGGGTTTCCACGTAAACATCAAGTGTGATTTACATTCCACACCATATTACACTTGTATGTCTTTTTGACTAGTTAGAGGCATTTTCGTAAAATTGACTTGTATGCGAAAATTGGGTAATAACGATTAAAATCTATTCACCCCCCCCCCCCCCCCTCTAGATTAATATTTAACACACTGTGAGAACTTTCAAATGGATATGACCATAGAATAACGGTTTAATCCTGATAGTTTGGCGTTATTGATTCACATGTCATAGCAGACTTATATTCATAGATATGGATATCATGACTCTTATAATCAAATAAGAGTAAATACCATCTTATGGGTCTTACGAGGACTTGGATAATAAATCTTGGTACCAAGTATTCAATAAGGAGTTATTGAATCATGATTTATGATAACTCAAAATTATCCATTAAGGACGGTATAAAATAATTAATAATGTAACGGTCAAAAGACATTTTAATTATTGGTATTTTTCATGAGGATACATATTTCACACAATTTCTTAGGGTAAAAATATTTAATATATTTTATTTTAATTCAAGGGTGCAATTTCAGTTTTATTAGTGGACTAAACTGAAATTAATATATTTTGTCTCAATTAATTAAGAGTTAATTGGTACTTGTGCCAAATATATTGGAGCTTGTAATTAAAATAACTCGTGGATCCCCAAACTTCGTTTAAGTTCCTTATTTGTGATTAGCTTTTTTCTGTGACAAACCATTTGATTGAGGTTAATGTTGTAAGGGTAGATTTATGACATTGGATTTGATTGTGATCAAAGTACCCTCCGGCATCTCCAAAGCTTATAGAGTGAAGATCTATAAAGGTATAAAACTTGACTTGTACTCTTGAAAAGTTTAGGTGCACACACACACGCACACTTGCATGACATCCATTTGTGTATTTTATTGTCATTTATGTGTGCATTTCACCATTCACACACGTGTATACATTACATATAGGTTAGTGTGTTTGACCACATGAGAAGACCTTTTTCTTCTTGTTGTCACAGTGTGGTTTCATTGTGGTGAACCTCAGAACACTTTTCTAGTGATTGCCGCGGTCCAGGTGTTGTCTTGGACCACAACGACAATCGGCGTGACACTCCTCATAGAGGTTTTCACGGTCCAAGGGCCATCTTGGTGAACCACGGAAAGCAACCATGGCAAACCTTCTAGAGGTTTTCGCGGTTGGTGTGTCCTCTTAGAGAACTGCAACATTGGCGCGAAGTTTTTCTCTAGTAATTTTCGCAGTCCATGTGCCATCATGGACCATTGCGAAATAGGGGACCGTGACACTCTGGCAAAATTTCAGTTGCCCTTGCTGTAGCCGAATATTGTCTTGGTAGACCTTGTCATACGGGACCGAGACATTCCTTTTTGGCTCAAAACGATGTAGTTTTTATATCCCCTATATATAGCCCTTGTCTTTACTTGTTCATCATGAACTCTTGCATTTTGATTCCCTAGATAGAGAATAGAGTTCCTTGAGAGAGAAACAAATTAGATTGTGTCTTTAACTCTCTAATCCCAAAGTCCATGAGCATCTAAGCATCATCAAGAATCATTCAAGCATGGTTTCTTAGGTCTTCATCACTTGGTAAGTTAGAACAAACATCCCTCCTTGTCTATTGTTCTTGTTTGCCAAGACACTGCTTTTATTGCATATTTATTGTAAATACTTCTTCTTAAATGCACTTTTATTAAAATCATGGTGTTTGATTGTGATTGATTGATAGCTAGCACATTCGGTTGCATTTTCACATCTAGCTAGGTCTACTTGTGTGTACATTTAGACATCTTGATAACTAGGTGAGTTAGATTGCATTTCTTGTAAGTCGCGTAGCAGAAAGGAATAAAAAAAATTAGTTTGATAAGAACGATAGGTTTTAAAATTTTATTGTCTTTTGGACCTTTTTGGCATGAATATAAGAAAGAGATTTGTTTTCATACCTTTGAAGAACACTCCTTCGTTTTCTTTTCGATCCTTTACCACTAAGCCTTCTGAGCTATGTCCCGCGATCTAGCAACTGTGTGTGTGGGCACATCACGGATTCCGGAAGCAATTGAATGGAGGCTTGAGAGAACCGAAAGGCAACACCTTGCTTCCTCTTGTGAATTCGGCCAAGCCTTGTCTCTCAATTAGGTTTAGGTTAGTTTCTTTTTCTTGATAAGTATATTTTATATATCAGGATCCTAGGGTTTAGTAAACCAAGTTAAAATAGGATTCTAAATCTTTTTTTTTTTTTAATTCGATCACCACTAGGGTTTGAACCTTTGACCTCTTTAAAGCAAATAAAATAATCTCTTATTATTTTATTCTTTTTCTCTTGCCAAGGTTCGAAACTGAAACCTCCAAATAACAATTTAATAATTCTTAATTATTAATATGTCAATTAAATAATCATATTTAATTAATCAATTAAATTATATATTTATTAAATAATCACATCAATTAATTAACTCCTAGATTATATTTAAGTTATTTTCATAACACAATTAATTGGACTATTCAATTCTCCATGAGCTTTGTTACTATCAATCGTAAAGGGCTAGTAAGGGGACCTAATTGACCCACAGTTTTGAGCTCCAATAATACTTAGAAAAAATAATTAAACTCTTTAATTAATATTTCACTATTATTAACCTCAGAGTTATTCCACTAAAAACCCAAGGTTATACTCTCGTAACTGTAGATGTTTTACACAACCAAATAATCAGTGTCCATCAATATAGCTATTACATATGGTATGATCCTCCATAAGTAGTTCATAATTAGAGCTAGGTCATAAAGTCTGTTATACCTCTCTAATTATATCTTTTCTCTTAAGTACCATTGATTCTCTAATGAATGATTATATCCTTCATTCCTTTACGGAAGAAGGAGAGCGCTCTTAATCGTTCAAGTCCCGAATCAACCATTGAGGGAACTACTTATCTACTTCTCACAAGAAAGAGTGGATTCCATTATTTTGTGCATACCTTCCCAGCCATAAGCCAAACCCTGATTCCAAGATATGGAGTTATTGACTGGGAATGCTACTCTGATCTCACCCATGGTATTTCAAGAAATATGATCTAACTCAAAGGAGTCAGTAAGACACTCAGTAATTAGATCACTCATATATAGTTATCATTTGTTGATATATATGAATCTTTTCAACTAACGGATCTTAGTGATAGGTTCATATAAATCGTGGACCATTCCTATTTGCACATTATATAAGGTGCATTCATTCTCATATTACCATATGAGTATTCTAGGATAAGACCACCGTACATTACGAAATGGACCATTGCTGTAGATTAACAACAAATAAAGTACCCAGCTTTATTTGCTTTCTACAGACTCTTTAGATTGCATGTCTCAAAATGAATTCCTCTGTATATAACATTAATATACTCAGTTTGAGATTACATCTAGCTATCTTAGATGTTTATCACATATAATATATACGTATAAGTCATGTTAATTGAATGAAATAACTACTTCTTTTATTAATGCAATTATAACATTTACTAAATATAAGCTTTAGGGCATAAATCCCAACAATCTCTCACTTGCACATGTGAGACATGTCTCGTAATCCCAGATCCTCTAGGTGACTTGATCGCACTCAAAATGTTCACATTTAGCGCTCCTTTTTCCTATCTTTTGTGTTCGTTTCCAAGCACTTTTGTGTATATAATGTGTGTTTTAGTTATGTGCAGGTAAATATCCCACAAAGATGGTGTTTGTACCAAATGTGGGCTTAAATATATAAAGAAGAAGACCACCGCTGGTTCGTTCCACAGGAAAGTAGCTGCGGACAAGAAAGAATGAAGCCACAGGAAACCCACGTTGGAAAACCACCGCGGGAAAGAACACACGAAGCAGGGGAGCATGAAGCCATGGAGAAGACCAGCTTGTTCATTCAATGGGAAAGTAGTCGCGGACCAGCAAGAATGAAGCCACAGGAATCCCACGCGGGAATACCTCCACGGGAAAGAAGCCGCGGGACAGAAGAAACAAAGCCGCGAGGCATTATTAGACGATCCCGCGAGTTATCACCATGGGAAAGAAGCCGCTGAACAGAAGGTATGAAGCCGCGGGAATCCCACATGGGAATACTTCCACATGAAAGAAACTGTGGGACAAGGGTTTTGAACTAGCGGGACAACCGACTTAAAAGGATTTTGGTCCTTTCACACCCCATTCATGCCCAAAACTTGCCCAACCTATAAATACACCATTTTGCCTCTCTTTCTAGTGTCCTAGAAACAATCAATACCTAAAGCTTAGCTCTTACACCACAAAAGAGAGAGAGCAACCTTCAAGCTTCCATGGAGGATTAGATATGAAGAGAAAGGAGGGCTCGTGTGTCGAGCCATGGAAGTTCATAGATATGGAGAGCTTATGGAGGATTTGTCTTCAAGGGTTATCTCTCATTTCTAATCTCTTTGTATTTTCTTATGATGTGTAACCCAGGTGGGATTATTTGTAAACTAACACTTATGTTAATATATGTATGTATTGTTCTTTGATTTGATTTGGTATTGTTCCATTCATTGATATGCCTATGATTGATATCTTTTATTGTGATAATCATGTGTATGGAAAATTATATATTGATATGTATGTATGGATGAGATTAGGAGTAGATTAACTAATGATGTAGGAGTAGTTGTAATCAAATATTTCATTTATGTATGTATGTTGGTAGATGATTCAATATGTATGTGTTTGGAATGATTAGAGTGATTAAGAATTGAGTTTGTGCTTGGATAACCATTCCGGGTACAAGCTTGGCTATTTGCTCTATTGAATGGGAAAAGCATATGCATAATTTGCTAGGATAGCTTTGGTTCATGTTCTTGTGCTTAATGGGTCTAAACCTAGACATAATTACTCTTCCGACCTTGGTTGAGTGATGATTTGATTTCCGTAATTCCCTAATCAAGAGAACGAACCCTTTACTGAATTAAATGGTATTCACATGTTAAACAATCTACATGATTTGCATCTTGTGTTTGGTAAACTTATTTCCCATATGTGTCTCATATCATGCATCTCTCCAAGCCACCATTATTTTCATAGCTAAGGTGTCTTGCCTTTAGGAGTAGAATAACGTAATTAGGAGTAGACTAATTAGAATGGCAAGCACCCGGTTACATTTCTATCTTTAGTTAGTTAGTTTGCATCTCCACACACACATTTCCGCATTTCATTTACATTGCTTTCATAAACTCTAAAGCTAGAAACAGTTAACGGATTCCATCTCTCTATGGGAACGACCCTTGCTTACTTGCTATACTTGTCCTTTGACTCGTGCATTTGCGAGGTGATTAGAATAGAATATCTTTTCCGATAGGCATCAACGACCGCTCGCATCATGACTTTCAAAAACTTTAGCCATTAAGTTCTTCGTAAATGGATTAGCATGATTATCTTTTGACATGATCTTGGTCATGCTTACATCTCCTTTTTGCACTATCTCCCTAATGAGATGATACTTCCTTTCTATATGCTTTCCTCTTTTGTGGTTTCTTGGTTCTTTAGAATTAGCCATTGCACCAATATTATCACAATAAAGTGTCATGGGCTTATCCAAGTTTGGAACAACTTCTAGATCACTCATGAACTTACAGAGCCAAATAACCTCTTTAGCTACTTCAAAAGCTATTTCATATTCGGCTTCCATAGTGGAATCAGCAATACAAGATTGCTTGATACGCCTCCACACTATGGCTCCACCACCAAGGGTGAATAATGATCCAGACGTGGATTTCCTAGAATCCCCAATCTGCTTGAAAATCAGAATCCGTATATCCTAACGTGATCAGATCCTATTCTAAATATACTAACATACAGTTTCTCATTCTCCGTAGATACTTGAGAATAAGCTTTACAGCCACCCAATGATCCAATCCTAGGTTAGACCGGAATCTACTTGCTACTTCTACTACGAAGTAGATGTTAGGTCTCATGCATAACATTACATACATGAGACTGCCTACTATTGACGCATATGGAACTCGTCTCATATCCTTAATTTCTTGAGGTGTCTTAGGATACTATTCCTTAGACAAGTGAACTCCATGCCTAGAAGATAAATTACCTTTCTTGGAGTTCTCCATCGAGAATCGCACAAGAATCTTGTCGATATATGAAGCTTGAGACAGTGCTAATAGTTTGTTTTTTTGATCCCTTATTAATTGGATCCCTAGAACATAACTTGCCTCTCTCAAATCTTTCATTTGGAATTGGCTAGCAAGCTAGCCCTTTACTTCTGATAATACTCCCACATCATTCCTAATAAGTAGGATATCATCTATGTAAAGGACCAGGAAAACTATTTTCTTGTCAATGATTCGCTTATGGACACAAGGCTTATCGACATTTTGCTTGAAGCTGTAGGTTTTGATAGCAGTATCAAACGTGATGTTCCAAGATCTAGATGCTTGCTTCAGTCTAAAAAGGACTTTTGCAACTTGCACCTTTTGCTCTCGATCTTGGGACACGAATCCCTCTGGTTGCATCATGTAGATGATCTTATCAGGATTGCCATTTAAGAATGCAGTCTTCACGTCCATTTACCAAATTTCATAATCGAAATAGGCTTCAATGGATTCTTATCCTAATAAACTTAAACATAGCAACTGGAGAGAAGGTCTCCTTAAAATCAACCCCCTCCTTTTAGGTATAACCCTTTGTCACTAGCCTAGCTTTGAAGGTCTCTACCTTCCCGTCTACTCATTTCTTTCTCTTGTAGATCCACTTACATCCTATGGGTTTTATCCCATCAGGTAAGTCTACAAGTTCCAAGACCGAGTTTGAGTATTTGGATTCCATCTCAAGATTCATGGCTTTAAGCCATTCCTCTTTGTCAGAATCTTCCATTGCATGTTTAAATGACAATGGATATGATCATCCACATTATCATCAGTGACGACACCTTATGCCTCTCCAATACCTAAAAAGCGATTAGGTTATCGTACAACCCTCTCACTACGTTTAGGTGGAAGTGTGATCTGACTATGAGTCGTCTGACTATGAGTTGTCTGACTATCAGACATTAATGGAATAATAACTTTGTCAACAACTTTTGTTGATTGATCACTGGTCGAACCATGTTGCAATTCTTTTAATACAATCTTACTTTGAGCTTATGATCACTCCTATAGTTTTACTCAAGAAACGTTGCATTTGTCAATACAAAGAATTTGTTTTCTTATGGACTATAAAAGTATCCTCCTCTTGTCTCTTTTGAATATCCTACAAATAGGCATACTTGTGAACGAGGTTCCAACTTTCGACATTTGTTTTTCAATACATGTACTGGACACCCCCATATGTGAAAATGTCACAAACTAGCTTTACGACCATTCCACAACTCTAGAGGAGTCTTAGGAATAGATTTGGATGGAACTACATTCAATATGTAGGCCACAGTTTGTAGTGCATATCCCTAAAAAAAATTTGGTAATTATGAGAAACTAATCATAGATCTCATCATTTCCATCAGGGTTCTATTTCTCCTCTCCGCAACACCATTATATTGTGGTGTTTCTGGAGCTGTAAGTTGGGATACAATCCCATGCTCAACCAAATAGTCCTCAAACTCTTGGTCGAGATACATACCACCACGATCTGATCATAGAGATTTGATAGTTTTGCCTAATTGGTTCTCAACTTCAGCTCAGAATTCTTCAAACTTTTCAAATGTTTCCAACTTACGTTGCATTAGGTAAACTTATCCGTATCTTGAGTAACCATCACTAAAGATGACATAATACTTATAGCCACCCCTAGCTTTAACATTCATAGGTCCATAGACACCTGAATGTATGAGATTTAGTGGTTGTATAGCTCTAAGCCATTTTCCAGAAAAAGGTCTCTTGGTCATTTTACCTTCTAAACAAGATTCACATACAGGTAAAGTACCGATCTTTAACTAACTTAAAGATCTGTCTTTTACTAGTCTATCCATTCTGTCAAGGTTGATGTGGCCAAGTCTTAGATGCCACATATACATTTCATTATTTGGAGAAATATTTTGTCATTTTGTTTTAGGTTTTTCAACTTTAAACAATTCATTGTTAAGCAATGATGTATTAAATGATGGTCTCAAAACCTACAAGTGGTTTTCAATCAAACCATAGCAAATATTCAAATCGTTTCTAAATACCTTTATACCAAATAGCAATTGGAGCTCCTCCACATGGACTTCATAGGTCCCATCCAAACCGAAAGCTTAGTTGGTAGAAGGTACATTCTTGTGGTAGCTGGACTTCTTTACGTTCACATGGACTTACTTCCTTAGAGAGAAGTCTGAAAATTCAAAATAGTTTGTTTTAAAATTCAAAATGAGAAAAACTTCTCACACTAAAAGCATTAAGAAAATTAGAAGTGATCATGGTAATGAGCTTGAAAATGCTAACTTTGAAAGCTTTTGTGATAGCATAGGCATTTCCCATGAGTTTTCGGCTCCTAGGACACCTCAACAAAATGGTATTGTTGAGAGGAAGAATGGGGTCCTTCAAGAGATGGCCCGTGTGATGTTGCTTAGTGTAAGTTCCTCCAAGTTTGATTGGCTTATTTCGTGGACAAACCACATTTTGGGGTTTGATGTAAGGGTAGCTTTAGGCTTCTAATGGTTGGTGCTTTGCACAACCAAGGCCCTCTCAAGTCCTCAAGAGAAGAAGCACCAAAGGTAAATTTCTAAGTGCTTACTTGCTTTGAAGAGATATAGTTGCACACACTCACAACTCATGCATAATTCTTATTCTTGTATGTTGTGTGTTTTTAAATATGTACGTTCATGTTTTTAATATCTCTTCTTGCTTATTTTATTGATTGCATCTAGCTTGTTAAATGTATTCACTCACACACTTGCATATATTGCATTGTTTTTGTGTGAGAAGCTACATGAGAAGGCCTTGTCCTTCTCTACGGCATTTATGCTACCACGGTTGGACAATCACGGCATGCAAGCGACAGAGACATGTTGTCTTTGCCGCGATTGTCCAACCGCAACAGTCGGGACCGCGGTAGTCGGTCGTGTGCGTAATACCCAAAACGCTGCAGTTTTGTTTGGACACCTATAAATACACCACTTCATTTTAGGTCATCCCTAAGAGTTCCAAAAGCATATTTTTTGATTAGAACATATTTCAAGAAACAAAAATTCACAAGAACTCACCTTTAAACAGTCAAAGTCATTCCTTGTGCATCAAAGTTCATCAAGCATCATCTATGACCATATAGGATGCATCCATGCATGGTTTTGCAACATCACATCTTGCTTGGTAAGGTTTTCACTAAATTCATCTAATTTTAGTATCTTTCTTGGCAAGCCATCTCTTTTATCAATTGTATGCTCTTAGAATATTATTCTAGTTACAAGATAGAGATTGTATGTGCTGTATTGATTAAATGTTGTATTGTGATAGCTTTCTAGGTTTGCATAATCTATGTTTAACTAAGCTTTATGTCATGTCATCTAGCTATTTGATATCTAGGAGTGTTTTAATTGTCATATTATCATCCAAGATAAGCATATAGGGTTCCTTAGCTCTTTGTGCATTTTGGATATTCATACATATTCACATAGACCATATTATCTCTTCTTTGAGAAGTAAGTCTTATGTTGCTTCCGGGATTAGGTTGCTTAAATCGCAAGCAATTGGACTAGGTTCACTTATACCGGGATTAGGTAGTGGTGGTGAGTTACATACCGGGATTAGGTTGTAATCACCTTTACCATTAGTGGATTCGAGGTTCGAGTGTGGCTCACTTACTAGCCCGTGGTTTTTCCCATGAGGGTTTCCACGTAAATATCTTGTGTCATTTATAATTCCGCACATATTGCACTTGATATTTTATATTGACTACATATGGGCATTTTCATAAAATTGACCTATAACAAAAATTGGGTAAAATCAGATAAAATTTATTCACCCCCCCACCCCATTCTAGATTAATATTGAACACACCGTAATTTATTTCAATTGGTATCAGAGCGGGTTCCTAGATATAATTAGGTGATCCTTGCTTTTTTTGGTGTGTTTTGCATTTGTGTGATCTTTGTTCCTTCATATATTTTGTATATATTTCATTTCATTCATTATACAAAATGAGTAGAAATGGTGGCAACAATGAGGGGGCTTCTAGCACGAGACCTCCTCTTCTCACTGGCTTGAATTATTCCTTATGGAAAAGAAATATGGAATCCTACATATGTTAGATTCACGACCGTGCGTGGATGATGGTTGAAGATGGATATGATCTACCTATGATGACTCCCATAAGTGGAGGAGAAGAAGTATTGAAGCCTAAGGCGCAATGGAACGCACAAGAGTTTGAGGCTTCAAGATGAAATAGGAAGGCTATGCACGCCATCCTTTGTGCAATGGATGAAAATCAATACAAACTGATTCAAAACACTCGGTTGGTGAAAGTGACTTGGAACATCTTACAAGTTGCACATGAAGGAACCGAAGTGGTGAAGGAATCCAAGCTTCAAATCCTCCAAACTCTATTCGAGTTGCTTAGGATGGGGGAGGATGAATGCTTTAATGATTTTGAAATCAAATTGATGGATATCATTAATCAAAGCGACAAACTCAGAGATCCGTATTTGGATAGGAAAGTCAAGTAAAAAATCATGAGATCTCTCCCCGATAGGTTCGAATAAAAAATGACGGCTTTAGAAGAAAACAATGGATATAAGGACATGAAGCCGAGCAAGGTTATTGGAAGACTCCTCGCCTACAAGTTTAGGAAGGCCCCTAGCTCTACACCTCCGAAAAAGCATAAAGGAATTGCTTTAAAAGTTTCTAAGGATGAAAAAAAGGAAAGTAATGACTCAGACGAAGACCTTGCATTATTTGTGAAAAGTTTCAAGAAGGTTATGAAGTTCGGGAAAAAGGACTTTGGATCCAAAGGTCAAAACTTCAAGAAAAAGGGTTCCTATAACAAGTTTGAGCCTAGGCACATGACAGGAAACAAGAGTTTCTTCGAAACTCTTGTCATGGAGGATGGAGGATGTGTCACCTTTGGTGATGGATCTAGAAAGAGAGTCATGGGGAAAGGAACCATTTCCGTTCTGGGATTACCCTCCTTATCTAATGTTTTATATGTTGATGACTTGAAAGCCAATTTGATAAGCATTTCTCATCTTAGTGATGAAGGATATTCCGTCTTGTTTAGTAAAAATGATTGCTCTATACTAAAGCTGAAAATAATACGAATAAACGCTCGATGTGTCTGATAAATATATCTAGAAGGGGGGGGGGGGGGGGGGGGGGGGGAGAACAGATTTTAACTATTATTACCCAATTTTCGTATGCAAGTCAATTTTACGAAAATGCCCTTACTAGTTAAAAATAAAAGCAAGTGTAATATAGTGCGGAATTTAAATAACACTTGATGTATACGTGGAAACCCAACCACTGGGAAAAACCACGGGCTGTTTAGTGCGCCACACTCGAACCTCGAAATCCACTAATTGAAATGGAGTTTAAAACCTATGTAGACCTTGTCTAACACTCCGGTCAATAACCCCCCACTTCTACCACTCGAGCCTTTAAAAGTGGCTCTAGTCCAATTGCTTGAGGCCTAAGCAATCTTAGCCTCAAGACTTAATTCTCAATGAAGAGATTATACAACCTATGTGAATATGTATAAATATTCAAATAACAAACAAGGCTAGGGAACCTTAGATGCTTATCTAGGATGATGATGTAATCAATTAAATCAACCCTTGATATCAATAGCTAAATGACATGTCAAATAGCTTAACTAATCAAGATTAATCAAAAACCTAATTAGCTATCACAATACAATACTCAATCAATTCATCACAATTAATTCTCTATTCTTATATTTATCATATGATCAAAAACATACAAGTAAATTAAAAGAGAATAGCTTGATAGTAAAAATACTAAAATGAGATGAACTTAATCAAAATCTTACCAAGCAAGTTGTGATGATGCAAACCCATTCATGGATGATTGCAAGATGAACTTTGATGCACAAAGGAATGTATTTGAGTGTTTAAATGAGCAAACTTGGTTGCTTTTTCTCTCAAAATCTCTCTTTAAAATATAGGGTTCTTGATAATCAAATAGTCATGTTCAAAACAAGAGAAAGTGAGATATTTATAGGCATGAAAAACAGAGCATGTGAAAAGACAAGTTTGACCCTGAAAATGCATGATCGGCGGTTTCATTCGGTAGCCAGGCCGCCATTTACAACCGCAGAATTGAACCCGAGAAGAACAGGGGAACAACGGCGGTTTCAATCAGTGGTTTCGAAACCGCCGAACTAACTGCAGAATCAAACCCAAGAAATAAATCAATCAGGTATGATCGGCGGTTTTGAACGGCGGTCGGCGGCCGCGGATCGTAACCACAGAATCACTCCAGACCTTTCTGGACTGAAACGACGATTTGAATTTGGCAGCCAGGCCGCAGATCAAACCGCCGATTCACTAGTGATGGTGAATCTAAAGGAGAAGCCAAGAGCATTCTCCGTGGGCGGTCTTCGCGTAAAACCAAGCACATTCTAGTGCATGCGCGGACTTTTCTGAACACTATCGGGAAACGAATTACTAAGCACATATACACATACCAAGATATCAATCAAAGTGCTAGTGTGTAAAGTGACATGTGAAGTGTATGCACACAAATGCAAGTATACTAAGTGTGTGTGTGCATTCTAAGTCTCTTCAAAGAAAAACCAAGCACTAGAGATTATACATTTGGCATGCTTGTCTCTTGATGTCTTGGAAGGGCCTTCGAGCTTGAAGTTCAATCACCTAAACTACCCTTACACAATCAACCCCAACATGTGGTTTGTCCACGAAATAAGCCAATCAAAATATGGGAATCCTTACAATCTCCCCCTTTGGCTATTTCGTGACAAAACCACCACTCACATTGATTCCTCACAACATAATAGAAACTACGGGTCTACTATGATTTTCTACTTTACAAAGAGATATATAAAAATAATCTTGAAGTCTTCAATCTCATGTAGAACAATCAATCCCTGAAAGCAAAGTTTCTATACTTTCCAATACAAGTAAAATGTGAGATTAATCAAGTGAGAGCATAAACAAGCATTTGCATTCTAGAAATTTAAACATAACATCATGCAATGTATGATGAATGCAATGCTCCCCCTCAAAGGGTTACTCCCCCTCAATGTGTTGTCTCCCCAACATGCACAATTGCTACCACAATTTGCAACTCCCTTTACCACCATTCTACTCCCCCTTTTTGTCATGATATAGGCAAAGGAGTAGTCCTCAACCGGGTCACTTAGCAAAGAGAGATAGTAGCATACTATATACTTGCATAATCATATAATCCATTTTATGCAACTCAATCAATTGGAGAGAAACAAGGAGATTTATTTAAAATAAATGTGTGAATCAAAACATGATTTGCATACAAGACATGTAGCATTCAAGTCCAAAATACAATGGTATTTGGCAAAGCAAATGAAAAAGGTTTCTAATAAGAATTCAAACCAATTTCACCAATGTCATGAGAGAAGCAAGGATATAGAGTTTTCATTGATTTTAATTTATGAGCAACTATAACCATTTTTATAAGCTAAACATGTCATGAGCAACTTTGCACTCTATTTGATTTTTCCGGGAATGAAACCCGTATGATAGTAGACATGTTCAACAAATAAAGAAAGAGAGACATTTGGATTTTAAAATCCTTTGAACGGATACAAGATCCTTTATTCATTGAGTCTCATAAGCTTTTTCACACAAGTTTTGCATTTTAAGAATATGCAATCATTAATTCATGCTTTTTCATTTGAGCATGTCATATGAATTTCATGCTTTTTCATTTGACATTAGCATGTTATAATAGCTCATGCTTTTCAATTTTTAAGCATGTCATTAAGAATCATCATGTCATGGAGATAACTATAGGTCATTCAAATCATACTTCCTATGTAAATCTCCTAGTCCAAAAATGCATGTTTGAACATAAATATGACATGGATTGTAAACAAGCATGGTTCACACTTATTGAATTGAAAACATATGTACAAATGTGCAACCAAGCTTACTCAAGCAATCAACAAAGAAGCATAAGATTTTTCAAATATTTGCATGCAACAAGTATGCATAAGCTCTCTTTGCTTGAGTTCCCCATATGGGGTCAATCACCATCCTTCATCAATGAAGGTCATGAGGTCCTATAGACCTCCCAAGTCCATTTGACTTGGTTGAACCTATTTGAGACTTGTTAGTCTAGTAGCAAGCGGGTTCATTTTTTCTTATCCACATAGATATGACATTTTTCTTCTTAGTGGTCAATGGTTCAAGAGTTCTAGAAATAATAGGATTATGAACATGAATTTTTTCCTTCCTATTAACATGCATTCTAGCTCTTGTTATTCTCTTTTCAATCATGCTTTTGAATCTACATAATTTAATGAAATGAAAGCAATTTGGTCTAATGTGACCATCAATACCACAAAAGTGACATGTAGGAATGAATTTAGAAATCATACCATGTCCTTGAGCATGCATAGGAGCCTACCCATGTCTTTGTGGTTGAGTGGGTTCAAACCTTCCTTGTTGTTGAACCGGTCTAGCTTGCTTCCACGGTTCATTTTGCATGATTGGCCTCTTCCCTTGATGAATTTGAGCTTGAGGGAAGTTAGGTTGAGGAACTTTTTGAGCTTGAGGTTGTCTCCTTGGAGCTTCCTTCACTTGTGCACTTCTTGAACATTGTCCTAGATCAATTTTATTCCTAGGAGTGTGCACCGGTAAGGCTTCTATCTTGCTCAAACTCTTGACAAAAACGGTCTTGGTTAGAGTAGTGATCTCCTTGCTTTCTTCATACCCAATACCTCTCTTGTCACAAGGGTTCTTTCCACTACCAAGAATGTGGTCATGCTTCTTGGTGCTTGTGGTCATCCTAGTCAATGACTCTTTAGCTTCATCAAGCTCTCTCTTCAACCCTTCTTCATTCCTCTTAGACATAGCTAGCTCATCCCTTAGCTTGTCTTCAATCATCTTGGATGTTTCCACTTGCTTACTCAAGTGGTCATTGTGTGTTAAAAGCTCTAGATTTTCATCCTCTAAAATCTTCAACTTTCTATTGTTCTTCTTCAATGAACTTTCACACTTGACTACAAAGTCATGAACATCCATTTTCTCTACACTTCCATTTGTAGAGTTAGATGAGGAGTCATATTCACTTGAGTTATCTCCTCCACTCTCCTTCTCACTTATGGAGTCATTTCCCTCATTAAGACCTTCACCTTGGTCTCTTGAGTCAATGAGAGCCATATCCCAAAGAGTAGCTACACTTATCTCCTCTAGAGCTACTTCTTCATCTTTTTCTTCTATGGGATCACTTGTCAAGGCTTTCTTACCAACAACTTTATCTTCTACACAAGTGGCCCCAAATGCCGTGTAGTCGAGGGTAAGCTCATCATCACTTGATGACTTGTCTCCCTTTCCGGAGTCATCACTTTCACTCCAAGTGGCGGCCATCACTTTTGCCATCTTATTCTTCAAATTCCCACAATCGGGTGAGATGTGTCCTATACCGCCACACTCATAGCATTGGACCCCTTTCTTTTCACTCTTCTCTTGCCTAGGCTCAAAACTCTTGAAGGGAGCCTTTTTCTTCAAATCTTGGCCTTTGGATCCAAATCCTTTCTTCTTGAATTTAACAAATTTCTTGAATTTTCTAAGCATTAAGGCCATGTCTTCATCTGAGTCACCTTTTTCCTCCTTCTCAACCTTGGAAGCTTTCAAAGCAATCCCTTTTTGCTTTTTAGGAGGTGAAATACTAGGAGCCTTCCTAGATTCATAGGCAAGGACTCTTCCAATTACCTCACTCAACTTCATATCCTTATATCCATTGTTTTCTTCTAAAGCCATCACTTTTGCTTCAAACCTAGCGGGGAGAGACCCCATAATTTTTTGCTTGACTCTTCTATCTATATAAGGGTCACCGAGTTGATGGCTTTGATTGACAATATCCATCAACTTGACTTCAAAGTCATTGAATCATTCATCCTCCTCCATCTTGAGCAACTCAAATTGTGTTTGAAGGACTTGAAGCTTGGAATCCTTGACAACATCGGTTCCTTCATGTGCAACCTCTAGAATATCCTATGCCTCCTTGGCTATCCTAGTGTTCTGAATCAGTTTGTACTGATGTTCATCCACTGCACATAGAAGAGCGTGCCAAGCCTTTCTATTCCATTTTGAAGTCTCAAACTCTTCAGTGGACCACTGAGCCTTAGGCTTGATTACTTCTTCTCCACCACCCGTGGCAGTCATCTTAGGAGCCACATACCCATCTTCAATTGCCATCCATGCCCTATCATGGATTTGACACAAGTATGCTTCCATCTTGCCTTTCCATGAGGCATAATTCACACCGGTGAGGAGAGAAGGTCATGTACTTGACGCACCCTCATGGTTGCCATCGTATCCACTCATTGTATATAATGAATGAATTCAAATGAATGCAAAATGTAAGAATGAGCAAAAATCACACAAATGCAAAACACACCAAAAATAAGCTTGGATCTCCTAAGTATATCTAGGAACCCGCTCTGATACCAATTGAAAATAATAAGAATAAATGCACGGTGTGTATGACAAATATATCTAGAGGGGGGGGGTGAATAGATTTTAACTATTATTACCCAATTTTCGCATGCAAGTCAATTTTATGAAAATACCCCTACTAGTCAAAAATACAAGCAAGTGTAATATAGTGCGGAATTTAAATAACACTTGATGTATACGTGGAAACCCAACCACTGGGAAAAACCAAGGGTTGTTTAGTGCGCAACACTTGAACCTCGAAATCCACTAATTGAAATGGAGTTTACAACCTATGTAGACCTCGTCTAACACTCCGGTCAATAACCCCCCACTTCTACCACTCGAGCCTTTAAAAGTGGCTCTAGTCCAATTGCTTGAGGCCTAAGCAATCTTAGCCTCAAGACTTAATTCTCAATGAAGAGATTATACAACCTATGTGAATATGTATAAATATTCAAATAACAAACAAGGCTAGGGACCCTTAAATGCTTATCTAGGATGATGATGTAATCAATTAAATCAACCCTAGATATCAATAGCTAAATGACATGTCAAATAGCTTAGCTAATCAAGATTAATCAAAAACCTAGTTAGCTATCACAATACAACACTCAATCAATTCATCACAATTAATTCTCTATTCTTGTATTTATCATATGATCAAAAACATACAAGTAAATTAAAAGAGAATAGCTTGATAGTAAAAATACTAAAATGAGATGAACTTAATCAAAATCTTACCAAGCAAGTTGTGATGATGCAAACCCATTCATGGATGAATGCAAGATGAACTTTGATGCACAAAGGAATGTATTTGAGTGTTTAAATGAGCAAACTTGGTTGCGTTTTCTCCCAAAATCTCTCTTTAAAATATAGGGTTCTTGATAATCAAATAGTCATGTTCAAAACAAGAGAAAGTGAGATATTTATAGGCATGAAAAACAGAGCATGTGAAAAGACAAGTTTGCCCCTGAAAACGCACGATCGGCGGTTTCATTCGGCGGCTAGGCCGCTGTTTACAACCTACCGAATTGAACCCGAGAAGAACAGGGGAACAACGACGGTTTCAATCGGCGGTTTCGAAACGGTAGAACTAACCGCAGAATCAAATCCGAGAAATAAATCAATCAGGTATGATCAGCGGTTTTGAACGGTGGTCTGCGGCCACCGATCGTAACAGCAGAATCACTCCAAACCTTTCCGCACTGAAACGGTGGTTTCAATTCGATTGCCAGGCCATCGATCAAACCACCGATTCACCAGTGATGGTGAATCTAAAGGAGAAGCCAAGAGCATTCTCCGTGGGCGGTCTTTGCGCAAAACCAAGCACATTCTAGTGCATGCGCGGACGTTTCCGAACACTATCGGGAAGTGAATTACTAAGCACATATACACACAACAAGATATCAATCAAAATGCTAGTGTGCAAAGTGACATGTGAAGAGTATGCACACAAATGCAAGTATACTAAGTGTGTGTGTGCATTCTAAGTCTCTTCAAAGAAAAACCAAGCACTAGAGATTATACCTTTGGCATGCTTGTCTCTTGAGGTCTTGGAAGGGCCTTCGAGCTTGAAGTTCAATCACCTAAACTACCTTTACACAATCAACCCCAACATGTGGTTTGTCCACGAAATAAGCCAATCAAGATATGGAAATCCTTACAAAAGCCCGATGGACAAACCTTGTTGAAAGGTATGATATATAGCGACAATTGCTATTGTCTGGAAGCTATAATAGTATCAAACAATGAGTCCATGAATGAGTAAATTGAGTTGTGGCATGAAAGACTTGGCCACATGAACTTTCGGGATTTATGAATCGTAGATACGTTCAATTATGTGTGTGGCCTTCCCAAGCTTGGGAAGAAAGCCAATGGTGTTTGTGGACCTTGCCAACAAGGAAAACAAATCAAAAGCATGCACAAAAAGTGCAAGTATCTCTCCACCAAGGAGCCCCTTGAGCTTCTCCACATGGATCTTATGGGTCCCATGCAAACTAAGAGTTTAGGTGGGAAGAGATACATTTTTGTTTGTGTTGATGATTTCTCTAGATTCACATGGACATATTTTCTTAGAGAAAAATCCGAAACTTTTGATAAGTTTAAAATGCTTTGTAAACTTGAAAATGAAAAAGACTTAAACATTAAAAACATTAAACAAATTAGGAGTGACCATGGGAGGGAGTTTGAGAATGCCCACTTTGAAAGTTATTGCAATAGCTTAGGCATCTCCCATGAGTTTTCGGCTCCTAGGACACCTCAACAAAATGTAGTTGTTGAGAGGAAGAATAGGGTCCTTCAAGAGATGGCCCATGTGATATTGCTAAGCAACAATGTCCCTAGGAACCTATGGGCTGAAGTCGTCAATACGGCTTGCTATATAGGAAATATAGTTTTCCTAAGGCTCGGAACTAGGAATACCTCATATGAGTTATGGAAAGGTAGAAAGCCAAATGTTAGCTACTTCCACTCATTTGGAAGCAAATGCTACATTTTAAATGACCGTGATCAACTTGGTAAATTTGATGCTAAGAGTGATGAGGGTATCTTTATTGGTTATGCCTTAAATAGTAGAGCCTATATAGTTTTCAATTTGAAGACTCATAGCGTCATGGAATCATCCAATGTTGTCATTGATGATGAAAGGCTCAAGTCTAATGACCATGAGGAGGAGATTGCTAGAGTAGATGACTCTCCCTTGGACAAGGTTATGGTGACTCCTAATGTTAGGACGTCTAATCTTGGTGATGATAACACACAACCTATTGATAAAGTTCCTCTCTTGAACTCTAAAGAACCCGCTCCATGGGTTAGACAACTCCTTGATAAGATTGACATCATTGGAGAAGTAAATGAGGGTGTTAGGACTAGGCGGCAAATAGCTAATCTAATTAGCTACACATGCTACACCTCTCAAATAGAACCCAAAAAGGTTGAGGAAGCCATGAATGATGAATTTTGAGTTCTTGCCATGCTAGAAGAGCTAAACCAGTTCGAAAGGAATGAGGTTTGGACTCTAGTTCCTAGGCCTAAGAGCACTAATGTGATAGGCACTAAGTGGATATATAGGAACAAATCCGATAAGGATGGCAACATAGTGCGTGACAACATAGTGCATGACAAGGCTAGACTTGTTGCACAAGGGTACTCTCAAATTGAGGGTATTGACTTTGTGGAGACATTTGCTCTCGTTACCCGTTTAGAGTCGATTAGGCTTCTCTTGTCCATTTCTTGTGTGCACAATTTCAAATTGCACCAAATGGATGTCAAGAGTGCCTTCCTCAATGGCTTCTTATTGAACAACCCAAGGGGTTTATGGATGCACACCACCCCAACCATGTCTATCGCCCCAAAAAGGCTTTATATGGGTTGAAACAAGTACCGAGGGCTTGGTATGAGTGCCTCACTCAATTTCTTGTTGACAATTAACTACACAAAGGGGAAGTGTTCACAATACTCTATTCATCAAGAAAGAAAAAGATGAGCTCTTTATAGCTCAAATATATGTTGATGATATAGTGTTTGGCTCCACCAACAACACCAAAGTCCAACAATTTGTTGATGTCATGTCTCATGAATTTGAGAAGAGTCTTGTTGGTGAGCTAAGTTACTTCCTAGGTTTGCAAATTAGGCGATTGAATGATGGGATTTTTATAACCCAATCCAAATATGCTAAGAACCTATTGAAGAAGTTTGGTCTCGAAAATGACAAACATTATGATACACCCATGAGTACCACTTTGAAGCTAAGCAAGGATGCTAGTGGTAAAAGTGTGGAATAAACGTTATATCGAGGCATGATTGGTAGCTTGCTTTATTTGACCGCAAATAGGCCCGATATATCCTTTAGTGTGGGTGTGTGTGCTAGGTACCAAGTGGATCCTAAGAAGTCCCATCTCTCTTCCGTAAAGAGAATCATTTGCTATGTGAATGGGACATCCAACTATGGGATTTGGCACTCTTTTGACACTAATGCTATTCTTGTAGGCTTTAGTGATGCGGATTAGGCAGAAAAGTACGATGATAGGAAAAGCACATCGGGTGGTTGCTTCTTCTTTGGGAACAACTTAGTCTCTTGGTTTTGCAAGAAGCAAAACTCGATTTCCTTGTCCATGGCCAAGGCCGAATACATAGCCACGGGGAGTGGATGCACACAACTCCTATGGATGAAGCAAATGCTAGTCGATTACGGATTCAACCTAGGTACACTCACCCTCTTTTGTGATAATATGAGTGCTATTAATATTTCCAAGAATCCGGTACAACACTCTAGGACTAAACATATTGACATCCACCATTATTTCATTAGAGAGCTTGTTGAAAATAAATGCATTGTACTTGAACATGTAGGCACAAATGATTAACTAGTGGACTTATTCACTAAACCCTTAGATGCAACTAGGTTTAAAACACTTAGTAGATCTATTAGGATATGTCTTGCGGAGTGATGTATTTTGGTGATTGACCCCATATGGGGAACTCAAGCAAAGTGAGCTATTTTGCATACTTGTCACATGCAAAAATTTGAAATACATTATGCTTCTTTTTTTAATAGCTTGAGTATCTTGGTTGCACATATGTTATATGATATTTTCTTCAATAAGTGTGAACCTTGCTTTGACTACAATCCATGTCATATTTATGTTTAATCATGCATTTTTAGACTAGGAGATCTTCATAGAAAGTACATTTTGAATGACCTATAGTTATCTCCATGACATGTTGTTTCTTTAATAACATGCTAATGAAATATGAAAAGCATGAAATTCAAATGACATGCTCAAATGAAAAAGCATGAATTGATGATTGCAATATTTAAAATGCAAAACAATGTGTGAAAAGCTAATGAGACTGAAATGATTAAAGAATCTTGTATCCGTTCTAAGGATTTTACAATCCAAATGTTTCTCTTTCTTTATTAGTTGAACATGGCTACTATCATACGAGTATCTCACCCGAAAAAATCAAATAGGGTGCAAGGTCGCTCATGCCATGTTTCGCTTATAAAGTTGGATATAGTTACTCTTTTATTGAATTAAATGAAATCTCTATATCCTTGATTTTACTCATGACAAATGGTGAAATTGGTTTGAATTCTATTGGAAACCTTTGTCATTTGCTGTTAGGATTATGCTCAATAGCAAGAGTGTAATAGTGTTTTTGACAATCTATTCATATTAATAATGTGATTTCTGGTTTAACAAATCTTATAGCATTTATAGTTTGAATATTATAATTGTCAAAAGTAAATAATCATAAGGTCAAAAGACTATGAGAAAAGAAGAATTGTTCGTACATCTGGATATGTATGAGGTAGACACAATTCTTTAGTTAGTCTTGAATAATGTTCACAACTTAAGTTAAAGGTGGGGCACCTTTATCTTGTTAAAGTTGTAGAATTCTTTTGCTAGCATTTGAGTGGGATCAAATGAGTTATGATGAGTCTGAAATCATCGGAGGGTCTTCGAGTAAAAGAATCTAGTGCACTGGGTGCATTGAACTGGATCACAATGAAATACTTTATCTAGAACCGTCAATAGATAATAGTCTTTTCATTATCAGGACAATCGGAGAGTCTATCTTAATCCTGAGATAAATGATGGACTTATGGTTGCAAGTGGTATCATTTGAGTTATCAATGAGTATGATTATATAGCATAGTCTATCCTCGATAGTTTGGTGATATTCATTTGTTAATCGATAGAGGACTTCATTTATAGATATGGACATCGTGGCTCCATTTATTAAATGAGAGTAGAATATCATCATATGGATGTTTTGAGGTATTGGATATTGAATCTTAACGTTAAGTTTTCGATAGAGTCTATTGAAACATGGCTTCTGGACAAGTCAAAATATCCAAGTTCAAAATGTAGTCATATGAGTAAATATGGTAACTTGGAGAGCTATAGGCGGTCTATGAGCTCTTGGCGATTACTGATATTCTTCACGAGGATACACCATCTCCTATAAGATTGTCTAGGGTATGAATGAGAATCATTTACTTATTCCATCTTTATTTAAGAGTGCAATTTTAGTTCTTTAGTGGAATGAACTAAAATTAATAGATTGAACCTAAGTGAATCATTTGTTGATTGTGATTGGGTTATGTCTATTGGAACTTAAATTTAGATAGGCCCGCCAAGATCCTCAATCTACACGGACTTGCATGAATCACTTGATATATTCTACCGGACTAATTTATGGGTCCATCTAGAATTGTATTAAGGCATGTGGACTTGTTTCTTTTAGTAAGAATGGGCCTAGTTCACATGTGGGCCTTTTATTAAGGTCCAATGGATTTAATAAAATAGAAAAGCAATATATAGATATATTAATATATATGGCACATGGCCGAGATATATATATGATATTATATTGTTTTATTTTTATTATTTGATTAAATGAAAATTAATTAATTGATTAATTAATTATTTAATTAAAAATCAAAATCTTTTTCTGACTAGGAAATATGTTTCTTAGTAGTATACTATTGTGGTAGTATAATAAATATTAAAGACTTTATTTGGTAAGTAGATAAATAAAGAAAATTTATTTATCTAGTCAAATTAGGAAGTCTTTAATATAGTCACAAATACACTAAAGAGTTGGATTAGGGTTTGGAATTCTAAGGAAATCTACCTAGGGTTAGGATTTAAGTCAAAAGACAAATCCTACATGGTAGAGGATTTTTGCCACAATATATAAATATATATTAAATATATATGTGCACAAGGCCGAAAATATATATGTATTATAAGGCATGTAGAATTAATTTCAAAAAAAAAATATATATATATATATATTTAGGCGTGCAGTATTAGTATGCACTAATTTAGGCGTGCAATACTTATGATATAAATATATTATTAAAGGTTGAATTTGAGTGCCGCAACATATATATTATTCTTGCAACCTGAATGTGAGTGCCGCATTATATATATAAAGAATAAGGCTAACCCTGAGAGCTTTACTTGAGAAAAATAAAATCCAACTCTTAGATTAGTGTGAGAATTCGGCCAAGAGGAAAAGAGAGAAAGGTTTGTTCTTATTTCGATAGTGCACTAGTAACTTTTATATCAAAAGGTTTTGTGCACAATTTCGAATAAGGTTCACGCGAGTTTCGATCTAACGATTGTGAATTCAAAAGTGACCGGAACATTCTTTGTAGCCTCTTGGAATTTGTTGTGACTAACGAAAAAGAAAAAGTTTTGTTAATCCATCCTCAGGTACACAATTCAAAGAGAAGGGAGACCACGCTCCTAGGTGATTCACGTTCGTGATTGGATTGGAAGATCTTGCGGATTACCATCGACGCAATGTCAATCGGATCACGCGACAAAGGTATGATATCTTTAGTATTATATGTTAATTAATTAGAGGGTTAAGGTTCAAATTATGGAAAAAATTTAAACTATACTAAATCTATTTTTAGTCTCGCTTCCGCTGCGTGCACTCATTTTTTTCCTACATTTGCTTTGCCAAATACCATTGTATTTTGGACTTGAATGCTACATGTCTTGTATGCAAAGTATATTAATCACATATTTTTCTCAAAATAAATCTCCTTGTCTCTCTTCAATTAATTGAGTTGCATAAAGTTGCTTATATGATTATGCAAATATCTTGTATGCTACTATCTCTCTTTGCTACAAGTGACTCGGTTGGGGAATACTTTTTTGCCTATATCATGACAAAAAAGGGAAGTAGTATGTGGTGGTAAAGGTAGTTTGCTAATGGTAGTAGCAAATGTGCATGTTGGGGAGATTGTATATTTAGGGGGAGTAACACGTTGAGGGGGAGCATTGCATTACACATACATTGCATGATGTTGTGCTTAAATTTCTTTAAATGCAAATGCTTGTTTTATTTCACTTGATCAACTCACATTGTGCTTGTATTGGAAAGTGTAGAAACTTTGTTTTGAAGGTTGATTGTTCTACAAGAGAATAAAGACTTGAAGTTCTTGCTTTTATATTATCTCTTTGTAATGTAGAAAATCCCTTTAGTTCCTATTTTGTTGTGAGGATCATTGTGAGTGGTGGTTTTGTCACGAAATAGCCAAAGGGGGAGATTGTAAGTTCCTCCAAGTTTGATTGGCTTATTTCATGGACAAACCACATTTTGGGGTTTGATGTAAGGGTAGCTTTAGGCTTCTAATGGTTGGTGCTTTGCACATCCAAGGCCCTCTCAAGTCCTCAAGAGAAGAAGCACCAAAGGTAAATTTCTAAGTGCTTACTTGCTTTGAAGAGATATAGTTGCACACACTCACAACTCATGCATAATTCTTATTCTTGTATGTTGTGTGTTTTTAAATGTGTACATTCATGTTTTTAATATCTCTTCTTGCTTATTTTATTGATTGCATCTAGCTTGTTAAATGCCATAACATGTTAAGCATAAGGATGCATTGTATTCACTCACACATTTGCACTTATTGCATTGTTTTTGTGTGAGAAGTTGCATGAGAAGGCTTTGTCCTTCTTTACCGCAGTTATGCTGCCGCGGTTGGACAACCGCAGCATGCAAGCGACAGAGAAGTGTTTTCTTTGCCGTGGCTACTGCCATGGTTGGAACAACCGCGGCATGCAAGCGACAAAGACTTGTTGTCTCTACCACGGTTGTCTAACCGCGACAGTCGAGACCGCAATAGTCCGTCGTGCGCGTAACGCCCAAAACGCTGCAGTTTGATTTGGACACCTATAAATACACCACTTCTGAAAGTATACAAATGTAGTTAAATAGCTTAAAGCATACCTAGAGGGCGGGTGAATAGGTTTTTACGCCTTTTTCAATCCCTTGAACAAACTTTTGTTTGTCCCTCAAGGTAGCCTTACATACAACACATAAACCAAGAATTCATACATAGACAAGATTAGCATATAATCATTTAGGCATTGTCTATATATATCAATTAGTTGTATGAGGTATAAGGACACATAAACTCAACAACAAAGAATACTTGTATTCCAATATTTTTTCAATGTATTACAAGTATAACAAATATCACTATACACAAAAATTATAATATACAAAAGAATTATATTTACAAATATGATCAAAATGAATTAGTTCACAAATCACACTTTACTAAATCTTGTTTCAATATGTATCACAAGTGAATAATATGCAACAAGATAACAACATACACATATACAAATATAAGAGATAGAGATAGGAAGAATTAACACAAGAGATTTTTTAACATGGTAAAACCTCCAAGGAGGAAACATCCACGGGTTGAACTACAACCATTGGGTACTATATATATTTGATGGTAAATTAGAAATTCTACAAAAGTAACCAACCTAGATCAACATCCTATTGGATTCTATGTTTACCTAACCCTATTGGAAAGTACAAAATCCCTCAAAGATGTGAAGTCACCATATATTGGACAACATACAAAACCAACATCGATGGTAGATTATAAATTCCTCAAGAGTGCATACACATACCATGTACCCCGCTCTTTTGGAGTCTATGTCTATCCATACGCCTAGGCCTACCAATATACAAGCCAACTCCCTATCCAAAGCACTCTTGCCTTTAAGGAGCTTCCCATGCATGACTATCCGGACCTTCCTGATCCTAGCCATGACTTCTTGCTTGCCTATCCGAGTCCTCCCGACTCTAGACAAGACTTCTTGCTTGGCTATCCGAGTCCTTCCGAGTCCTTCCGACTCTAACCAAGACTTCATGCCTTTTACAAAGACTTCCTAATGTGATCATGTGAATGCAAATGATACAAACAATCAATTCATCATAGAACATGTGATCAATACATTCCGTGGAACAAATAGACCTAAACAAGTGATAACACAAGTAATAAAAGTCTAGATGCAAAACTTGAATAAAAACCTAGAGCATGTGAAAACACCTAACACATAAAACTCATAGTTTCATTCACACAAATAACACTTGAATAAATCATATCCATGAAGTACATATTCAAGATGTTACAAACATACACAAAGATGCTAGAATCATAAAATGTATTCAATGAATATTCTAGCCAACAATTAGAGCAAGGATATATTGAATACAATTAAATCCTATTTGTCTCTAAATACACATACAATTGAATTAATCCTAGATTTTATCAATTAAAGGATCAAAACACATTTCAAGGATTATTAATCATAAAATGATTCAATCAAGTCACAAACAATCCTAGATATCAATCTAATCACAATACAACTCTCAAACATGTGAAAAACCTAGAATCTAAGAAACTAGTTCACATATGTCTCTAATTAGACTTTTGATTAAGATTGATTATGAAGCTATCTTTCTCAATAGCATTCACCATACATATACATACATATAGAAGAAGAAACCCCAAGCAAATTGAAGGTTATAAAAGAAGAAAACTCAAAGATATGAACACTACCTTGCTATCACGAGCTGGTTCGTTTTTCTGGGTAAAACCACCACGAAAATCAATCAAACAGCTGCAAGACCACTTGGAAAAGGTATAGGACTTGATTACGAACAATCTCCAACTTGAATCAACCAATTCTGACTTCATATGAGAAAGTTATGGTGTTTGGAAGGTGAGAAAATTGGAGAGAAAATTCTAGTGTGAGTTTTTAAGCTTTTTTTTTTTCTTTGAATAAAATAGAGGGAATTGGAAATATTTAAAAGGAAGAGAGAGAGGGAAGACGTGAGCCAATCAAGGGCTGCCACATCAACACCTCGTGTGGGGCGCGTGTGCCACACGTGGGCAGAGAGGTGCTCTGGCCGTGTGGCACACGGCCTCCACACGTGACATACAAAGCTTGGCCTTTGGCCATGCTTGCTCCTCCCACACTTCGCTCGCGTTCTTCAACCGCATCTGGGCCTTCGAACTCCGATTTTGAATCCGTCTTTGGATTACAAATTGTGACTCCCTCATGCACAATGAAGACTATGAAACTTTGACAAAAGGTTGAGAAATCATCTTGGAATACGACGACGAAAACAACTCAACGAATGAGAATGAAAAATAGCGCAGCTACATCGTTTGGACTCGAAACTTAATGAATGAGTAACCGAAATGACTGGGACTCAATAAGAAATCATAAGAGATCATGTTCAATTCCAAAAACAAAAATATGGAAACAAATAAATACAAAATCACACACGTATGCCATTTCCTAGACATAGTCCTAGAACATGCAAATGACAAAGTTTATCAAATTAAATCTAATGCATGTGCATACATTACCAAGTGTGTGAAAGTGATATATAAATGTTGTTTAACCATGCAGGGACACAATTGAATGCCATGTGTGTGTGTGTGGCTAGCCTTGTAAGAGGAATGAGGTCTTATATACCTTTGTAGACCGATGAAGCACATTTCTCTTTGAAGCCGGCATCTTGCATGAGTTGTGGCCAAGACTTTCTTTGACGTCTTGAATCTTCAACACTTAGACCACTAAAAATTACAAGAGAACATTGCTTTGGTATGGAATATATGCCAAGACAAACCAAAAACCTAACAACTTCATTTTAGGTCGTCCCCAAGATTTCCAAAAGCATATTTTTCTCTTATAACATATTTCAAGAGACAAAAATTCACAAGAACTCACCTTTAAACACTCAAAGTCATTCCTTGTGCATCAAAGTTCATCAACCATCATCTATGACCATATATGATGCATCCATGCATGGTTTTGCAACATCACATCTTGCTTGGTAAGGTTTTCACTAACTTCATCTAATTTTAGTATCTTTCTTAGCAAGCCATCTCTTTTATCACTTGTATGCTCTTAGAATATTATTCTAGTTACAAGATAGAGATTGTATGTGTTGTATTGATTGAGTGTTGTATTGTGATAGCTTTCTAGGTTTGCATATTCTATGTTTAGCTAAGCTTTATGACATGTCATCTAGCTATTTGTTATCTATGAGTGTTTTAATTGTCATATTATCATCCTAGATAAGCATATAGGGTTCCTTAACTCTTTGTGCATTTTGGATATTCATACATATTCACATAGGCCATATTATCTTTTCATTGAGAAGTAAGTCTTGTGTTGCTTCCGGGATTAGGTTGCTTATATCACAAGCAATTGGCGGGATTATGTAGTGGTGGCGAGTTACATACCGGGATTATGTTGTAATCACCTTTACCATTAGTGGATTCGAGGTTCGAGTGTGGCTCACTTACTCGCCCGTGGTTTTTCTTGTGAGGGTTTCCATGTAAATATCTTGTACATTTATAATTCCGCACATATTACACTTGATATTTTATATTGACTAGAAATGGACATTTTCGTAAAATTGACCTATAACGAAAATTGGGTAAAATCGGATAAAATCTATTCACCCCTCCTCTAGATTAATATTGAACACACCGTAATTTGTTTCACTTAGCAACAATGTCCCTAGGAACTTTTGGGCTAAAGCCATCAACACGGCTTGTTATATAGGGAATAGAGTATTCCTTAGGCCCGGGAAAAAACAAATATCCTATGAGTTATGGAAGGGTAGGAAACCCAATGTTATCTACTTCCACTTCTTTGGAAGCAAGTGCTATATACTTAATGACCGAGATCTAGTTGGCAAGTTTGATACCAAGAGTGATGAGGGTATTTTCATTGGATATGCACTTAATAGCAAGGCCTATAGAGTTTTCAATTTAAAAACTCGAAGTTTTATGGAATCATCAAATATTGTATTTGATGATTGTAGGCCTAAACGTGATAAACATGAGAAGGATGTTTGTGAGATAGATGACCTTCCTTTGAAGGAGTGTGGTGTGACTTCAAGTGGTGTGAAGTCAAACCAAAATGAAGAGGATGATCTACCTCTTAATAGAGATCCACCTTTGGACTCTACTGAACCCGCTCCTTGGGTAAGGAAACTCCATGATAAAGATGATGTCATTGGAAAAGTTAATGAGGGTGTTAGGACTAGACGTCAAATAGCTAATAAAATTAGTTACACTTTTTACACCTTTTAAATAGAAACCAAAAAGGTTGATGAAGCTTTGAATGATGAATTTTGGGTTCTTGCCATACAAGAAGAGCTAAACCATTTCGAAAGAAATGAGGTTTGGACGCTAGTTCTTAGACCTAGAAACACCAATGTCATAGGCACTAAATGGGTGTTTAGGAACAAATCCGATGATGATGGCAACATTATGCGAAACAAAGCTAGATTTATTGCACAAGGATACTCTCAAATTGAGGGTATTGACTTTGAGGAGACTTTTGCTCCCGTTGCCCGCCTTGAATCTATAAGGCTTCTCTTGTCTATTTCTTATGTGTACAAGTTCAAATTACACCAAATGGACATCAAGAGTGCCTTCCTCAATGGCTTCTCACATGAGGAAGTGTTCATTGAGCAACTTAAGGGGTTTGTGGATCCATACCACCCCTCTCATGTCTATCATTTCAAGAAGGCTTTATATGGGTTGAAACATGCATCGAAGCCTTAGTATGAGCGCCTCACACTTTATCATTGAAATTCCCTTAACCACTTATAGTGTAAAATATACCTAGAGGGGGGGGGGGGTGAATAGGTGTATTCCAAAAATCTCGCACTTCTTTTCCACACAACCAATTTATACACACTTAGAGTATTTAACAAGTAGATTGTTTTAACAAGTTAATATGAATTCAATTAGACAAGTGTTAAAACAATACAAGTTAAAGTATGTAAAGAAACAAAAAGGACTAAAATCAACACGAGTGATTTTTACGTGGTAAAACCTCAAATGAGGAAACATCCACGGGTTGATACTACAACCATTTGCAAACCGCAATTCACTATAACGAAATGGAGATACACACTCAAAGGCAATCAACACATGATACACTCCACAAGCTATCAACTCCTAATCTACCCTTGGGCCTAGTGAACCACTTTGCCTACTTCCTATCCAAGATGTGACTCTCACACCTCTAGGAAGAAAATTCCTATCCGAGACGCTCACGTCTCTAGGAAGATTCCTTGCTTGACTATCCGGATCACAAAGATCCTAGTTAAGCCTTATAAGGTCCTCAAGTTTTGATTGGCTTATTTTGTGGACAAATCACATATGGGGCTTGATGTAAAGGTAGCTTAGGCATTTGATGGTCGGTGATTTGCACAACCAAGGCCCTTTCAAGACCTCAAGAGAAGAAGCACCAAAGGTATATTCTAGTGCTTACTTGCTTTGAAGAAATCTAGTTGCACTCACTCACATCTCATGCATATCTCTAATACTTGTATGTTGTGTGTTTTTATATGTGTGCATTCATGTTCTTGAATATCTCTTCATGCATGTTTATTTGATTGCATCTAGTTTATTGATATGCCATTACATGTTTAGGGATTAGGATGTAAAGCCATGAATTCGATTCATGCATGTTTTAATTGAGTGCATCCTGTTCAATGACAATGCCATGACATGTTAGGCATTAGGAAGCATTCACATCCCACACTTGCACTTCATGTATGTTAGCCTTAAGTGTGGTGTAATTCGTTTCTGTTTGTGTGATTGGAAACGTTCACGCTTGCACGATGATGTGCATGTCTTAGCGCGATGGTTGACCACTTGAGAAGGTCTCATTCTTCTCTTGGATAACTGTTGTTTTGGTTTGGTTGTTTGGAGTAAAGTGTCTAGTTTTAAAAGATTGGATTTTAATGTTTTAAATGTTTTTCAAAACTAACCTTTGTATGGTCTTGTGACCATAACGTTTTATTAAAAGATTCAAATTGAGTTTTGTAAATTCTAGACAAACTAGACACCCATACCTTTCCAACGGTATATTATTCGTAATATTTCAAGATCGTTTGGATGGATTTTGAAATCTCCAAAGTGACCACCAAAACAGGGCAACTCTGTTGTTGTCCATTTCTGACCTTTGATCACTCAATTGACAATAACATTTTCTATAGACATCGAAATGTTATTCTGTAAATTGGAGTAGAAGTTAGACTGCCATACATTTCCAACGATATATCACATGAAAGGTTTCGATATTGTTTGATCATGTTTTGAGTCACTTGAAGCTGAAGCTGATGAACTGTCACGCCCAAACCGCTGTACACTCGCCCTATGTACAACCGACACCTGATTGAATTTTCAATCCACCTGTAGCTCGCCCAAAATCCGCCCTACATAGAACGGTTTGCGGGGAAACCTTATGAAAAATTCCCAAAACAACATAGCTTCAATTGGACATCATATATATATGCCTATTTGTCCTTAGGTCGTCCCTATGACTCAAAAACCCATATTTTTGATTGAGAGCATTTTCAAAGAGAGAAATTCAACCAAGAACTCATCTTTGATCATCCAAACCTTTTCCATATGCATAGATCATCATCTAAGCATCATCTAGGATCATCTAGTATGTGCTAATGCATGGGTCTTCTTCAACACACATGTTATGGTAAGTTGAACACTAATTTCATCTAATCCTAGTGTTTTCACTTGTCAATTTATCTCATTTATAACTTGTATGCTTTTAGATTAATTTCTACTTACAAGATTGAGATTATGTGTCGATTGATTGGGTTATTTGTGATAGCTAGGTTTTCATGCTTATATGCCATCTAGCCAATTGATCTCATTGTATGATTAAGATTGTTTTTGATAGCTAGGATTTCATGTTGATATATATCTAGCTAAGTTATCTCATTAAAATGATTGAGATTGTTTTTGATAGCTATTGTATCTAGGATTGGTTATCCTCTACATAGCTATGTTTTATGCCATGTCATATAGCATTTGATATCTAGGATTGATTTAATTGTCATCTTATAATCCTAGATAAGCATTTAGTGTTCCCTAGCTCTATTTGCATTTTGAATATCATATATATTCACATAGGCTATTTGATCTCTTCGGAAAAGTAAGTCTTGTTGCTTAGTGCACAAGCAATTGATCTAGGGTTGTTATTACAGGTTTGCGGGTAGTAGTGGTGGGTTATAGGCCGAGAATGGTTAAGGTCAACCTAGGCTGTGAACATCATTACAAGTAGTAATTTTGAGGATCGCAAATTTGAGTAGGTTCACTTTTACAGGCCTACGGGTAGTAGTGGTGGGTTATAGACCGGGAATAGGTTGTAAACACCATTGCAATTAGTGGATTCGAGGTTCGTGTGTGGCACACATAACAGCCTGTGGTTTTTCCCTGTTGAGGGTTTCCACGTAAAAATCAAGTGTGTAAGGTTCCCATTTGTTGATTGGCTCATTTCGTGGACAAACCACATATTGGGGTTCTTTGTAAGGGTAGCCTAGGTATCGGGTTTATTGTTCGAAGCCCTTTGAAGACCTCGTGTTGATAAGCACCGAAGGTATATTTCTTTGTGCTTACTTGTCTTGAAGAGATAGTTGCACACACTCACAACTCATGCATATGTTTAATACTTGTATGTTGTGTGTCTTATTTTTTGTGCATTAATGTTCATTAACATCTCTTCTTGCATGTTAGTTTGATTGCAACTTGCATATCCAATTGCCTTGTCATGCTTAGACTTAGGATTGCATTTTTGCATCGGGCGCTCCCAAAAGCGCTCTACAGAGCGCTGTACGAACAACGCCCATTGAGCGCTATTCAGACCTGATCGATTTAATTCGGTCGCTGTACAGGCGCTGTACAAAGCGCTGTACAAAGCGCTCTACGTACAGCGCCACTCTGTTTTCCCGTGAGAACAGAGTAGGGGCGCTGTACAAGCGCTGTACAGGAGGCGCTCTACGTACAGCGCCCAAGGCAATATTGAGGCAAACTTATCAAAACGACCACACCTTATTTTGGCCCCCTATATATATGCCTCTTTGACTTTAGGTCAATTACAAGAGTTCATATTCAGATTCCATACTTAGGATATTTTTCAAAGAGAAGAAAAATTCCAAAGAACTCATTTTTAGTTTACTCAAACATTTTTCCATGATCATCAATCATCATCTAGCATCATCCTTGATCATCTAGATGACATCTTGCATGGATTCTTCATCATACTTTGCTTGGTAAGCTTTTCACTAATATCTTACATATTTTGTGTTTCTCTTAACAAGCAATCTCATTTAATTACTTGTATGTTATTTTATATACTTTGAATACAAGTTTGAGATTAGTATGATGTATGTTTGAGAAGTTGTATTGTGATAGCTAATTAGGTTTTGTGCTTAATCTTGATTAGCTAAACTATTTGATTTGACATGTCATTTAGTTTTGATATCTAGGATTGCTCTAATTGCATATTAATCATCTTAGATAAGCATATAGGGTTTCCCTTGCTCTATGTTGCATTTTGAATATTCATATATTCACTTAGGGTTGTTATTCTTCATAGAGAAAGTAAGTCTTGTGTGTAGCATCCGGGATTAGGTTGCTTAGATCGCAAGCAAATTGGACTAGGTTCACTCATACCGGGATTAGGTAGGTGTGTGATTACTTCCGGGGATTAGGTTGTAATCGTTTTACACATTTAGTGGATTCGAGGTTCGAGTGTGGCTTACTTACTAGCCCGTTGTTTTTCCCGTGAGGGTTTCCACGTAAAAATCAAGTCTTATTTAATTTCCGCATTTTATACTTGATTTATTGCTTTATCTATTTAGGGGTAAATTCGTAATTTTGACTAACACGAAAAAATTGGGTAAAAAGCTTAAAATCTATTCACCCCCCCCCCCCCCCCCCCCTCTCTAGATAGTTTTATACACATCGTGCTATAATTTGTTTCAAAGCGTCTTTAATTTCCGCACTTTTATGCTTGAGTTTTTATATTGACTAGATTGAGGTATTTTCGAAAAATTGACTAAACGCGAAAATTTGGTAAAAAGGGTTAAAATCTATTCACCCCCCCTCTAGATTAATATTAGAACACACCATAAATTTGTTTCAAGCCTCCCTAGCTTAACCATCTGAGTCCTCCTGACTCTAGTCAAGACTTCTTGCTCAAGTTAAAGCTTCACTCACTTCAACAAGAGACTTCCACCTTTTGCAAGGCAATGATCTAAGTGAAATGCAAGCATGCAATCATGATGCAAACACAAGCAAATAGAGCAAGTAGATCAAACACACTCTATGAAGAATTAGATTTGCACAAATCAAGCTCACAAGCAAATGTAACTAATTCTTATGAACATGTTATTTGAGATCTATATTAAACATTCAAAATCATTCAAAAATGTATCTATAAACCTAAACATGTCAATCAGAGCTAGAATAAAAAGTTTGCAACAAAAAGCACAAATCTAGCTTTGAAATCAAGTGATCAAGTTAACACTTGAAATCAACAACATATTCAACCAAGCAAGAACTAGATTTAAATGATAGAGATCACAATCAAAATATCCTAGTTCTAGAACATGTGACTAAATCCTAGAAATCAACAATCAAGATCAAATCACAAAGATATTATAGATTCAAGTTCATGTTCTTCAAAATTAGCTAAAAGATGTTTAATCAAAAATCACAAAAGCTAATTTCGAAAATCAATCAAACAAGTCCAAAAGTTGAATCAAAATCATTCTGAACATTTTTCCTTGATCAAATAAGAAGATCCATCAAGTTGATCATAAAAGAAAATGGAAAGAAGATGATTCACTTACAAATGATGAACACACGAACTGGGATCAGATCACCGTGAAAAACTAGGATCTCATTAGACACTAATATACTTAGGACTTGTTCCCCTCTTCAAGACCAACAATTTCGGCTTTTGAATCACTCAAATCGAAGTTGAATTGATTGAGATATTATCAAAACAAAATTTGACAGGTTGTGAAGAATTCATCTCGAATTTTCAATTTGAATTAAGGGAAAAGAGATTAAAGAGAGAGAGAACCGGCCGCCCAATGAAGACTTGCCACCTCAGCCTCCCATGGAGGTGCATGGGCCTCATGGGGGCAGAGAGGTGGCCTTTCCGTAAGGCTCACGCGCCCTCGCGTGAAGGTGGCCTAAATGGCCTTTGGCCATTCGCCGCCTCCTTCGCGCTCCCCTCACGTTCTCCGGCCTCTGAACTCTGAATTTGAATCCGTTTTCGGATTACGAACCATGACTCCCACATGCACAAGGAAGACTATGAAACTTTGACAAAAGGTTATGAATTCGACTCGATACACGACAATGAAGACAATGCATTGTAAGAGAATGTAAAGTAACGTAGCTTCCTAGTTTGAACTTTTAAACTAATGAATAAGTAACCGAAACGACCGGAACTCAATAAGGAATAATATGAGAATATATTCAAGTCCAAAACAATAAAACCCAAACAAATAAACACAATATCACACAAGTATGCAATTTCCTAGAAATAGTCATAGAACATGCAATTTTACAATGTTTGTCAAATTAAGACTAATGCATAAGCATACTTCATCAAGTGTGTGAATGTGTTATACCAATTTAGCGCAACGATGCAAGGACACAAATGTATGCAATGTGTGTGTGTGCCCCTTACGCCTTGCAAGAGGAAGAAGAATATTGATACATTTAGCATCCAAGTAAACTCATTTCCTCTTGAAGACAAACTTTGCATGCGAAGTTACTTTCCTTCTTTGAAGCTTGATCTAATTACGAATCACCTAAGCAACTAAGCAATACAAATAAAGAGCATTTTATTATTGAATCAAGCCAACACAAATCTAAAACCTAACAATCTTGTTGACAATGGTTACTCTAGAGGTAGTGTTGACAAGACCTTGTTTATCAAGTGCAATAAAGATGAGCTATTCGTAGCTCAAATTTATATTGATGACATTGTGTTTGGTTCCACCAACATGTAGGGTGAAAGGAACGAATAAACGCTCAGTGTGTAGGATAAATATATCTAGAGGGGGGTGAATAGATTTTAAGCTTTATTACCTAATTTTTGCATGCAAGTCAATCTTACGAAAATACTCCTACTAGTCAAAAAAATAAACAAGTGTAATATAGTGCGGAATTTAAATAACACTTGATGTATACGTGGAAACCCAACCACTGGGAAAAACCACGGGCTGTATAGTGCGCCACACTCGAACCTCAAAATCCACTAATTGAAATGGAGTTTACAACCTATGTAGACCTCGTCTAACACTCCGGTCAATAACCCCCCACTTCTACCACGCGGGCCTTTAAAAGTGGCTCTAGTCCAATTGCTTGAGGCCTAAGCAATCTTAGCCTCAAGACTTAATTCTCAATGAAGAGATTATGCAACCTATGTGAATATGTATAAATATTCAAATGACAAACAAGGTTAGGGAACCTTAGATGCTTATCTAGGATGATGATATAATCAATTAAATCAATCCTAGATATCAAGAGCTAAATGACATGTCAAATAGTTTAGCTAATCAAGATTAAGCAAAAACCTAATTAGCTATCACAATACAACACTCAATCAATTCATCATAATTAATTCTCTATTCATGTATTTATCATATGATCAAAAACATACAAGTAAATTAAAAGAGAATAGCTTGATAGTAAAATACTAAAATAAGATGAAGTTAATCAAAATAATACCAAGCAAATTGTGATGATGCAAACCCATGCATGGATGCATTCTATATAGTCATAGAAGATGCAATATGAAATTTGATTCAAAAAGGATTTGATTTGAGTGTTTAAAGGTGAGTTCTTGATTTGATTTTCTCTCAAATATCTCTCTTTGAAGTTTAGGGTTCTAAGGAGTAAAAGAACTTGTTCAGATAATGAGAAAGTGAGATATTTATAGACATCAAGAACAGGGCATGTGAAAAGATAATTTTGCCCCTGAAACACACCGATCGGCGGTTTGAATCGGTGGCCAGGCCACCAATCACGATAGCAAATTGAGCCCGTGAAGAACAGAGCATCAACGGTGGTTTCATTCGGTGGTTTCACAACCGCCAATCCAACCGCCGAATCAAACCTGAGAGATTAAATCGATCAGGTATGACCGCCGATCGTGACCGCAGAATTGCTCCAGCCACTTTTGGACACAAACGGCGATTTCATTCGGCGGCTAGGCCACCGATCATAACCGCCGGTCACCAACAGAGGTGAAAACCAAGGAGTAGCCAAGGGCATTCTCCGTGGGCGATCTTCACGCAAAACCAAGCACATTCTAGTGCATGCGTAGACGTTTCCGAACACTATCGGGAAACGAATTACTAATCACATATACACACAACAAGAGATCAATTAAAGTGCTAGTGTGTAAAGTGACATGTGAAGAGTATGCACACAAATGCAAGTATGCTAAGTGTGTGTGTGCATTCTAAGTCTCTTCAAAGGAAACTAAACACTAGAAGAATACCTTTGGAGTGCTTGTCCCTTAAGGTCTTGGAAGGGCCTTTGAGCTTGAAGTTCAATCATCTAAACTACCCTTACACAATCCCCAACACGTGGTTTGTCCATGAAATAAGCCAATCAAGATATGGGAATCCTTACAATCTCTCCATTTGGCTATTTCGTGACAAAACCACCACTCACATTGATTCCTCACAACATAATAGAAACTATGGGCCTACAATGATTTTCTACTTTACAAAGAGATAATTAAAAAAAATCTTGAAGTCTTTAATCTCTTGTAGAATAATCAATCCCTGAAAGCAAAGTCTCTATACTTTCCAATACAAGTAAAATGTGAGATTAATCAAGTGAGAGCATAAACAAGCATTTGCATTTAAGAATTTAAACACAACATCATGCAATGTATGTGTATGCAATGCTCCCCCTCAAAGGGTTACTCCCCCTCAATGTATTGTCTCCCCAACATGCACAATTGCTACCACAATTTGCAACTCCCCTTACCACCATTCTACTCCCCCTTTTTGTCATGATATAGGCAAAGGAGTAGTCCCCAACCGGGTCACTTAGCAAAAAGAGATAGTAGCATACTATATACTTGCATAATCATATAATCCATTTTATGCAACTCAATCAATTAGAGAGAAACAAGGAGATTTATTTAAAATAAATGTGTGAATCAAAACATGCTTTGCATACAAGACATGTAGCATTCAAGTCCAAAATACAATGGTATTTGGCAAAGCAAATGATAAAGGTTTCTAATAAGAATTCAAACCAATTTCACCAATGTCATGAGAGAAGAAAGGATATAGAATTTTTATCGTTTTCAATATAAGAGCAACTATATCCAACTTTATAAGCGAAACATGGCATCAGAGACTTTGCACCCTATTTGATTTTTCCGGGAATGATACCCGTATGATAGTAGACATGTTCAACAAATAAAGAAAGAGAGACATTTGGATTTTAAAATCCTTTGAACGGATACAAGATCCTTTATTCATTGAGTATCATAAGCTTTTTCACACAAGTTTTGCATTTTAGAATATGCAATCATCAATTCATGCTTTTTCATTTGAGCATGTTATATGAATTTCATGCTTTTTCATTTGACATTAGCATGATATAAAAACTCATGCTTTTCAATTTTTAAGCATGTCATTAAGAATCATCATGTCATGGAGATAACTATAAGTCATTCAAATCATACTTCCTATGTAAATCTCCTAGTCCAAAAATGTATGTTTGAATATAAATATGACATGGATTATAAACAAGCATGGTTCACACTTATTGAATTGAAAACATATATGTAGGGAAAAATACCGTAGTACACGCAGCGGAAGCGAGACTAAAAAATAGATTTAGTATGTTTTAAAATTTTTCCTTTTTATGAACCTTAACCCTTTAAATTAATTAAACATATATAATCAAAAGTATCATACCTTTGTCGCGTGATCCGATTGACATTGCGTCGATGGTAATCCGCAAGATCTTCCAATCCAATCACGAACGTGAATCACCTAGGAGCGTGGTCTCCCTTCTCTTTGAATTGTGTACCTGAGGATGGATTAACAAAACTTTTTCTTTTTCGTTAGTCACAACAAATTCCAAGAGGCTACAAAGAATGTTCCGGTCACTTTTGAATTCACAATCGTTAGATCGAAACTCGCGTGAACCTTATTCGAAATTGTGCACAAAACCTTTTGATATAAAAGTTACTAGTGCACTATCGAAATAAGAATAAACTTTTCTCTCTTTTCCTCTTGGCCGAATTCTCACACTAATCTAAAAGTTGGATTCTTTTTTTTCAGACTAAAGAAAAATAACTCTCTATATCGCCATTAGGGTTTGCTCAATCTCTTATATATGTAGAAAATATTTAATTATATAATCCATATATATACACGACTATAACATGCATATATAATATATAATTTTCCTTAATTCAACTTGCATATATGTATATATATTAATTATATTCTGCATGCATGCACCCAGATATTCTGCATGCATTCTATATATATTTTACTTGCATTCCGCATGCATATATGTATATATATTCCGCATGCATTAATGCATATATATATATATATTTTACTTGCATTCCGCATGCATATATGTATATATATTCCGCATGCATTCATGCATATATATAATATACAAACCCTAATCCAACTCTTTAGTGTATTTGTGACTATATAAAAGATTTCCTTATTTGACTAGATAAATAAATCCCTTATTTATCTACTTACCAAATAAAGTATTTTATTTTATTTATACTACCACAATAGTATACTACTAAGAAACATATTTCCTAGTCAGAAAAAGATTTTGATTTTTAATTAAATAATTAATTAATAAATTAATTAATTTCCATTTAATCAATCAATAAAATAAAATAATATTTTAGACTATTATTCTAGTCTTGCCGCCCACACCATATACATGGGCCTAATATTATTTTCTTATTTTATTTAATCCATTAGACTTTAATTAAAAAGCCCACATGTGAACCGGACCCATTCTTACTAAAAGAAACAAGCCCACATGCATTTCATTAATATATTAATATAATTGATCAGCCCATTAAATAAATAATGTGCAAATTATATTCTTAATATATTAAATACAATTCTAGATGGACCCATAAATTGGTCAGGTAGAATATATCAAGTGATCCATGCAAGTCCGTGTGGATTGGGAATCTTGGCGGGCTATCTAAATTTAAGCTTCAATAGACATAACCTAATCACAATCAACAAATGATTCACTTAGGTCCGATCCATTAATTTTAACTCATTCCACTAAAAAGCTAAAATTGAACTCTTAAATAAAGATAGAATAAGAAGATGTTTCTCATTCATACCCTAGACAATCTTATTGGAGATGGTGTATCCTCGTGAATAATATCAGTAATCGCCAAGAGCTCATAGACCGCATATAGCTCTCCTAGTTACCATATTTACTCATATGACCACGTTTTGAACTTGGATACTTTGACTTGTCCAGAAGCCATGTTTTCAATAGACACTATCGAAAACTCAACGTTGAGATTTAATATCCAATTACCTCAAAACATCCATATGATGATATTATACTCTCATTTAATAAATGGAGCCACGATGTCCATATCTATAAATGAAGTCCTCTATCGATTAACAAATGAATATCACCAAACTATCGAGGATAGACTATGCGATATAATCGTACTCATTGATAACTCAAATGATATCACTTGCAACCATAAGTCCATCACTTATCTCAGGATTAAGATAGACTCTCCGATTGTCCTGATAATGAAAAGACTTTTATCTACTGACGGTTATAGATAAAGTATTTCATTGTGATCCAGTTCAATGCACCCAGTGCACTAGATTCTTTTGGTCGAAGACACTCCGATGATTTTAGACTCATCATATCTCATTTGATCCCACTCAAATGCTAGCAAAAGAATTCTACAACTTTAACAAGATAAAGGTGCCCAACCTTTAACTTAAGTTGTGAACAATATTCAAGACTAACTAAAGAATTGTGTCTACCACATACATATCCAGATGTACGAACAATTCTTCTTTTCTCATAGTCTTTAGACCTTATGATTATTTACTTTTGACAATTATAATAATTAAACTATAAATGCTATAAGATTTGTTAAACCAGAAATCACATTATTAATATGAATAGATTGTCAAAAACACTATTACACTCTTGCTATTGAGCATAATCCTAACAATCTCCCACTTGCGCAATAGCAAATGTGTCATATCTCTCATTCCCATGTTCTCACCCCTATATATAATTTCCCTTAAAAGGTGATACTTCCTTTCAATGTGTTTTCCTCTCTTGTGACTTCTTGGTTCTTTCGAATTAGCCACTGCTCCACTGTTGTCACAGTAGATAGTGATCTGCTTATTCGCACTAGGAACCACTTCCAAGTCAATCAAGAATTGGTAGAGCCAAACAGCCTCTTTGGCAGCCTCGCATGCAGCAACATACTCAGCTTCCATGGTGGAATCAACAATACAAGATTGCTTGATACTCCTCCATATAACTGCTCCTCCTCCAATAGTAAACACAGCCCCTGATGTGGATTTTCTGGAGTCAGAATCTGATTGGAAATCAGAATCTGTATACCCAACGGGAATTAAATCCCCTCCAGAGTATACAAGCATATTATCTCTCGTTCTCTTAAGATACTTGAAAATATGCTTGACTACCGTCCAGTGATCAGGACCAGGTTTCGATTGAAACCTGCTAACTATGCCAACAGCAAAACAAATATCCGGTCTAGTGCAAAGCATTGCATACATGAGACTTCCAACTGCCGAGGCATATGGAACTCTACTCATGAATTGCTCTTCATGCTTATTCTTAGGAACTTGTTCCTTAGAAAGCTTGATTCCATGTCTGAAAGGTAACATACCTTTCTTGGAATCCTGCATGGAAAACCTAGACAAGATCTTGTCTATGTATGAAGCTTGGGATAATGCAATCGTTCTATTCTTTCTATCCCTTATTACTTGGATACCTAGAATAAAACTTGCTTCTCCTAAGTCCTTCATATCAAATTGTTTTGCTAACCATTCTTTTACTGATGTCAATACACCTACATCGTTTCCAATGAGTAGTATATCATCAACATAAAGAATCAGGAAAACCAACTTGTCGCCCTTAATCATTTTGTATACACAAGGTTCGTCAGGATTCTGAATAAATCCAAAACCTTTGACAGCTTGATCGAACCTTATGTTCTAGGATCTGGATGCTTGCTTTAATCCATATATGGATTTCTGCAACTTGCATACCTTTTCCATTTGGCCCTTTTCAATGAATCCCTCTGGTTGCATCATGTAGATGCTTTCGTCAAGACTTCCATTAAGGAAAGCTGTCTTGACGTCCATTTGCCAAATCTCTAGATCTAAAGATGCTGCAATGGATAAGAGTATCCTAATGGATTTAAGCATGGCCACAGGAGAGAAGGTTTCCTCGTAATCGATACCTTCTTTCTGTGTATACCCTTTAGCTACCAATCTAGCTTTAAAGGTTTCCACCTTTCCATCCATACCTCTTTTCCTCTTGTATACCCACTTGCACCCAATGGGTTTTATCCCTTTAGGCAAGTCTATAAGGGACCAGACTTTGTTATCGAACATAGATTCAATCTCAGATTGCATTGCCTTTTGCCAATGGCGACTATCAACATCCTCCATAGCTTCCTTGTACGTGTAGGGATCATCGTCGTCCGGGAGATTCTCCACTGATTCTCCCAGACCGATGTATCTTTCGGGTTGTGTTCTAACCCTCCCACTACGACGAGGAATGGTGGGTTGTTGATCTTGTGTTGGATCGGAACTTACAATTGGGTTAGGTTGTGTAACCTCTCGTGGAATTGTATCTCCTGACATCTCATTCAGGACAATTCTACTTCTAGGCACAAAATCATTCATATAGTCCTTTTCCAGAAATTTAGCATTTGTCGAAACAAATACTTTAAGATCTGAAGGACTATAGAAATAATATCCTTTAGTTTCTTTTGGATACCCTACAAATATACATATTTCTGAACGGGACTCCATCTTTTCTGTCTTTCCTTTTAACACATGCGCAGGACAACCAAATATCATTAAGTGTTGTAAACTAGGCTTGCGCCCAGTCCACAACTCATGCGGTGTTTTAGGAACAGACTTAGATGGTACATCATTTAGATTGTATATATCAGTTTGTAAAGCATATCCCCAAAAAGAAATAGGAAGTGTTGAATAACTCAACATAGACCTAACCATATCCAAAAGAGTTCTATTTCTCCTTTCTGCTACCCCATTTTGTTGAGGTGTACCTGGTGCAGAAAACTGAGAAACTATCCCATTATCAATAACATATTGCTGAAACTCACCAGATAGATATTCTCCACCACGATCAGATCTCAAGATTTTTATGTGTTTCTCAAGCTGATTTTCCACTTCAGCTTTGAATGCTTTGAACATGTCAAAAGCATCCGACTTATGTCGCATGAGATACACATAACCAAATCTCGAGTAATCATCTGTGAAAGTGATGAAGTACTCATATCCACCTCTAGCTTGAATGCTCATAGGTCCACATACATCAGTGTGTATCAATCCTAAACATTCAGTGGCTCTTGCACCTTTGGCAGAGAACGTCCTTTTGGTCATTTTACCTTCCAAACAAGATTCATAAGTTGGTAGATCATCAACCTTTAAGTCACTTAAAGGTCCGTCACATACCAATCTTTTAATCCTATTAAGGTTAATATGACCTAGGCGTAAATGCCAAAGGTAGGTTTCATCTATTGATAATTTTACTTTTTTATGATTAGGTTCCGTTAATTCTGTGTCTAACGAGTGAGAGATATTTTTATGCAAAAAGAATAAGCCGTTTTCCAATGTACCTTTGCAAATAAATTTGTTATTCTTACTAATAATTAAATCTTTATTAAAAGTAACCGAATACCCAAATTTATTCAAACAAGAAACTGAAATTAAATTTCTCTTGAATTGAGGTACATAATAAATGTCTATCAAATCTAAATGCCTAAAAGAATCTAGATTAACTCTAATATCTCCCACTGCACTTGCAGACACTAACGTTCTGTTGCCCAAACGCAAGTTGATTTCATTCTTATTCAACTTTCTCCTTTCTTGGAACCCCTGTAAGGAATAGCAAACATGATTTGTGGCTCCAGAGTCTATGATCCAAGAATCTGTAGAATCTGCCAAAAAACATGTTTCAAGATAATTAATATTACCTTGTTCCTTCTTGTTCTGGGACTTTGGGCAATTTCTTTTCCAATGTCCCTTTTCACCACAAAGGAAGCACTTCCCTTTGATCTTGGTTACTTTCTTGGTCTCCTTCTTGGTAGGCCCAAGTTGCTTTTTCTTCTATTGTTCCTTGACCTTTTGACGGGCCTTAACAGTAGCAACTTTACCAACCAAATGAATCTGAGATTCATAAGTAGGAGCAGGTGGTTTAGGAGTAGACAGAATAAACTTATGTTTTTCAGCTTGCAGCAACAACCCAATTTTCCTTTTCCATGTGACATAATTATCTCCGGTTAAAATATTATCTTTTAAGATGTTCATTAGGGATGGGGTCATGATTTCTGAATATAACAAAAATATATATGAGTAAATAATCATGATAAAGCACTTTTAAATATTTATCTTGAATTAAATAAATAACTCAATCATAAAAATTCAACGGTGATCCAACACCCATAAATGTTACGCCTCCTTTGGGAGTTCGCACCATTTACTAGTTAGACTAGGTCCCACCTAATTGTTAACATAACAACCAGCGTTTTCAATTTTAGCCTTGCAATTTTACTGACAAGAACTCTTGGGAGGATATCAATAAAATTACATTGAGTGTGTTACCAAGATATCGACCCTCAATTTTCTCTCACGAAAATCCCTCCTTGGGGAGTAGATCTCGTTTGAGTCCATTGTCTAGTCTATCCTTGTAAGGAAGTATGTTGCTAAATTCCATTCATGGACGCCCCTTGGGGGGATTACCAATAAATAATTAAGCTCAACTAACCTTGGAGGCCATAGGTGTTACAAAAACACCTTCTCCCACTCAATTATTTAAGGCGTGTGATTAAATCCCATAGAATGATTTACCAAGTTATCTAGATGCCAATTTAGATACCTAAATCATTCAATGCATGTTCATACCAAAAGAGATATATGAGTGGCACTCCTATTCTATATGTCATGTTATCATACAATAACAAATATTGTAATATTTAAGCAAAAATTAAATAGCAACAATTTTGGCCCATCCTAGAAAAACAAGTAAATTACAATTGTTTAGGAATACAAGATCTTCAAGTGGCCCATCAACCATACGCTCATCCTTCGGCCTCCTCCCATGGGCGACACACCCCACAACCCCACAAAGGGGCTGCTGTGTGCAGCCCATAAGGCCACACAAGGCTGCCGTGCGCAGCCCACCATGTAATGGGCTTGCCATGCGCAGCCCAATCAACTCCTAGGGTGCGCACGGTGCTCGTTCTCGGTTCCGGTTGCTTCGTTTTGCTTCGTGTCTTCGAATCTTCAACAACTAAATATATTACGGCAGTATTTAAACAAATAAAATACTGCAGTATTTTTTTTTTTTATAATCACTGCAGTACCTTTTACACATAAAAAAAAAACTGCACATAATAAAAATAAAATAAAAACTGCACCAGTGATAAAAAAAAAATACTGCAGCAGTGATAAAAAAAATACTGCACTTATATTTAAAAAAATAAAATAAAAACCTAGCAACTACCAAGAAGGAATTATGGCGATAATAGACCACCCTTCTTGTTACAATTCCGAAACAAAAATTACATTGAAAATCTAGGACCAAAATCGAGCAACAACAATCCACATAAAACATATATAAATCCATACATCACATGTAATTATATATGCGAATACCTAGAGTGCCATCTCTTTCTAAACATGCATAATCACAATAAAAAGAAATAGATCCACGTATATATACGTTAATTAATTAAAAGGGTTCAACCTAGGCTCTGATACCAATTGTAGGGAAAAATACCGTAGTACACGCAGCGGAAGCGAGACTAAAAAATAGATTTAGTATGTTTTAAAATTTTTCCTTTTTATGAACCTTAACCCTTTAAATTAATTAAACATATATAATCAAAAGTATCATACCTTTGTCGCGTGATCCGATTGACATTGCGTCGATGGTAATCCGCAAGATCTTCCAATCCAATCATGAACGTGAATCACCTAGGAGCGTGGTCTCCCTTCTCTTTGAATTGTGTACCTGAGGATGGATTAACAAAACTTTTTCTTTTTCGTTAGTCACAACAAATTCCAAGAGGCTACAAAGAATGTTCCGGTCACTTTTGAATTCACAATCGTTAGATCGAAACTCGCGTGAACCTTATTCGAAATTGTGCACAAAACCTTTTGATATAAAAGTTACTAGTGCACTATCGAAATAAGAACAAACTTTTCTCTCTTTTCCTCTTGGCCGAATTCTCACACTAATCTAAAAGTTGGATTCTTTTTTTTCAGACTAAAGAAAAATAACTCTCTATATCGCCATTAGGGTTTGCTCAATCTCTTATATATGTAGAAAATATTTAATTATATAATCCATATATATACACGACTATAACATGCATATATAATATATAATTTTCCTTAATTCAACTTGCATATATGTATATATATTAATTATATTCTGCATGCATGCACCCAGATATTCTGCATGCATTCTATATATATTTTACTTGCATTCCGCATGCATATATGTATATATATTCCGCATGCATTCATGCATATATATATATATATATTTTACTTGCATTCCGCATGCATATATGTATATATATTCCGCATGCATTCATGCATATATATAATATACAAACCCTAATCCAACTCTTTAGTGTATTTGTGACTATATAAAAGACTTCCTTATTTGACTAGATAAATAAATCCCTTATTTATCTACTTACCAAATAAAGTCTTTTATTTTATTTATACTACCACAATAGTATACTACTAAGAAACATATTTCCTAGTCAGAAAAAGATTTTGATTTTTAATTAAATAATTAATTAATAAATTAATTAATTTCCATTTAATCAATCAATAAAATAAAATAATATTTTAGACTATTATTCTAGTCTTGCCGCCCACACCATATACATGGGCCTAATATTATTTTCTTATTTTATTTAATCCATTAGACTTTAATTAAAAAGCCCACATGTGAACCAGACCCATTCTTACTAAAAGAAACAAGCCCACATGCCTTTCATTAATATATTAATATAATTGATCAGCCCATTAAATAAATAATGTGCAAATTATATTCTTAATATATTAAATACAATTCTAGATGGACCCATAAATTGGTCCGGTAGAATATATCAAGTGATCCATGCAAGTCCGTGTGGATTGGGGATCTTGGCGGGCTATCTAAATTTAAGCTTCAATAGACATAACCTAATCACAATCAACAAATGATTCACTTAGGTCCGATCCATTAATTTTAACTCATTCCACTAAAAAGCTAAAATTGAACTCTTAAATAAAGATAGAATAAGAAGATGTTTCTCATTCATACCCTAGACAATCTTATTGGAGATGGTGTATCCTCGTGAATAATATCAGTAATCGCCAAGAGCTCATAGACCGCCTATAGCTCTCCTAGTTACCATATTTACTCATATGACCACGTTTTGAACTTGGATACTTTGACTTGTCCAGAAGCCATGTTTTCAATAGACACTATCGAAAACTCAACGTTGAGATTTAATATCCAATTACCTCAAAACATCCATATGATGATATTATACTCTCATTTAATAAATGGAGCCACGATGTCCATATCTATAAATGAAGTCCTCTATCGATTAACAAATGAATATCACCAAACTATCGAGGATAGACTATGCGATATAATCGTACTCATTGATAACTCAAATGATATCACTTGCAACCATAAGTCCATCACTTATCTCAGGATTAAGATAGACTCTCCGATTGTCCTGATAATGAAAAGACTTTTATCTACTGACGGTTATAGATAAAGTATTTCATTGTGATCCAGTTCAATGCACCCAGTGCACTAGATTCTTTTGGTCGAAGACACTCCGATGATTTTAGACTCATCATATCTCATTTGATCCCACTCAAATGCTAGCAAAAGAATTCTACAACTTTAACAAGATAAAGGTGCCCAACCTTTAACTTAAGTTGTGAACAATATTCAAGACTAACTAAAGAATTGTGTCTACCACATACATATCCAGATGTACGAACAATTCTTCTTTTCTCATAGTCTTTAGACCTTATGATTATTTACTTTTGACAATTATAATAATTAAACTATAAATGCTATAAGATTTGTTAAACCAGAAATCACATTATTAATATGAATAGATTGTCAAAAACACTATTACACTCTTGCTATTGAGCATAATCCTAACAATATATACATATGTACAACCAAGCTTACTCAAGCAATCAACAAAGAAGCATAAGATTTTTCAAATATTTGCATGCAACAAGTATGCATTAGCTCTCTTTGCTTGAGTTCCCCATATGGGGTCATCACCATCCTTCATCAATGAAGGTCATGAGGTCCTATGGACCTACCAAGTCCATTTGACTTAGTTGAACCTATTTGAGACTTGTTAGTCTCGTAGCAAGCGGGTTCATTTTTCCTTATCCACATAGATATGACATTTTTCTTCCTAGTGGTTAATGGTTCTGAAAGTATACAAACGTAGTTAAATTGCTTAAGGCATACCTAGAGGGGGGTGAATAGGTTTTTACACCTTTTTTCAATCCCTTGAACAAACTTTCGTTTGTCTCTCAAGGTAGCCTTACACACAACAAAATAAACCAAGAAAGACATACATAGACAATATGAGAATATAATCATGTGAACAAAGTCAATGTATATCATCTAGTTGTGTGAGGTATAAGAACAAATAAACACAACAACAAAGAATACTTGTATTTCAATAGATGTTCAATAAGTTACAAGAGTGATCAAATATCACTATACAAAAAAAGTTACAATATACAAAAGAATCATATATACAAAAATGATTAAAAGAATGAATCCACAAATCACACTTTACAAATACTTGCTTCACTATATATCACAAGTGAATAATATGAAACAAGATAATAACATACACAAATAAAATATAAAAGATAGAGATAGGAAGAATTAACACAACAGATTTTTTAACGTGGTAAAACTTCCAAGGAGGAAACATCCATGGATTGAAATACAACCATTAGGGTACTATATATATTGGATGATAAAAATAGAGAATCCACAAAGTGACCAATCTTTAGCTCACCCCAACCTAGTGGAGTATAAGTCTACCCAACCCTATTGGAAAGTATGAAATCCCTCAATGATGCGGAACCACCATATATTGGACAACACACAAAACCAACATTGATGGAAGATTAGAAATTCCTCAAGAGTGCATACACCTCCCATGTACCCCACTCTTTTGGAGTCTATGTCTAACCATACGCCTAGGCATACCAATATAATAGCCAACTCACTATCCAAGGCACTCATGCCTCTAGGGAGCCTCCCATGCATGACTATTCGAGTCCTCCCGACTCTAGCCATGACTTCTTGCTTGTCTATCCGAGTCCTCCCGACTCTAGACAAGACTTCTTGCTAGGATATCTGAGTCATCCCTGTAAGGTTCCCATTTGTTGATTGGCTCATTTCGTGGACAAACCACATGTTGGGGTTCTTTGTAAGGGTAGCCTAGGTATCGGGTTTGTTGTTTGAAGCCCTTTGAAGACCTCGTATTGATAAGCACCGAAGGTATATTTCTTTGTGCTTACTTGTCTTGAAGAGATAGTTGCACACACTCACAACTCATGTATATGTTTAATTCTTGTATGTTGTGTGTCTTATTTTTGTGCATTAATGTTCATTAACATCACTTCTTGCATGTTAGTTTGATTGCTGAAACAAATAGAGGCGTGTTCTATATAAAGCTAGAGGGGGGGGGGGGGGGGGAAAAAATTTTATCTAATTATTACCCAATTTTCGCATACAAGTCAATTTTACGAAAATGCCCCTACTAGTCAAAAATACATACAAGTGTAATATAGTGCGGAATTTAAATAACACTTGATGTATACGTGGAAACCCAACCACTGGGAAAAACCACGGGCTGTATAGTACGCCACACTCGGAACTCGAAATCACTAATTGAAATGAAGTTTACAACCTATGTAGACCTCGTCTAAGACTCCGGTCTGTAACCCCTCACTTCTACCCAGCGGGCCTTTATTAGCAACCCTATTCCAATTTGCTTGAGGCCTAAGCACTCTTAGCCTCAAGACTTACTTCTCAATGAAGAGAAACAACCTATGTGAATATATATGAATATTCAAATAACAAACAAGGCTAGGTAACCTTAATGCTTATCTAGGATGATGATATAATCAATTTAATCAACTCTAGATATCAATTGCTAAATGACATGTCAAATAGCTTAGCTAATCAAGATTAAGCAAAAACCTAATTAGCTATCACAATCAACACTCAATCATTTTCATCACAAATAATTTCTAACTTGTATCTAGCATATAATCAAAAGCATACAAGTAATTAAAGAGATGTATTAATATGAAAAACACTAAAGTAATATGAAATTAGTGAAGAACATACCAAATAAGATGTGATGATTCAAAACCATGCATGGATCAATTCTATGAAGGCATAAAAGATCAAATATGAAATTTGATGCAAAAGGGATTTGATTTGAGTGTTTAAAGTTGAGTTCTTGATTTGATTTTTTTCTCAAAAATCTCTCTTGAATGTTTAGGGTTCTAATGACTCAAGAAGCTTGATCAGGGAATGAGAAAATAAGATATTTATAGACATCAAGAATTGGGCATGTGAAAAGACAATTTTGCCCCTGAAACGCACCGTTCGGCGGTTTCAATCGGCGGCCAGGCCACCAATAACGACCGCCGAATTGAGCTCGTGAAGAACAGAGCATTAACGGCGGTTTCATTCGGCGGTTTTGCGACCGCCGATCCAACCGCCGAATCAAACCCAAGGGATTAAAATCGATCAGGTATGAACGGGGGTTTCGAACGGCGGTCGTGACCGCCGATCTTGACCGCATAATTGCTTCAGACCAATCTGGACTGAAACGGCGGTTTCATTCGGCGGCCAGGCCGCCGATCATAACCGCCGATCACCAACAGTGGTGAAAACCAAGGAGAAGCCAAGGGCATTCTCCATAGGCGGTCTTCGCGCGAAACCAAGCACTCATTAGTGCAAGCGCGGACGTTTCCGAACAATGTCGGGAAACTAATTATAAGGCACATATACACACAACAAGATATATCAACCAAAGTGCTAGTGTGTAAAGTGACATGTGAAGAGATGCACATAAAAATAAGCAAATATGCAATCATAGCAAGAATGCTAAGTGTGTGTGTGCTACTAATTCTCTTCAAAGAAAACCAAGCACAAGAGATTATACCTTTGGCGTGCTTGTATCTTGAGGTCATGGAAGGGCCTTTGATCTTCAACACTAATCACTTAGACTACCCTTACATTCAAAACCCCAACATGTGGTTTGACCACGAAATAAGCCAATCAACAAAACGGGAATCCTTACAGCATCTTGCATATCCAATTGCCTTGTCATGCTTAGACTTAGGATTGCATTTTTGCATTGGGCGCTCCCAAAAGCGCTCTACAGAAGCGCTGTACGAACAGCGCCCATTGAGCACTGTTCAGACCTGATCGATTTAATTCGGTCGCTGTTGGGTCACCGTACAGGCGCTGTACAAAGCGCCCTTTGTACAGCGCCACTCTGTTTTCCCGTGAGAACAGAGTTGGGGCGCTGTACAAGCGCTGTACATAAGCGCTCTACGTACAGCGCCCAAGGCAAATATGAGGCCAACTTATCAAAACGACCACACCTTGTTTTGGCCCCCTATATATATGCCACTTTGACATTAGGTCAATTAAGAGAGTTCATATTCAGATTCAATACTTATGATATTTTTCAAAGAGAAGAAAAATTCCAAAGAACTCAATTTTAGTTTACTCAAACACTTTTTCATGATCATCAATCATCATCTAGCATCATCCTTGATCATCTAGATGTCTCTTTGCATGGATTCTTCAATATACTTTGCTTGGTAAGCTTTTCACTAATATCTTACATATTTTGTGTTTTTCTTAACAAGCAATCTCAATTTATTACTTGTATGATTTTCATATATCTTTTGATACAAGATTGAGATTAGTGTGATGTATGTTTGAGAAGTTGTATTGTGATAGCTAATTAAGTTTTGTGCTTAATCTTGATTAGCTAAACTATTTGATTGAACATGTCATTTAGTTTTTAATATCTAAGATTGTTCTAATTGCATATTAATCATCTTAGATAAGCATATAGGGTTTCCCTTGCTCTATGTTGCATTTGAATATTCATATATTCACTTAGGGTTTTATTCTCTTCATTGAGAAAGTAAGTCTTGTGTGTAGCTTCCGGGATTAGGTTGCTTAGATCGCAAGCAAATTGGAATTGGTTCACTCATACCGGGATTAGGTAGGTGTGTGATTACTTTCAGGATTAGGTTGTAATCGTTTTACACATTTAGTGGATTCGAGGTTCGAGTGTGGCTTACTTACTAGCCCTGTGGTTTTTCCTGTGAGGGTTTCCACGTAAAAATCAAGTGTTATTTAATTTTCGCATTTTATACTTGATTTATTGCTTTATCTATTTAGGGGTAATTTCGTAATTTTGACTAACATGAAAAATTGGGTAAAAAGCTTAAAATCTATTCACCCCCCTCTAGATAGTTTTATACACACCGTGCTATAATTTGTTTCAATTGGTATCAGAGCGGGTTCCTAGACATACATAGGTGATCCTTGCTTATTTTGGTGTGTTTTGCATTTTGTGTGATTTTTGATCATTCATACATTTGCATTCATTTCATTCATTCATAAACACTATGAGTGGAAACGGTGGAAATGGTGGTGGCAACGAAGGTGCTTCTGGCACAAGGCCTCCACTTCTTACCGGATTGAACTATTCCGAATGGAAAGGGAAGATGGAATCCTACATAAGCCAAATTCATGACCGTGCATGGATGGCGGTGGAAGACGAATATGATCTACCCAAGATGTCTCCCGATGGTAGAGGAGAAGAAGTATTGAAGCCTAAGGCGTAATGGAACGCGCAAGAGTTTGAGGCTTCAAAGTGGAATAGGAAGGCGATGCATGCCATCTTGTGTGCTATGGATGAAAATCAATATAAATTGATTCAAAATACTAGGATAGCTAAGGAGGCTTGGGACATCCTAGAGATTGCACATGAGGGAACCGAAGTGGTGAAGGACTCTAAGCTTCAAGTCCTCCAAACTCAATTCGAGATGCTTAAGATGGAGGAGAATGAGTGCTTCAACGACTTCGAGATCAAGTTGATGGATATAGTCAACCAAAGCCATCAACTTGGTGATCCATATTCGAATAGGAGAATCAAGCAAAAGATTATGAGATCTCTACCCGATAGGTTTGAATCGAAGGTGACGGCTTTAGAAGAAAATAGTGGATATATGGATATGAAGCCGAGTGAGGTGATTGGGAGACTTCTAGCTTATGAGTCTAGGAAAGGGCCTATCTCCACACCCACTAAAAAGTAAAAAGGAATTGCTTTAAAAACCTCCAAGGATGAAAAGGAGGCAAAGAAGGTTGACTCGGATGAAGAACTTGCCTTGTTTGTAAAAAGGTTCAACAAGGTTATGAAGTTTAGAAGAAAGGGCTTTGGATCAAAAGGTCAAGATGTGAAGAAAAAGGGCTCTTTCAAGAAGTTTGAACCCAGGCAAGAAAGGACCGAAAGGAAAGGGGTCCGATGTTTCAAGTGTGGTGGCATAGGTCACTTTGCCCCCGAATGTGCAAATCACAATGAGAGGAAAAAGGGAAAAGTGATGGCCGCCACTTGGAGTGGAAATAGTGATGACTCCTATGAGGGAGATGAGTCTTCGGATGATGATGTTAGGATTATGCTCAATAGCAAGAGTGTAATAGTGTTTTTGACAATCTATTCATATTAATAATGTGATTTCTGGTTTAACAAATCTTATAGCATTTATAGTTTAATTATTATAATTGTCAAAAGTAAATAATCATAAGGTCAAAAGACTATGAGAAAAGAAGAATTGTTCGTACATCTGGATATGTATGAGGTAGACACAATTCTTTAGTTAGTCTTGAATAATGTTCACAATTTAAGTTAAAGGTTGGGCACCTTTATCTTGTTAAAGTTGTAGAATTCTTTTGCTAGCATTTGAGTGGGATCAAATGAGTTATGATGAGTCTAAAATCATCGGAGGGTCTTCGAGTAAAAGAATCTAGTGCACTGGGTGCATTGAACTGGATCACAATGAAATACTTTATCTAGAACCGTCAATAGATAATAGTCTTTTCATTATCAGGACAATCGGAGAGTCTATCTTAATCCTGAGATAAATGATGGACTTATGGTTGCAAGTGGTATCATTTGAGTTATCAATGAGTACGATTATATAGCATAGTCTATCCTCGATAGTTTGGTGATATTCATTTGTTAATCGATAGAGGACTTCATTTATAGATATGGACATCGTGGCTCCATTTATTAAATGAGAGTAGAATATCATCATATGGATGTTTTGAGGTATTGGATATTGAATCTTAACGTTAAGTTTTCAATAGTGTCTATTGAAACATGGCTTCTAGACAAGTCAAAATATCCAAGTTCAAAATGTGGTCATATGAGGAAATATGGTAACTTGAAGAGCTATAGGCGGTCTTTGAGCTCTTGGCGATTACTGATATTCTTCACGAGGATACACCATCTCCTATAAGATTGTCTAGGGTATGAATAAGAATCATTTACTTCTTCCATCTTTATTTAAGAGTACAATTTTAGTTCTTTAGTGGAATGAACTAAAATTAATAGATTGAACCTAAGTGAATCATTTGTTGATTGTGATTGGGTTATGTCTATTGGAGCTTAAATTTAGATAGGCCCGCCAAGATCCCCAATCCACACGGACTTGCATGGATCACTTGATATATTCTACCGGATCAATTTATGGGTCCATCTAGAATTGTATTTAATATATTAAGAATATAATTTGCACATTATTTATTTAATGGGCTGATCAATTATATTAATATATTAATGAAAGGCATGTGGGCTTGTTTCTTTTAGTAAGAATGGGTCTGGTTCACATGTGAGCCTTTTATTAAGGTCCAATGGATTTAATAAAATAGAAAAACAATATATAGATATATTAATATATATGGCACATGGCCGAGATATATATATGATATTATATTGTTTTATTTTTTGATTAAATGGAAATTAATTAATTGATTAATTAATTATTTAATTAAAAATCAAAATCTTTTTCTTACTAGGAAATATGTTTCTTAGTAGTATACTATTGTGGTAGTATAAATAAAATAAAAGACTTTATTTGGTAAGTAGATAAATAAGGGATTTATTTATCTAGTCAAATAAGGAAGTCTTTTATATAGTCACAAATACACTAAAGAGTTGGATTAGGGTTGAATTCTAAAGATTGATAGAGACATATATTATATATGGCAAGTTAAATTAATATAGATATATATATGTATGTAAGGATTCCCGTTGTTTTTAATTGGCTTATTTCGTGATCAAACCATATGTGGGGGTTCTTTGTAAGGGTAGCCTAAGTATCGGTCTTAATGTTCGAAGCCCTTTTGAAGACCTCGTGTTGATAAGCACCGAAGGTAAATTTCTATGTGCTTACTTTTCTTTGAAGAGATTAGTTGCACACACACACTTAACATTCATTGCATATGTGTGCATTCTCTTCATTTGTCACATTTCACACTTGCACTTATTTATTATATTTTATGGTGTGTAATTGTGTCATGTTGTTGTATAATTCGTTTCCCGATAACTTTCGGAAACGTCCGCGCATGCACGAGAATGTGCTTGGTTTAGCGCGAGGACCGCCTATGGAGAATGCCCTTGGCTTCTCCTTGGTTTTCACCTATCTAGGTGATCGGCGGTTATGATCGGCGGCCTGGCCGCCGACTGAAACCGCCGTTTCAGTCCAGATTGGTCTGGAGCATTTCTGCGGTTAAGATCGGCGGTCACGACCGCCGTTCGAAACCGCCGTTTCAAGACCTGATTGATTTATCTCTCAGTCTAATTCGGCGGTTGAAACGGCGGGCATGAAACCGCCGTTCGAAACCGCCGTTCATACCTGGTTGATTTTGATCTCTCTGTTCTGTTTCGGCGGTTGGAATCGGCGGTCACGAAACCGCCGAATTAACCGCCGTTTATGCTCTGTTCTTCACGAGCTCAATTCGGCGGTCATGAACGGCGGCCTGGCCGCCGAATGAAACCGCCGATCGTCGCGTTTCTTTGAAACTTACTTAAACGACCACACTTTGATTTGGCCCCCTATATATATGCCACTTTGACTTTAGGTCAATTAAGAGAGTTCATATTCAGAATTCATACTTAGGATATTTTTCAAAGAGAAGAAAAATTCCAAGAACTCCATTCTTGATTCTCAAACACTTTTTCATGATCATCAATCATCATCTAGCATCATCTTAGATCATCTAGATGTCATCTAGCATGGAATCTTCATCATACTTTGCTTGGTAAGCTTTTCACTAATATCTTACATGTTTTGTGTTTCTCTTATCTAGCAATCTCAATTAATTACTTGTTTGTTATTTTGTATGCTTTAGATACAATATTGAGATGAGTATGATGTATGTTTGAGATTTTATATTGTGCTTGCATATTAGGTTTTGTGCTTAATATTGATTAGCTAAACTAATTGACATGTCATTTAGTTTTGATATCTAGGATTGCTCTTAATTGCATATTAATCATCTTAGATAAGCATATAGGGTTTCCTTTGCTCTATGTTGCATTTTGGATATTCACATATATTCACTTAGGGTTGTATTCTCTTCATAGAGAAAGTAAGTCTTGTGTGTAGCATCCGGGATTAGGTTGCTTAGAACGCAAGCAAATTGGACTAGGTTCACTCATACCGGGATTAGGTAGGTGTGTGATTACTTCCGGGATTAGGTTGTAATCGTTTGCACATTTAGTGGATTCGAGGTTCGAGTGTGGCTTACTTACATAGCCCGTGGTTTTTTCCCGTGAGGGTTTCCACGTAAAAACCAAGTGTTGTTTTAATTTCCGCACCATATTACACTTGCTTGTTTATATTATCTTGAGGGTATTTTCGTAATTTTGACTAACACGAAAAATTGGGTAAAAAGCATAAAATCTATTCACCCCCCCTCTAGATAGCTTTATACACACCGTGCTATTATTTGTTTCAATTGGTATCAGAGCGGGTTCCTAGACATACATAGGTGATCCTTGCTTATTTTGGTGTGTTTTGCATTTTGTGTGATTTTTGATCATTCATACATTTGCATTCATTTCATTCATTCATAAACACTATGAGTGGAAACGGTGGAAATGGTGGTGGCCACGAAGGAGCTTCTAGCACAAGGCCTCCACTTCTTACCGGATTGAACTATTCCCAATGGAAAGGGAAGATGGAATCCTACATATGCCAAATTCATGACCGTGCATGGATGGCGGTGGAAGACGGATATGATCTCCCTATGATGACTCCCGATGGTGGAGGACAAGATGTTTTGAAGCCTAAGGCGCAATGGAACGCGCAAGAGTTTGAGGCTTCTAAGTGGAATAGGAAGGCTATGCATGCCATTATGTGTGCTATGGATGAGAATCAGTACAAGCTTATTCAGAATACTCAGATTGCCAAAGTGGCATGGGACATCCTTCTAGTTGCACATGAGGGAACCGAGGTGGTGAAGGAGTCCAAGCTTCAAGTCCTCCAAACTCAGTTTGAGCTACTTAGGATGGGAGAGGATGAATGCTTCAATAACTTCGAAATCAAATTGATGGATATTGTAAATCAAAGCCATCAACTCGGAGACCCGTATTCGGATAGGAGAGTCAAGCAAAAAATTATGAGATCTCTCCCCGATAGGTTTGAATCCAAGGTGACGGCCATAAAAGAAAATAGTGGCTACATGGATATGAAGCCAAGTGAGGTGATTGGGCGTCTCCTTGCATATGAGTCTAGGAAGGCTCCTAGCACCACTACTCCTCCTAAGAAGTCTAAAGGAATAGCTTTGAAAGCATCTAAGGATGCAAAGGAGGCAAAGCATGAATCGGATGAAGACCTTGCCTTATTTGTGAAAAGGTTCAACAAGGTTATGGGGTTCAAGAAGAAGAAGGGATTTGGGTCAAGAGGACAAGATTTGAAGAAAAAGAGTTCCTTCAAGAAGTTTGAGCCTAGACAAGAGAGGACCGAAAGGAAAGGGGTCCGATGCTTTGAATGTGGTGGGATTGGTCACTTTGCCCCCGAATGTGTTAATCACAATGATAAGAAGAAGAGCAAAGTGATGGCCGCCACTTGGAGTGGGAGTAGTGATGACTCCAATGAGGAAGATGAGTCTTCAAGTGAAGAAGAGCTCATGGCTAATCTCCTAGCTTTTGCCTCCTCCCATAAAAGCAAAAGTGCTAGTGAGAAAGAGGAAATGAGTCAAGAGGAAAATGACTCAAGTGAAGAAGAAAGTGATTCCTCATCTAACTCCATAAGTAGTTTTGTGGAGAAAAAGGTGCTTGCTAAATGCCATGCCGAGTTTAATGATTTAACAATCAAGAGCACAAGAAAGATCAAGATGTTGAGAGAAGAAAATCTTGAGCTTGCATCTCATAATGACCACTTAGGTGAACAAGTGGAAAAATTCAAGAAGATAGAAGATAAGCTAAGAGAGGAGTTAGCTTTATCTAGGAGGAATGAAGAAAGTCTAAAGAGTGAGCTTGAAGAAGTTAGAAATTCTATGACTAGGATGGATTCTAGCACCAAGAAGCTTGACCATATGCTTGGTGTTGGAAAGAGTCCATGTGACAAGAGGGGTCTTGGGTATGAAGATGACAAGAAGATCTCTACCTCTAACAAGACCGTGTTTGTCAAGAGCTTGAAGAAAGAAGAAACTTCATTTGTGCAAGCTCCTAGAAAGAAATTAGAAGTAGGACAATGCTCTAATGCACAAGTGAAGATGGGGCCAAGAAGGAAACCTCAAGCTCAACCCCCTAGGGTTTCTCAAGCCAACATTCCTCCTCAAATGGCTCACAAAGGAAAGAGACCTATCATGCAACCTCAAGCTAGGAAGCAACCAAGACCGGTTCAACAACGAAATAGGATTGAACCCTTTCGTCCACAAAGACAAGGACAAGGTATGATTCCTTATTTCACTCCTATATGTCATTTTTGTGGATTTGATGGTCATATTAGACCACATTGCTTTCGATATATAAAAATGTGCAAAACTAGAAGCATGATAGAGAAGAAAAAGAAAAGAGCCATGATGCATGTTCCTAGGAATGATAATATTATTATGCATGATCCTAGGACATCTAGAGCCCATATACCAAAGACCACTAAGAAAACTAAGATTGTTTCTAGGTGGATTAGAAAGAATGATATTGTTTGCCATGTTGCTCAAATAGCCTTGAAGGCAAATTCTTCTAATTTTTGGTATTTAGATAGTGGGTGCTCTAGGCACATGACGGGAAACAAGAGTTTCTTCGAGACTCTCGTTATGGAGGAAGGTGGATATGTCACTTTTGGTGATGGATCCAAAAAGAAAGTAGTAGGGAAAGGAACCATTTTCGTTCCCGGATTACCCTCCTTATCCGATGCTTTATTTGTTGATGGCTTGAAAGCCAATTTAATAAGCATTTCACATCTAAGTGATGAAGGATATTCCGTCTTGTTTTGTAAAGATGATTGCTCGATCCTAAAGCCCGATGGACAAACCTTATTGAAAGGTATGAGATCTAGCGACAATTGCTATTGTCTTGAAGCTAGAATAGTCTCAAACAATGTGTCCATGGATGAGCAAATTGAGTTGTGGCATGAAAGACTTGGCCACATGAACTTTAGGGATCTACGGACCCTTGGAAAGTTCGAGTGTGTGCGTGGCCTCCCTAAGCTTGGGAAGAAAGCCAATGGTGTTTGTGGACCTTGCCAACAAGGAAAGCAAACTAAAAGCATGCACAAAAAGGGTAAGTATCTCACCACCAAGGAGCCACTTGAGCTTCTCCACATGGACCTCATGGGTCCCATGCAAACCGAAAGTTTGGGTGGAAAGAGATACATTTTTGTATGTGTTGATGATTTCTCTAGATTTACATGGACATACTTTCTTAGAGAAAAATCCGAAACTTTTGATAAGTTTAAAATGCTTTGTACTAAATTACAAAATGAAATGAAATCTAACATTAGAAGCATTAAACGAATTAGAAGTGACCATGGGAGAGAGTTTGAGAATGCCTCTTTTGAAAGCTTTTGTGATAGCTTAGGCATCTCCCATGAATTTTCGGCTCCTAGGACACCTCAACAAAATGGAGTTGTTGAGAGGAAGAATAGGGTCCTCCAAGAGATGGCCCGAGTGATGTTGCTTAGCAACAATGTCCCTAGGAACCTATGGGCCGAAGCCATCAATACGGCTTGCTATATAGGAAATCGTGTGTTCCTAAGGCCCGGTTCTAGAAACACCTCTTATGAGCTATGGAAGGGTAGGAAGCCAAATGTTAGCTACTTCCACACATTTGGAAGCAAATGCTACATTTTAAATGACCGTGATCAACTTGGCAAGTTTGATGCTAAGAGTGATGAGGGTATCTTTATTGGCTACGCCTTGAATAGTAAAGCCTATAGAGTTTTCAACTTGAAGACTCGAACCGTCATGGAATCATCAAATGTGGTCATTGATGATACTAGGCTCAAGTCTAATAACCATGAGGAGGAGGATGTTCTAGAGGATGACTCTCCTTTGGAGAGGGTTGTGGTGACTCCCAATGTTGGGACATCTAATGAAGTCACACAACCCATTACTAGAGTTCCTAACTTGGACTCAAATGAACCCGCTCCATGGGTTAGAAGACTCCATAACAAAGAGGATGTTATTGGAGATGTAAATGAGGGTGTTAGGACTAGACGTCAACTTGCTAATCTTATTAGCTATACTTGCTACACCTCTCAAATTGAACCCAAAAAGGTTGAAGAAGCCTTACATGATGAATTTTGGGTTCTTGCCATGTAAGAAGAGCTAAACCAATTCGAAAGGAATGAGGTTTGGACTCTAGTTCCTAGGCCTAAGACCACTAATGTCATAGGCACTAAATGGATATTTAGGAACAAATCCGATGAGGATGGCAACATAGTGCGGAACAAGGCTAGACTTGTAGCACAAGGGTACTCTCAAATTGAGGGTATCGACTTTGAGGAGACATTTGCTCCCGTTGCCCGTCTAGAGTCTATTAGGCTTCTCTTGTCCATTTCTTGTGTGCACAAGTTCAAATTGCACCAAATGGATGTCAAGAGTGCCTTCCTCAATGGCTTCTTGCAAGAGGAAGTGTTTGTTGAACAACCCAAGGGGTTTGTGGATGCTCACCACCCCAACCATGTCTATCGCCTCAAGAAGGCACTATATGGGTTGAAACAAGCACCGAGGGCTTGGTATGAGCGCCTCACTCAATTTCTTGTTGACAATAACTACACAAGAGGTAGTGTTGACAAGACACTATTCATCAAGAGAGACAATGATGAGCTTTTCATAGCTCAAATATATGTCGATGACATAGTGTTTGGCTCCACCAACAACACCAAGGTCCAACAATTTGTTGATGTTATGTCTCATGAATTTGAGATGAGTCTTGTTGGTGAGCTTAATTACTTCCTAGGTTTGCAAATTAGGCAACTTGATAATGGGATCTTCATAACCCAAGCCAAATATGCCAAAAACCTTGTGAAGAAGTTTGGTCTTGAAAAAGCCAAACATTGTGACACTCCTATGAGCACCACTTTGAAGCTATGCAAGGATGCTAGCGGTAAAAGTGTGGACCAAACCTTATATCGTGGCATGATAGGGAGCTTGCTCTATTTGACCGCAAGTAGGCCCGATATATCATTTAGTGTAGGAGTTTGTGCTAGGTACCAATCCGATCCCAAGGAGTCCCATCTCTCTTCGGTTAAGAGAGTCATTCGTTTTGTGAATGGGACTTCCAACTATGGGATTTGGTACTCATTTGACACTAATCCTAGTCTTGTAGGATATAGTGATGCGGATTGGGCAGGAAATTGTGATGATAGGAAGAGCACATCGGGCGGTTGCTTCTTTCTAGGCAACAACTTGGTGTCTTGGTTTTGCAAGAAGCAAAACTCGATTTCCTTGTCCACGGCGGAAGCCGAGTACATAGCCGCGGGGAGTGGATGCACTCAACTTATGTGGATGAAGCAAATGCTAGTGGATTGCGGATTCAACCAAGGTACTCTCACTCTCTTTTGTGATAACATGAGTGCCATTAATATTTCCAAGAATCCGGTGCAACATTCTAGAACTAAGCATATTGACATCCGCCATCACTTCATTAGAGAGCTTGTTGAAAATAAATGCATAGTACTTGAACATGTAGGTACTAATGATCAACTTGCGGACGTATTTACTAAACCCTTAGATGCTACTCGATTTAAAACTCTTAGTAGATCTATTGGGGTATGTCTTGTGGAGTGATGTTCTATGATTGACCCCATATGGGGAACTCAAGCAAAGAGAGCTATTTTGCATTCTTGTATCTTGCAAAAAATTTGAAATATCTTATGCCTCTTCTTTTAATTGCTTGAGTAAGCTTGGTTGTACATATGTATATATGTTTTAAAATTCCATAAGTGTGAACCTTGCTTGTCTACAATCCATGTCATATTTATGTTCAAACATGCATTTTTGGACTAGGAGATTTACATTGGAAGTATGATTTGAATGACCTATGATTATCTCCATAACATGATGATTCTTTAATAACATGCTAATGACAAATGAAAAAGCATGAAATTCATATAACATGCTCACATGAAAAGCATGAATTGATGATTGCATATTCTTAAAAATGCAAAACTTGTGTGAAAACTTATGAGACTCAAAATGAATAAAGGATCTAGTATCCATTCAAAGGAATTTACATTCCAAATGTCTCTCTTTCTTTATTAGTTGAACATGGTTACTATCATACGGATAATTTTATCCGGAAAAATCAAATAGGGTGCAAAGTCGCTCATGCCATGTTTCGCTTATAAAGTTGGATATAGTTGCTCTTAAATTGAAATCAATAATCTCTATATCCTTGCTTTTCCCATGACATTGGTGAAATTGGTTTGAATTCTTATTAGAAACCTTTGTCATTTGCTTTGCCAAATACCATTGTATTTTGGACTTGAATGCTATATGTCTTGTATGCAAAGCATGTTGGATTCACACATTTTCTCAAAATAAATCTCCTTGTTTCTCTCAAATTAATTGAAGTGCATAAAGTGACTTATATGTATATGCATATCTTGCATGCTTCTATCTCTCGTTGCTATGAGTGACCCGGTTGGGGACTACTCCTTTGCCTATATCATGACAAAAAGGGGGAGTAGGATATGGTAAGGGGAGGTGCAAAATATAGAAGCTTTTGTGCACTTTGGGGAAAACATACATTGAGGGGGAGTAACCCGTTGAGGGGGAGCATTGCATTTATCATACATTGCATACATTTGGTAATGTTGTGCCTAAATTCTAAAAATGCAAATGCTTGGTATTGTTCTCACATGATTAATCTCACACTTTTCTTGTATTAGAAATGTTAGAAACTCTTTTCAGGGATTGATTATTCTACAAGAGGATTGAAGACTTCAAGTTGCATTAGCTTATCTCTTTGTAATGTAGAATATCATTATAGTCCCGTAGTTTCTATTTTTTTTTGTGAGGAATCTTTGTGAGTGATGGTTTTGTCACGAAATAGCCAAAGGGTGAGATTGTAAGGATTCCCGTTGTTTTTAATTGGCTTATTTCGTGATCAAACCATATGTGGGGGTTCTTTGTAAGGGTAGCCTAAGTATCGGTCTTAATGTTCGAAGCCCTTTTGAAGACCTCGTGTTGATAAGCACCGAAGGTAAATTTCTATGTGCTTACTTTTCTTTGAAGAGATTAGTTGCACACACACACTTAACATTCATTGCATATGTGTGCATTCTCTTCATTTGTCACATTTCACACTTGCACTTATTTATTATATTTTATGGTGTGTAATTGTGTCATGTTGTTGTATAATTCGTTTCCCGATAACTTTCGGAAACGTCCGCGCATGCACGAGAATGTGCTTGGTTTAGCGCGAGGACCGCCTATGGAGAATGCCCTTGGCTTCTCCTTGGTTTTCACCTATCTAGGTGATCGGCGGTTATGATCGGCGACCTGGCCGCCAACTGAAACCACCGTTTCAGTCCAGATTGGTCTGGAGCATTTCTGCGGTTAAGATCGGTGGTCACGACCGCCGTTCGAAACCGCCGTTTCAAGACCTGATTGATTTATCTCTCAGTCTAATTCGGCGGTTGAAACAGCGGGCATGAAACCGCCGTTCGAAACCGCCGTTCATACCTGGTTGATTTTGATCTCTCTGTTCTGTTTCGGCGGTTGGAATCGGCGGTCACGAAACCGCCGAATTAACCGCCGTTTATGCTCTGTTCTTCACGAGCTCAATTCGGCGGTCATGAACGGCGGCCTGGCCGCCGAATGAAACCGCCGATCGTCGCGTTTCTTTGAAACTTACTTAAACGACCACACTTTGATTTGGCCCCCTATATATATGCCACTTTGACTTTAGGTCAATTAAGAGAGTTCATATTCAGAATTCATACTTAGGATATTTTTCAAAGAGAAGAAAAATTCCAAGAACTCCATTCTTGATTCTCAAACACTTTTTCATGATCATCAATCATCATCTAGCATCATCTTAGATCATCTAGATGTCATCTAGCATGGAATCTTCATCATACTTTGCTTGGTAAGCTTTTCACTAATATCTTACATGTTTTGTGTTTCTCTTATCTAGCAATCTCAATTAATTACTTGTTTGTTATTTTGTATGCTTTAGATACAATATTGAGATGAGTATGATGTATGTTTGAGATTTTATATTGTGCTTGCATATTAGGTTTTGTGCTTAATATTGATTAGCTAAACTAATTGACATGTCATTTAGTTTTGATATCTAGGATTGCTCTTAATTGCATATTAATCATCTTAGATAAGCATATAGGGTTTCCCTTGCTCTATGTTGCATTTTAGATATTCACATATATTCACTTAGGGTTGTATTCTCTTCATAGAGAAAGTAAGTCTTGTGTGTAGCATCCGGGATTAGGTTGCTTAGAACGCAAGCAAATTGGACTAGGTTCACTCATACCGGGATTAGGTAGGTGTGTGATTACTTCCGGGATTAGGTTGTAATCGTTTGCACATTTAGTGGATTCGAGGTTCGAGTGTGGCTTACTTACATAGCCCGTGGTTTTTTCCCGTGAGGGTTTCCACGTAAAAACCAAGTGTTGTTTTAATTTCCGCACCATATTACACTTGCTTGTTTATATTATCTTGAGGGTATTTTCGTAATTTTGACTAACACGAAAAATTGGGTAAAAAGCATAAAATCTATTCACCCCCCCTCTAGATAGCTTTATACACACCGTGCTATTATTTGTTTCAATGTATTTAGGCGTGCATTGCTAGTGCACTTTAATAAGAATGCAACACTTTTGATATAAAAATATAATATAAGTGGTATTTGGTGCGATATATATATAAGTAAAGTGCAGTTTTTGAGATAGTAAGCGGCGCAAAATATATATATAATATCGAGCGGCCACTATATATATATATATATATTATTTGTATTTTTAAGAACCCTAATGTAAGGCTTGAGAGTTTTTTCTTTTGCTTGAGAAAAATAGAATCCAACTCTTAGACTAGTGTGAGAATTCGGCCAAGAGGAAAAGAGAGAAAAGTTTGTTCTTATTTCGATAGTGCACTAGTAACTTTTATATCAAAAGGTTTTGTGCACAATTTCGAATAAGGTTAACGCGAGTTTCGATCTAACGATTGTGAATTCAAAAGTGACCGGAACATTCTTTGTAGCCTCTTGGAATTTGTTGTGACTAATGAAAAAGAAAAAGTTTTTGTTAATCCATCCTCAGGTACACAATTCAAAGAGAAGGGAGACCACGCTCCTAGGTGATTCACGTTCGTGATTGGATTGGAAGATCTTGCGGATTACCATCGACGCAATGTCAATCGGATCACGCGACAAAGGTATGATATCTTTAGTATTATATGTTAATTAATTAGAGGGTTAAGGTTCAAATTATGGAAAAATTTTAAACTATACTAAACCCCTTTTTAGTCTCGCTTCCACTGCGTTGACCGGTATTTTTCCCTACAGATGAAGAGCTCATGGCTAATCTCCTAGCTTTTGCCTCCTCCCATAAAAGCAAAAGTGCTAGTGAGAGAGAGGAAATGAGTCAAGAGGAAAATGACTTAAGTGAAGAAGAAAGTGATTCCTCTTCTAACTCCATAAATGGATTTATGGAGAAAAAGGTGCTTGCTAAATATCATGCCGAGTTTAATGATTTAGCATTCAAGAGCACAAAAAAGATCAAGATGTTGAGAGAAGAAAATCTTGAGCTTGCATCTCATAATGACCACTTAGGTGAACAAGTGGAAAAATTCAAGAAGATGGAAGATAAGCTAAGAGAGGAGTTAGTCTTATCTAGGAGGAATGAAGAAAGTCTAAAGAGGGAGCTTAAAGAAGTTAGAGATTCTATGACTAGGATGGATTCTAGCACCAAGAAGCTTGACCATATGCTTGGTGTTGGAAAGAGTCCATGTGACAAGAGGGGTCTTGGGTATGAAGATGGCAAGAAGATCTCAACCTCTAACAAGACCGTGTTTGTCAAGAGTTTGAGGAACGAAGAAACTTCATTTGTGCAAATTCCTAGGAAGAAGTTAGAAATAGGACAATGTTCAAATGCACAAGTGAAGATGGGGCCAAAAAGGCAACCTCAAGCTCAACCCCCTAGGGTCTCTCAAGCCAACATTCCTCCACAATTGGCTCACAAAAGAAAAAGGCCAATCATGCAACCTCAAGCTAGGAAGCAATCTAGACCGGTTCAACAACGAAGATGGATTGAACCCATTCATCCACAAAGACAAGGACAAGGTATGATTCCTTATTTTACTCCTATATGTCATTTTTGTGGATTTGATGGTCATATTAGACCACATTGCTTTCGATATATTAAAATGTGCAAAACTAGAAGCATGGTTGAAAAGAGAAAGAATAGAGCCAAGATGCATGTTCCTAGGAATGATAAAATTGTTATGCATGATCCTAGGACATCTAGAGCCCGATTACCAAATACCACTAAGAAAGCAAATATTGTTTCTAGGTGGATTAGAAAGAATGAAAATGTTTGCCATGTTGCTCAAATAGCCTTGAAGGCAAATTCTTCTAATTTTTGGTATTTAGATAGTGGGTGCTCTAGGCACATGACGGGAAACAAGAGTTTCTTCGAGACTCTTGTTATGGAGGAAGGAGGATATGTCACTTTTGGTGATGGATCCAAAAAGAAAGTTGTAGGGAAAGAAACCATTTCCGTTCCCGGATTACCCTCCTTATCCGATGCTTTATTTGTTGATGGCTTAAAAGCCAATTTAATAAGCATTTCACATCTAAGTGATGAAGGATATTCCATCTTGTTTTGTAAAGATGATTGCTCGATCCTAAAGCCCGATGGACAAACCTTATTGAAAGGTATAAGATCTAGCGACAATTGCTATTGTCTTGAAGCTAGAATAGTCTCAAACAATGTTTCCATGGATGAGCAAATAGAGTTGTGGCATGAAAGACTTGGCCACATGAACTTAAGGGATTTAAGAACCCTTGGAAAGTTCGAGTGTGTGCGTGGCCTCCCTAAGCTTGGGAAGAAAGCCAATGGTATTTGTGGACCTTACCAACAAGGAAAACAAACTAAAAGCATGCACAAAAAGGGCAAGTATCTCTCCACCAAGGAGCCCCTAGAGCTTCTCCACATGGATCTCATGGGTCCTATGAAAACCGAGAGTTTAGGTGGAAAGAGATACATTTTTGTTTGTGTTGATGATTTCTCTAGATTTACATGGACATATTTTCTTAGAGAAAAATCCGAAACTTTTGATAAATTTAAAATGCTTTGTACTAAAATACAAAATGAAATAAATTCTAACATTAAAAGCATTAAACGGATTAGAAGTGACCATGGGAGGGAATTTGAGAATGCCTCTTTTGAAAGCTATTGCAATAGCTTAGGCATCTCCCATGAGTTCTCGGCTCCTAGGACACCTCAACAAAATGGAGTTGTTGAGAGGAAGAATAGGGTCCTTCAAGAGATGGCCCGAGTGATATTGCTTAGCAACAATGTCCCTAGGAACCTATGGGCCGAAGCCGTTAATACGGCTTGCTACATAGGGAATCGCGTTTTCCTAAGGCCTGGATCTAGAAACACCTCCTATGAGTTATAGAAGGGTAGGAAGCCAAATGTTAGCTACTTCCACACATTTGGAAGCAAATGCTACATTTTAAATGACCATGATCAACTTGGCAAATTTGATGCTAAGAGTGATGAGGGTATCTTTATTGGCTATGCCTTGAATAGTAGAGCCTTTAGAGTTTTCAACTTGAAGACTTGAACCGTCATGGAATCATCGAATTTTGTTATTGATGATACAAGGCTCAAGTCTGATGACCATGAGGAGGAGGAGGAAGTTTTAGATGATGACTCTCCTTTGGAGAGGGTTGTGGTGACTCCCAATGTTGGGACGTCCAATGACATTAATGAAGTCACACAACCTATTACTAGAGTCCCTCTCTTGGACTTTAATGAACCCGCTCCATGGGTTAGAAGGCTCCATAACAAAGAGGATGTTATTGGAGATGTGAATGAGGGTGTTAGAACTAGGCGTCAAATAGCTAATCTAATTAGCTACACATGCTACACCTCTCAAATTGAACCCAAAAAGGTTGATGAAGCCTTAAATGATGAATTTTAGGTTCTAGCCATGCAAGAAGAGCTAAACCAATTCGAAAGGAATGAGGTTTGGACTCTAGTTCCTAGGCCTAAAAGCTCTCATGTGATAGGAACTAAGTGGATTTATAGGAATAAATCCGATGAGAATGGCAACATAGTGCGGAACAAGGCTAGACTTGTAGCACAAGGGTACTCTCAAATTAAGGGTATCGACTTTGAGGAGACTTTTGCTCCCGTTGCCCGTTTAGAGTCCATTAGGCTTCTCTTGTCCATTTCTTGTGTGCACAAGTTCAAATTGCACCAAATGGATGTCAAGAGTGCCTTCCTCAATGGCTTCTTGCAAGAGGAAGTGTTTGTTGAACAACCCAAGGGGTTTGTGGATGCACACCACCCCAACCATGTCTATCGCCTCAAGAAGGCACTATATGGGTTGAAACAAGCACCGAGGGCTTGGTATGAGCGCCTCACTCAATTTCTTATTGACAATAACTACACAAGGGGTAGTGTTGACAAGACACTATTCATCAAGAAAGACAATGATGAGCTCTTCATAGCTCAAATCTATGTTGATGATATAGTCTTTGGCTCCACCAACAACACCAAGGTCCAACAATTGGTTGATGTCATGTCTCATGAATTTGAGATGAGTCTTGTTGGTGAGCTTAGTTACTTCCTAGGTTTGCAAATTAGGCAAATGAATGATGGGATTTTCATAACCCAAGCCAAATATGCTAAGAACCTAGTGAAGAAGTTTGGTTTAGAAAATGCCAAACATTGTGATACACCCATGAGTACCACTTTGAAGCTTAGCAAGGATGCTAGTGGTAAAAGTGTGGAACAAACGTTATATCGTGGCATGATAGGTAGCTTGCTTTATTTGACCGCAAGTAGGCCCAATATCTCCTTTAGTGTGGGTGTGTGTGCTAGGTACCAAGCGGATCCTAAGGAGTCCCATCTCTCTTCCGTAAAGAGAATCATTCGATATGTGAATGGGACATCCAACTATGGGATTTGGTACTCTTTTGACACTAATGCTAGTCTTATAGGCTTTAGTGATGCGGATTGGGCAGGAAATTGCGATGATAGGAAAAGCACATCGGGCGGTTGCTTCTTTCTAGGCAACAACTTGGTGTCTTGGTTTTGCAAGAAGCAAAACTCGATTTCCTTGTCCACGGCCGAGGCCGAGTACATAGCCGCGGGGAGTGGATGCACACAACTCCTATGGATGAAGCAAATGCTAGTAGACTACGGATTCAACCAAGGTACTCTCACTCTCTTTTGTGATAACATGAGTGCTATTAATATTTCCAAGAATCCGGTACAACATTCTAGAACTAAACATATTGACATCCGCCATCACTTCATTAGAGAGCTTGTTGAAAATAAATGCATAGTACTTGAACATGTAGGTACTAATGATCAACTTGCAGACTTATTTACTAAACCCTTAGATGCTACTCGATTTAAAACACTAAGTAGATCTATTAGGACATATCTTGTGGAGTGATGTGTTTTATTAATTGACCCCATATGGGGAACTCAAGCAAAGAGAGCTATTTTGCATTCTTGTATCTTGCAAAAAATTCTAAAAAACTTATGCCTCTTCTTTTAATTGTTTGAGTAAGCTTGGTTGCACATATGTATATATGTTTTCAATTCAATACATGTGAACCTTGCTTGTTTACAATCCATGTCATATTTATGTTCAAACATGCATTTTTGGACTAGGAGATGTATGTAGGAAGTATGATTTGAATGACCTATGATTATCTCCATGACATGATGATTCTTAAATAACATGCTAATGTCAAATGAAAAAGCATGAAATTCATATAACATGCTCACATGAAAAGCATGAATTGATGATTGCATATTCTCAAAATGCAAAACCTTATGTGAAAGCTTATGAGACTCAAAATGAATAAAGGATCTTGTATCCGTTCAAAGGAATTTATATTCCAAATGTCTCTCTTTCTTTATTAGTTGACCATGGCTACTATCATACGGATATCTTATCCGGAAAAATAAAAAAGGGTGCAAAGTCGCTCATGCCATGTTTCACTTATAAAGTTGGATATAGTTGCTCTTAAATTAAAATCAATAAAAACTCTATATCCTTGCTTTTCTCATGACAATGGTGAAATTGGTTTGAATTCTTATTAGAAACCTTGTCATTTGCTTTGCCAAATACCATGATATTTTGGACTTGAATGCTACATGTCTTGTATGCAAAGCATGTTTGTTTCACACATTTTATTTCAAATAAATCTCCTTGTTTCTCTTCAATTATTTGAGGTGCATAGAGTGACTTATATTAATTATGCAAATCTTGCATGCTACTATCTCTCGTTGCTATGAGTGACCCGGTTGGGGACTACTCCTTTGCCTATATCATGACAAAAAGGGGGAGTAGTATATGGTAAGGGGAGTTGCAAAATATATAAGCAATTGTGCATATTGGGGAGAACATTCATTGAGGGGGAGTAACCCGTTGAGGGGGAGCATTGCATACACTACATTTTATCATGTTTGTGCCTAATCTTTTACAAATGCAAATGCTTTTTTTTTGTTCTCACTTGATTCATCTCACTTTTTACTTGTATTGGAAATGTTAGAAACTTTCTTTTCAGGGCTTGATTATTCTACAAGAGATTGAAGACTTGAAGTTTTATTGTCTTATCTCTTTGTACTATAGAATATCATAGTTATCCCGTTGTTTCTATTTTAATGTGAGGAATCAATGTGAGTGGTGGTTTTGTCACGAAATAGCCAAAGGGGGAGATTGTAAGGTTCCCATTTATTGATTGGCTCATTTCGTGGACAAACCACATGTTGGGGTTCTTTGTAAGGGTAGCCTAGGTATCGGGTTTGTTGTTCGAAGCCCTTTGAAGACCTCGTATTGATAAGCACCGAAGGTATATTTCTTTGTGCTTACTTGTCTTGAAGAGATAGTTGCACACACTCACAACTCATGCATATGTTTAATTCTTGTATGTTGTGTGTCTTATTTTTGTGCATTAATGTTCATTAACATCTCTTCTTGCATGTTAGTTTGATTGCGTCTTGCATATCCAATTGCCTTGTCATGCTTAGACTTAGGATTGCATTTTTGCATTGGGCGCTCCCAAAAGCGCTCTACAGCTGTTCAGACCTGATCGATTTAATTCGGTCGCTGTTGGGTCACTGTACAGGCGCTGTACAAAGCGCTCTTCGTACAGCGCCACTCTGTTTTCCCGTGAGAACAGAGTTGGGGCATTGTACAAGCGCTGTACATAAGCGCTCTACGTACAGCGCCCAAGGCAAATATGAGGCCAACTTATCAAAACGACCACACCTTGTTTTGGCCCCCTATATATATGCCACTTTGACTTTAGGTCAATTAAGAGAGTTCATATTCAGATTCCATACTTAGGATATTTTTCAAAGAGAAGAAAAATTCCAAAGAGAAGAAAAATTCCAAAGAACTCAATTTTAGTTTACTCAAACACTTTTTCATGATCATCAATCATCATCTAGCATCATCCTTGATCATCTAGATGTCTCTTTGCATGGATTCTTCATCATACTTTGCTTGGTAAGCTTTTCACTAATATCTTACATATTTTGTGTTTTTCTTAACAAGCAATCTCAATTTATTACTTGTATGATTTTCATATATCTTTTGATACAAGATTAAGATTAGTGTGATGTATGTTTGAGAAGTTGTATTGTGATAGCTAATTAGGTTTTGTGCTTAATCTTGATTAGCTAAACTATTTGATTGAACATGTCATTTAGTTTTTAATATCTAGGATTGTTCTAATTGCATATTAATCATCTTAGATAAGCATATAGGGTTTCCCTTGCTCTATGTTGCATTTGAATATTCATATATTCACTTAGGGTTTTATTCTCTTCATTGAGAAAGTAAGTCTTGTGTGTAGCTTCCGGGATTAGGTTGCTTAGATCGCAAGCAAATTGGACTAAGTTCACTCATACCGGGATTAGGTAGGTGTGTGATTACTTCCGGGATTAGGTTGTAATCGTTTTACACATTTAGTGGATTCGAGGTTCGAGTGTGGCTTACTTACTAGCCCGTGGTTTTTCCCGTGAGGGTTTCCACGTAAAAATCAAGTGTTATTTAATTTCCGTATTTTATACTTGATTTATTGCTTTATCTATTTAGGGGTAATTTCGTAATTTTGACTGACACGAAAAATTGGGTAAAAAGCTTAAAATCCATTCACCCCCCCTCTAGATAGTTTTATACACACCGTGCTATAATTTGTTTCAATCCCGACTCTAACCAAGACTTCATGCCTTTTACAAGGACTTCCTAGTGTGATCATGTGAATGCAAATGATGCAAACAACCAATTCAACATAGAACATATGATCAATACATTCCATGGTACAAATAGACCTAAACATGTGATATCACAAGTAATAAAAGTCTAGATGCAAAATACAAGAATAAAACCTAAAGCATGTGTAAACACCAAACACATAAGCTCAAAGTCTCATTCACACATACAACACTTGAGCAAAATATATTCATGAAGTACAAGTTCAAGATGCTATCAACATATAATAAAATGCTAGATACATGAGATTAAATCAATCTATATTCTAGCCAAAAATATAGAGCAAGAATTTAAGATGTAAATCAATTAAACCCTAGACTGCACTAAAACACATACAAATACAATAATCCTAGATTTCATCAATCAAATGATCAAATCAAATCTCAAGGTCATTTATCACAAAATTGATTCAATCAAGTCACAAACAACCTAAGATATCAACCTAATCACAATACAACTCACAATCATGTGAAAAACTTAGAATCATGGAAACTAGTTCACAAATGTCTCTAAATAGACTTTTGATTAGGATGGATTGTGAAGCTATCTTTCTCAATAGCATTCACCAAACATACAAGTATATATATAGAAGAAGAAACCCCAAGCAAATTGAAGGTTATAAAAGAAGAAATCCCAAAGATAAGACCAATACCTTGGATTCACGAGCTGGTTCGGTTTTCTGTCTAGAACCACCAGAAAATCGATCAAACAGCTGCCAAACCACTTGGAAAAGGTAGAGGACTCGATTACGAATGATCTCCAACTTGAATCACTCAATTCCGACTCCGTATGAAGAGGTTATGGTGTTTGGAAGGTGAGAAAATTTGGGAGAAAAATTCTTACGGGATTTTGCAATTTTTCTTCTTAGAAATGAAATGGAGGGAATGGAGGGAATTTAAAAGGAGGAGAGAGAGAGATTTTTCGGGCCAATCAGAGGTGGCCACGTCACCCAGCCTGTGGGGGGCGCGTGGGCCACACGGGACCAGAGGGGTCCTCTAGCCGTGGGTCCCACGGCTCCCACACGGCTTGGGCCACGTGGCCTCTTGGCCACGCTCTCCTCTCGCGCGCTCCCTCACGTTCTTCAGCCGTATCTTGGGCATCCGAACTCCGATTTCAAATCCGTTATTGGATTACGAACTGTGACTCCCTCACGCACGACGACGACTACACAACTTTGAAAAATGATTGAGAAATCATCTCGGAAAATGACGATGAAGTCAACTCAATGAATAAGAAAGAAAAGTAGCGTAGCTACATCGTTTGGACTCGAAACAAATTGAATGAGTAACCGAAACGACCGGAACTCAATAAGAAATCATAATAGAGCATATTCAAGTCCAAATACAAAAATATGGAAACATACAAACACAAAGACACACACATATGCTATTTCCTAGACATAGTCCTAGAACATGCAATAAGCAAAGTTTGTCAAGATAGTATAAATGCATGAGCATATATTATCAAGTGTGTGAAAGTGATATATAAATGATGTTTAACCATGAAGGAACACACAAGGATTCCATGTGTGTGTGTGTGCCTAGCCTTGTAAGAGATATGAGGTTTGATGAACAATGAAGCACATATCTCTTTGAAGCCGGCATTTTGCATGAATTGTGGCCAAGACTTTCTTCGTCTTCTTAAATCTTCAACATATGGACCACTAAACATTACAAAAGAAACACGTTTTGATATGGAATACATGCCAACACAAACTATAAACCTAACAATCTCCCCCTTTGGCAAATTCCATGTCAAAACCCCTAAACATATACTAAAACAATTACAAAGAAAATGTGGTCACAATGAGTACAATGAGTTACACATATAGACACAAATTAAAACAACAAGTCTTGAACTTCATCTTGGTCTTCTCTTGATATCACCTAAAATAAACTTGGAAGCACAAGAATATCCAAGAGACAACACATATGGAAATATACAATCTTAGGCAAGAAAATAAAAACATTTAAGTTCAAATGGATTATGTATGCTCCCCCTTAATACATACTATCCAACAAAGCATTCTTAGCCAAGATTCAACAAAAAAATATTACATGCCATAAAGTTCATACTTGATACCAAATATACTAAAAAAAAAAAAAAAAAAATGAGACTAAGCATGCTAGATATCTCCCACATCTCTCATATTTCTCCCCATTTTTGACATGATATGAAGCCAAAGGGAAAGAGTAAGAAAATATACCTCAAGGAACTCTCTAGCCACTTGTGCCACCAAGGAAAGTATTACGATTTGATGATCTCACATAGTGCTTTGTTGTAGTTGCTTTTCCTTCCAATTCTTTGATCTTCTCATCTTGTACAATAATTTTGGCACTAAGATCTTCAATCTTCCTTTGTGACGCCTCAATCAATCTTTGTGACTCTTCAACCTCAATCTTCAATTACATAGCCCAACTTGGAAGTGTAGGTGAGTAAGGAATATGGCTAGAATCAAGAGATTCACTAAATAGCCTAAAAGTATCACAAGACTTTCCTTTTTCCTTGTATGACATGCTTGTCACACGTTTCTCACTTAACTTTTCCAAGGGAGGAAGTATCACATCATCATCAAGAGTCTTCACTCCTTTAGCTAAGCACAATTGAGTAATAAATCCCGGAAAAGCTAATTTCTTATCCAATCGACTTGAGCAAGCCGCAATCTCAATTTGTTCCACAAGCAATTCACCAAGATTTATAGATTTGTTAGTCACCAAGGCATACACAATCTTGATTTTATCTCTATTAAGCTTGGAAGCATTAGTAGAAACAACAAGATTGGAGCAAACGAATAAATGCCAAAAAGCACTCACTTTGGATAGCTCGCCTCGTCTAATAAAAGCATGTTTCCCCCACATAAAATTAACATCATCACAACGAGTTTTACCCATTAAATCAAGGTTTTCCAAGATATCAACATCAAGGAAATCCGACTCAATATCATAGGGTAAGCCTAGAAATTCATTCAACTTCCTAGCACAAACTCTAAAAACAACTTTCCTCATGTCTAAAATAGCACTAGTCACGGTAGAACTTTCTTTGTAAACATGATAAAATTCTCTAACCATGGTCTCATTAGAAACTCCTAACATGTCAATCCAAGAACCCCAATTTCTATCCATAAGCACCTTATAAACAAAAGAACCATCACAAGAGTTCAAATCTATACCTCTTTCTTGAATAATCTTCTTGCAACCAAATATTCCCAAATCCTTCACATTGTTGGCTTTGGAAACCTTGGAAGAAAGTGAAGGTTTAGACTTGTCATTGGGAATAGAATAAACGTTACCACCAACCTTCTTCGCTTTACCCATGATCTTGTAACACAAAAACACTAAAAACAAAAAAAAATGAGAGGAAGCATAGAAACAAATTAGTAACCAATAAACATATACAAAGGCAAAACATTATATTCAACAAATCATCATGCATATAAGAATTTATCATAGCATCTCCACGATTTATCAAAAATAAGAATAATGCCAACAAACAACAACCTTGACGAACATGTGAACATGTCATAAAAGAGAACAAAAATTTAGCATATTATGCTCCCCTTTGACAAGTGCCTAATCTAAAATCAAGATAGACAAATGTTCACAAAAATCACCACACAATCACATCACAAGCAATTTTATTAGATTTGCAAATAAGCTTCACATATCCAAGAGAGTTACATCAAGATTTTCAATCACTCTCATATGTCTTCAAAAATTGCTAAAGTATCAAAATACTAAATAAGCAAAAGTGAGTGTGTGAAGATTTTGCTTCAAGTATATGAAAAGAAGTAGTTTGATAATCAAGCATGCAAACAATTTCAAGATCTATTCATCTTATGCCTTTCCATAAAAAGGTCAAACCAGTTATCATCCGAAATTTTGCTTATAAAGAGAATAGATTTCAACATGTGAGCGTGTGTGTGCATGTGGCTCGTCAACCCATTTCTATTTGTCAACCCGAGCTCATTTGATTATTCAACTATACTCCATAAGCCTTTTATTTTATTTATTTAGGCTTGAATCAAAGATTTTTTTTATATTTTTTTTATTATTTTTTTTTTATGATTCAATTTAACACTTCTTTGATTTTTCTAACAAAAACATATACTCCTCATGGCGGCTTTCACTTATCACAATGGCGTAGCCCTTTCCTACGTTGGGCGGCTGCACAACCAAGGTGTGTAGCCCTTTCCATGAGGGTGCTCGTTGAGTTCTATGTTGCCGAAGCAAATAGATACCAACCATTGGTCATTTTTAAATGTACTAGTCCTTAGGACTTCAAGGTGTATCCAAAGCTAACATCAATTAAACTCAACATACTTAACAAGACATACAAGAGAAGCAAAGTGCATTTTTGAAACCAAAATTTAAGGCTTAAAAGCACATGATCAAGAAGCAAGTAAAGAGACTTACTTAAGATCTCTACTTCTCAAGAGAGTAGCTATCAAAGAATATGAAGCTCACATTATTCAAAAATTAGCCACTCAACAATCATACAAATAATAACACACATCATGAATAAGATCAATGTGAACACTTATCACCAAAAGATCTTAAACTAGCAAATGTCAAAGAAGACCATACAAACACTATTCTAGTTCTCAATTATGACATGCTTCATGAATGTGGTACAAACAATGAGTTGACAGATGAAAAATCAAGTAAGCAAGCAATATGATATAGAGATACCTTCGCAAGCTATTTTCATCAAATACAATGCCTTCACCCTTTTTATGAGTCCTCTTAGCTTGTAAGTCCTCATGACTACAAGTTATAGGTGTGTTGATTCCAAGAGACTAAAGACAATGCAATTCAACTCATACAACAACAAAAATGACTTTCTCTAAAAGTCTTAACATGATTGTCACCATATAGATTCCAAAAAAAAACTTCTCAAAAGTTAATCAACAAATTTTGACTACCATAACAAACAATGTGAGATAGCTAAGTTCATGTCAAGTTGTAAAGATACAAAGCAAACAAGCTAAGCTTCTTAACAACAACACTAGTCTTAAAGCTAACTCACAGGTGCAACTTACACTAATGGTAAGAGCACTCACCCTTGACAAATTTAGTCTTGGGAGAACTTACACGAACATTATCAAGATTCTCTTTGACCACAATGTTGAACCTAGAGTAAAGTTCTTCCACAACTTGATTCACAATAATATCATTAAAACTCTTCTTCTCAACATTGTCAGCAACACATGCATTGTCAAATTTTGAAGGATATGCATTCTTCACCTTCCGGTCATTCTTAACATGCTTTGAGATGTTACCATGCTTTCCATATTCAAAAGCTTTAGCATGCAAAAAATGAGGTCCAATCTCTCTATTTCTAGATGCATTTTCTAAGTTGCAATATTCAATGAATTTGTAGCACTTGGGCTTGATATGGCCTATGGTATTGCAAAAATGACATATGGGAACAAAAGGAGAGATTTTACCTTCCGGAGTTGGAGAAGCACAAATGGGAGTTTCAAGGGGTACCTTATTCTTCAACTTGTTCTTTTTCTTGGAACGTCTCTTCTTAGGAGCTTTCTCTTCAACAATAACTTCGCTTGTAGGAAGTGATGCTTCTATGAGCTTCTCCTCAACTACTGCGTCACTTGAGCTTCCTAAGGACAAATTAGAGATGATCCTATCCTTTTCAAGCACAATACCCTTAACTTCACAAAGCTTCTTGGCAAGAGCATTCTTTTCGCCCAAGAGCCTACGAGTTGTAGCAACAAACTCATCCACTTATATCTTGATCAAATCATCCTTCTCATCAACCTCTCTTAAGGCTATCTTCAACTTCTCCTCAAGAAACTTCACCTTAGCCAAAAGATCAATGTAGGTTGGATTATCATTTAAACACTCTTGATGACTTGGATCAATCTCTTTATCCAACGAATCTTGATTCACATCCTCTAGAGTAGAGTGAGAAGCCATGAATGCAACAAAGTTGCTCACTAGCTCTTCTTCACTAGAAGACTCATCACTTGAGCTCTCCTCATCACCAGAGTCATCATCTTCACTCCATGTAGCCGTCATAGCTTTTCCCTTCTTGTCCTTCTTAGAATCACCACTAGGACAATCCGAAGCATAATGTCCAAACTTCTTACACTTGAAGCATTGAACCTTTCTATTGCTTTTAACATGGCCACTCCTCTCATGAGGTGAAGTAAAGGACTTCTTAACTTCCTTGTCTCATGAGTACTTGCCACTTGGCTTGGCACCTTTCCACATGAACTTCCTAAACTTCCTAACCAATAAAGCCATCTCCTCATCATCATCTCTACTACTAGCTTCCTTGACAACCTTGAGAGCTAAACCCTTATTCTTAGCCTTCGGTTTCATGCACGCCTCAAAAGTTTGAAGAGATCCTAGCAACTCATCTAAGCTCATGACATCAATGTCTTTGCTCTCTTCAATGGCGGTAACCTTGGCTTTGAACCTCTTTGGAAGTGATCTAAGAATCTTCCAATTTAGCCTCTCACCGGAGATAGGAGTACCAAGTGCTTGGCATTGGTTGGCGATGTCTAGTAGCTTGTCTTGGAAGTCAACAAACTTGTCTTCCTCACCCATTTGCAAAACCTCAAATTGGGAAGTGAGCAATTGAAGACGAGACTTCTTCACAGCTTTAGTCCCCTCATTGGTGACTTGGAGAGCTTCCCATGCCTCCTTTGCGGTTTCTAGGTTTTGAATGTAAGAAAATTGCCTACTATCAACACCTCCGAAAATAGCATTCACCGCCCGATGATGCCATTTTGCTAACTCAAACTCATTAGTAGACCACTCACTCCTAGGCTTGGAAACGGTCACTCAATTCTCAATCTTGTTGGGAGCAAGGTAACCTTCTTCAACGGTCATCCAAGCTCTCTCATCAATAGAGCGAATGTAAGCCTTCATCCTTAATTTCTAAAACCCATAGTTGTGACCCTTGAAAAGATGAGACCTAGAATTTGAAGCCCCTTTGGTCATCACATCATCTTGGAAAACCATACTAGCAAAAACCTAAGCAATCCACACGTAAGTATAAATCGAATCTCGTCGAGTGCCATCCGACGACCCGCTCTGATACCAATTGAAAGTATACAAACGTAGTTAAATTGCTTAAGGCATACCTAGAGGGGGTGAATAGGTTTTTACACCTTTTTTTCAATCCCTTGAACAAACTTTTGTTTGCCCCTCAAGGTAGCCTTACACACAACAAAATAAACCAAGAAAGACATACATAGACAATATGAGAATATAATCATGTGAACAAGGTCAATGTATATCATCTAGTTATGTGAGGTATAAGAACAATTAAACACAACAACAAAGAATACTTGTATTTCAATAGATGTTCAATGAGTTACAAGAGTGATCAAATATCACTATACAAAAAAAATTACAATATACAAAAATGATCAAAAGAATGAATCCACAAATCACACTTTACAAATACTTGCTTCACTATATATCACAAGTGAATAATATGAAACAAGATAATAACATACACAAATAAAATATAAAAGATAGAGATAGGAAGAATTAACAAAAGAGATTTTTTAACGTGGTAAAATCTTCAAGGGGGAAACATCCACGGGTTGAAATACAACCATTAGGGTACTATATTTATTGGATGATAAAAATAGAGAATCCACAAAGTGACCAATCTTTAGCTCATCCAACCTAGTGGAGTCTAAGTCTACCCAACCCTATTGGAAAGTATGAAATCCCTCAATGATGCGGAACCACCATATATTGGACAACACACAAAACCAACATCGATGGAAGATTAGAAATTCCTCAAGAGTGCATACACCTCCTGTGTACCCCGCTCTTTTGGAGTCTATATCTAACCATACGCCTAGGCATACCAATATAATAGCCAACTCCTTATCCAAGGCAATCATGCCTCTAGGGAGCCTCCCATGCATGACTATCCGAGTCCTCCCGACTCTAGCCATGACTTCTTGCTTGTCTATCCGAGTCCTCCCGACTCTAGACAAGACTTCTTGCTTGGCTATCCGAGTCATCCCAACTCTAACCAAGACTTCATGCCTTTTACAAGGACTTCCTAGTGTGATCATGTGAATGCAAATGATGCAAACAACCAATTCAACATAGAACATATGATCAATACATTCCATGGTACAAATAGACCTAAATATGTGATATCACAAGTAATAAAAGTCTAGATGCAAAATACAAGAATAAAACCTAAAGCATGTGTAAACACCAAACACATAAGCTCAAAGTCTCATTCACACATACAACACTTGAGCAAAATATATTCATGAAGTACAAGTTCAAGATGCTATCAACATACAATAAAATGCTAGATACATGAGATTAAATCAATCAATATTCTAGCCAAAAATATAGAGCAAGAATTTAAGATGTAAATCAATTAAACCCTAGATTGCTCTAAAACACATACAAATACAATAATCCTAGATTTCATCAATCAAAGGTTCAAATCAAATCTCAAGGTCATTTATCACAAAATTGATTCAATCAAGTCACAAACAACCTAAGATATCAACCTAATCACAATACAACTCACAATCATGTGAAAAACCTAGAATCATGGAAACTAGTTCACAAATGTCTCTAAATAGACTTTTGATTAGGATTGATTGTGAAGCTATCTTTCTCAATAGCATTCACCAAACATACAAGTATATATAGAAGAAGAAACCCCAAGCAAATTGAAGGTTATAAAAGAAGAAATCCCAAAGATAAGACCAATACCTTGGATTCACGAGCTGGTTCGGTTTTCTGTCTAGAACCACCTGACAATCGATCAAACAGCTGCCAAACCACTTGCAAAAGGTAGAGGACTCGATTACGAACGATCTCCAACTTGAATCACTCAATTCCGACTCCGTATGAAGAAGTTATGGTGTTTGGAAGGTGAGAATATTTGGGAGAAAAATTCTGACGGGATTTTGTAATTTTTCTTCTTAGAAATGAAATGGAGGGAATGTAGGGAATTTAAAAGGAGGAGAGAGAGAGATTTTTCGGGCCAATCAGAGGTGGCCACGTCACCCAGCCCATGGGGGGTGCGTGGCCCACACGGGACCAGAGGGGTCCTCTGGCCGTGGGTCCCACGGCTCCCACACGGCTTGGGCCACATGGCCTCTTGGCCACGCTCTCCTCTCGCGCGCTCCCTCACGTTCTTCAGCCGTATCTTGGGCATCCGAACTCCGATTTCGAATCTGTTTTTGGATTACGAACCTTGACTCCCTCACGCACCACAAAGACTACACAACTTTGAAAAATAGTTGAGAAATCATCTAGGAAAACGATGATGAATTCAACTCAACGAATGAGAATGAAAAGTAGCGTAGCTACATCGTTTGGACTCGAAACAAAATGAACGAGTAACCGAAATGACCGTAACTCAATAATAAATCATAATAGAGCATATTCAAGTCTAAATACAAAAATACAGAAACATACAAACACAAAGACACACACATATGCTATTTTCTAGACATAGTCCTAGAACATGCAATAAGCAAAGTTTGTCAAGATAGTATAAATACATGAGCATATATTATCAAGTGTGTGAAAGTGATATATAAATGATGTTTAACCGTGAAGGAAAACACAAGGATGCCATGTGTGTGTGTGTGTGCCTAGCCTTGTAAGAGATATGAGGTCTTATATTACCTTTGATGAACAATGAAGCACATATCTCTTTGAAGCCGGCATTTTGCATGAATTGTGGCCAAGACTTTCATCGTCTTCTTAAATCTTTAACATATGGACCACTAAACATTACAAAAGAAACACATTTTGATATGGAATACATGCCAACACAAACTATAAACCTAACAGGTTCAGGAGTTCTAGAAATAATAGGATCATGAACATGAATTTTTTCTTTCCTATTAACATGCATTCTAACTCTTGTCATTCTCTTTTCAATCATGCTTTTGACTCTACATAATTTAATGAAATGAAAGCAATTTGGTCTAATGTGACCATGAATACCACAAAAGTGACATGTAGGGATGAATTTAGAAATCATACCATGTCCTTGTGCATGCATAGGAGCCTTCCCATGTCTTTGTGGTTGAGTGGGTTCAAACCTCTTTTGTTGTTGAACTGGTCTAGCTTGCTTCCTTGGTTCATTTTTCATGATTGGCTTCTTTCCATTTAGAGTCATTTGATGAGGAATGTTGAATTGAGAGACTCTAATGCGTTGAGCTTAAGGTTGTCTCCTTGGAGCTTCCTTCACTTGTGCACTTCTTGAGCATTATCCTAGATCAATTTTCTTCCTAGGAGTGTGCACCGACGATGCTTCTATCTTGCCTAAACTCTTGACAAAGACGGTCTTGGTTAGAGTAGAGATCTCCTGGCAATCTTCATACCCAATACCTCTCTTGTCACAAGGGTTCTTACCAACACCAAGTAAACGGTCAAGCTTCTTGGTGCTTGAAGTCATCCTAGTCAATGACTCTTTAGCTTCATCAAGCTCTCTCTTCAACCCTTCTTCATTCCTCTTAGACATAGCTAGCTCATCCCTTAGCTTGTCTTCAATCATCTTGGATGTTTCCACTTACTTACTCAAGTGGTCATTATGTGTTGAAAGCTCTAGATTTTCATCTTCTAAAATCTTCAACTTTCTATTGTTCTTCTTCAATGAACTTTCACACTTGACTATAAAGTCATGAACATCCATTTTCTCTACACTTCCATTTGTAGAGTTAGATGAGGAGTCATCTGCACATGAGTTATCTACTCCACTCTCCTTCTCACTTATGGAGTCATTTCCCTCATTAAGACCTTCACCTTGGTCTCTTAAGTTAATGAGAGCCATGTCCCAATGAGTAGCTACACCTATCACCTCTAGAGCTACTTCTTTATCTTTTTCTTCTATAGGATCATTAGTCAAGGCATTCTTACCAACAACTTTATCTTCTACACAAGTGGCCCCAAATGCCGTGTAGTCGATGGTAAGCTCATCATCACTTGATGACTTGTCTCCCTCACCGGAGTCATCACTTTCACTCCAAGTGGTGGCCATCACTTTTGCTATCTTATTCTTCAAATTCCCACAATCGGGTGAGATGTGTCCTATACCGCCACACTCATAGCATTGGACCCTTTTCTTTTCACTCTTCTCTTGCCTAGGCTCAAAACTCTTGAAGGGAGCCTTTTTCTTCAAGTCTTGGCATTTGGATCCAAATCCTTTCTTCTCTAACTTGACAAATTTCTTGAATTTTCTAAGCATCAAAGCCATGTCTTCGTCCGAGTCACATTTTTCCTCCTTCTCAACCTTGGAAGCTTTCAAAGCAATCCCTTTTTGCTTTTTAGGAGGTGAAATACTAGGAGCCTTCCTAGATTCAAAGGAGAGGAGACTTCAAATTACCTCGCTCGGCTTCATGTCTTTATAACCATAATTCTCTACTAAAGCCGTCACTTTTGCTTCAAACCTAGCGGGGAGAGACCTCATAATTTTCTACTTGACTCTCCGATCCGAATAAGGATCACCGAGTTGATGGCTTTGATTGACAATATCTATCAACTTGACTTCAAAGTCATTGAAGCATTCGTCCTCCTCCATCTTGAGCAACTCAAATTGCGTTTGAAGGACTTAAAGCTTGGAATCCTTGACAACATCGGTTCCTTCATGTGCAACCTCTAGAATATCCCATGCCTCATTGGCTATCATAGTGTTCTGAATCGGTTTGTACTGATTTTCATCCACTGCACATAAAAGAGCGTGCCATGCCTTCCTATTCCATTTTGAAGTCTCAAACTCTTCAGTGGACCACTGAGCCTTAGGCTTGAGTACTTCTTCTCCACCACCCGTGGGAGTCATCTTAGGAGCCACATACCCATCTTCAATTGCCATCCATGCCCTATCATGGATTTGACACAAGTATGCTTCCATCTTGCCTTTCCATGAGGCATAATTCACACCGGAGAGGAGAGGAGGTCGTGTACTTGACCACCCTCATGGTTGCCACCGTATCCACTCATTGTATATAATGAATGAATTCAAATGAATGCAAAATGTATGAATGAGCAAAAATCACACAAATGCAAAACACACCAAAAATGAGCTAGGATCACCTAAGTATATCTAGGAACCCGCTCTGATACCAATTGAAAGGAATGAATAAACGCTCGGTGTGTAGGAAAAATATATCTAGAGGGGGGGTGAATAGATTTTAAGCTTTATTACCCAATTTTTGCATGCAAGTCAATTTTACGAAAATGCCCCTACTAGTCAAAAAAACAAACAAGTGTAATATAGTGCGGAATTTAAATAACACTTGATGTATACGTGGAAACCCAACCACTGGGAAAAACCACGGGCTGTATAGTGCGCCACACTCGAACCTCGAAATCCACTAATTGAAATGGAGTTTACAACCTATGTAGACCTCGTCTAACACTCCGATCAATAACCCCCCACTTCTACCACGCGGGCCTTTAAAAGTGGCTCTAGTCCAATTGCTTGAGGCCTAAGCAATCTTAGCCTTAAGACTTAATTCTCAATGAAGAGATTGTGGGGAAAAATACGGTCACGCAACAGACTCGAGACTAAAAGTGGGTTTAGTATAGTTTAAAATTTTTTTCCTTTTTAAAGATGAACCTTAACCCTTTAATTAATTAACATTTAATAAAAGTATCATACCTTTGTAGCGTGATCCGATTGACATTGCGTCGATGGTAATCCGAAAGATCTTCCAATCCAATCAAGAACGTGAATCACCTAGGAGCGTGGTCTCCCTACTCTTTGAATTGTGTACCTGAGGGTGGATAACAAAACTTTTTCCTTTTTTTTGTTAGTCACTAAACCTCCAAGAGATAACAAAGAACGTTCCGGTCACTTTTGAATTCTCAATCTAATGATCGAAACTCGCGTGAACCTAATTCGAAGTTGTGCACAAAGCTTATTGATGTATAAGCTACTAGTGCACTATCGAAGTAAAACGATCTCTTCTCTTTTTCTCTCTTGGCCGAATTATCACACTAATCTCTAGAGTTGGATTTTATTTTTCTCAAGCAAAAGAAAAATATTCTCAAGCCAAAGACCTAGCGTACGTCGAATTCCACTTGCCTCATATTTATATAGTGCACCGAATTCTTGCCTATTAAAAACATATAAGTGCACCGAATTCTTTGCCTATTAAAATATATGAGTCATTAAGTGCACTGAATTCTTTGCCCAAATATATATATATGTCTATTGCATCAATCCTGCACGCCTCTTAATATATATATAATTCTGCATGCTTTATATGAATATATATATTCCGGTACTGCATGCCACATATCAATCTCAAAATATATATCCAGCCAATTGCCATATATATCTCATATATTGTGGCGAAATCCTTTACCATGTAGGATTTGTCTTTTGACTTAAATCCTAACCCTAGGTAGATTTCTTTAGAATTCCAAACCCTAATCCAACTCTTTAGTGTGTTTGTGACTATATCAAAGACTTCCTAATTTGACTAGATAAATAAATTCCCTTTATTTATCTACTTACCAAATAAAGTCTTTGATATTTATTATACTACCACAATAGTATACTACTAAGAAACATATTTCTTAGTCAGAAAAAAATTTTGATTTTTAATTAAATAATTAATCAATCAATTAATTAATTTATATTTAATCAATTCAATAAAAAAATAATATAATATTATATATATCTCGGTCATGTGCCATATATATTAATATATCTATATATTATTTTTCTATTTTATTAAATCCATTGGACCTTAACAAAAGACCCACATGTGAACTAGGCCCATTCTTACTAAAAGAAACAAGTCCACGTGCCTTAATACAATTCTAGATGGACCCATAAATTAGTCCGGTAGAATATATCAAGTGATTCATGCAAGTCCGTGTGGATTAGGGATCTTGGCGGGCCTATCTAAATTTAAGCTCCAATAGATATAACCCAATCACAATCAACAAATGATTCACTTAGGTTCAATTTATTAATTTTAGTTCATTCCACTAAAGAACTAAAATTGCACTCTTAAATAAAGATGGAATAAGTAAATGATTCTCATTCATACCCTAGACAATCTTATAGGAGATAGTGAATCCTCGTGAAGAATATCAGTAATCGCCAAGAGCTCATAGACCGCCTATAGCTCTCCAAGTTACCATATTTACTCATATGACCACATTTTGAACTTGGATATTTTGACTTGTGCAGAAGCCATGTTTCAATAAACTCTATCGAAAACTTAACGTTAAGATTCAATATCCAATATCCAATACCTCAAAACATCCATATGATGATATTCTACTCTCATTTAAAAAATGGAGCCATGATGTCCATATCTATAAATGAAGTCCTCTATCGATTAACAAATGAATATCACCAAACTATCGAGGATAGACTATGCTATATAATCGTACTTATTGATAACTCAAATGATACCACTTGCAACCATAAGTCCATCATTTATCTCAGGATTAAGATAGACTCTCCGATTGTCCTGATAATGAAAAAACTATTATCTATTGACGGTTCTAGATAAAGTATTTCATTGTGATCCAGTTCAATGCACCCAGTGCACTAGATTCTTTTACTCGAAAACCCTCCGATGATTTTAGATTCATCATAACACATTTGATCCCACTCAAATGCTAGTAAAAGAATTCTATAACTTTAACAAGATAAATGTGTCCAACCTTTAACTTAAGTTGTGAACATTGTTATAGACTAACTAAAGAATTGTGTCTACCTCATATATATCCAGATGTATGAACAATTCTTCTTTTCTCATAGTCTTTTGACCTTATGGTTATTTACTTTTGACAATTATAATATTCAATCTATAAATGCTATAAGATTTGTTTAAATCAGAAATCACTTTATTAATATGAAAAGATTGTCAAAAACAATATTACACTCTTGCTATTGAGCATAATCCTAACAATCTCCCACTTGCGCTATAGCAAATGTGTCATATCTCTCATTCCCATGTTTTCTAAGTGCCCATCAAAACTCTTCTGTGGTAGAGCCTTTGTGAAGGGATACGCTAGATTTTCTGCTGACGCGATTTTGGTAATTGTCACGTCACCCCTATGCACAATCTCCCTAAGAAGATGATACTTTCTTTCAATGTGTTTTCCTCTCTTATGACTCCTTGGTTCTCTCGAATTAGCCACTGCTCCACCGTTATCACAGTAGATAGTGATCTGCTTATTCGCACTGGGAACCACTTCCAAGTCAATCAGGAATTGGCGGAGCCAAACAGCCTCTTTGGCAGCTTCACATGCAGCAACATACTTAGCTTCCATGGTGGAATCAACAATTCAAGATTGCTTGATACTTCTCCATATGACTGTTCCTCTTCCAATAGTAAACACATATCCTAATGTGGATTTTCTGGTAGTCAGAATCTGACTGGAAATCAGAATCTGTATACCCAACGAGAATCAAATCCCCTCCTGAGTATACAAGCATATTATCTCTCGTTCTCCTGAGATACTTTAAAATATGCTTGACTGATGTCCAGTGATCAGGACCAGGTTTCGATTGAAACCTGCTAACTATGCCCACAGCAAAACAAATATCTGGTCTAGTGCAGAGCATTGCATACATGAGACTTCCAACTGCTGAGGCATTTGGAATTCTACTCATGAATTGCTCTTCATGCTCATTCTTAGGAACTTGTTCCTTAGAAAGTTTGATTCCATTTCTGAAAAGTAACATACCTTTCTTGGAATCTTGCATGGAAAATCTAGACAAGATTTTATCTATGTATGAAGCTTGGGATAGTGCAATCGTTCTATTCTTTCTATCTCTTATTACTTGGATACCAAGAATATAACTTGCTTCTCCTAAGTCCTTCATATAAAATTGTTTTGCTAACCATTCTTTTACTGATGTCAGTACACCTACATCGTTTTCGATGAGTAGTATATCATCAACATAAAAAATTTAGGAAAACCAACTTGTCACCATTAATCCTTTTGCATACACAAGGTTCGTCACAGCTTGATCGAACCTTATGTTCCAGGATCAGGATGCTTGCTTTAATCCATATTTGGATTTTTGCAACTTGCATTGCCTTTTGCCAATGGCGACCATCAACATGCTCCATTGCTTCCTTATATGTGTATGGATTATCGTCGTCCGAGAGATTCTCCATTGATTTTCCCAGACCGATATATCTCTCGGGTTTTCTACTAACCCTCCCACTACGACGAGGAATGGTAGGTTGTTGATTTTGTGATGGTGCGGAACTTACAATTGGGCTAGGTTGTGTAACCTCTTGTGGAATTGTATCTCTTGACATCTCATTCAGGACAATTCTACTTTTGGGTACAAAATCATTCATATAGTCATTTTCCAGAAATTTAGCATTTGTTGAAACAAATACTTTAAGATCTGAAGGACTATAGAAATAATATCCCTTAGTTTCTTTTGGATACCCCACAAATATGCATGTTTCCGAACGGGACTCCATCTTTTCTGTCTTTTCTTTTAACACATGCGCAGGATAACTAAATATTCTTAAGTGTTGTAAACTAGGCTTTCGCCTAGTCCATAACTCATGCGGTGTTTGAGGAACCGACTTAGATGGTACATCATTTAGAATGTATATTGCAGTTTGTAAAGCATATCCCCAAAAGAAATAGGAAGCGTTGAATAACTCAACATAGACCTAACCATATTCAAAAGAGTTCTATTTCTCCTTTCTGCCACCCCATTCTGTTGAGGTGTACCTGGTGTAGAAAACTGAGAAATAATTCCATTATCAATGAGATATTGCTGAAACTCATCAGATATATATTCTCCACCACGATCAGATCTCAAGATTTTTATTTGTTTATCTAGCTGATTTTCCACTTCAGCTTTAAATGCTTTGAACATGTCAAAAGCATTCGACTTATGTCTCATGAGATACACATAACCAAATCTCGAATAATCATCGGTGAAAGTGATAAAGTACTCATATCCACTTCTAGCTTGAATGCTCATAAGACCACATACATCAGTATGCATTAATCCTAAACATTCAGTGGCTCTTGTGCCTTTGGTCCTGAACGACCTTTTGGTCATTTTACCTTCCAAACAGGATTCACAAGTTGGTAGATCATCAACCTTTAAGTCACTTAAAGGTCCATCACTAACCAATCTTTTAATCCTATTAAGGTTATTATGACCTAGGCGCAAATGGCATAGGTAGGTTTCATCTTATGATAATTTTACTCTTTTATGGTTAGGTTTCGTTAATTCTGTGTCTAACAAGTGAGAGATATTTCTATGTAAATAGAATAGACCATTTTCCAATGTACCTTTGTAAACAAATTTGTCATCCTTACTAATAATAAAAAAATTTATTAAAAGTAACCGAATATTCAAATTTATTTAAACAAGAAACTGAAATTAAATTTCTCTTGATTTGAGGTACATAATAAATGTCTATCAAATCTAAATGCCTACTAGAATCTAGATTAACTCTAATATCTCCCACTGCACTAGCAGACACCAACGCTCCATTGCCTAAACGCAAGTTGATTTCATTCTTATTCGGCCTTCTCCTTTCTTGAAACCCCATAAGGAATAACAAACATGATTATTGGCTACTGAGTCTACGAACCAAGAATCTGTAGAATCTGCCAGTAAACATGTTTCCAGATAATTCACATTACCTTGTTCCTTCTTATTCTGAGACTTTGGGCAATTACTTTTCCAATGTCTCTCTTCACCACAAAAGAAGCACTTTCTTTTGATCTTGGTTACTTTCTTAGTCTCCTTCTTGGTAGGCCTAAGTTACTTTTTCTTCTGTTATTCCCTGACCTTCTAACGGTTCTTAATAGTAGCAACTTTACCAACCATATGAATCTCCTCTAGAGACATCATCATATCAGCAGCAGACCCTATTCCTTCATGCTGTTGTTGCAACACGTCGGAGATGGTAGCCATTTGGCCATCTTATTCGAGGTCTTCCACTGCTCATACTTGTCTCTTTGCATCACATTAGATTCATTAGTGGGAGCAGGTGGTTTTTAGGAGTAGTCAGAACAAACTTATATTTTTCAGCTTGCAGCAACAACCCAATTTTTCTTTTCCATGTGACATAATTATCACTAGTTAAAATATTTATCTTTTAGGATGATCATTAGGGATGGGGTCATTATTTCTTAATAAAACAAAAATATATATGAGTAAATAATCATGATAAAGCACTTTCGAATATTTATCTTGATTTAAATAAATAACTCAATCATAAAAATTTAAATGTGATCCAACACCCATAAATGTTACGCCTCCTTTGAGAGTACGTACCATTTACTAGTTGGACTAGGTCCCACCTAATTGTTAACATAACAACCAGCATTTTCAATTTTAGCCTTGTGATTTTATTGACAAGAACTCTTGGGAGGATATCAATAAAATCACATTGAGTGTGTTTGATAGTGCTCCAAATGTTCACATTTAGCGCTCCCTATTCCTATCTTTTGTGTTCGTTTCCGAGCACTTTTGTGTATATAATGTGTGTTTTAGCTATGTGCAGGTAAATATCCCATATGGAAGGTGTTTGTACTGAAAGTGGGCAAAATAGGGCAATTTTGTGTGAAGAAGTCCAAGGCTGGTTTGTGCGGCTGGAATGAACCCGCCTAGCAGGAGAGCACGAACCCGCCGAGGACCAAGGCTAGCTCAGACCTAGGCTAGCTCAGACCTTCAGGAAGGCTAGACATTGCCCACATAACCAAACCCGCCTAGAGTCCAAGGCTAGCTCGTGCGACTGGACATAACCCACCGTCCAAGCCCACCGAGCACCAAGGCTAGCTTAGACCTTCGGGAAGGCTGGACATAACCCGCCGTCCAAGCTCGCCAAGACCAAGGCTAGTTCGTGCGGCTAGACATTGCCCGCCGTACGAACCCGCCTTACCCCCGTCAGAGCCAAAATCATGTTATTTTCAGGGGCATTTCAGTCTTTTCACACCCCATTCATGCCCAAAACTTGCCACCATATATATACATCCCTTTTGCCTCTCTTTCAAAGTGTGCACTATCCAACTTTGCTCCAAGAAACCACTTTTCTTGGATTGATCATCACAAAAGAGAGAGAGCAACTCCAAGCTTTCCATGGGGGATTTTCCTCCATGGAAAGCCTTCCATGGAGAGTAGAGATGCAGAGATAGGAGAGGCTTGGGTGTCAAAACCGAGCCAAGGGAGTTTCATAGCAAGGGAGACCTATTGGAGGCTTGTCTTCAAGGGTTATTTCTTCATTTACTCATCTCTTGTATTTCTATTGATGTATAACCCATTTGGGAATATTTGTAACCAACACTTATGCTATAATATATGTTTGTATTGTTTCTTAGATTTGATTCATGTATTGTTCTATTCTATGCTATTCATTTATAATCTCTTATTATGATATTCATGTGTATGTAGAGTTGTATATTGATATGTATGTATGAATGAGATTAGGAGTAGATTAACTAATGATGTAGGAGTAGTTGTAATCAAATATCTCATTTATGTATGTATGTTGGTAGAAGATTCATCATGCCATGCTTAGAGTGATTAGAGAGATTGAGAGTTGAGTTTGTGCTCGGATTACCATTCCGGGTATGAATTTGGCTATTAGCTCTATAGAATGGGAAAGGCTTATGCATGACTTTGCTATGATATCCTTGGTTCATAGTTCTTGTGCTTAATGGGTCTAAACCCTAGACACAATCACTTTTCCGACTGGAGAATGATGACATGATTTCGGGAATTCCCTAATCAAGATTCCGGGGTAATTTCCTTAATCAAGAGAACGAACCCTTTACTGGATTAATTGGATTTACATGATAAACAATTGACATAGATTTGCATAGTGTGTTTGGTGAACCGATTTCCCATATGTGTTATATATCTTGCTTATCTCCAAGCCACCTTTATTTTCGTAGTTAGGGTGTCTTGCCTTTAGGAGTAGATTAACTTAATTAGGAGTAGATTAATTAGATAGCCAAGACACCCGACTACATTTCTATCATAGTTAGTTAGTTAGTTTACATTTCCGCACACACCACACCGCTTTCCTTTTTACATTGCTTTAATAAACACTAGAACTAGATACAGTTAACGAATCCATCTCTTTGTGGAACGAACCGTACTTGCCGCTATGCGATCGTAACGATCCGTGCGCTTGTGGAAAAACATACGCGCCTCATTTATTTTACGATAGTTTAGAGAACTATCATGTGTCCCGCGTGCGCTGACCAAGTTGTTGGCGCCGCCGGGGATACTTAATTATAGACCGTTTCCAGGCGCGTCAATGTTACCAAGATTTCGACCCTCAATATTTTCTCTCACGAAAATCCCTCCTTGGGGAGTAGATCTCGTTTGAGTCAATTGTCTAGTCTATCCTTGTAAGGAAGTATGTTGCTAAATTCCATTCATGGACGCCCCTTGGGGGGATTACCAATAAATAATAAAGCTCAACTAACCTTGGAGGCCATAGGTGTTGCAAAACACCTTCTCCCACTCAATTATTTAAGGCGTGTGATTAAATCCCATAGAATGATTTATCAAGTTATCTAGATGCCAATTTAGATACCTAAATCATTCAATGCATGTTCATACCAAAAGAGATATATGAGTGGCACTCCTATTCTATATGACATGTCATCAAACAATAACAAATATTGTAATATTTACGCAAAATAAATAGCCACAATTTTGATCCATCCTAGAAAAACAAGTAAATTACATCTGTTTGGAATACAAAAAAAAACTCCTTTCTTGGCGAACAAGTCTTCAAGCGGCCACCGATCACTTGTGCATCCCACGGCTGCCCCTATGGGCGTGCACAATCCACAACCCCAACAAGGGCTGCCATGCGCAGCCCATGGCACTTCATGGGGCTGCTGTGCGTAGCCCACAGTCCAAGATGCACAGCTGCGTGCAATCTTGCGCGCATGCATGTTGCTATGGTGCGCACGGTCCCAAACTTGTTCCAATTGCTTCCAATTCTTCAAGTCTTCGAATCTTCGATGCTTGAACGTATTACAACATTATTTAAACAATAAAATACTGCAGTTTTTTTTTTTTTTAATCACTGCAGTATTTAATACAAAAAAATACGGCACTAATAAAATAAAAAATACTGCAGTATATTTTAATACATAAAAAACTGCACTATTTAATTACAATAAAAAAAATTAAGCAACTATCAAGAAGGAACTTGTGACGATAATAGGCCAACCTTTTTGTTACAATTCCGAAAAAAAAAATACATTGAAATTCTAGGATCAAAATTGAGCAATAACAATTCACTTTATAACAACATATAACATATATAAATCCATACATTCCAATGTAATTACATATGAGAATACCTAGAGTGCCATCTCTTTCTAAACATGCATAATCACAATAAAAAGAAATAGATTCACGTATATATACGTTAATTAATTAAAGGGTACAACCAAGGCTCTGATACCAATTGTAGGGAAAAATACGGTCACGCAGCGGAAGCGAGACTAAAAGTGGGTTTAGTATAGTTTAAAATTTTTTTCCTTTTTAAAGATGAACCTTAACCCTTTAATTAATTAACATATAATAAAAGTATCATACCTTTGTAGCGTGATCCGATTGACATTGCGTCGATGGTAATCCGCAAGATCTTCCAATCCAATCACGAACGTGAATCACCTAGGAGCGTGGTCTCCCTTCTCTTTGAATTGTGTACGTGAGGATGGATAACAAAACTTTTTCCTTTTTTTTGTTAGTCACTAAACCTCCAAGAGATAACAAAGAACGTTCCGGTCACTTTTGAATTCTCAATCTAATGATCGAAACTCGCATGAACCTAATTCGAAGTTGTGCACAAAGCTTATTGATGTATAAGCTACTAGTGCACTATCGAAGTAAAACGATCTCTTCTCTTTTTCTCTCTTGGCCGAATTATCACACTAATCTCTAGAGTTGGATTTTATTTTTCTCAAGCAAAAGAAAAATATTCTCAAGCCAAAGACCTAGCGTACGTCGAATTCCACTTGCCTCATATTTATATAGTGCACCGAATTCTTGCCTATTAAAAACATATAAGTGCACCGAATTCTTTGCCTATTAAAATATATGAGTCATTAAGTGCACCGAATTCTTTGCCCAAATATATATATATATATGTCTATTGCATCAATCCTGCATGCCTCTTAATATATATATAATTCTGCATGCTTTATATGAATATATATATTCCGGTACTGCATGCCACATATCAATCTCAAAATATATATCCGGCCAATTGCCATATATATCTCATATATTGTGGCCGAAATCCTTTACCATGTAGGATTTGTCTTTTGACTTAAATCCTAACCCTAGGTAGATTTTTTTAGAATTCCAAACCCTAATCCAACTCTTTAATGTGTTTGTGACTATATTAAAGACTTCCTAATTTGATTAGATAAATACATTCCCTTTATTTATCTACTTACCAAATAAAATCTTTAATATTTATTATACTACCACAATAGTATACTACTAAGAAACATATTTCCTTGTCAGAAAAAGATTTTGATTTTTAATTAAATAATTAATCAATCAATTAATTAATTTCCATTTAATCAATTTAATAAAAAAAAACAATATAATATTATATATATCTCGGCCATGTGCCATATATATTAATATATCTATATATTGTTTTTCTATTTTATTAAATCCATTGGACCTTAACAAAAGGCCCACATGTGAACTAGACCCATTCTTACTAAAAGAAACAAGTCCACATGCCTTAATACAATTCTAGATTGACCCATAAATTAGTCTGGTAGAATATATCAAGTGATTCATGCAAGTCCGTGTGGATTGAGGATCTTGGCGGGCCTATCTAAATTTAAGCTCCAATAGATATAACCCAATCACAATCAACAAATGATTCACTTAGGTTCAATCTATTAATTTTAGTTCATTCCACTAAAGAACTAAAATTGCACTCTTAAATAAAGATGGAATAAGTAAATGATTCTCATTCATACCCTAGACAATCTTATAGGAGATAGTGAATCATCGTGAAGAATATCTGTAATCGCCAAGAGCTCATAGACCGCCTATAGCTCTCCAAGTTACCATATTTACTCATATGACCACATTTTGAACTTGGATATTTTGACTTGTCCAGAAGCCATGTTTCAATAGACTCTATCGAAAACTTAACGTTAAGATTCAATATCCAATACCTCAAAACATCCATATGATGATATTCTACTCTCATTTAAAAAATGGAGCCACGATGTCCATATCTATAAATGAAGTCCTCTATCGATTAACAAATGAATATCACCAAACTATCGAGGATAGACTATGCTATATAATCGTACTTATTAATAACTCAAATGATACCACTTGCAACCATAAGTCCATCATTTATCTCAGGATTAAGATAGACTTTACGATTGTCCTGATAATGAAAAGACTATTATCTATTGACGGTTCTAGATAAAGTATTTCATTGTGATCCAGTTCAATGCACCCAGTGCACTAGATTCTTTTACTCGAAGACCCTCCAATGATTTTAGACTCATCATAACACATTTGATCCCACTCAAATGCTAGTAAAAGAATTCTACAACTTTAACAAGATAAAGGTGCCCAACCTTTAACTTAAGTTGTGAACATTATTCAAGACTAACTAAAGAATTGTGTCTACCTCATACATATCCAGATGTACGAACAATTCTTCTTTTCTCATAGTCTTTTGACCTTATGGTTATTTACTTTTGACAATTATAATATTCAATCTATAAATGCTATGAGATTTGTTTAAATCAGAAATCACTTTATTAATATGAAAAGATTGTCAAAAACAATATTACACTCTTGCTATTAAGCATAATCCTAACAGAGATTATGCAACCTATGCGAATATGTATGAATATTCAAATGACAAACAAAGCTAGGGAACCTTAGATGCTTATCTAGGATGATGATATAATCAATTAAATCAATCCTAGATATCAAGAGCTAAATGACATGTCAAATAGCTTAGCTAATCAAGATTAAGTAAAAACCTAATTAGCTATCACAATACAACACTCAATCAATTCATCACAATTAATTCTCTATTCTTGTATTTATCATATGATCAAAAACATACAAGTAAATTAAAAGAGAATAGCTTGATAGTAATAGTAAAATACTAAAATAAGATGAAGTTAATCAAAATCATACCAACCAAATTGTGATGATGCAAACCCATGCATGGATGCATTCTATATAGTCATAGAAGATGCAATATGAAATTTGATGCAAAAAGGATTTGATTTGAGTGTTTAAAGGTGAGTTCTTGATTTGATTTTCTCTCAAATATCTCTCTTTGAAGTTTAGGGTTCTAAGAAGTAAAAGAACTTGTTTAGATAATGAGAAAGTGAGATATTTATAGACATCAAGAACAGGGCATGTGAAAAGACAATTTTGCCCCTGAAACGCACCGATCGACGGTTTCAATCTGTGGCCAGGCCACCAATCACGATCACCGAATTGAGCCCGTGAAGAACAAAGCATCAACGGCGGTTTCATTCGACGGTTTCATTCGACGGTTTCGCAACCGCCGAATGAAACCCGAGAGATTAAATCGATCAGGTATGAATGGCAGTTTCAAACGGCAGTCGTGATCGCCGATCGTGACCGCAGAATTGCTCCAGACACTTCTGGACACAAACGGCAGTTTCATTTGGCGGCCAGGCTGCCGATCATAACCACCGATCACCAATAGAGGTGAAAACCAAGGAGAAGCCAAGGGCATTCTCCGTGGGCGGTCTTCCCGTAAAGCCAAGCACATTCTAGTGCATGCGCGAATGTTTCTGAACACTATCAGGAAACGAATTACTAAGCACATATACACACAACACGATATCAATTAAAGTGCTAGTGTGTAAAGTGACATGTGTTGAGTATGCACACAAATGCAAGTATGCTAAGTGTGTGTGTGCATTCTAAGTCTCTTCAAAGGAAACTAAACTCTAGAAGAATACCTTTGGAGTGCTTGTCCCTTAAGGTCTTGGAAGGGCCTTTGAGCTTGAAGTTCAATCATCTAAACTACCCTTGCACAATCCCCAACACGTGGTTTGTCCACGAAATAAGCCAATCAAGATATGGGAATCCTTACATAGGGAAAAATCACAGTGCATGTAGCGGAAGCGAGACTAAAATAGGTTTAGTATATTTCAAAAAAATTTCCTTTTTTAAAGATGAACCTTAACCCTTTAATTAATTAACATATAATAAATATATCGTACCTTTGTCGCGTGATCCGATTGACGTTGCATCGATGGTAATCCGCAAGATCTTCCAATCCAATCACGAACGTGAATCACCTAGGAGCGTGGTCTCCCTTCTCTTTGAATTGTGTACCTAAGGATGAATAACAAAACTTTTTCTTTTTTGTTAATCACAATAAATTCCAAGAGACTAAAAAGAATGTTCCGGTCACTTTTGAATTCACAATCGTTAGATCGAAACTCGCGTGAACCTTATTCGAAATTGTGCATAAAACCTTTTGATATAAAAGTTACTAGTGCACTATCGAAAATAAGAACAAACTTTTCTCTCTTTTCCTCTTGGCAGAATTCTCACACTAGTCTAAGAGTTGGATTCTATTTTTCAGACTAAAGAAAAATAACTCTCAAAGCTTTGCATTAGGGTTAGCCAAATTCTCTTTGCACAATATATATATATATATATATATATATATATATATTGGTCGCAATTGTTCCTTGCCAAAAATAAATATATATATGTCTATTAATATATATAGTGCGCCCTCATCTTTCTTGCCAACATAAAAAATATATCTATATTTATATTTTTTTACTTGGCCGAATACATCTTGCATTATATAATATATTTATATCTGCATGCTTTATAAATATATATATATATCTATATATATTCCGGCTAATTGCCATATATATTTTATATATATATATCTATATATTGAGGCCGAAATCCTTTACCATGTAGGATTTGTGTCTTTTGACTTAAATCCTAACCCTAGGTAGATTTTCTTAGAATTCCAAACCCTAATCCAACTCCTTAGTGTATTTGTGACTATAAAAGACTTCCTTATTTGACTAGATAAACAAATCCCTTATTTATCTACTTACCAAATAAAGTCTTTTATATTTATTATACTACCACAATAGTATACTACTAAGAAACATATTTCCTAGTCATAAAAAGATTTTGATTCTTAATTAAATAATTAATCAATCAATTGATTAATTCCCATTTAATCAAATAATAAAATAAAATAATATATTAAGCTATTTTTCAAGCCTTGCCGCCCATACACAAAGATAGGCCCAAATATTATTTTTCATTTTATTAAATCCATTGGTCCTTTAATTAAAAGGCCCATATGTGAACTAGGTCCATTCTTACTAAAAGAAACAAGCCCACATGCCTTAATACAATTCTAGATGGACCCATAATTAGTCCGGTAGAATATATCAAGTGATCCATGCAAGTCCGTGTGGATTGGGGATCTTGGCGGGCTATCTAAATTTAAGCTCCAATAGATATAACCCAATCACAATCAACAAATGATTCACTTAGGTTCGATCTATTAATTTTAATTCATTCCACTAAAGAACTAAAATTGCACTCATAAATAAAGATAGAACAAGTAAATTATTCTCATTCATACCCTAGACAATCTTATTAAAGATAGTGAATCCTCGTGAATAATATCAGTAATCGCCAAGAGCTCATAGACCACCTATAGCTCTCCAAGTTACCATATTTACTCATATGACCACATTTTGAACTTTGGATATTTTGACTTGTCCAGAAGCCATGTTTTCAATAGTCACTATCGAAAACTCAACGTTGAGATTTAATATCCAATTACCTCAAAACATCCATATGATGATATTATACTCTAATTGTATAAATGGAGCCACGATGTCCATATCTATAAATGAAGTCCTCTATCGATTAACAAATGAATATCACCAAACTATCGAGGATAGACTATGCTATATAATCGTACTCATTGATAACTCAAATGATACCACTTGCAACCATAAGTCCATCATTTATCTCAGGATTAAGATAGACTCTCCGATTGTCCTGATAATGAAAAGACTTTTATCCACTGACGGTTCTAGATAAAGTATTTCATTGTGATCCAGTTCAATGTACATAGTGCACTAGATTCTTTTACTCAAAGCCACTTTGATGATTTAGACCCATCATAACACATTTGATCCCACTCAAATGCTAGCAAAAGTATCTACAACTTTAACAAGATAAAGGTGCCCAACCTTTAACTTAAGTTGTGAACATTATTCAAGACTAACTAAAGAATTATGTCTACCTCATACATATCCAGATGTACGAACAATTCTTCTTTTCTCATAGTCTTTTGACCTTATGATTATTTACCTTGACAATTATAATTATAAATGCTATAAGATTTTGTTAAATAAACAGAAATCACTTTATTAATATGATAAGATTGTTAATTACAATATTACACTCTTGCTATTGAGCATAATCCTAACACAACAAATCTAAAGTGCAACAATTTGTTGATGTCATGTCTCATGAATTTGAGATGAGCATGGTTGGTGAACTAAATTACTTCCTTGGCTTGCAAAATAAACAAATGCATGATGGGATCTTCATATCCCAAACTAAATAAGCAAAGAGCCTAGTGAAGAAGTTTGGCCTTGAGAATGTCAAACATTATGACACACCCATGAGCACCACCTTTAAGCTAAGCAAATATGCTAATGGAAAGACTATTGAGCAAAGCTTATATCGGGGCATGATAGGTAGCTTGCTTTACTAGACCGCAAGTAGGCCCGATATTTCATTTAGTGTGGGTGTTTGTGTTAGGTACCAAGCTAATCCCAAAGAATCTCAACTTGTTGGGGTGAAGAGGATCATTCGGTTTGTGAATGGTATCTCAAATCATGAGATTTGGTACTCTTTTGACACTAATCCAAGTCTTGTTGGATTTAGTGATGCCGATTGGGCGTGAAACTATGATGATAGGAAGAGTACATCGGGCGGTTGCTTCTTCCTTGGGAACAATTTGGTGTCTTGGTTTTGCAATAAACTAAACTTAATTTCCCTATCCACGGCTGAGGCAGAATACATTGCCGCTGGTAGTGCTTGTACTTAATTATTGTGGATGAAACAAATGCTAGCCGATTATGGTTTAGAGCAAGGTACTCTTACATTGTTTTGTCATAACATGAGTGCCATTAACATTTCTAAAAATCCCGTCCAACTTTTTAGGAGAAAGCACATTAACATTAGACACCATTTCATAAAAGAGCTAGTTGAGAGCAAAACTATTGCATTGGAACATGTGGGAACAAATGACCAACTAGCAGATTTGTTTACAAAGCCCTTAGACACTCTTAGATTTGGGAACCTTAGCAAGTCTATTGGGATTTGTCACTTGGGTTGAAATGGTATATCTTGACCCCATATGGGGAGCTCAAGTAAAGAGAGAAAAGTTGCATGATCATGCATTGTGCTTGAAACTAATAACGATGTGTCTAAATATATCGTGGGTGGGTGGGTGGGTGGGGGGGTGGGGGTGAATAGATTTTAATCAAGTTAATTACCAATTTTTCTTGTGTAAGGATTCCCATTCTTTGATTGGCTTATTTCGTGGACAAACCACATGGTGGGGTTTATTGTATAAGGGTAGTTTAGGAGTTTGAGAATCAAGCTCAAAGGCCCTTTCAAGACCTCAAGGGACAAGCACGCCAAAGGTATAATCTCTAGTGCTTAGTTCATTCTTTAAAGAGATTTAGATTGCACACACTCACTTAGCATTCTTGCATTTGTGTGCATACTCTTCACATGTCACATTTCACACTTGCACTTTGATGTTGTATTTTGTGTGTGCTTATGTGCCTTGTAATTCGTTTCCCGATACTGCTCGGAAACGTCCGCGCTTGCACTAGTATGTGATAGGTTTATGCAAAGACCGCATATGGAGAATGCCATTGGCTTCTTCTTTGATTTCACCTCTTTTGGTGAAATGGCGGTTATGATCGGCAGCCTGACCGTCGAATGAAACTACCGTTTGAGTCCAGAGACCTCTGGATCAATTCTGCGGTTATGATCGGTGGCCACGACCGCCATTGGAAACCGCCGTTCATACCTGATTGATTTAATCTCTCGGGTTTGATTTAGCGGTTTCATCACCGCCGAATGAAACCGCCGTTGATACTCTATTCTTATCAGGCTCAATTCGGCAGTTGTAAACGGCGGCCTGGCCGCTGATTGAAACAGCCGATCGGTGCGTTTTAGGTGCAAACTTGTCTTTTCACATGCTCTATTTTTCATGCCTATAAATACATCACTTTCTCTTGTTCTGATTGTGACTCTTTAATCATCAAGAACCCTACTTTTAAAAGAGAGATTTTTAAGAGAGAAAGCAACCAAGTTTGCTCATTTAAACACTCAAACCAAAATTCATATGCATCAAAATTCATCTAGCATCTTTTAGCATATCTAGGATGCTTGCTTGCATGGGTCTTTCATCATCACACTTGTCTTGGTAAGTTTTTCACTATTATCACATATAATTAGTGTTTTATTTATTATGGCATCTCTTTCATTACTTGATTGTTCTTAGATTAGATTCTAATATTCAAGATAGAGATTGTTGTGTTGATTTGATTGAGTGTTGTATTGTGATAGCTAATTAGGTTTTTGCTTAATCTTGATTAGCTAAACTATTTGACATGTCATTTAGTTCTTAATATCTAGGATTGCTTTTATTGCAAAATCATCATCTTAGATAAGCATATAGGGTTCCCTTGCTTTATGTTGCATTTTGGATATTCACATATTCACTTAGGGTGTTAATCTCTTCTTAGAGAATTAAGTCTTGTGTTGTGGCCGGGATTAGGTTGCTTAATTCGCAAGCAATTGGACTAGGTCCACTTATACCGGGATTAGGTAGGTGTGTGATTACTTCCGGGATTAGGCGTTTTACACATTTAGTGGATTGGAGGTTCGAGTGTGGCTCGCTTATTAGCCCGTGGTTTTTCCAGTGAGGGTTTCCACGTCAAAATCAAGTGTTGTTAATTTTTCCGCACCATATTACACTTGCTTTATTTTATTGACTATTAGGGGTATTTTCGTAATCTTGACCATATACGAAAAATTGGGTAAAATCTTTAAAATCTATTCAACCCCCCCCCCCAAGATTAATATTTAACACACCGTGAGAACTTTCATATTAGTCAATATTCAATAAAAACTCCAATTTAGTCAAAAATACAATCAACCTAATCTAAGTGCGGAAAACAATAAATTGCAAGTTGATTGATTTACGTGAAAAACCCTCGACAGGGAAAAACTCACGGGCTAATATGCTAGCCACACACGTTCCTTAAAATCACTACTTGTAATGATGTTTACAACCTAGGTTGACCTCAACTATTCTTGGTCACTAACCCACCACTACTACCCAACGGGCCTTTAATAGCAACTCTAGATCAACTTGCTTGGGCACTAAGCAATCTTAGTCACAAGACTTAATTCTCAATGAAGAGATTAACAACCTATGTGAATATGATAATATTCTAAATGCAAATAATGATAGGTTACACTAAATGCTTATCTAGGAATTAAAGATGTCAATAATAACAATCCTAGATATCATGTGTCTACATGTCATGTAAACTTAGCTATTTAAGATAAAATAATCATATATGTCATAGCTATCAAAATACAACTCATAATCAAACAACACAATTATCTCAGTCATGTAGATAGAATTTAATCTAAATGCTTACAAGTAATAAAAGAGATTAATTGATAAGTAAGAACACTAAAATGGATGAGAATGGTGTTCAACTTACCAAATCATGTGTGTTGAAGAAGATCCATGCATAGATACATCCTAGATGATCCTAAATGATCCTAGATGATGTTTGATGCACATGGATATGAGTTTGGAGAATCAAAGGAGCAATCTTTGTGCTTTTTCTCTCAAAAATCTCTCTTTCTCTTTTAGGGTTCTTGTGTATTAATAGAGGGAAATAAAAACCTTGGTGGAAAGACAAGTTTGCCCCTAAAACGCGACAATCGGCGGTTTCATTCGGCAGCCACAAACCTCCGATCACAACAGCCGAATTGGCCGCCGAATGAAACCTAAGAGCATCAGGTATCAACAACGATTTTGTTCGGCGATTTCATGGCCACCGATTCCAACCGCCAAATTGGACTCGAGAGATAAAATCAATTAGGTCTCATCGGTGGTCGGGGCCACCGATCATAACCGCAGAATCATTCCAGAGAGTTTTGGAATCAAACGGCAGTTCCATTTAATGGCCAGGCCACCGATAATAACCGTCGTTTCACCAAATGTGGTGAAACCAAGGAGAAGCCAAGGGCATTCTCCGAAGGCGATCCTCACGCTAAACCAAGCACACCAACGTGCATGCGCGGATGTTTCCGAACAATCTTTGGGAAACGAATTACTAGACACACTAACACACAACAAGATTCAACAAGAAAGTGCAAGTGTGGAATGTGAAGAGAATGCACACAAGAGCAATGACCACATATGCAAGCATGAGAAGTGTTTGTGTGCAACTGAGTCTCTTCAATGAAATTAAGCATAAGTGATTTACCTTTGAAGTGCTTATCATCTTGAGGTCTTGAGAGGGTCTTTGAGCTTGATCACCAATGCCTAAGCTACCCTTACACATCAAACCCCAATTGTGGTTTATCCATGAAATAAGCCAATCAAAACTTGAGGAACTTATAATCTCCCCCTTTGGCTATTTCGTGACAAAACCACCACTCACATTTGATCCTCACAAAAATAAAATAAAAGCTAAAGGTCAACAATGATTTTCTACATTACAACGAGATATTTATAAGCTAAAACTTTAAGTTTTCAATCTCTTATAGAACAATCAATCCTTCAAAACAAAAAGATTACACTTTCCAAAACAAGTGTATATGAGGTGATCAAGTGAAGTCAAACCAAAATAGAGCATATGCATTAAAGAAAACATGCAACATCATGCAATGAATGTGCAATGCAATGCTCCCCCTCAACGGGTTACTCCCTGTAAGGATTCCCATATCTTGATTGGCTTATTTCGTGGACAAACCACGTGTTGGGGATTGTATGTAGGGTAGCTTAAGTGATTCATAATCAAGCTCAAGACCCTCTCATGTCCTCAAGGTTGACAAGCACACCAAAGGTATATCTCTATGTGCTTAATTGCTTTGAAGAGATAGTTGCACATACTCACAACTCATGCATAGTGTTTAATTCGTGTATGTTGTGTGTCTATATATGTGCATTAATGTTCATTAACATCTCTTCTTGCATGCTTTACATGATTGCATTTTGTATGACCAAAGTCATGTTCATTCTAGACTTAGGATTGCATTCATGGTGTTGGCGCTGTACAAAGCGCTGTTGAAGGCGCTGTACGTACAGAGCCTATATGACCTGGTTGAAAATGCATTTTTAATGCATCAAGTCTGATGCAATTTTGGAAGGCACGAGAGGATCAGTTTTGAGGCACTGTTTAGGCGTTGTACAAAAGCGCTCTACGAACAGCGCCTATGAAAAATGTTCTTCATTTCCTAGGTAGGCGCTGCACAAAGCGTTGTACGTACAGCGCCCAAGGCAAATTTTGTGTCATTTATCAAAATGCACCACTTTGCTTTTGACACCCTATAAATATGCCTCTTTGACTTTAGGTCAAATGGCTAAGTTCAGAATATCATATTTTACTTAGAATATTTTTCAAGCAAAGAAAAATTCAAAAGAACTCACCTTTAACCATTCAAATCAAATCCTTTGTGCATCAAGTTTCATATGCATCTTCTATGACTATATAGAATGCATCCATGATTGGGTTTGCATCATCACAACATGCTTGGTAAGATTTTGATTTAGTTCATCTTATTTTAGTATTTTTACTATCAAGCCATCTCTTTTAAATTACTTGTATGTTTTAGATCATATGCTAAATACAAGAAAAGAGAATTGATTGTGATGAATTGATTGAGTGTTGTTTTGTGATAGCTAATTAGGTTTTTTATTAATCTTGATTAGCTAAGCTATTTGACATGTCATTTAGCTATTGATATCTAGGGTTGATTTAATTGATTATATCATCATCCTAGATAAGCATCTGAGGTTCCTTAGCCTTGTTTGTTATTTGAATATTCATACATATTCACATAGGTTGCATAATCTCTTCATAGAGAATTAAGTCTTGAGGCTAAGGTTACTTAGGCCTCAAGCAATTAGGACTAGAGCCACTTTTAAAGGCCCGAGTGGTAGAAGTGGGGGGTTATTGACCAGAGTGTTAGACGAGGTCTACATAGGTTGTAAACTTCATTTCGATTAGTGGATTTCGAGGTCCGAGTGTGGCACACTAAACAGCCCGTGGTTTTTCCTAGTGGTTGGGTTTCCACGTATACATCAAGTGTTATTTAAATTCCGCACTATATTACACTTGCTTGTATTTTTGACTAGTATGGGCATTTTCGTAAAATTGACTTGCATGCGAAAATTGGGTAATAATAGTTAAAATCTATTCACCCCCCCCCCCCCCCCCCCCCTCCCCTTTAGATATATTTATCATACACACCGAGTGTTTATTGTATTACTTTCACTCCCCCTCAATTAGCAATCTCCCCAATGTTCGAATTTGCTACTACAACTCCCTTACACATACTACTCCCCCTTTTTGTCATGAGATAGGTAAAGGAGTATCTCCTAACTGGGTCATTTTAGCAAAGAGAGATAGTAGTATACAAGAACATTATCCAAGTCAAATAATCGAAGAGAAACATGGAGATTTATTTTATGAAAATGTGTGATAATAATGCTTTGCATGCAAGACATGTTGCATTCAAGTACAAAAAAACAATGGTATTTAATGACAAAGGTTTCCAATAAAATTCAAACCAATTTCACCATTTGTCATGAATCAAAGCAAGGATATAGATTTTTCATTGAATTCAATTTAAGAGGCAACTATATCCAACTTTATAAGCAAAACAAGGCATGATCGACTTTTGCACCTATTCGATTTTTCTGGGTAAGATACCCGTATGATAGTAGCCATATTCAACAGATAAAGAAAGAGAGACTTTGGATTTTAAAATCCTTAGAACAGATACAGGATCTTTTATTCATTTGAATCTCATTTTTGCTTTTCACACAATTTTGCATTTTGAAATATGCAATCAACATTTAGTTGTGCATTTAGGAATTTGCAATCAACATTCATGCTTTTCATATTTAAGCGTGTCATTAGAAATCATGCCTTTCATTTTAAGCATGTCATTTGAAATCATGTCATGGAAATTAATTATAGGTCATTCAAAGAGTACTTCCTAAGTAAATCTCCTAGTCCAAAAATGCATGTTTGAACATAAATATGACATAGATTGCAATCAAAGCAATGGTTCACACTTATTGAAGAAAAAAAATCATATAAGCATATGTGCAACCAAGATACTCAAGCAATTAATAAGGAAGCATAATGTTTATCAAATTTTTGCATGTGATAAGTATGCAAGATTGCTCTCTTTGCTTGAGTTCCCCATATGGGGTCAATTTCCATACCACATTAATCCACAAGACAAATCCCAATAGATCTACTAAGTGCATGAAACCTAGTTGCATCTAAGGGTTTAGTAAATAAATCCGCTAGTTGATCATTTTTACCTACATGTTCAAGTACAATGCATTTGTTCTCAACTAGTTCTCTAATGAAATGATGTTGGATGTCAATATGCTTTGTCCCAGAATGTACACCGGATTCTTAGAAATGTTAATGGCACTCATGTTATCACAAAAAAGAGTTAGAGTACCTTGATTGAATCCATAGTCGACAAGCATTTGCTTCATCCATAGGAGTTATGTGCATCCACTTCCTGCGGCAATGTATTCGGCTTCGACTATGGAAAAGGAAATTGAGTTTTGCTTCTTGTAAAACCAAGACAACAAGTTGTTCCCTAGAAAGAAGCAACCGTCTGATGTGCTTTTCCTATCATCACAATTTCCTACCCAATCTGTATCACTAAAGCCAACTAAACTAGCATTAGTGTTAAAAGAGTATCAAATCCCATAGTTGGATGTCTCATTCACATAGCGAATGATTCTCTTAATGGAAGATAGATGGGACTCCTTAGGATCTGATTGGTACCTAGCACACACACCCACACTAAAAGATATATCAGGTCTACTTGCGGTCAAATAAAGCAAGCTACCAATCATTCCCCGATATAGAGTTTGTTCCACACTTTTTCCACTAGCATCCTTGCTTAGCTTCAAAATGGTACTCATAGGTGTATCACAATGTTTGGCATTTGCAAGACCGAACTTCTTCACTAGGTTCTTTGCATATTTAGCTTGGGTTATAAAAATCCCATCATTCAATTGCTTAATTTGTAAACCTAGGAAGTAACTAAGCTCACCAACAAGACTCATCTAAAATTCATGAGACATAACATCAACAAATTATTGGAATTTGGTATTGTTAGTGGAGTCAAAAACAATATCATCAACATATATTTGAGCTATGAAAAGCTCATCATTGTTTTTCTTGATGAATACAGTCTTGTCAACACTACCTTTTATATAGTCATTGTCAACAAGAAATTGAGTGAGACGCTCATACCAAGCCTCGGTGCGTGATTCAACCCATATAGAGCCTTCTTGAGGCGATAAACATGGTTGGGGTGGTGTGTATCCACAAACTCCGTAGGTTGCTCAACAAACACTTCCTTTTGTAAGAAGACATTGAGGAAGACACTCTTCATATCCATTTGGTGCAATTTGAACTTGTGCACACAAGATATGGATAAGAGAAACCTAATGGACTCTAGATGGGTAACAGGAGCAAAAGTCTCCTCAAAGTCGATACCCTTAATTTGAGAGTACCCTTGTGCAACAAGCCTTGCCTTGTTATGCACTATGTTGCCATCCTCATCGGATTTTTTTCTATACACCCATTTGGTGCCTATGACATTTATGCTTTTAGGCCTAGGATCTAGAGTCCAAACCTCATTCCTTTCTAATTGGTTTAGCTCTTCTTGCATAGCAAGAACCCAAAACTCATTATTTAAGGCCTCATCAATTTTTTTGGGTTCAATTTGAGAGGTGTAGCATGTGTAGCTAATTAGATTAGCTATTTAACATCTAGTCCTAACACCCTCACTGACTTCTCCAATGATGTCAACTTTATCATGGAGTTTCCTAACCCATGAAGCGGGTTTATTAGAGTTCAAGAGAGGAACTCTATCAAACGGTTGTGTGTCCTCTTCATTAAGGTTAGACCTCCCATCAATAAGAGTCTCCAAAACCTTCTCCAAGGGAGAATCATCAACTACAATAACCTCCTCCTCATGGTTACTAGTCTTAAGCCTACAATCATCTATAACAACATTAGATGATTATATGACGCTTCGAGTCTTTAAGTTGAAAACTCTATAGGCTCTACTATTCAAGGCATAGCCAATAAAGATACCTTCATCACTCTTAGCATCAAACTTGCCAAGTTGATCATGGTCATTTAGAATGTAGCATTTGCTTCCAAAGGAGTGGAAGTAGCTAACATTTAGCTTTCTACCTCTCTACAACTCATAGGAGGTTTGCCTAGTACCGGGCCTTAGGAAGACTCTATTTCCTATATAGCAAGTCGTGTTGACAGCTTCGGCCTATAGGTTCGTAAGGACATTGTTGCTAAGCAACATCACATGGGCCATCTCTTAAAAGACCATATTTTTCCTATCAATAACTCCATTTTGTTGAGGTGTCCTAGGAGCTGAAAACTCATGGGAAATGCCTAAACTGTTGCAATAGCTTTCAAAGTAGGTATTCTCAAACTCCCTTCCATGGTCACTTCTAATCCATTTAATGCTTTTAATGTTAGAGTCTTTTTCATTTTGAATTTTAGTGCAAAGCATTTTAAACTTGTCAAAAGTTTCATATTTTTCTCTAAGGAAATATGTAGATATGTACCTAGAGAAATCATCTACCCAAACAAAAATGTATCTCTTTCCACCCAAACTTTCGGTTTGCATGGGACCCATAAGATCCATATGGAGAAGCTTTAGGGGCTCCTCGGTGTAGAGATACTTGCTCTTCTTGTGCATGCTCTTGGTTTATTTCCCTTGTTAGCAAGGTTCACAAACACCATTGACTTTCTTCCTAAGTTTGGGAAGGCCACGCACAACATTAAACTTATCTAAGATCCGTAAATCCCAATAGTTCATGTGGCCAAGTCTTTCATGCCACAACTCAATTTGCTCATTCTTGGACATATTACATGAGACAACTCTAGCTTTAAGACAACAGCAATTGTCGCTAGATCTCATCCTTTTCAACAAGGTTTGTCCATCGGGCTTTAGAATAAAGCAATTATTCTTGCTAAACAAGACGGAGAGTCCTTCATCACTAAGATGAGATATGCTTAGTAGATTGGCTTTTAAGCCATCTACATTTAAAGCATTGGATAAGGAGGGTAAACCGGGAATAGAAATGATTCCATTCTCTACAACTCTCTTTTTAAACCCATCATCAAAGATGACAAATCCCCCTTTCTCCATGATAAGAGTCTTAAAGAAACTCTTGTTTCCCGTCAAGTGCCTAGAGCACCCACTATCTAAATACCAAAAATTAGAATAATTTACCTTCAAGGCAATTTGAGCAACATGGCAAAAGTATTCATCTCTTCTAATCCACCTAGGTGAAACATTTTCTTTCCTAGTGGTCATTGGCACATGGGCTCTAGATGTCCTAAGATCATGCAAATGGGTTCTATTCTTCCTAGGAGTAGAAAGAATATATTCAAGTCCGATATCAATGGGCTCTAAATGTTTAGAAGTCAATAAGGAATGGTATAAGAACATATTCAAGTCTGATATCAATAAAACATAAACAAATAAACACAAGAACACACTAGTATGCCATTTCCTAGAACTAGTCGTAAAACATGCATTTTCATGTACATTGTCAATATAAATCTAACGCATGTGCATACAACAATATATGTGTGTATGTGTGTGCCTATACCTTGCATGAGGAGAAAGAAACTCAATACCTAAGCATCCAATTAAGCATTGTCCTCTTGAAGACGAAACTTGCATGCATAATTACTTTTCTCATTTGAAGCTCGATCCAATCATGAACCACCTAAGCAACTAAGAAATACAAACAAAGAGTGTTTTGATATGGAATCAATCCAACACAAATCTAAAACCTAACAGAAATCACAAAGATTGTCTTCTTAACTCTACAACCCTTAAAATCCTTGTGCATTTAACATCTTCAAGCATCATTTATGCATGGTCTTCATAGTCTTCATCAATTGGTAAGTTAGAACATATACTCTACTCCATTTATTGTTCTACTTAGTCAAGACATCTAATTTATTGCATTTTGTTTGCAAAGACGCCATCTTTAATGCATATACTTTGAAGTCATGATGATTGATTGGGGTTGAATAATAGCTAGTATGTTAGATTGCTTTTTCTTCATCTAGATAAGTCTACTTGTATGTTCATCTAGGAATTTTTAATAACTAGGATTGTTAGATTGCATTTCTATCTTTCTAGTTAAGCATATTGTGTGTTGTCTTGCACTTTATTTGCATTTATGACATTGTTACATGTTCACTTAGACATAATTCTCTTCATTAGAGTCCAAGTCTTATGGCTACATGTGGTAGTTGCAGAAGCATTGTCAAGACCCACTTTTAAAGACCTGTAGGAAGAATAGTTTGTGTTACAAACCTTGAGAAGAGTGATTATGGTGTCAACTTAGGTTATAAACAAATATTCAATTAGTGGTGTTTTTGTGACTAAATGGATAGTGAGGCTAATCCCATGATTTTTACGAGTTTGAGGGTTTCCACGTAAAAATCAAGTGTTAATTTATTTTTAAGCATTTTACATTATTTTGGTTGTAAGTCTCAGAAACTTCAAAAAAAAAAAAAAAAAAAAAAAAAAAAAAAAAAAACCTCAAAAATTAGAAAGAAAATCTCGGAAACACAAAAATAAGTCTTGGAAACATCAAAATAAGTCTCGGAAAAAAAAAAGTGTGAGACTTATTTTTGTGAGTGTGTTTTAATGGTATTTTTGTCAGATGCACACTGTAGGTGCTGTTAAAACTTAAGTTATCAATTTGGTGATAGTCTTAAAACTCACTCTTTAAAGAGTGCTATTAAATTTTCGAATTCTATATTTAGAGTAATGTTAGAATGCCCAAATGATTCGACATGTGAATTGTCAAATTCTTGTTAATCATGAGAATGTGTGGTGGGTGGTGTGATTTTAACAACTCACATACCACATCATTGAGCAAATTTTTTAGATAGCCTAACATTACTCGTATTTATTCTTACATTGTGATGTTTTAAAAAATATATACTTTTTGGAACACTATTTTAAATTATTGCTACCATAATGTTTTCAGATTATGAAAATATGATAATTAATCTTTTATTTTCGACTCAAAAGTCATAAAACATATTTACTGATAGAGAACATGCCCCGAGTTTTCATTAATTTTATAAAATTAATATCACAGCGCAACACCCCTCCCCTTAATTAAAACTAATCAAAATTCGAAAGAGAACAATAACAAAAATAAAAACCATATCTAAAATAAAATAAAAAACAGAACATCAAAATCAAGCCATTAATAATGCAACACATAAACATTGTACTGAATAGTGGCATCCCCAGTTTTCGTATCAAACTTATGAGTTCTAGCCTGAACATAGCCTCTAGAAAACCGGAAAAGCCCACTTCCTCCGATCACCGGCATCTCCCGGATGTCGGAAAACACTTTGTTCCTCCCTAGAATAGTTATTGTACTTCCATTGTATTTTCCTTCCATAAAAACAAAGTTCATAACCATTAACAAGCCAGCTTTTTCCTGTGCTGCTGATCCATAAAACCCTTGTGCCTTTCCTATCAATTTCGAGCTCAATTCAGGTCCTTCGGTCAAGGGATCGTCTATCATGCTTATTGCTCCGAAAAGGGTTCCTGACGAATTCGAAGGCGGGGACACTACGGCGACTGCTGTTGGGTGGGTGCCACTATAGATGTCATGCCAGTATAGTTGAAAATGGGTAAGCTTTTCTTTCTTTTTGAGACCAAAGAGCTTCCTGTCTAGGGTTCTTGCATACCCATCACTTTCTGCTGAGACTAAATTTATTGCAGCGAAAGAGAGGATGGAGAAAATGATGATTTGGGGAAGAAATTTAGCCATGGCTACTGATCTTAGGAAACATAAATTGTACAGGTTGGTTTCACACACACACATACATATATACAGGGCCGGCCCATAAGGGCAGCCAACCCAGCAAAATGCTGGGGCCCCAAACTGATGCAATTTTCTTCTTCTTCTCCTTTGGGGCCTCATGATCCAATATTTGTTAATGATCTTTTGGGGCCTCAATTAATAAAAAAAAACTTTAAAGACTAAATATGATTCTGAGACCATGATATCACTATGGCCCAATATTTGTTAATTATCTTTGGGGCCTCAATTAATAAAGAAAACTTTAAAGGCCCAATATGATTTTTGAGACCATGACATTACTGCACTATTAAATATATATATATATATATATATATATATATATATATATATAACACCCGCTAAATGAATTACGAATCAAAATTCAAAACCTTCACTTTGCTCTCTCTTTTCTTCTCTTTGCCTCTCTGTTTTCTTCTTGAAGTTGTTGCCGTTTGATGAATCGAACTTATCGAAGGTATGATTTTTGTTTTCAATTAATTTCTACATGTTGATTTTGACTCAAATTATTATTAATATTATTTTATGTTAATGATAATAATTTTATATAAGGCCTCGAATTTTGTTAATGTCATAAAATTGCTCGGGCCCCAAAATGTCTGGAGACGGCCCTGCATATATATATATATATGTGGGGTGGTGGAGGTCCAACTTCTTTTTAGCCATGGCTACTGATCTTAGGAAACATAAATTGTACAGGTTGGCTTCACACACACACACACACACACACATATATATATATATATATATATATATATATATATATATATATATATATATATATATATGGGGTGGTGGAGTTCCAACTTCTTAACCACCAATAGATTACGTATAGTAATGCAAGAAGACTATAGTGTATATATAGGTCCCTAAATAATTTCATAATATAATTTTTGGGTTGGTAATATATATAATAATTAACAACAATATGCATTAACAAAATAAATTTGGGGGGGGGGGGGGGGGGGGGGGGGGGGGGGGGGGGGTGGGGGGTTAGGAGGTCCAACTTCTTAACCACCGATAGATTACCACTACAACAAAAATATGCCTTTCTTGACAGTTAAAAACTGTCAAGAAAGGCTTCCTTGACAGTTATTATAACTGTCAAGGAAGCCAATGTCAAGGATTACCTTGACAGTTCCTCTTGACAGTTTTTAACTGTCAAGGATCCTTGACAGTTAAAAACTGTCAACAATAATATATATTTTTTTTAATAATTACACACAATCTCACCCCCCACCAGCTGGTCGTCGAACCGCCACACCACCGACCGTCGCCGGACCACCAGCCGGTCACCGGACCGCCAGCCCACCACCCCTCCGGCTGCCGGACCACCACCGGCGGCTGCCGGCCCGCCGGCCACCGGCCCGCCGGCCACCACCGCTATCGGTCGCCCGCTGGAACACCGGCCGGTCACCGGACCACCACACCACCGGTCGCCGCCGCTGTCGCCATCGTTGCCGGACCGCCGCAGCTGCTGCCGCCTGCCCGCCGGCCGGCCACCATTGCTGCCGGCCACCGCTGCACCACCTGTGATAATAATAACAATTATATGTTAGTAGTGGGAGTGGTCTCAAGTTCAAGTCTTTACCACTTGACTAAAACTCCTATATGTTTACAATTGAACAATATTTATATATAAACTATATAAGTTGTTAGAAATTAAACCTTGTTATATAAATTTAAATTTATTCAACTAATCAAAATTCTAATTTCCACAACAAACATATATTTAAAAATATTTATTAAAACTTTTAATAAAATTATATTTTTAAATATATATATAGTCGAGTTGTTGGTCAATACTCTATAGTCACGTTTGGTAACATGGTGGAATGGTAATGGGAATGAAAATGAGAATGCAAAGAAAAGGAAAACTAAGTTTTTTGTTTGGTTGGAACTTTAGAATTAGTCTCTGAATCAGTATTATTTTGTTTGGTTAACAACGGAATGGAATGGGGTTAACTGTATTTTGACCAAAATACCCCTAATTATAAAACATTCATAATAACATGATATATTATGGATAATAATAATAAAATATAAAAGTATATTATATATATATAATTATATATTATTTAATATAATAATATTATATATATATAAGTATATATATATTAATATATAATATATAATATATATAATAGTATAATATATATAATATATAATAATATAATATATTATATATGTTTATATATCATTTTATATATTATAATAATATAATATATAATAATAATATAATATAATACAGTAGAACCCCTGTAAATTAATCTTCTATAAATTAATATCCTCTCTAAACTAATAAAAAATCTCGGTCCCGACTCGGGCCGGTGTAAAAAATTAATAAACCCCTCTATCGTAATAATTAATAAAAAAATTTTGAAACCTAGTGTAAAATTTCCGTCCCGACTGTCGCATAAATTAATAATTTCATAAAAGTATAAAATATATTACAAAATATTCAAGAACTATAAAAGTACTTCAAGATGCTAGGTTGCACAAGGTCACCATGTTTGATATTTTTTATTTCATCCTTCATCTTTTGAATTGTCCTCAAGAAGTTATTGTGACCATCTTCTTGTTGTAGCCAAAAGGTTTCAACTAATTTTAGCATTTCAACAGCCTTACTTATAGAAATTTTAGGTATCTCTTAACTATCGTTGTCGTAATCATCTATCTCAACCACACTAACATTATTTTGCATTGTGATATCATTGATGATATCCTCTTCGGTTTGAGTGTAACAAATCTTTCTTAAACAAGGAATCCTGAAAAAATGAACTTTCTGTAAAGAAGAAAACCGACTAAACAAGTAATCCCAAAAAGGAACCTTCCCTAAACAAGAAAGCCGACTTCCACAAGTTTTTAAAGATAAAATATCACTTTACAATGTAAAATCCTTCAAATTAATAACCTCTCTAAATTAATACTCAATGATGGGTCCCAAGAATATTAATTTAGAGGGGTTCTATTTTATATAATACATATATATAAAATATATATTTATATATCATTAATATAATATATAATAATAATATATTATTTTTCGAAAGGAGGGTATTTTTGGAATGGGGTTGGGGCATATGAGGGTATTTATAGAATATAAATTTTAGTTTGGAATGGAAGGGCATTCCATTGGTTTTTGGATGGAATGCCCATTCAACCAAAATGGTGGAATCCCCATTCCAATGGAATCACTATTCCATTGCATTTTAACAAACCAAACGAATTGAATGACTTTTTTTCCATTCTATTCCATCCCATCCCATCCAACCAAACGTGGTCTATAGGAGACTCATGACATCAATTGTAATAAGCATAATTTAGAATATAATTCTCAACATGAGAGATATTTCTCAATATGCATCTTGCAATTTAATGAATAAATGTAAGACTCAGATTACTAATTTATATGAGTAATTGAATTATTAAAGTGTTTCTTAGTATGAAACAAGAGGGTGCAAAATAAATAAACAATATTTTTAACATTTTTTTTTTTTTGAATTTTTTAAAAGTAAATTTATTAAATTTAAAATTTTACTTATCCAATATCGGTTTGCTCAAAAACCGATATCTTACTGTAAAATAAATTCATAACGAGATTTTGTTTGGTGTTGAAAATAGAAAGTACAAGTTTAAAAAAATTATTAAAGATAAAAAAAATTATATATTATGAATGTTTTATAATATAATATATATAATATACATATTATATATTATTATATTAAATAATATATATCATATATTTATTAAATAATATAATAATATAATATATATATATATATATAGCAAATCACATCTAATAAAATAATAATAATATATATTTATAATATTTATATATATATACATATATTTAATATAATAATATATAATATATATTATATTATATATCATAAAACATTCGTAATATATAATTTTTTTTTTTATCTTTAATAATTTTTTTAAACTCTTACTTCATATTTTCAACACTAAACAAAATCCCGATATGAATTTATTTTATAGTAAGATATCGATTTTTGGGCAAATCGATATTGGATAAGTAAAATTTTAAATTTAATAAATTTATTTTTAAATCATTTGCTTTAAAAAAAATTCAAAATAATAATTTTTAAAAAATTGTTTATTTATTTTTCACTCTCTTATTTCATACTAAGAGACACGTTAATAATTCAATTACCCATATAAATTAGTAATTTGAGTGTTACATTTGTTTATTAAATTGCAAGATGCATGTTGAAAAATATCTCTCATGTAGTGAGAGTTGTATTCCAAATCATGCTTATTACAATTGATGTCACGAGTTTCCTATAGGCCATGTTTGGTTGAATGGAATGGAATAGAAAGAAAGTCATTCCATTCATTTGGTTTGTTAAAATACAATGGAATAGTGATTCCATTGGAATGGGAAATCCACCATTTTGGTTGAATGGCCATTCCATCCAAAAACCAATGGAATGCCCTTCCATTCCAAACTAAAATGTATATTCCATAAATACCCTCATATGCCTCAACCCCATTCCAAAAATACCCTCCTTTCGAAAAATAATATATTATTATTATATATTATATTAATGATATTTAAATATATATTATATATTATTATATATATTATATATTATTACATATATATTATATATAATATATAAATATATTTATATAATATAATAATATATTTATATAATATTAATATATAATATTAATATATTTATGTATATATTATATAATATATGTAATAATATATAATATATATAATAATATAATATAATAATATAATATATAAATATATTATATTATATATGTTTATATATCGTTATATATATTATAATAATAATATAATATATAATATATAATATATATAATAATATAATATATATTTATATATCATTAATATAATATATAATATATAATATATTATTTTAGGAAATGAGGGTATTTTTGGAATGGACGGATGTAGGCGGTGGGTGGCCGGCAGCCGGCGGTGGTCCGACGGTGAGGGAGGTGGTTATTATAAATATAAAAAATGTTATTTAATTAAATATTATTATTAAATATAAAATAATAAAAATTTAAAAAATATATATATATTAACATTTCTTGACAGTTTTTAACTATCAAGAATAAAAACTGTCAATAAAAAAAAAACTTATAATTAATGACAGTTTTTAACTGTCATTAAAAAAACTGTCAAGAAAAAAAAATTTATGACAGTTTTATAAAACTGTCATAAAAAAGCTGTCATCTTTGTTGGTTTTTCTAGTAGTGTACGTATAGTAATGCAAGAAGACTATAATATATATAGTTCTCTAAATAATTTCATAATATAATTTTTGGGTTGGTAATATATATATAATAATTAACAACAATATGCATTAACAAAATAAATAAAAGAAAACTTGGACATATAGATGCATTATTGTGTTATCTATATATATGAGTTGTTGCCTATAACCTTCTTGTGTTCTTGTTTAACACAATAATGCATCTATATGTCAAAGTTTTCTTTTATTTATTTTGTTAATGCATATTGTTGTTAATTATTATATATATTACCAACCCAAAAATTATATTATGAAATTATTTAGGGACCTGTATAGATTATAGTCTTCTTGCATAACTATACGTAACCTATCGGTGGTTAAGAAGTTGAACCCCACACACATATATATATATATATATATATATATATATATATATATATATATATATATATATATGAGTTGTTGCCTATAACCTTCTTGTGTTCTTGTTTATTTCCACATGTGGTGTGGGATGTGCTGTAACTTGAATCTAACCACAAAGCCATATCGGTCGTGTTTGTCCTTTTTAAATAAATCACTTTGTTGCAGATCTTATGCGGTAGGTAGTAGTTGTACCGACTTTTAATAACTTATGAATATAATTATTTGAGCAAATTACACTAAATTAACCTCCCTCAGACTTACCTTCTTATACCGAAAAACAACTTTATCATAAATTGAAACTCACACTGCAAGCTGTTAGTCAAACTTAATTGTTGACCAAGTTTGACCGTCAAAAGACTAAACTACCCATAATCCTTAAATTATTATTTTTTATAAATAAATAAAAAAACATTTTTATGCGCAACTGAGCAGCACTCCACACCACAACTCTCTCATCATCTCAACAAGCTCTCAATCAATTTCAAGGTAACATATAATTTTTGTGCAGTTGTGTTTATTATTATTATTATTATTATTATTATTATTATTATTTATTTATTTATTTTTAATTTGGATTTAATTGAATTTAGTTTTGGATCTGTAGAAAAATGTCTGGTCGTTGAAAGAGGCGCAAGGGATTGGAAAAGGTAGGAGCAAAACAACACTGTAAGGTTCTTCATGACAACATCTAGGGGATCACGAAGCCGGCAATAAGGTGTCTGAGAGAATCAACAGTTTGATCTACGAGGAGACTCGCGGAGTGTGAAGATCTTCTTGGAGAATGTGATTCGCGACGCCGTTACATACATCGAGCACGCAAGGAGGAAGACGGTGACGGCCATGGATGTCGTGTACGTGCACAAGAGGCAGGGCAGGACTCTCTGTGGCTTTGGCGGTTAGATTTGTTTGGATTTTGGATGTTGTGTAGAGAGAATTCTTGCTGTCAAGAACTTAAATTGAGGGTTTTCTAAGGTTAGGGTTAGGGTTTTATTTTGGGTATTAGTGATTGGTGTTTGTAATTTGTGGTATGGATTGATATGTTTAGGTTTCTTACTGGTTTTGGAAAGAATCAATGATAAATGAAAATGAAGATCACTGGTATATTTGTTCGTTTTTGTAACTCTCTATGTTTGATTTTTTTTTCTCATGTTTGATCAATGATAAATGATAGTGAATTAGTGAAGATTTCTTACTCGTTTTTCTCCATGGATCACTATGGAGTTTCAATCTGGACTCCACCTCTTTATTTATTTATTTTTTTTATTTTACTTCTCTTTTGTTATTTGTTTTGTTTTTCTTTAATGAAATTAAAATGAATTAAATGAGGTGCTTTGTTGTCAAATTCAATCAAATTTTCTTTTTTCTGTTTTTTGTTTATGGATCCACAGTCTACATTTTTTTTTTTTCAATTAATTTGTATATTTAACCTTTTTGTTTAATTTTTAATTCTTTTTTTAAAAAATATTTGAAAAGTCAAAAATACCCTTATTTTTTACAGTCAAACTTTGTCAACAGGTAAGTTTTACCAAGTTTGATTAACGAGAGGGGGTATGAGTGACAATTTATTATAAAATTGTTTATGGGTGTAAGAGAGCTAACCTTAGAGAGATTTAGTGTAATTTACTCTGATTATTTTTAAGTGCATGAACACTTGAAAAAAAAAAGGTAAATTCTATTAACATTTTTTGATTATATAAATAATTGCACTGAAACTAACGAAAATGTCATAATAACTCATATATACCTTCTGACTCGTTGATTAATGTTATTGTAGTGAGGCAAATTGGCAAAACCGTTTTTTCATAGTGTTTTTGATAAACAAGAAATGAAAATAGTTTATCAGATCACATCTTGCCACGTAAACTCTAAAACTTTGAAATTAATTAAACTAAACCCTATTTAAAAGTAAAAAGAATATTAATTAAAAAAGTATCATCTCCAACTTCTTCACTTATTTCTAAAAAAGAAAGCTTCATCACCTAAATAGAAATCTTCGTATTCGTCATCTAAACAAAAATCTCAATACATGATCTTCATTGCTCAATGACTTACACGAAGGAGCATATGAGGAAATTGCAAGAAATGAATAAAAAGTTTATTGCTTTATTGTTTTTAGCTAAAAATTTATTTTTTCTCATACTTGTAACCTTTGAGCTTGAATTGCTAAAATTGCCCTCCATTTTATTTTAGTTACCCCAAAATTTCCCACCAAAAATTTCTCCCTCTCCTCAGTCCTGATACCCAATGATTAGTCTTCCCAACATTTCAAAATCAGATATCTCTATTTTTCTGATAATTTCAAAATAAGATATCTTTCTCTTTGACTCTCTCTTTGGCGACCGTTGTCCACCGCTGCCGCCCCCTTGCCTGTTAACGCCGCCAAAACCCAATGACATCTTCTTCATCGTCTCTATATTCATCTCTCATTTCTCTCCACTCTCTAGTCAATTTTTTTTTATATATAAAAAGAATCAAAAATGAAAGTAGCAGATATGTTGAGATCTGCCGGAGCTACTCTAAGAAGAACCACCACAAAGCCGTTGCGTCTGATGAGCCGATCTTGCTACTCCTCCGGGTCTCATCCTGAACGCAAAGTTGTGATCTTGGGTGCCGCCGGAGGGATTGGTCAGTGATGAGGTCGTTTGTGCACATCAAAACAATATAAATATATGTGTGATCTTGTAGGAAAATAATGTTTTACCACTTGGGAATCCCTTTTATGATATGAAACGTAATAATGGTAAGTTGCATTCGTTCCACGGGGAAATGAAGTAATGGTTAGGTTGATTAACTAATCTAAGATTGCGATAATATAAATCATAATAAGTGGATAGTGAGTGGTTTAAAATACCACAAAACATGCATAAAGTAAAAGTAATAAAAGTGATAGGGAAAATAGAATCTCAACAATCTAAAATAAGAGAAGTGGGTGAATTCAATTAAGAGATACGCTAGAGGATTAGTGAAGTTGAAAATGGATTAAGGGTGCTTTTTAAACTATCATAAAGAACCAATCTCAAATGGATTAACCTCACAACAAGGTTTGGATTATTGTGGTTGGTATTTCCTACAATAATCCATCCTATTTATTGAATTCTTTAATCAAATAAGGTTGTCATTCCAAAGTGATTATAAAATAGATTATTCTAGCAAGATTATGATTAATAGGTTGATATACAAATCAATCATATAGTAACAAGAATCTAAAGATATAATAAATAAAAAATACATAGAGATTCAATTAAAATATAGTCAAGCAACCCTAAGTCAAAATGTTTCTAACACCAACCCCCTAGATTTGGGGTTTTAGCTACACATAGTTACAAATAGAAAAAGAGAGCAAATAATGAGGAAATCACCCGTAGGTCACCTTCTTTAATGCTCAATCCTTTCCCTCCTTAGATGCTCCTTGTGTACTAGTGTTATGAGTGACAAATGGTGTGTGACTAAGGTAATAAGGTGAAGAAAATATGGTGAGAGAGAAATGATTTTGGTGAGGTAGGATAGATTTGGTGTTGGGTGTTTGATGGAAAAGGTAGTTCAAGATTAGAAATGGAGGAATTTGGAAGTGGGAGTCATGGAAGAAAATCTAGGTCTAAAATGCTAAGTAAAAAGTATTCTCTCTAAAACTCTGTATATTTCTCTCTAATTCAAACTCAGAGAAGAGAGATATTTTATACTGGCTTGATTTTGTGCTGAAAATCTCTTGGAAAGTTGAAGTGGCGGGAATGTCGCTATTTGTGTCGCCATGGCGACCTCATGGCGACATACTGTTACGCATTCTGAGATCCCATTGTCGCCATGAGTATCATCTTTTTCGCCCTTTGCAAATGGCGATACTGAGGAATTTGGGAGGAGGTCGCCATTTGCCATTGAATGTCGCCATGGAGACATGCAAATGGCGACCATACCTGATGCACTTTCTTGGAGAAATGTGGTATGTCGCCATGGCGACCCTGGGGCGACCAAATGGTGATTTTACAAACCATTATGTCGCCATGGTGACCCTAGGGCGACCAACTGGTGACCTTTCTTTAGCAAGTGGCGAGAATGCCCTGCTTCATATCTTTATGCTCTTCTTTCATACTAAGTTCTTCTTTTTTTTTACAATTTTCTTTGAGGCCTCATAAACCTGAAACACTTGATTTTGCAACATTAAATACAGGGAAATGCCCGAGAATTAAGTACAAAGAGTAGGAAATAAGGGTACAAAATCGTACCATATTTGGTCCGATCAAATACCCCTAAACCTATCTTTTGCTCGTCCTCGAACAAAACAATCATCAATCAACCCTTAGACATTTATCAAGCTATTTCACAACAAAATATTTAAACAAGTTCAAATCAACCTATCAAGATTCTACTAGCCATTGATTGATAAGCGAAACAAAACAATGAAGAGATTAAAACAATGATGCACTAGTGAAGACCTATTCATGTAAGAAAATGTCAAGTAAAAATTAAAAACATGCCACTTTTAGATATGATTGCACGCAGCACGATCTCACATTCAAAAGTGCCTAAGCTTCAAAGCAAAGTTACTGTTCAATTTAGAATGTAATTTGCCTTGATAGCTATTCCTTACCGGATTCTCTCATTTCTTCTCTCAAAACCCTAAGCTTTCCTCAAAAGTACATATGCAATATGAGTTAATTTCATAAAATCAAATTGATTGCATATGATGTTATTTTTAAAACGCAATTTCTGAAAAATATGGTCCCATGAATGGATTTGCACATCATGAATTAGAAAGAACATGCGAAAACTACAATTCACAAAATGGACATTCCTAAAGATCATGAAGGTCTTTCTTTGGTTGTAACGGGGTTTGGGTGAATGGTGAGTTAAATAATGGGTCAAAAAGATCACAAGGAACCAAATGATTATACTTTCGGCATACATTCTAGTACAAGTTCCACTTGCTTCACACATTCATTTACGCCTTTGGCGCCCATTACTTACAATAATGTTTCAAATGCATATTCATTACTCAAACTTTTCTTGAGTAGCCTATTCAATTTCTAAACCCTCTATCTAGGCCAATTGTGCCAAATTCATATTTTTCTTTTCATTTTATCTTTTTCTTGGCTTTGCCTTTCTTTTGTCTTTTTTTTTTTTTTTTTTTTTTTTTTTTTTTTTTTTGCATACATCTTTTTCATTTCAATCTTTTGCTTTTGCTTTTCTTTTGCTTTTGCTTTTATTTTGCTCTAAACACAAAATTACATGCCTAGGTACATGCATCAACATTTTTACATAAAAGAGCTTACATATATAACCTAAGCCTTTAGCAAAATCATTCGGTTGAGGTAAGTCAACTATTTAGGCTATATGGTTAATTTAGATGTGGTTCACAAAATGAAAAGCTTAAGATGTAGTTGGCTTTGAAAGGGCTTAGGAGCACACACATTCAAGAGGGTGAGGAAGTGTTTAGTCCAATTACGGTTTTCTTCACATGCATTGCCTAGAGTCCTTTCTAAAGGTTTGTCCATGAGCAAATCAAAGCATCCACAAGCAATCTATAGTATTCTATGATATGCAATATTTGAGTGCAATGAGACCTATAAATGCTTAAAAGAGTGTTTGAGAGAGCGTGTTTAAAGAGTGAAATATTGACAACTCAAAATATGCTTCTTTTTGGGCCGTGTTTGTGATCCTCTCGGGAATCTCCACTATTAATTCTTAGCCCTTCGAGCAACAATGATAATCCACTCTAACATTTTGAGAAAGAGATGCACGCGCTTTGTTCAATGAAGTCCCAAATGGCATGACATTAATTTAAACCATACAATGACAAAGATGCACAATTCCTCACTACTAATGTAAATCATAATCTCAATAAGCAAGGAATGCTCAATATGGTATTATCGCAAAAATTTTAAAAATCGGCTCAAATTATAAAACCAAGCATGGAGAGGAAAGTGGTGTTGCGCAAATGACCCCCAAACCTAAATTGGACATTATCCTCAATTTTCATGGGAGGAAGAAAAATTTACATGGCGCAACCCATTCATTAAAAGCGAAAAATTCATATATCAAAGGCAATATTCAATGAGTGTCAATATGTGGGCATATTGCTCTCTTATCCTAATATGCACAATCAATCACAAATATTATCTCAATGTCTCAATACCTCCAATATGCACAATACCACTAGAGAAATCCAATCCTAGGCACTATTCACTTCAAATCAAACTCAAAACCACCCCTAGTGTATCTAGATGCAATGTAGGATGATTGTGAATGGAAAAATTGAAGAACTAGAGTGATTGCTTACCAATTTTGACGATTACGTGCGTGCCACGGCTTGAGAAGTTGAGAAAGTTTGAGAGGGGACACTTTTTTTTTCTTTTTTTTTTTTTGTGGCTTTTGTGATTTAGCGGCGAATACTTATATGATGATCGCCCTAGGTCGCCATTTGTCCACTCGGTCGCCATGGCGACCTCATGGCGACTTCGATCAAGTCCGGTGCTTGTTGCATGTGGTCGCCATTTGTCCCTTTTGGTCGCCATGGCGACCTTCTGGCGACAATCACTTTTCTGCAAATTGGACCTGTTTCCTGCAAATTTCACCAAACACAACATAAGTTCATATTTCACAACATACTAACAAGGAAATTAGAACACTTAATTGAAAATTAAACAAGCAAAAAGACAAACAACAAGAGCTAAAATAAAACACACAAACTTTATTCAAAGCATAAAATGTACAATTGCAAGCCCGCACTAGCGCATCCTATTATGCAAATTCAGACCGTGATGCTCATTATGAGGGTCAACCAAGCATTCATTCATTCATCTTTCTCTTAACTACCCAAATTGGTCCTCTAGGTCCAACCGGACTTTGTCCACTAATTCCTTTCTAACCCAAAATTTCTCGACATGATTAGGCCTCATCCTAGGTTGAGTTCTTTCATAATTAGCATGCTTCAAAAATTCAAAACACCTAGATTTAATATGACCCTTCCTATGACAAAAATAACAAGATAGGGAAGAGAAAGGAATTCTCCCTTTTTTCATTGGAGTTTGAGCATTGGAGTGGCCCTCCATGGTAAGTGTTTTGATTGCTTGGTCCATTCAGTCTATCTCTACCAAATGATCACACTCATTCACCTTGGCAATCTTCAATGCCAACTCTTTCTTGCTCAACTCTTCTTTGACTTCATCTAATCTTGTTCTTAGCTTCTACGCTCATAAGGGTCTTTCTCATCTTCATTAAGGATTCCTCCTCAAATTCTTTAATGAGTTTGGCTAAATCTTCAAGTTCTTGTACAATTGACTCATTTTCCAATGCAAGGGTTCTGTTAACCTTCTTCCATTTGTGATTCTTCTTTGAAAGGTCTTCCACTTTCCTTTCAAGAGCAAACTTTTCTGCCTTAAGCATCTCCACTTCAAGCATAAGTTCTAGGTTAGTGTTCTTGAGTCCTTCAATCTCAGAATCGCCTATACTCTCCTCATCTTCTTGGCTACTCTTCTCATACAATTGAACCAAGTTGCTCACATGTCCTCTTTTTACCTTTGATGGTTGCACATCCACCACATTGTAACTCCCAATGCTCTTTAAATCATTGTTGCAAGTGCAGGGATCAAGCTCAAGCTCTCTCTCAGATGAGTGCATCATGACTCTCCTTTTACACACATCAATCTTCATCTGAGCGGTAGCCATAAAAGGTCTACCTAGCAAAACTTGCCATCTCGCTACATCATTTGATTTCTCTTCAATGTCTAACACCACAAAATCAGTAGGAACCACTATTCTATCTACAAGAATAGGTACATCCTTTATCTCTCTATATGGTGATCGAGAAGTTCGATCCGCCAACATAAGCTTTTTCCTAGTTGGTTCTAGTCCCACTAATCCTAACTTCTCATATAATGCCAAAGGCATCATGTTAATGCTTGCACCCAAATCAAGCATTCTCTTTAATACTTCACTCTCTCCAACCGATATGGGGATCACAAAACTTCCCGGATCATCTACCTTTGCTTGGAAAGCTTCTTCAAACATCATTGCCTCATCTCTAACTCAGTCCCTATTAACAAAATTCCCTTCCTTGGCTTGTTCAGTGTGACTAGGAAACTTCCCCTTTTCTTGTTTTTGGAGGGCTTGAGCAATTTGCCCCATTTGAGTTTCCAACTTCCCAAACGATGCCTCTAAGATGCCAAACCTTTAGCCACTAGCTTGCATGAAGTTTGTCAGTGTGTTTTCGGCCCTTTGGAAGCCTTGCATCATCCCTCTCATTTCTTCATCTACATTACGGCGAGGTTGATACGAGCTAGACTGAGCATTGTTGTTGTTGTTCCATTGATTTCCTCCCCATTGGTTTCCTCCTTGTGGATATCCACCTTGTTGCTCCCTTTGACGGTATCCACCTTGATTGTTTCCGCCTTGTTGGTATCCTCCTTGTTGATTCCTAGGTTGTGGGTTCAATACATTGCTATTGTTGGACCAAGAGAGATTTGGATGGTTTCTCAATCCTGGGTTGAAAGTGTTTGAGTAGGGGTTGTTCCCTTGACCTTGGAAACCCATAGCTTGTACCTCCTCCTGTTCTTGTCCTTGATTCATGTCAGTGAATCCCTCACTATCACTGAATTGATCACTAGGGCTTGCCTCTTGTCTTCCTAGCATCTTCACTCCGGTCTTGGGAAATCCCATGCTCTCAATGTAAGATGTCAAGGATTCCATCTTCTTATTCATCCTAGAGATCTCAATAGCGGTCTCCGTGCTAGCACTCACATCGAACCTTCCACCTCGAACACTATTAGCATTCCTTTGTTGAGAGTTTTGTGCTAACATCTCATATATCTCATATATCTCAGTGGCGGTCTTTGTGTCATAAAAGCCTCCACAAGCATTATCCACCAATACTTGAGAGAAATGAGTGAGACCACCTTGGAAGCAAGATACCTTGTACTCATCCGTGAACATGTGAGGAGGGCATTGAGCCAAAAGGAGTTAGTACCTCTCCCATGACTCGTGAAAAAGCTCCCCTTCACCCTCACTAAAATCTGCTATCCTTACCTTAAGCTCTTTAGCCTTCCTGGCTGGGAAAAATCTATTGAAGAACACCCTGCAAATCTGACTCCAGCTTGTCAAAGACCCCGGCCTAAGCCCCATTAACCACTTCATTGCCAAGTCCTTTAGGCAATACTGGAAACACCTCATGTGTAGTTGCTCCCTAGTTAGACGCATGATTGGGAATGTCTCAATGATAGCACTGAATTCCTTCATGAATTGCAAACAATCCTCATTCAACTTCCCATAGAAGGAAGGTAAGAGGTTCACGTGCATAGTCCTTAGCTCATATCCCCTTGCAACTGGATCTAAAACAATTGGTGAAGGTTGGTTCCCAATTGCAGGTAATGAGTACTCCCCCATGGTCATCCTTTGGCCTTGGTTAGTAGGAGTCTCTTCCGTCATCTCTTCCCTAGGAGGAGCTTCTTCTTCCCTCCTATGGTCCCGTCCCTCTGTACTCATAGCTTGTCTAGGAGTCTCTTCAATTTCTCTTACAGTTCTTTCAATACGGCTAGTACCGTCCAATGGTGGGTATAATCCTCGTCCTAAGGATCTCCTACCGTGCATACACCTATACTCCTGAAAATAGAATAAAAGAAAGAAAACACAAAAAAAAAAAAAAGTAAAAAGAACAATGAACAATTAACAAACAAAAATAATATATTCCAAATAATTACTAACTATCTAAACTACGTAGAAGAGTTAATGAACTTAACAATTGCTACCATACTCCCCGGCAGCGGCGCCATTTTTGATGAGGTCGTTTGTGCACATCAAAACAATATAAATATATGTGTGATCTTGTAGGAAAATAATGTTTTACCACTTGGGAATCCCTTTTAGGATATGAAACGTAATAATGGTAAGTTGGATTCGTACCACAGGGAAATGAAGTAATGGTTAGGTTGATTAACTAATCTAAGATTGCGATAATATAAATCATAATAAGTGGATAATAGGTGGTTTAAAATACCACAAAACATGCATAAAGTAAAAGGAATAAAAGTGATAGGGAAAATAGAATCTCAACAATCTAAAATAAGAGAAGTGGGTGAATTCAATTAAGAGATACGCTAGAGGATTAGTGAAGTTGAAAATGGATTAAGGGTGCTTTTTAAACTATCATAAAGAACCAATCTCAAATGGATTAACCTCATTACAAGGTTTGGATTATTGTGGTTGGTATTTCCTACAATAATCCATCCTATTTATTGAATTCTTTAATCAAATAAGGTTGTCATTCCAAAGTGATTATAAAATAGATTATTCTAGCAAGATTATGATTAATAGGTTGATATACAAATCAATCATATAGTGACAAGAATCTAAAGATATAATAAATAGAAAATACATAGAGATTCAATTAAAATATAGTCAAGCAACCCTAAGTCCAAATGTTTCTAACACCAACCCCCTAAATTGGGCGTTTTAGCTACACATAGTTACAAATAGGAAAAGAGAGTAAATAATAAGGAAATCACTCATAGGTCACCTTCTTTAATGCTCAATCCTTTCCCTCCTTAGATGCTCCTTGTGTACTAGTTTTATGAGTGACAAATGGTGTGTGACTAAGGTAATAAGGTGAAGAAAATATGGTGAGAGAGAAATGATTTTGGTGAGGTAGGATAGATTTGGTGTTGAGTGTTTGATGGAAAAGGTAGTTCAAGGTTAGAAATGAAGGAATTTGGAAGTGGGAGTCATGGAAGAAAATCTAGGTCTAAAATGCTAAGTAAAAAGTATTCTCTCTAAAACTCTGTATATTTCTCTCTAGTTCAAACTCAGAGAAAAGGGATATTTTATACTGGCTTGATTTTGTGCTGAAAATCTCTTGGAAAGCTTATGTGGCGGGAATGTCGCTATTTGTGTCGCCATGGCGACCTCATGGCGACATACTGTTACACATTCTGAGATCCCATTGTCGCCATGAGTATCATCTTTTTCGCCTTTTGCAAATGGCGATACTGAGGAATTTGGGAGGAGGTCGCCACTTGCCATTGAATGTCGCCATGGCGACATGCAAATGGCGACCATACCTGATGCACTTTCTTGGAGAAATGTGGTATGTCGCCATGGCGACCCTAGGGCGACCAACTGGCGACCTTTCTTTAGCAAGTGGCAAGAATGCCCTGCTTCATATCTTTATGCTCTTCTTTCATACTAAGTTCTTCTTCTTTTTTACAATTTTCTTTGAGGCCTCATAAACCTGAAACACTTGATTTTGCAACATTAAATACAGGGAAATGCCCGAGAATTAAGCACAAAGAGTAGGAAATAAGGGTACAAAATCGTACCATATTTGGTCCAATCAGTCAGCCTCTATCGCTCCTCATGAAGCTCAATCCTCTCTTCTCATCTCTCTCCTTCTACGATATTGCGAATACTCCTGGTGTCGCTACTGATGTCAGCCATATCAATTCCCGAGCTCAAGTTTGGTTCATTTCTCTTTCCTTTTCTATGAATTTTATCGATTTTTCAATAAAAATGATTTCTTTTTTGTGGAAATGGAAGGAAATGTCACTTTCAAGTTTGAAAGAGCAAAAAAGTCTCCTCATTGTTTTTCTTGCATTTTCGTCCCCTTGGCCACATGAAATTCCAGGAATACCCTTAAGTGGGATTTTAAATATTACAACCTTTTGCAGTGGACATTACCAACCCTAAACCCCCAACCCCATTAAGCACGATTACCAATTTTCCCTAACCCATTGAAATTCAAAATCACCGAGCCAGATTCTAAGTAACCCCAATCAAAATCAAACGAGCGAGCGACGATGACAGACCAGAGTAGAAGAAGAATCGTTGAAGAAGAAGCGACCCTGTGAGACCAGAGTGAAAAAAAGAGCAAGCGACGGCGACATACCAGAGTAGAAGAAGAATCATTAAAGAAGAAGTGACCCCACGAGACTAGAGTGGAAGAAGAAGTGATACGATACCAAGAAGAAGCGAACGAGAGAGAAGAAGAAGCGAACGATTGTTTGGTATTTTGGGGTTTCTCACAAACTGATAGGTAGGCATTGTTTAAGCAAGTAGACTACTTTTGATATGAAATTTTTTTAGCATTGATTTGTGGTTGTGAAGTACATGTTTATTCAGTAAGAGGATGGTGTGTTACCAGTGGTTTATTGTTGTTTTGTAGAAATTTACTTTTTAGTAAATTGTGAAACAAATAGGCTTAGTCATGAGTGAATGATAACATGAGTAGTTATCTTGCAGTTCATGCATGCCTGTGAACAGCTGGTTTTGTTCTGTTTTGTTTTTTAATTGAAGTTTTGAAATGTGGCCCCATTTGTCTGAATATCAAGCCTTGACAAAAGGATTTCAAGCCCTGTAAGTGATTGTGAAGTGTTGTTGTAGATGGTTTTTATGATGTTATATTGTGAAGTGTTGGATTTTGGAATTGGTGGATTTAGTGGCTTGTTATGTGTTTTTTTTTTTTTTTTTTTTTTTGGTGGTGACATACATGTATGGGGTGGTGGGAAGGATGTCCATTTCATATCATTGTTTGTTTTGTCCAAATCAAGGCTTAAAATCCCTTTCCGGGGCTTGAAATTCCAGGCAGGTCTTGAAATCCATGTATAAGGCTTGAAATTCTTTATCCAATGCCTTAAATCACTTTGCCAGGGCTTGACATCCCATTCCAAGGCTTGAAATCACTTTACAGGGCTTGAAATTTCTTTTACAAGGGCTTTAAATCCATTTGCCAAGGCTTGATATTCCAGTATAGGGATTTGAAGCCTTGTACAGGGCTTGTATTTGTTCCTGAACTTCTTTATAAAAGTAAGGGATTATCTTTGTTATTTGTAAAATAAATTTTGTGTTGTTGTAAACCAGATGCCTGCTGATCCTTTTAAGAAATTGTGGCGGTATCCGAACCACAAAAATTGGAGACACGCTAGAATAAACTCGCAAAACCAGAAATATTTTATGCGAGATTTGAAGTCGGTCCTAACATGTTGTAGGGTGGTTGAACGGTTTAAGGAAGGCTCCTTCTGCTCCTACTTGGATCTTGTACAACCTGTTAAGGTTCATGGGATGCTAATTTATAATCTTTTGAAAAAAGAGATCCTTGTTCCAAAGTCTAAGCCGGATATGATTTGGTTTGGTTTGGTTTGGGTAAGCAACGAGCTCGGTTTAGGAGATAGGAGTTTTGTTTTTGTAGTGCACTTAATATGGGCCACTGCCCGAAGGCTTCAAAGAAAAAACTGAAGTAGGTGATCGATCAGAGTGTTTTGCGTAAGTATTTTGATGAAGAAAGGCCAACAGTTGAATTGTTGGATGCAACATTTAAAAATCTCACATTTGTGGATGAAATGGCAGCTGTTGATTGGTTTATCTCTGACGCGTCCAGACCGGTTCCACAATTATCACTACTAATTACTCTATCCTAGCTCGGTTCGATTAATGGGACGCGTGAGTCCTTTACTCTTTGCAATCGTACAAGTCGTTAGAAGAGTATAGTGTACAGAGTAAGGGTTATCGTTCCCACGGAGGATTAGCAATTTGCACTTAAATAGAATAAAAGTTGGTAATACTAAGGTTCATTCTCACTAATGTCAATTCGATTAACTAAAATGACCAACACATTAACTATGCTTAAATTGGAATTGATTAAGGAAACAATTACAACTATTGAGCTCAAATTCTAGATTAAAGGATTGCTAGGGGATAGATTAAATCAAGTAACAACCTATTAGCTACTCAATCATTATTAATCTCAAACACAAAAACTCTAACATGCATCTATTCATGTGAAGTTATAAAGCATTAAATCCTCAACCTTAATCACCATCTAAGGTTAGAATTGTGATTAAGGGAGATTTACTCAAGAGTGTTAGTAAAGATTAACAAGTTAGTAATCTCTACAACATAGATGACATAAGAGGCACATGCATCAATGGTCTTAATTGCATACAAGTTCATCAAGTTTATTGTGCATCAATTGATAGAGTGGTTGTTGCAACCACCACTCATAAATGAATGAAAGATCACATACATAACTTGAGAAGGTAAAGCTAATAAGATTGATTATATAACAAGGTTAATTACAATAATTATATCTAATCCCCTAACAAAAAGGAGTTAGTTACACATAGAATCAAAGTTACTAGGAGATACAATTGATGGAAACATCACCAAATGATAATCTTGTGAAGTAGAAATGATCCCCTTTGCAATCCAAGCAACAACTTCTTCTATGGCAACTTGAAGTAGTCTACTCTAAGGCACCAAAATGGTGTTTGGTTGCCAAGAAAGTAGCCAAGAAAACTAACTAATTTCTCTCTATCTCTATCTAGCTATTGTTAGGATTATGCTCAATAGCAAGAGTGTAATGTTGTAATTAACAATCTTTTTCATACTAATAAAGTGATTTCTGGTTTAACAAATCGTATAGCATTTATAGTTTAATATTATAATTGTCAAAGTAAATAATCATAAGGTCTAAAGACTATGAGAAAAGAAGAATTGTTCGTACATCTGGATATGTATGTGATAGACACAATTCTTTAGTTAGTCTTGAATAATGTTCACAACTTAAGTTAAAGGTTGGGCACCTTTATCTTGTTAAAGTTGTAGAATGCTTTTGCTAGCATTTGAGTGGGATCAAATGAGATATGATGAGTCTAAAATCATCGGAGTGTCTTCGAGCAAAAGGATCTAGTGTACTGGGTGCATTGAACTGGATCACAATGAAATACTTTATCTATAACCGTCAATAGATAATAGTCTTTTCATTATCAGGACAATCGGAGAGTCTATCTTAATCCTGAGATAAATGATGGACTTATGGTTGCAAGTGATATCATTTGAGTTATCAATGAGTACGATTATATCGCATAGTCTATCCTCGATAGTTTGGTGATATTCATTTGTTAATCGATAGAGGACTTCATTTATAGATATGGACATCGTGGCTCCATTTATTAAATGAGAGTATAATATCATCATATGGATGTTTTGAGGTAATTGGATATTAAATCTCAACGTTGAGTTTTCGATAGTGTCTATTGAAAACATGGCTTCTGGACAAGTCAAAATATCCAAGTTCAAAACGTGGTCATATGAGTAAATATGGTAACTTGGAGAGTTAAAGGCGGTCTATGAACTCTTGGCGATTACTGATATTAATCACGAGGATACACTATCTCCTATATGATTGTCTAGGGTATGAATGAGGAGCATCTTCCTTTTCTATCTTTATTTAAGAGTTCAGTTTTAGCTCTTTAGTGGAATGAGTTAAAATTAATGGATCGGACCTAAGTGAATCATTTGTTGATTGTGATTAGGTTATGTCTATTGAAGCTTAAATTTAGATGGCCCGCCAAGATCCCCAATCCACACGGACTTGCATGGATCACTTGATATATTCTACCGGACCAATTTAAGGGTCCATCTAGAATTGCATTTAATATATTAAGAATATAATTTGCACATTATTTATGTAATGGGCTGCTCAATTATATTAATATATTAATGAATGACATGTGGGCTTGTTTCTTTTAGTAAGAATGGGTCTGGTTCACATGTGGGCTTTTTATTTAAAGTCCAATGGATTAAATGAAATAAAGGAAATAATATATAGCCCATTTGTTTAAGTGGGGCGGCAAGTAGGTTTTATAACCTAATATATTATTTTGTTTCATTGTTTTAATTAAATAAGAATTAATTAATTTATTAATTAATTGTTTAATTAAGAAACAAATCTTTTCTGAATAGGAAATATATTTCCTAGAGTAATACTATTGTAGTAGTTTACTAAAATTAAAAGACTTGTTTGATAAGAAAATAAATAATTAATTTTATTTATTTAATCAAACAAGAAGTCTTTTTATTTAGTCAAATAAAAAAGGAATAAAATATCTATGAGTTGGATTAGGGTTTGAAGTCTTAAACTAGATGGAAATTAGGGTGCAACACAAGCCTATTTTGGCATATGATTTGCGGCAACCCTAGTTGTTTTTAGGTAAGGATTTCGGCAACCCTAATAGAAAGAAGGAAAGAAAAATTGGCCACCTATATATATGTACTTATAGAATTCGGCCAACCTAATGCTTGGTGCTTGAGATTCTATTTTCTTCTTCTTCTCAATTCATAGAGAGATTAATTTATTTCTTCTAAAACATAAAAGAGTGTTAGATTATTCCTTGATGGTATACTATTTGCTTAATCATCAATAAGCTTGTGTATACAACATCGATCTAGGTTCACGCGAGTTTCGATCATTAGATTGAGAACTCAAAAGTGACCGGAATAATCTTGGTATTTCTTTTGATTGTTTTTGTGACTAACAAAGAATAGAAAAGTTTGTTTGTCCAATCACAGGTTTGCAATTCAAAGAAAAGGGAGACCACGCTCCTAGGTGATCCACGTTCGTGCTAGGATTGAAGATCTTGCGGATTACCATCGACGTAAGTCAATCGGATCACGCGACAAAAGGTATTCTACTTTTTGGTTATTGTATATGCATGTTTAATTAATTAAAGGGTTTAAGGTTCATAAAGGAAAAATTTTAAAAGTCACTAAATCTATTTTTTGGTCTCGCTTCCGCTGCGTGTACTACGGTATTTTTCCCTACAGCTATCTCTCTATATTTTTCTAAGTTATCTTCTAAGTGTAATCTTAGTGTGTTGGTTGAGAGCATTCATTGAGAAGTTAATGATATTCCTTTGTGCATGGATGAGAGAGAAGGCCTTCCAAGGACAATAGGTGGCAAAAGGGGTTGTTTTGATTGGCTTTGGGGCGAGGCTTGATTCATTTGCAGCTCGTCAGAGTTCTTGGCAGGTATGTGCCGCAGGTTCTTTCCAGTGACATGAACCCGCCAGGACTCCTTTCTCTTTCTAGCAGACTCGTTCCGCGGGAATAGTCTCTCTGTGACGAATGTCTGAACCCGCCAGAGGTTGCAGCGGGTTTGTGCGGCGGGAATATTCCAGCAAGGCAGAGAGTCTGAACTCACTGGAACGATGTTGAGTGTTCCGCGGCTTCGTGTAGCGGCTTCATTCCCACTGGATTTAGTTGATGAACCCGCCAGCCTATACTTCCTCTATTTAATGCCTTCTTTGCCCTCTTTTTATCACTTTGGACCAAAATGCCCTTGAAACGCCTGAGTTACCTGAAAAGACTTATTTACAACGTTAATTACATTAAATGCTCATAAAACGGTTACAAAAACCAAGTAAAAGGGGCGCTAAATGTAAACATTTGGTGCGCAATCAGTCTCTTCCCTCTCTTTCATCTCTTTTAAGTTCTCCTTTTCCCTCCCATTCATTTAAGAAGAAAAATTAGAAATCCACATGACCAGAATTTTCTCTCAACTTTTTCTCACCTTCTAAACACCATAACTTTCTCATACGAAGTCAGAATTGAGTGATTCAAGTTGGAGATTGTTTGTAATCGAGTCCTCTACCTTTTCCAAGTGATCTTGTAGCTTTTTGATTGAGATTTCTAATGCTTCTACCTAGAAAAATGAACCAGCTCGTGAACTTGAGGTAGTGTTCATATCTTTGTGATTTCTTCTTTTATAACCTTCAATTTGCTTGGGGTTTCTTTTTCTATATGTATGTGTATGTATGGTGAATACTATTGAGAAAGATAGCTTCATAATCAAACCTAATCAAAAGTCTAATTAGAGACACATGTGAACTAGTTTCTATGATTCTAGGTTTTTCACATGATTGAGAGTTGTATTGTGATTAGTTTGATATCTAGGATTATTTGTGACTTGATTAAATCATTTTATGATTAATAATCCTTCAAATATGCTTTGATCCTTTGATTGATAAAATCTAGGATTAGTACATGTGTATGTGTTTTTAGAGCTATCTAGGATTTATCATTATATCCTTGCTCTAAATCTTTGGCTAGAATATTCATTGAATATATTTTGTGATTCTAGCATTTTTGTGTATGTTTGCAATATCTTGAATTTGTGCTTCATGTATATGATTTATTCAAGTGTTATTTGTGTGAATGAAACTAGGAGCTATTTGTGTTAGGTGTTTTCACATGCTATAGGTTTAATTCATGTTTTGCATCTAGACTATTATAACTTGTGTTCTCAAATGTTTAGGTCTAGTTGTTCCATGGAATGTATTGATCACATGTTCTATGTCGAATTGCTTGTTTGCATCATTTGCATTCACATGATCACACTAGAAAGTCCTTGTAAAAGGCATGAAGTCTTGACTAGGATAAGGTGTTCGGATAGTCAAGCAAGGAAGACTTGGTTAGGACAAGAGGTCCGGATAACCAAGCAAGAAGTCATGGCTAGGATCGGGAAGGTCCGGATAGCTATGCATGGGAGGCTCTCTAGAGGCATGAGTGCCTTGGATAGGGAGTTGGCTATATTATTGGTAGGTCCGGGCGTTTGGTCAGACATAGACTCCAATAGAGAGTGTTGCATGGGATGTCCATTGGCTCTTAAGGAATTTCTAATCTTCCAACGATGTTGGTTTGGTATGGACTCCAATATATGGTAGCTTTGCATCATTAAGAGATTTTGTATCTTCCAATAGGGACTGGGTAAACATAGACTCCAATAGGAAGTAGATCAAGGTTGGTCACTTTTGAGGAGTTTCTAATCTATCATCCAATAAATATAGTACCCAATGGTTGTAGTTCAACCCGTGGATGTTTCCTCCTTGGAGGTTTTACCACGTTAAAAAATCTCATGTGTTAATTCTTTCTATCTTTCTCTTTCTTATTTGTATATGTGTTTGTTTTAATCTTGTAGTACATTCTTCACTTGTGATGTATTTGAAATCAAGATTTGTTTAGTGTGAATTGTAAAGCAAAACATATTGATCATACTTGTATATATTATTCCTTTGTATATTGATTCTTTTGTGTATTGTTATATTTGTTTATACTTGTAACACATTGAACAAATATTGGAATACAAGTATTATTTGTTATTGAGATTTTAATGTTATTTTTCCTCATGCAACTCCTTGATATATATAGACAATACTTAAATGATTACATGCTTATCTTGTTTATGTATGAATGTTTGATTTATATGTTGTATGTAAAGCTACCTTAAGGGACAAACATTAGTTTGTTTCAAGGGATTGAAAAAGGCGTAAAAACCTATTCACCCCCTCCCCCCCTCTAGGTATGCTTTAAGCAATTTAATTACGTTTGTATACTTTCACCTCTTTTGTGATAACATGAGTGCCATTAACATTTCTAAGAATCCAGTGTAACATTCTAGGACTAATCATATTGACATCTAACATCATTTCATAAAAGAACTAGTTGAGAACAAATGCATAGTACTTGAACATGTAGGTACTAATGATCAACTAGCGGACTTATTTACTAACCCCTTAGATGCAACTAGGTTTCATGCACTTAGTAGATCTATTGGGATATGTCTTGTGGTTTGATATGGTTTGGAATTTGACCCCATAAGTGGAACGCAAGCAAGAAGAGCAAATTTACATACTTGTCACATGCAAATATTTGAAAAATCTTATACTTCTTTATTAATTGCTTGAGTATATTGGTTGCACATATGCTTATATGATATTTTTTTTCAATAAGTGTGAACCTTGCTTTGATTGCAATCCATGTCATATTTATGTTCAAACATGCATTTTTGGACTAGGGTATTTACTTAGGAAGTACTCTTTGAATGACCTATGATTATCTCCATGACATGATGATTCTTTAATTGACATGCTTAAAATGAAAAGCATGAATTCAAATGACATGCATAAAAATGAAAAGCATGATTGTTGATTGCAAATTTCAAAATGAAAAAATATGTGTGAAAAGCTTATAAGACTCAAATGAATAAAGGATCTTGTATCCGTTCAAAGGATGTTAAAATCCAAATGTCTCTCCTTCTTTATTGGTCAAACATGGCTACTATTATACGGGTTTCATACCCGGAAAAATCAAATAGGGTGCAATGACAGGCACGCGGTAGTTCTAAAATATATCCCGGTAATGGCACCAATAACTTGATCGGCGCACAGAATGACCGGTTCTAATGAACTACGGTAAATGATATGGCGCGTGTGTTTTTACCCTTTCGCAAGTATACGAATCGTTGGCCACGTATAGTGGTTAAGAGTAAGGGTATCGTTCCCACGGAGGAGGTGTTTAGGAGGTGTTTATCTCAAGTCGGTTCTAAGTATTAGTTATATATATATATATATACACACAATATATTTACACTATATACATACAAGAAAGTAAAAAGGCAATTGCCACAAACAAACTAAACTAAGATTACACTAGGATTAACTAAGATGGCAATAACTAAATTACAACTAAATTAACATTAACTAACTAAACTAACTAAACTAACAAGCTTACTAAATCAATTAACTAATTAACACTAATTAACTAAACTAAGCTAATTACCAACTAAACTCATGAATGGTCATGGAAGAGTTTAGTTGTGAGATGGTAAATGCATGGAAATGCTAGGAAATGATTTTCATGCAACAAATCCAATTCCTAGTTGATAGCAATAAGCTTACAAGATTGGTCTTAACCAATCTAACTTAGGATTAGGCACATACACAAATAATCACTCATGCATGCTATTGATGTCTCAAATAGTCTAATCCTATTACATATCAATTAATTGGTTAATCAATTAACATGCATATATTAAGCTCAAGCAAATATACTAATCAACCAAAATATGAATATTATTACAATCCCACCAAAGTTCCCAACATCAACATGTAATCAAAATACAACAACAAGCTAAAGTAAACAAAAGAGATAAAGAAAACAACCTAATCTCTTGTGAAGTCTTCAAGCTAGCTAGGCTTCTCCTTGTCTTTCCCAAGCTTGGAGTCAAGAGGTGTTGAGAGTGAGCTAGGATGGTTATTTACAAGTGATTGTGTGATTGTTTAGGGTTTTGTGGGTGTAAACTTTGCTTATTTGGATATTTAGGGATGTGTTTTAGGTTTAGGAAAGATGAATATATATATAGGGGAGGTTTTGTTCGTGAAAGAAGCTTGAGTCGGTCAAGTTGGCGAGTTCCATCCACCAATCTCGCGGGTTCTTGCCCGCCGTACGAAGTCGCCGGGCATTTTGGACCTTCTCCCGCGAGCTTGAACCTTCTGTATTGCGGGAAAGAAGCCGCTGCATGAAACTGCGGTCTTCCGGCGAGCTTGGACGTTCTGGATTGCGGGAATGAAGCCGCTGAACCGAGACCTTGAAGCTTGGTGGCTATGGAGTTTTGGCTTCTTGGAGAAGAAAGAGAACTTGTGCATGGAAGGCTTGAAATGGGTCCTTCGTGACCGGGAGGAGTGTGGCCAGCGATCTAGGTGGATTTTGGCCGGATAAAGCACCGGAAAATGGTCGAAAATGTACTGGAAAAGTTTGGGTCACGACTGGGTATGAACCGGGTTGGACCTGGTTCATCGGTCGTCAGGTCACCCGTCTGCATGAGGAAGACGACGTGACGTCATCCTGACATCACGCCTACATCAGCAGCACCAAAACGCTGCCGTTTCACACAAGTGACGTGGCGCTGACACCTGCGCTGGCTGGCAAATTACCATCATCTCCTTTGGTCTCTCCTTTAATTGCAGAATCTTCAATCTTCTCCAGAATATTACATTTTAGCCCCTATTTCTCCAAAATGACCAAAATGCCCATGAATTTCTCTATTTTCCTGAAACACTTATTTAAACCATTAAAATCCCTATTTTACCCAAGAAACGAATACAAAAGATAGGAAATGAGAGCGCTAAATGTGAACATTTGCAGCGCGATCATGCAAAAAGTCACTCATGCCATGTTTTGCTTATAAAGTTGGATATAGTTGCTCAATAAAATTGAATGATTGATAACTCTATATCCTTACTGAAACTAATTATGGCGTGCTAATATTATCTAGAGGGGGTGAATAGATTTTAATCGATTATTACCCAATTTTTGTGATTAGTAAATTTTACGAAAATGCCCCAAACTAGTCACAAACTAAAATCAAGTGTAAAAATGCGGAATATAAATGACACTTGATTTTTACGTGGAAACCTTTGACAAGGAAAAGCCACGGGCTGTTTTGTGTGCCACACGAACCTCAAATCCACTAATTGCAATGGTGTTTACAACCTAGGTTGACCATGTCAAACCCTGCAGCCTATAACCCACCACTACTACCCACAGGCCTATAAAAATGAACCTAATCCAATTTGCTTATGGCCTAAGCAACTTTAGCCACAAGTCTTACTTCTCAATGAAGAGATAAATCAACCTAAGTGAATGTGCATGATATTCAAAATGCAATTTAATGCTAGGTTACACTAAATGCTTATCTAGGATTAAAAGATGACAATTAAACCAATCCTAGATATCAATGGCTATATGTCATGGCATAAAGCATAGCTATATATGATATGGCAATCCTAGATATGGCTATCACAATACAACACACAAACATTCAACACATAATCTTAATCTTGTAATTAGAAATTAATCTAAGAGCATATAAGTTATCAATGAGATAAATAGCTAAGTAAAAACACTAAAATTAGATGAAATTAGTGTTTAACTTACCATAGCATGTGTGTCGAAGAAGACCCATGTGAAAATGCATCCTAGATGGTCCTAAACGATGCTAGAGAATGATTGATGCACATGGAAATGATTTGAGTGATCAAAGACGATCAAAGATGAATTCTTGAATAAAAAAACTCTCTTTGAAAATGCTCTCAATTAAAAATATGATTTTTGGGTCATTGGGGTCGACCTAAAGTTAAAGCTGTAGGGAAAAATACCGGTCAACGCAGCGGAAGCGAGACTAAAAAGAGGTTTTAGTATAGTTTAAAATGTTTCCATAATTTGAACCTTAACCCTTTAATTAATTAACATATAACACTAACGATATCATACCTTTGTCGCGTGATCCGATTGACATTGCGTCGATGGTAATCCGCAAGATCTTCCAATCCAATCACGAACGTGAATCACCTAGGAGCGTGGTCTCCCTTCTCTTTGAATTGTGTACCTGAGGATGGATTAACAAAACTTTTTCTTTTTCGTTAGTCACAACAAATTCCAAGAGGCTACAAAGAATGTTCTGGTCACTTTTGAATTCACAATCGTTAGATCGAAACTCGCGTGAACCTTATTCGAAATTGTGCACAAAACCTTTTGATATAAAAGTTACTAGTGCACTATCGAAATAAAAACAAACTTTTCTCTCTTTTCCTCTTGGCCGAAAATCACACTAGTCTAAGAATTGGATTATATTTTTTTCTAGCAAAAGAAAAATATTCTTAAGCCAAAAACCTAGGGTTTGCCTTTTATCAATATATTAAGTGACCGAATTCTTGCTACCACTATATATCTTCTAGTGCCCGAAATAATATATATATATATATATATATATATATATATATATATATATTTTTATATGCGAAACACTTGCCATATATATATATATATATATATATATATATTTATATATTCTTTATATCTCTGCTGCACTTGCCATATATATATTCTTTTGCATATTGTGGCCGAAATCCTTTACCATGTAGAATTTGTCTTTTGACTTAAATCCTAACCCTAGGTAGACTTCCTTAGAATTCTAAACCCTAATCCAACTCTTTAGTGTATTTGTGACTATATAAAAAGACTTCCTTATTTGACTAGATAAATAAATCCTTTATTTATCTACTTACCAAATAAAGTCTTTTATTTTATTTATACTACCACAACAGTATACTACTAAGAAACATATTTCCTAGTCAGAAAAAGATTTTGATTTTTAATTAAATAATTAATTAATCAATTAATTAATTTCCATTTAATCAAATAATAAAAATAAAACAATATAATATCATATATATATCTCGGCCATGTGCCATATATATTAATATATCTATATATTGTTTTTCTATTTTATTAAATCCATTGGACCTTAATAAAAGGCTCACATGTGAACCAGACCCATTCTTACTAAAAGAAACAAGCCCACATGCCTTTCATTAATATATTAATATAATTGATCAGCCCATTAAATAAATAATGTGCAAATTATATTCTTAATATATTAAATACAATTCTAGATGGACCCATAAATTGGTCCGGTAGAATATATCAAGTGATCCATGCAAGTCCGTGTGGATTGGGGATCTTGGCGGGCCTATCTAAATTTAAGCTCCAATAGACATAACCCAATCACAATCAACAAATGATTCACTTAGGTTCAATCTATTGATTTTAGTTCATTCCACTAAAGAACTAAAATTGCACTCTTAAATAAAGATGGAATAAGTAAATGATTCTCATTCATACCCTAGACAATCTTATAGGAGATGGTGTATCCTCAAGAAGAATATCAATAATCGCCAAGAGCTCATAGACCGCCTATAGCTCTCCAAGTTACCATATTTACTCATATGACCACATTTTGAACTTGGATATCTTGACTTGTCCAGAAGCCATGTTTCAATAGACTTTATCGAAAACTTAACGTTAAGATTCAATATCCAATACCTCAAAACATCCATATGATGATATTATACTCTCATTTAATAAATGGAGCCACGATGTCCATATCTATAAATGAAGTCCTCTATCGATTAACAAATGAATATCACCAAACTATCGAGGATAGACTATGCTATATAATCGTACTCATTGATAACTCAAATGATACCACTTGCAACCATAAGTCCATCATTTGTCTCAGGATTAAGATAGACTCTCCGATTGTGCTGATAATGAAAAGACTATTATCTATTGACGGTTCTAGATAAAGTATTTCATTGTGATCCAGTTCAATACACCCAGTGCACTAGATTCTTTTACTCGAAGACCCTCCGATGATTTCAGACTCATCATAACTCATTTGATCCCACTCAATGCTAGCAAAAGAATTCTACAACTTTAACAAGATAAAGGTGCCCAACCTTTAACTTAAGTTGTGAACATTGTTCAAGACTAACTAAAGAATTGTGTCTACCTCATACATATCCAGATGTACGAACAATTCTTCTTTTCTCATAGTCTTTAGACCTTATGATTATTTACTTTTGACAATTATAATAATTAAACTATAAATGCTATAAGATTTGTTAAACCAGAAATCACATTATTAATATGAATAGATTGTCAAAAACACTATTACACTCTTGCTATTGAGCATAATCCTAACAAAAGCAATGTTTATATAGGTGTCCCAATTGATGCAACGCCGTTTTGAAAAAAAATAGGGGTCGATCGTTATGAGTATCACTGTCAAAAAAATAATACTCACAGCGGTGTCAATTAAAAAGCATTAGGTCAAAACGCTGTGCTTACCGCTGTGGCTTCCATAGCAGTTGAAAGTTCTCAAAATACTCGAGGTGTGTTTATCAATATAAAGCTAGAGAGGGGGTGAATAGATTTTATCTAATTATTACCCAATTTTCGCATGCATGTCAATTTTACGAAAATACCCCTAGCAAGTCAACAAAACATACAAGTGTAATAAGATGCGGAAATAGTAAATGACACTTGATGTTTACGTGGAAAACCCAACCACTGGGAAAAACCACGGGCTGTTAAGTGCGCCACACTCGGACCTCGAAATCCACTATATGAAAAGACGGTTACACCCTCAAGTGATTCTCGGACCCTCACCCTAGATAACCTCAGGCTATGGACACTACCAATCGCCACTCTTGGTTCAATCCCCAGTGATATCCCCTGATACACTACTCTTGGCGTGAGCACCCTCTAATCTACCACGCGGGCCTTTTATAGCGGCTCTAGTCCAATTTGCTTGAGGCCTAAGCACACTTAGCCCCAAGACTTCAATCTCTCAAAAGAGATGCACAACCCTATGTGAATATGTATGAATATTCAATTAATGCAATAAGAGCTAGGGTACTCTAAATGCTTACCTAGGATTATAAGATGACAATATAATCAATCCTAGATATCACATATAGCTATATGACATGGCATATAACTTTAGCTAAGTAAAGGATAACCAATCCTAGATACAAAGCTATCATATAAAACCCACAAACATTCAAAGGATTAACTAGTTGATTAAAAAACAATCTATCAACCTAGTTATCAATACATCACACAAGAATGTTCATGGCATAGCTTTTAGGCAATAATGACCTAATCAAATAAGCTATGAAAAATAATCTCAATTAACAAATGAGATCAATTAGCTAGATGGCATATGAACATTAAAGCCTAGCTAACAAATAAAAACCCAATCAACACATAATCTCAATCTTATATGTAGAAATTAATCTAAACACATATAAGTAAAATATGAGATAAAATTGATAAGTAGAAACACTAATTATGTAAGATAAAAGTGTTCAACAAATCATACCATGTGTGTTGAAGAAGTCCCATGCATTAGCATATGCTAGATGATCCTAGATGATGCTTAGATGAAGATTTATGCATGTGGGAATGGGTTTAGAGAGATAAAGATATGATCTTTAAGCTTTCTCTCTCAAGTCTCTCTAAATATCTCTCTAGGGTTCTTATAATCAAAGACTTGTATTCTGAACCAGAGATAAGGATGTATTTATAGAGACCAAAAACAGGGCAGGTGAAAATACAATTTTGCCCTTGAAACGCACCGATCGGCGGTTTCATTCGGCGGCCAGGCCGCCGAAATGAACCGCCGAATGGCTCCCGTGTGGAACAGGGGAACTTCGGCGACTTCATTCGGCGGTTTGGAAACCGCCGATCCCAACCGCCGTTTTGGACCCGAGAGATATATTTCAATCAGGTCTCATTCGGCGGTTTCGAACGGCGGCCAGGCCGCCAAACGTAACCGCCGATTCACCAAAAATGGTGAAACCAAGGAGAAGCCAAAGGCATCTCCACCGGCGATCATCGCGCAAAACAAAGCACATTACCGTGCACGCGCGGACGTTTCCGAACATCCTTAGGGAAACGAATTACTCCACACTAAAAGTTAACATACATGAAGTGCAAGTGTGGGTATTGAATGCATCCTAATGCCTAACATGTCATGGCATTATCATATAACAAGATGCAATCAATTCAACATGCAAGAAGAGATATTGAATAAATCAATAAAGCACAATGCACACAAAATATAAACACACCATACAAGAATAAGAGTTATGCATGTTGTGTGTGTGTGTGCAACTATATCTCTTCAAGCCAATGTAAGCACTAGATATATACCTTTGGTGCTTGTCCTCTTGAGGTCTTGGAAAGGGTCTTGATCTTCAACAAACACCTAGACTACCCTTACAACCAAACCCCAACATGTGGTTTGACCACGAAATAAGCCAATCAATAATGGGAATCCTTACAGCAGTTATGACAGCTGTAAGCACTGTGCGCAAAACCAATGTGCCTACCGCTGCAGAAAACCACAGTGGTCAAGAGAGCTACGAAACAGAGCAACTCACTGACGAAGGGGTTTTTTTTGTCGTTTAAAATCGTATGTCAAAGATATTTATAAAACCTATGCAATGCATTTATAAGTATAAAAACGAGTAAAGTGGTAAGCACGGGTGTCGTCCACAAGGATCAGAGGTAGCGATGACTAGATTAGGATTAATAGAACTAGTGTGCATAAAAGTTGTTAACCGCCTTTTTTGGCAGGGGTCCAAAGAAGAATTTTCCATCCATACCAAGGTCATTTAATTGTTGAAAGAATGAACCCTGGGTCCTGAGGATCCCGCTACCACACTATCTCGGTACCCCACTACCGTATGATCTATGATGCACAGTATCCCGATGTCGTGCCACAACGGTATCCCGGTACCCCGTACTCGGTACCCCGTACCCCGTACCCTGCACCGGTATCCCAATACTCGGTACCCAGTACCCCGAACCTGGTACCCGGTACCATGCACCTGGTACCCGGTACCATGCACCTGGTACCCTGTACCCCGTACCATGGTTCCTACCCGGATCGGTCCTCCGAGCACCTCCCGACCTCCTAGCATATAAGGCGTCAGCAAGGGAGGTCTTAATACACCATCTGCCAGATTACTAAGGAAGAGCTAGACCACGCCATAATGAGAGCAGCATGCAGTAACACACAATTGATGATAAAACAGTCAACTCTCTAATGGCCATTCACAACGCCATTAATGAGAGATCAGTCAACTCTTTAATGACCATTCACAATGCCATTAATGAGAAATCAGTCAACTCTTTAATGGCCATTCATAACGCCATTAATGAGAGAATATTCAACTCAATCAATGCCAAATCGTTGTTCCTATAATTGTGGATTGATTGACTAAATTGATGGAGTGGGCAACAAGAATTAGAACCTCTAAATATGACATAGCTCTCTATTGCCAATGAGGTCTGCTTCTTCTCCTTTTCTACTGATTTCATAAAAAGGCCTACACCCGCCTATTATTGTAAGCTCTCTGGAGCGCTTATGTTATATTATTCTCCTACTTGTGTAAGCTCCCCGAAGCACGTCTTATTGATAAATATATAAAGGATCTCTCTCCACCGGATACTACCTAGGGGTTTTTCAACATATGATCATGCGTGATGCTTTTTCCCCTTAGGCTAGTCCACCTTCTACCAAAAGAATTGTCATTCTCCCTTCTATCTCTTTTATTATACATGTATGTGAGTTAGATTCCATCCCCGCTGGTCCGAGCTCTCTTATCCCCCTATTCGCATGACATGCCATAATAAAAAAGGATCAAAGCCCTCACACCAGTATGGGAACCCCAAGCGCCATATCTTCTCCATATGCTCAAAGCCCCGACAGGCGGGATGATTTTTTCTCCTACCTACTGCACCTTACTCCAGACATGTCACTCATACAAAACCATGGTACCTAGAGGTACCTACCCTGCTGCAGCCTACTAGGTAGCAGTTTGAGGGTGTTAATTGAAATTCCTCACCCAGAGCGAATTTTTGGTTAACAAAAGTAAAAGTGAATGATTGGTGGTCTGAAGTGTGAATTAACTAAAGCAAACTAGGAATGCAATGATTAAAAATGAATGCGAATCAAGTGATATGACTAAGGTGTTGTTTGACTCGTAAGTGAACACTAGGCAATGCAATAAACTCTCAATTAAGCATGTTTTGACAAATGTAACTAACCTAGGGTGTATAGAATTGGCTATTTACCTCTAGCAAGGGGTCAACCTAGGGTGTATAGCGAAGACCTCCCACTAGCAATTAATCCCTCCTAAGCAACCAACTATGGCTAGTTGCTCAATTGGGACTCTAACCATGAAAGCTCATCTATCTAACTATGGCTCAACTTATTTCTAACGTAGCCATCCTAGGGTGTGTAGTGATGACTTCTAATTCTCTCACAAGTGCCGACCTAGGGTGTAAAGTGTCGGACACTAGTTTGAGGTTAGATGAGGTTCGAGGCTGCGGAGTCGGGATTCTAGAAATCCCTTCCATTCAAAAGAGCAATAGACAACGAAATAGGGTGTACACCTAGTTGCCTACTCAAGTAATCCAAATCAACATACTAAGAGGGTGTATCTAATGAGGTTGTTTTGGTGCTCAACAAAATGATGTTTTATCTTCTTTTGAAAACTGTATTTTAACCACTTAAAAATCTTTTAAGATAATATTTCTTAGCAAGTGGTAAGCAAAGTTCGTTCCACAGGGAGATGGAGGATGTATTGGATCAATTGACTAATCTAAAGCAATAAAATAAATCATTGAAAATGGATAGTTGTTTGGGTTTTACAACCCATGTAATTGCAATTAAAATAAACATACAAAAATTATATGAAAAATAGAAGACTCAACAATCTTGATAAGAGAGATGATAAAATCAATTAATAGAAGTTAGGGAATAGATTGAGTTACTCATGAATCTAGGTAATGCTTTCAAAACTCAATAATGACCAATCTCATAAATGATAACCATTTGTTTTCTAAAGTGTGTTGAGGTCATTACTATGAACACTCAACATCTTCTCACCTCAATGCCTCACCGATTAAGGAAAGGGTGTCAATGAGAGATTGGTTAGGTATAAATCAAGGTTTTGATCAATAGGGTTGATATACCCACCACGAATCCATCCTAATCACTAAGTTCTTCAACCAATCAAGGGTGTCAATCCAAGATTGGTTTCACAACAAATTATCCCACACAATATTATGATCTACTAGTGATATACAATGCAAATCACAATAAGCATATAATCTAAATATAAAGTGAAAAGGAAACAAATAGAGATTCAATTACAAATAGTTTAGCAAATACCTATAACCACAAGTTCCTCAAATCTATCCCCTAAATTAAGGGTTTAGCTACACATAGTTACAATCAAAAGAATAGGAAGTAATAGTTAAGGAAATCACCCTTAGGCCTCCTTCTTTAGAACTTGCTCCTTGCTTTCCCTTGATGCTCCTAGTGTAAAGAGTGGCAGAGGATGAAGTGTCTAGATAGGTGGGTGTCTAATGGTAAGTGACAAAGGTATGGAAATGGAGAGAATGGAAAGAAAGGAATGATTGGGTGGAGGAATCAATACATTTTGGTTGAGGTTTTGGATGGTAGAGATAGTTCAAGATTAGAGAATGGAATAGGTTGAAAAGTGAGAAATGGATGAGAAACTAGGGTTAGATTTAGTAGAATTTCGTGCTTTCTAAGTATGGTGTGTGTCTCAAGTTTGGAAGAAGAAGGATATATATAGTGGCCATGGACATGTACTGATAACCGCTGGAAAATTTGATGTGGCAAGGTGTCGCCACTTCTCATGGTGACACAAGTGGCGACAGACGGTTATGCTTTCTGAGATTCATATGTCACCACATTCTTCATCTTTTTCACCACATTGCAACTGGCGACACAAGTGACGACAACTCTGATGCTTTAAAAATCCTTCTATCGCCATGGCGACACTTATGGTGACATTCTTGTGTCGCCACTTCCCAAGTGGCGACGATAAGTGGCGACGCTTGCTTTCCTTCTATGTCGCAATATGTAAAGTGGCGACATCAAAGTGACGACGACACCTGATTGAATTGGCTTGGAATAAATCCTTCTGTCTCCATGGAGACACAAGTGGCGCCGCTTTATGGCGACAATGCCCTGTTTTTGCCTACTTGTGCACTATTTGAGGCAAACTTCACATTTTCTTCACAAAAGCACTTGAGACCAAAATAAACCTGAAATGCTAAATTTAACACTATTAAATACGAGGACACGCCCGAGAATCTAGCATAAAAAGACAGGAATGAGGTATAAAATCATACCAAATTTGGCTTTGTAAGGTTCCCATTTGTTGATTGGCTCATTTCGTGGACAAACCACATGTTGGGGTTCTTTGTAAGGGTAGCTTAGGTGTTGTTGTTATTGCTCAAGCCCTTTGAAGACCTCGTCTTGATAAGCACCGAAGGTAAATTTCTATGTGCTTACTTTTCTTTGAAGAGATTTAGATTGCACACACTCACTTAGCATTCTTGCATTTGTGTGCTTTCTCTTCACATGTCACATTTCACACTTGCACTTATATGTTATATTTTGTTGTGTGTATTTGTGTCTTGTAATTCGTTTCCTGATAGTATTCGGAAACGTCCGCGCATGCACTAGAATGTGCTTGGTTTTACGCGAAGACTGCCTATGGAGAATGCCCTTGGCTTCTCCTTAGTTTTCACCTATGTTGGTGATCGGCGGTTATGATCGGTGCCCTGACCGCCGAATGAAAACCGCTGTTTGCTTCCAGAAGTATCTGGAGCAATTCTACGGTTACGATCGGTGGTCACGACCGCCGTTCGAAACCACCGTTCAGACCTGATTGTTTTTTATCTCTCGATTTGATTCGGCGGTTGAATCGACGGTTACGAAACTACTGAATGAAACCGCCGTTCATACCTAATTGATTTATTCTCTCGGGTTTGATTCGGCAGTTAGATCGGCGGTCACGAAACCGCCGAATGAAACCACCGTTGTTCCCCTGTTCCTCTCGGGTTCAATTCGGCGGTTGTTAATGGCGGCCTAGCCGCCGATCGAAACCGCCGATCGGTGCGTTTCAGGGGTAAACTTGTCTTTTCACATGCTCTGTTTTTCATGCCTATAAATACATCACTTTCTCTTGTTCTGAATGTGACTCTTTAATCATCAAGAACCCTACTTTTAAAAGAGAGAATTTTAAGAGAGAAAGCAACCAAATTTGCTCATTTAAACACTCAAACCAAAATCCATTTGCATCAAAGTTCATCTAGCATTCTCTAGCATATCTAGGATGCTTGCTTGCATGGGTCTTTTATCATCACACTTGCTTTGGTAAGTTTTTTCACTGTTATCATATATAATTAGTGTTTTATTTATTACGGCATCTCTTTTATTACTTGATTGTTCTTAGATTGAATTCTAATATTCAAGATAGAGATTGTTGTGTTGATTTGATTGAGTGTTGTTTTGTGATAGATATCTAAGTTTCTATAATCTATGATTATCTAAGCTAATTGACATGTCATTTAGCTTTAATATCTAGGATTGTTTTTAATTGCAAATTCATCATCTTAGATAAGCATATAGGGTTTCCCTTGTTCTATGTTGCATTTGAATATTCATATATTCATATATTCACTTAGGGTGTTAATCTCTTTTTAGAGAATTAAGTCTTGTGTTGTGACCGGGATTAGGTTGCTTAATTCGCAAGCAATCGGACTAGGTTCACTTATACCGGGATTAGGTAGGTGTGTGATTACTTCCGGGATTAGGTTGTAATTTCATCACATTTAGTGGATTCGAGGTTCGGGTGTGGCTCACTTAACAGCCCGTGATTTTTCCTGTGAGGGTTTCCACGTAAATATCAAGTGTTGTTTTAATTTCCGCATAATATTACACTTGCTATATTTTATTTACTATTAGGGGTATTTTCGTAATCTTGTCCTTAAACGAAAATTGGGTAAAATTAGTTAAAATCTATTCACCCCCCTCTAGATTAATAGTTTACACACCGTGAGAACTTTCAGGCTTGTTCAGTGTCCAAGCAAATCAATATTGGAAAGCAATTAAAGCAATAAAATAGAACATAGAGATAGATTGAATATAAAATAATAGAGTTTAATTACAAAAACCCAATATCCATCAACTAATCACATCAACCCCTTAGTGGGGGATTTAGCTACTCATGGTTCTTTATAACAAATACAAAACTAAGAGAAGAGATTGAGAGGAAACCCTTGAAAAGCTCTCCTTCTTTGAAGCTTGAATCCAAATCTCCTTAGTTGCCGTTGGATGAGTAGAGATGGGTATGTGATGAGGTCATTTTGGTACTCAACAAAATACGTTTTGATGTGATCGTTTTGAAAACTGAGTTTGACCACTTAAAAATCCACTTAGATAGAAAAATAGTATAGTGGCAAGTAAGGATTCGTTCCACAGGGAATTAGAGTAATAAGTTGAATTATTTAACAATTCCTAAAATGCAAAATAAAGTAAATCATGGTAGTTTGAATGGTGTATGGTTTAAGAAACCATCAAACATACATGGAAAATAAAAGCAGTAAAATGTAAAGAGAATATGAATAGATAGGAATCCAATATCAACAACCTAGATAAGAGAATGATTAAACAATTAATTAGAAGTCTAGGGAAATGATAGAGTAGTTAGTGGACTATTGAGTCATTCATACAAAACTTCATTAATGCATTATTCACACAATCAAGGACCGATCTCATTCGAAGATGTGTTTGGACCGTCACTACGGATCCTAAACAACTTCCCACCAAAATGTCTAACCGATTAAGGAAAGGGGGTCAAGGTGGGATCGATTAGTGACGATCGAGTGGCCTAGGCAATCGTGGTAGGCCTACCCTTCAAAAGCCTATCCTATTCACTATGTGCTACAATCAATCAAGTGTGTCAATAACTTAATCAATTTTATCATAAATAATCCTACAACATATTGTAATCAACTAAGTGTGTCAATACCCAGTCAATCACATAAGTGCAAGACTTAATTGAAAAGTGAATAAAACTATAATTGCATAAACATAATATTCAAAGCTTAAATAAATACACAATGTCCAAAAGTCTATTAAATCATCCTCCTAGAAAATGGGGTTTAATTACACATAATCACAAACAAAGAAAGGAAGTAAATGGAGAGAAATCACCCTTGGGTCTCTCTTATAGGCTTGATCCTTCCTTAAGCTTCCGTGTTGTGGCTAGTGCAAAGATTGGGTGTTGAGGATGTGTCTAGATAGGTGGAGTCATATGGAAAGTGACAAAGGAAAGGGGTGGAGAAAATGGATTGAGAGGAGTGATTTAGGTGTAGTAATCTAGGTGTTTATTTGAGAGGAGAAATGGTGAGATAAGGAATGGTGGAGAAAAGGAGGTTTCTTGATTCACAAGAGATGTCAAGAATTGTCTAAAAAGGGAAAATAGTGATGTATTTATAGGCATTTTAAATTAGGTCACGGATGGCAAATTACCAAAACAACCCTGGGCTTGTCAAATTGCCATTTTGACCCCTTAAAGGGGGGCATCTTATAATTTGCCCACCAAAATCAGCCAATCAGCGTTGATACACTGAGATTCGCGGTTTCTTCAATGGCGACTCATTTTGGTGACGAAATGGCGACGCAATCAGGTCCCAAAAACTAATCCATGTCGCCATGGCGACATCTAAACGCAAACCGCGACAATTTGATGGCGAAGAAGACGAAGATGAACGGACATGGCGATGGCTGAACCGAAAATGTTGGCTTGGATTTCGGCAGTTTGGGGAGCCGAGAAGAGGTCCATCATGATCACGCGAGTCTTGCCGTTCGTTTGGGCCATAAATCGACCGGGAATAGGGATGGGAAAAGTGTTTTCCGGCGGTTGCAAAAGTTAGGTTTTGGTCGGCCATCAATGGAGGAAGGAGCTGGAGGTTGAAGGTGAAGTTCGGTGAAGATGGGGTACACTTAGCAGCTGGTTAGGGTGTATTTGGATTTGAGCAATGGTGAGCTCACCTCACTGAATCAGTTGGGCATCTATTTGGGCTGATGCAATTTGGGCTTGACTTTAGGCCACCCTAATTGCCCATAATGCAGAACGCACCGTTTAAATAAATGAGGTGGCGTGAGCATGCTGTTTTGCGTGGCAATTTATGATACGTCCCCTGATCTCTTCAAACATCACAATAAATTTAATCCTCCTTCAATAATTACAGTTTCACCCCTAATTGATCAATATTACTTCAATGCCCTTAAACTCTGTAAATATCTAAAAACACTTCATTTATACAATTAAATCACGGGATAATACCAGAGAATCAAGCAAAAGGAGAAGGAAATGAGTGCCAAAATCATACCAATTTTGGTCCAATCAGTATGGATGAGAGAGAAAGTATTCCTAGGCTAGAAAACAAGTAAAGAAAGAAATTATCTAAGTGTGGGAGGTGTAGGGGATTGTTTTGGTCAAAACATATAAGGTTCTATTTATAGGGGATGCTAAAATAGGTCACTTAAGCTTGAAAACATAAGCTGACGCGCATAGAGTGCGAGTGAAATGTGGGTGGAGTGCGGTTCAAGGACCCGCACTCACCCACACCCACACTTTATCACATTTTTGGTCTGATTTGGTCATGAAGTGCTCTGGTAGTGCACGGGTGTGGACCAGCGCAACACCCGCGCACTATACAATTTCTGGGTTACTTCTGCCATAAAGTGCAGAGCGAGTGCGGTTGAGAGTGTGGTTGGGACCCGCACTTTATCAATTCTTCACAATTTCAGCTCCTGGATCTTGTCTAGAGTACAGGTGGAGTGCAGGTCAAGTGCGGTTAGGACCCGCACTTATGCTGATTCTAGCTAATTTTTCCTAGAGGTGCACTGGTAGTGCATGGGTGTGCTTACCAGCACAGTACCCGCGCCTGAAGCTTCATTTCTTGCATTAAATTGCATTTTGAATATCATGCATATTCACTTAGGTTGATTTATCTTTTCATTGAGAAGTAAGACTTGTGGCTAAGGTTGCTTAGGCCATAAGCAAATTGGACTAGGTTAACTTTTATAGGCCTGTGGGTAGTAGTGGTGGGTTAGTGACCGTGTAGGGTTTGACGTGGTCAGCCTAGGTTGTGGACACCATTACAATTAGTGGATTCGAGGATCATGTGTGGCACACATAATAGCATGTGGTTTTTCCTTGTTGAAGGTTTCCATGTAAAAATCAAGTATTATTTAAATTCCGCACTTTACACTTGATTTATTGCATTGACAAGTTTGGGGTTATTTTCGTAAAATTAACTAATTGCGAAAATTTGGTAATAACCGCATCAAAATCTATTCACCCCCCCTAGATTGTTTTATACATACCGGCATAATTAGTTTCATTGTTTATCTTCCAATCTTTGCAAAACTGTTGGAAATTCTCATTGTTAAATTGGGTCCCGTTGTTTGTTATCAATGTGTTTGGGACCCCAAAACGAAAGATGATAAACTGCTTTACAAACTTTATGATGTTATGCTCTTTGACCTCAGCTAGCGATATGGCCTCCACCCATTTTGTGAAGTAATCAACAGTGACTATGGCACGATTAACATTCCCTACTGCGGTAGGCATATGACCAATAAGGTCGATCCCCCATATGGCAAATGGCCATGGAAAAGTCAAACTCTTGAGCAGTTTGGGGGGTTGCAGGATCATGCTTACTCCACGCTGACAGCTTTCGCATCTATTTGTATGCTCTTGTGAATCAGCAAAAATCGTGGGCCAACAGAAGCCCTATCGTAGGCCTTTATGTGCCAAGCTTCTACCTCTGCGTGATTTCCATAATTTCCCGCATGGATACTTTGAAGTATGCATGCGGCTTCTACTGGACCCACACAGCTCTACAAAACTATGTGGATTTTATATGTTTGGCTTCCAGTAGGTCTTCTTGTAAGATGTCATTGTCAAGGTACCTCTAGATGGGTGTCATCCAAGTATCCTCTCCTGTGTCCAATTTGCTTACTTCCAATTCCTCATCCAAACCTTATGTGTTTAGTCGAGCGAGATGTTCCACTAAGACAGATTTTGGGTATATTGTAAGGTCTCATTTGTTGATTGGCTCATTTCATGAACAAACCACAATTGGGGTTCATTGTAAGTGTAGCTTAGATATTAGGTTCAAGTTTAATGCCCTTTGAAGACCTCATCATTGATAAGCACCAAAGGTAAATTTCTAAGTGCTTAGTTTTCTTTGAAGAGATTTAGATTACACACACACACATAGCATACTTGCATTTGTGTGCATACTCTTCACATGTCACATTTCACACTTGCACTTTGATTTTGTATTTTGTGTGTGTGCTTATGTGCCTTGTAATTCGTTTCCTAATATTGTTCGGAAACGTCCGCGCATGCACTAGTATGTGTTTGGTTTTACACGAAGTCCGCCTACGGAGAATGCCCTTGGCTTCTCCTTTGGTTTCACCTCTTTTAGTGAAATGGCAGTTATGATCGGTGGCCTGGCCACCGAATGAAACCACCGTTTGTGTCCAGAGGTTTCTGGAGCAATTCTGCGGTAATGATCGGTGGCCACGACCACCGTTCGAAACCACCGATCATACCTGATTGATTTAATCTCTCAGGTTTGTTTCTGCGGTTGGTTCGGCGATTTCGAAACCGCCGATGATGCCCTATTCTTCTCATGCTCAATTCAGCGGTTGTAATCGACGACCTGGCCACCGATTGAAACCGCCGATCGGTGCGTTTCAGGGGCAAACTTGTCTTTTCACATGCTCTATTTTTTATGCCTATAAATACATCACTTTTTCTTGTTCTGAATGTGACTCTTTAATCATCAAGAACCCTACTTTTAAAACAGAGATTTTTGTGAGAAAAGGCAATCAAGTTTGCTCATTTAAACACTCAAACCAAAATTCATATGCATCAAAATTCATCTAGCATCTTCTAGCATATCTAGGATGCTTGCTTGCATGGGTCTTTCATCAACAAACTTGCTTTGGTAAGTTCTTCACTATTATCATATATAATTAGTGTTTTATTTATTATGGCATCTCTTTTGTTACTTGATTGTTCTTAGATTAAATTCTAATATTCAAGATAAAGATTGTTGTGTTGATTTGATTGAGTGTTGTATTGTGATAGCTATCTAGGTTTTCATAATCTATGTTTAGCTAAGCTAATTGACATGTCATCTAGCTTTTAATATCTAGGATTGAATTAATTGCAAAATCATCATCCTAGATAAGCATATAGAGTAACCTAGCTCTAAATTGCATTTTGAATATTTCTCATATTCACTTAAGTTTTATTATCTCTTCTTAGAGAATTAAGTCTTGTGTTGTGACCGGGATTAGGTTGCTTAATTCGCAAGCAATTGGACTAGGTCCACTTATACCGGGATTAGGTAGGTGTGTGATTACTTACCGGGATTAGGTTGTAATCGGTTTACACACTTAGTGGATTCGAGGTTCGAGTGTGGCTCACTTATTAGCCTGTGGTTTTTTCCTATGAGGGTTTCCACGTAAAAATCAAGTGTGATTTAATTTCCGCTTTTTACACTTGATTTATTGCTTTATCTAGTTTGGGGTAATTTCGTAATATTGACTATACACGAAAAATTGGGTAATATCTTTAAAATGACCCCCCCCCCCCCCTAGATAGTTTTATACACACCGTGCAATATTTGTTTCATATATCCGTGTGGTGGCATTGGCAAGTTTAGAAAAAGCGTCCGCCTTTTCGTTTTCTTCTCAAGGAATTTGAGTGATCTCGAAATTCCTGAAATGTTGCAACATTCTTTCTACACTTGCAAGATACGTTACCATGGTATCCTTTTTGGCCTAATACTCAACATTGACTTGGTTTACAACCACCTGCGAATCACTGAATATATGGATCTCGTCGGCACCTAGAGTTGTTGATATTCTTAGTCCGGCAAGCGAGGCCTCGTACTCTGCTTGATTGTTAGTGCCTTGAAGTCGAAGTGTAGAACTCACTCGACTGTATCTTCTTTAAGAGTGGTGATTATCTTTCCTGCTCAACTCCCATGGGTATTGGAGTATCCATCCACATATAGTTTCCATTTAAATCCTTTGGTTTTCTCATTCTCTTTGAGTGATCTAGCGACTTCAACATCAGGCTCTATGAATTCAGTAATGAAGTCGCCCAACGCTTGTCCTTTGATTGAAGATATGGGGATGTATTCGATGTTGAATTCGTTTAGTTTAACTGCCCATTTTATCAATCTGCCAGATACTTCAGGTTTTTACAGTATCTGTTTTATAGGGCAACTGGTATACATGCTGATCTTGTAAGTTTGGAAATATGGATAGAGTTTTCTAGTTGTAATCACTAGAGCTAACGCCGTCTTTTTGGCTAAAGGGTATCTAGTCTTAATGGGTAGTAGAACCTTACTAGTGTAGTAGATCGGGCGTTGTAAGCCTTCATCTTGTCTCATGAGTCCAGAGTTGGCGGCGGTGTCCGTAACTGACAGATATAAGTACAGAGTCTCTCATGGCTGTGGTTTAGACAGTAAAGGAGCTCTCCCAAGTAATCCTTTAACTTTTGGAAAGCCTTCCCGCACTGCTCATCCCACTTCACTCATGCTTCCTTTTTCAAGGCTTTGAAGAAAGGTAAAGATTTCTCTGTTGACCTTAAGATGAATCTGTTTAGTGATGCTAGGCAACCGGTCAGTCGCTGGAATTCTTTAAGTGTTTAAGGTGATTTCATCTTTCTTATCGTAGAGATTTTCTTCTGGTTTGCTTCAATTCCCCATTGATACACCTGGAAGCCCAAGAATTTCCCAAAAGGCACCCCGAACATGCATTTAGTCGGGTCTAGCCTCATCTTGTATTTTTGCAATACATCGAAGGTTTCCCTCAAGTTGTGGGCACGATCGATGGCCCTCTTGCTCTTGGTCAACATGTCATCCACGCACACCTCCATGGCTCCATTGTCTTCTCGATCTTTTTGGTGAACATTTTGTTGACCAAACGTTGGTATGTGGCTTCTGTATTTTTCAGTCCGAAGGGCATGGCAGTGTAACAATATAGCCCTTGGTCGGTGGTGAACGATGTCTTCTCTTCATTCAGACCATGCATCTTAATTTTATTATATTTGGAGTACGCATCCATAAAACTGAGAAGTTCCTGACCAACGATGGCATCCACTAACTAGTCGATCCAGGGAAGTAGGAAGCTGTCCTTCGGGCACGCTTTGTTGAGATCGGTGAAGTCTACACACATCTGCCATTGTTTATTCTTCTTTTTGACCAATAAAATATTGGCGACCTTGGTAGGGTATTTTACTTCGCGGATGAAGTTTGCTACTAATAATTTTGACATTTCCTCTTTGATCATCGCGCTTCTTTCCACGTTAAAGCTTCGCCACTTTTGAATCACGGGTTTGTGCTTCTCGTCCACTACCAGATAGTGTAAGATAACATGTGTGTCAATTCCTATCATGTCTTTGTAGCTCTAGGAAAATATACCTCTACATTCTCGTAAAAGCGTTGTTAGATCATTTTTGAAAAGGGTTGCTAACTGTGCACCTATCTTGATAATTTTGGTTGGTTGTGATGGGTCTAGTATTATCTCTTCAACTGGTTCTTCGCTACTGTCTTCTTCGTAGGCTTCTCTAGGGTCGAATTCAAATTCACTCGGAGTTTCTTCGCTTTTAATGTTCTTCCCTCGATCTTTCTTCTTTGGATTTCTGAGGAATCTTGGAGATTTGATGTCTCCTTAGGTGGCGGATGACAGCTGACAGTCAATGCTTAGATTTTCGTCCATCTTTTGGTGTTAGCCACAAGGTCGAAGGTTCCCCCTTCCTCTAAGGCCAATTGTTGATGTCGATTTTTGGTTGATCTAGTTTATCAAACAAAAATTGGTATGATTTTGGCCCTCACTTTCTTCCCTTTTTGCTTGATTCTTGGGCAATATCCCGTGATTTAATTGTGTAAATTAAGTGTTTTCAGGTATTTACAAAGTTCAAGGGCATTGGAGTAATTGTGGTTAACTGGGGGCAAAAGTGTAAATTATGAGGAAGGATTTAAGTTATTGCGATAACATAAGAATACAGAGACCGAATTGCAATTTTCCATGCAAATCACAATAGCCCACGTCACCTGTTAGTGAAACGGTGTGTTTCAAATAGTGTGGCCCAAGCAAGCAACCCAAAACGCACAAGCCCAAATCATAGCACAATCAGGCATAGCCCAAATCTTGGCCCAAATGCCAGGCCCAAGCATCTGACCCATTCCACCTCAAGTGCAGCCCAAACGTACCCTACCGATTGCTGATTGCACCCCAGCCTGCTGCTAAGCGCACCCTGAAAATAAATATAAAACGTGTCCTAATATAATCTAAAGGGGGGTGAATAGATTTTAATCCCTTTTTACCAATTTTTGAGATTAGTCAATATTACTAAATTAACCCCAACAGTCAAAAACTAAAATCAAGTGTAAAATGCGGAAAGTAAATGGCACTTGATTTTTACGTGGAAACCCACACGGGGAAAAACCACGAGCTGTTATGTGCACCACACAAGAACTTCAATCCACTAATTGTAATAGTGATTACAACGTAGGTTGACCACATTAAACCCTATACGGTTACTAATTGAAACAAATATTCGGTGTGTTCGATATATATATCTAGAGGGGGGGGGGAGAATAGATTTTAACTATTATTACCCAATTTTCGCATGCAAGTCAATTTTACGAAAATGCCCCTACTAGTCAAAAATACAAGCAAGTGTAATATGTGCGGAATTTAAATAACACTTGATGTATACGTGGAAACCCAACCACTGGGAAAAACCACGGGCTATTTAGTGTGCCACACTTGAACCTCGAAATCCACTAATCGAAATGGAGTTTACAACCTATGTAGACCTCGTCTAACACTCCAGTCAATAACCCCCCACTTCTACCACTCGGGCCTTTAAAAGTGGCTCTAGTCCAATTGCTTGAGGCCTAAGCAACCTTAGCCTCAAGACTTAATTCTCTAAGAAGAGATTATGCAACCTATGTGAATATGTATAAATATTCAAATAACAAACAAGGCTAGGTAACCTTAGATGCTTATCTAGGATGATGATATAATCAAATTAAATCAACCCTAGATATCAATTGCTAAATGACATGTCAAATAGCTTAGCTAATCAAGATTAAGCAAAAACCTAATTAGCTATCACAAAACAACACTCAATCAATTCATCACAATTAATTCTCTTTTCTTGTATTTAACATATGATCAAAAACATACAAGTAAATTAAAAGAGAATATGCTTGATAGTAAAATACTAAAATAAGATGAAATTAATCAAAATCTTACCAAGCAAGTTGTGATGATGCAAATCCAATCATAGATGCTTTCTATATAGACATAGAAGATGCAATATGAAATTTGATGCAAAAAGGATTTGATTTGAGTGTTTAAAGGTGAGTTCTTGATTTGATTTTTTTGTCAAAAATCTCTCTTTGAAGTTTAGGGTTCTAAAGACTCAAAACACTTGATCAGAGAATGAGAAAGTAAGATATTTATAGACATCAAGAATTGGGCATGTGAAAAGACAAGTTTGCCCTTGAAACGCACCGATCGGCGGTTTCACTCGGCGGCCAGGCCGCCGATCATAACCGCCGAATTGAACCCGAATAGAACAGGGGAACAACGGCGGTTTCGTGACGGCCGATCCAACCGCTGAATCAAACCCGAGAGATTAAAATCGATCAGGTATGAACGGCGGTTTCGAACGGCGGTCGTGACCGCCGATCGTGACCACAGAATCGCTCCAGACACTTCTGGATGCAAACGGCGGTTTAATTCGACGGCCAGCCCACCGATCATAACCGCTGATCACCAACAATGGTGAAAACCAAGGAGAAGCCAAGGGCATTCTCCTTGGGCGGTCTTCGCGCGAAACCAAGCACTCATTAGTGCAAGCGCGGACGTTTCCGAACAATGTCGGGAAACGAATTACTAAGCACATATACACATAACAAGATATCAAACAAAGTGCTAGTGTGTAAAGTGACATGTGAAGAGTATGCACACAAGATCAAGTATGCTAAGTGTGTGTGTGCTAACTAAATCTCTTCAAAGAAAACCAAGCACTAGAAATTATACATTTGGCGTGCTTGTCCTTGAGGTCTTGAAAGGGCCTTCGAGCATGAAGTTCAATCCTAAACTACCCTTACATTATCAACCCCAACATGTGGTTTGTCCACGAAATAAGCCAATCAATAAATTGGAATCCTTACACTAATCCACCACTACTACCTGCAGGACTTCAAAAGTGAATCTAGTCCCTTGCTTGCAAACTACCAAAAGGCAAATACAAGACTTGTCTGTCAAAGAGAAGAGATAAACAACCTAAAGTGAATATGTGCAATATTCAAGGAGCATAAATGCAAGGTTAAACATTTAAGCTTGTCTAGGCATGGATGAACATGTTAAAGACATTCCTAGATATCATGTAGCTATATGACATGCATACAACTTAGCTATATGTGCAAATCAAACCTTATATGCAATAGCTATCACAAACAACTCACAAAACACAATAAAAGAACTATCTTGAAACTAGTCAAGTCATTAAGATGCTATCTTGTAAAGCAAGAACATGTGAAAAGATGTAGATGATGTTCTAGCTACAAGACATGTGAGCAATAATGAAAACCCTATGAAAATTCAAACTAGAACATGCTAGATGATGTATGAAACATGAAAGTATGATGGGTGTTTGTGTTTTGTGTAATAAAAATCAAGTCTTGATACCTTTGCTTTGAAGTCACTTCTTTTGCTCTCAAAATGTGTAATTTTTGCTCTAAAAAATGACCAAAGGCTATCAAGGCATATATATATGAGATCCAAGCAAAGTGAGGTCGTTTTGAAAAAAACGCTTCAGCTTCTCGCCATTTGCGTTGGTGGTGCACTGGTCGAGTAGCGCACTGGTCAAGCCAAATTTGGTATGATTTTAGCCCTCATTCCCGTCTCTTTATGCTTGATTCTCGGACGCATCCCCGTGTTTAATAGTGTTAAATTGAGCATCTCAGGTTTATTTAGGTCTCAAGAGCTTTTGTGAAGAAGATGTGAAGTTTGGTTCAAAAGGTACACAAGTTGGCAAAACAGGGCATTGTCGTCACAAAGCATCACCACTTGTGTCCCCATGGCGACAGAAGGTTTTATTCCAGGCTAATTCAATCAGGTGTCGTCGCCACTTGATGTTGCCACTTGACATATGGCGACATAAAAGGAAGTCAAGTGTCGCCACTTACTGTCATCACTTGGGAAGTTGCAACATATAAAATGTTGCCACAAGTGTCTCCATGGCGACAGAAGGTCTTTGAAAGCATTAGGGGTTGTCGCCAATTGCAATATGGCGAAAAAGATGAAGATTATGGGACATATGAATCTCAGAAGGCATAACCGTCTGTCGCCACTTGTGTCGCCATGACAAATGGCGACAATGGAAGTGGCGACACCTTGCCACATCGGATTTTCTAGCGGTTATCAGTACATGTCCAAAGCCACTATATATATTCCTCTTCTTCCAAACTTGAAGAGAGACACCATACTTGAAGAGCACGAAAATTATAGAGTTTTAGATCTAGTTCTTCTTCCATATTTCATCTTTTAACTTCCTCCATTCTCTAAACTTGAACTATCTTTTCCATCCAAAACCTCAACACAAATGTCTTGATTACACCATTAATCGAGAGAGAGGACAAAGCATTCCGGCACTGCCTACATCAGATAGAGGCATGAAAGAAAGAAGAATTTCGGTCTCCATTGTGAAGCCACTTCACTCTAGACTAATCCCGAAGAAAACACTCATGCATGCATAAAAACATGTCAAGCTAGTGATGAACGCGCGGCTCGATCAAAAAAAAGGTCCTCTGAAAAACCCAAGTTAGTCATCTGAAGCTGAATAGATTGAAGTTCCGCTAATTTCCCTGTGATGTCAGAATTAAGATCACCGAAAACCTCCTAACTCCAAGTCTTAAAAGCCTTATTCAAACTCTTCAGTTTGCTGATAACCACCTGAGAAGGGTTACCCATCGATGAGGAACTCTAAATAAAATCAGGATAAGCTAACCACATGCTCTGAAACCGGAAAGGCTTAGGACCAGAGACCTCAATATCTGACAACCGGATCAACAATGGACAATGATCTGAATATTGACGAGGGAGAGCCACACAAGAAATGTCCCGCCAACAAGAAATACAACCCTCTGAAACCAAAACTCTATCTAATCCCCTCTCAACTCTAGTGCGTTGTATAGCAACCCCTAGCCCAAGTGAAACGAGCACCCTATGAGCGAATACCAATCAACTCACAATCATCAATCATTGACCTAAAATCTTCACAAGGTCTACGAGCAGGAGAACGAGCACCCAAAGACTCATGAGCTCCTAAAATCGCATTGGAATCACCTACAACCATCCAAGAAGAAGAAACCAAACTGACCAAGTCTCGAAAAGACTACCAAAGCGATCTCCAAATAATCGCAGAAGTACTAACATAAACAAAAGTGTACCAATGCAACCGAGAGTTAACTGAGAGCGAGACAGTAAGTTGCTGCTCATGAAAAAGAACTATCTCTAAGCATCTGGAAAAGAATCACAAGTGAAAACCCAAATAATCCGTAATAATCCTCCCTTATCTTTCATACCTACCAAATGTAGACCAAGAGACGTTCTGAAACCAGAAGCAATAGAAGTAAAAACCACCATAGGCTCAGCAATACAAACCAAAGAAGGATGATGCAAATGACACAAATCTCTTAAAAACACACCTCGTAGACCTAATTGGATGATTTACATACCTATTTGAGATCCCCATTTCCTATATTTTGTACTCGTTTTTTAGTGTGTTTTTGTATATAATATGTTTTGTGAGCATTGTGTAGGTTATATGTCCTAAAATAAGGTGTTGAGCATAATTAAAGAGTTTCGGAGGTTAAAGGGCTGAAATTGGATATATTCGTGCAGAATATTCAACTTTCGAGGGCCATATCTCCCTCCTCCGATCGAACTACATTTTATATAACCTATTTCTGAACAGCACCATGAATCTACTTTCCAACGCATTTTACGGATCGTGATTCAGAGTTTTCTAGAGGAAGTTATGGCTGTTGTTGTAACGGTGCGCGAAGCTGAAAAACTTCACCCAAGAGAGATGCGACCTCAAGGCGAGCTCACCAAGCTCACCCCTCAAGGTTGCTTTCCTCTCGGGTTTTCAACGGTTTTCAACAGTTTTCTTCGACCAAAGAGCATCCAAGTCTCCCCAAGGTCACCTTTTTACCCAAAAAATGTTAAAATTCAAGAATTTACCTCCTTGACCTTGACCTTGACCTAATTCATTCTCCTATATAACCTTTGATATTTTTAGACCAAAACACGAACTCTCTACCCAAAAATATTCACCAAGACTCCACCTTTCCTAAATTCCTACACAATCCACAAGACACTTGACACCAATCCATGATCTTTTCTTGTTCTTGAGAGATAGGAGATTGAAGGAGCTTGGAAAAAGAGAGGAGCAAAGGAAAAAAGAGAAGATCTACATAGTTTTCTCTATACTTTATTCTCTTTCATTTTCTATATTTAGCCATGTATTCATTTGATATTATATACTGTATGGCTACCCTTTGCAATATGAGCTAAATATCTAGTGCTAGGATTTGATGAAACCTCACCCATGACTATATATTTATATTGACCTTTGTTTATCCATTATATGCAATTGGAGTTTGTATGGATGTTTTAGAGTACTTAATGCTTTCAATAGGTTGATCGTCTATTGAATGATTTTCGATTGTGTGTTATGAATCGACCGGAGACATGCACATATCGTGTTTGACGAAATGTCTTCTATGCTAGCATATAGGATTCCTTAGTGTGCCAATGTTCTTACTAAACTCATTCATATATTCTCAATAATCGAGAGATATGCTTGGGTATGATTTTGGGTGTAACCTATTCTACTCGACCGAGATTATAGGTTAACATTAGGGTGCATGAATCTATGAATTGCATGAGCATATTTTAGGTGTGCAATTGAGTCTAGAGAGGAAGTTAGAAGAGGGTAGGGTGTAGTCAAGTCCTAGCATCATATTCTTCATTATTACATTTGAGTTTATTACTTGTTATTTCTCTTTTGCAATAGCATATATCCTTGTTATTAGTTTAATTTAGTTTGCTTTAAGTATTCATGTATGAAAACCTTCCGTATTGCTTGTTTGAATAGCACGTAGGCTAATCAATTTTGATAATTAGTCACTCGATCCTTGTTGGGAACGAAATTTACTTAGCATTGTACTACTCTCCGACCTCGTACGATTGCGAGTGTCACTAAGAGTGTAGGCAAGACTCATTCCCGATACCATGACAATTCTAATAAAGGACACTAATCATCGAAAATATGAGGTGGAGCCCGGAATCCGGACTTATAAGAATCCAGCCTACGAGCAACCGTCATGGTTCTCTGAGAGATAGTACTAGCCTCAAGCTATCCAATGTCAACTTGGCTGGCCCATGAAGAATCTGTGACAAAACAAAGCTCAGCTTGGGAATCCGACAACGGAAGCTGAGATCCCTGTGATGAAATAACTAAAACCACAACCAAGGGAGGAACATGAGAATGCCCAGAACCATCCCCCAAAACCCTATGATCAACCATTGCAACCAGAACTGAAGACTTAACTGAATTATCTGCTAACTTGTCAACCAAACTCTGGGGAACCCATACATCCCGCCTAGCCGAGGGACCCAAACGAGAAGAAATCTTCGACAAACCTGCAGAAACAATAGGTTGAGCCAAAGAAACCATCGGAGAAACATGTTCCTTTCCAACCCTTGATTTTTGCACATTCATTGAGGAAGACACAACAACCCAACCAACCGAAGCCTCAAGACCCAAGTGAGGAACAACTGAAGAAGAGTTGATCCCATTACAGTACCATTTCCCACTATGGAAGAATCCACCGTAGCATCAAGAACCGAAGTAGCACTAACCTACCCAACTTGCTGCAACTGAGAATCCATCAGAGAGACCGAATTGGAAGCAATAACCAACGTAGTAGGAGCCGCCAACGAAGCCAAACTAGAAGAGACAACTAATCTTGCCAAAGGAATCAAGCTCAAATCTAGGTCAGAACATGCCGAGGAATTAACCACCACTGAGTCCAGAGCCCCTATATCCTGATGAATAGCGACAAACACATTAGAGATCTGGAGTTCCGCCTGAGGCAAAGAAATTGGGTGAAAAACCATTTTAGCATGACTGCGGTGAACCTAAAACCCCTCATCAGAAGCGACTGTAATAGGACTATCTCGAGTCGAAATATGCTTACTAGCTGATTTCTATAAGATATAATTAATTAATTAGAGTATTTGACTACCTTCTTAGTTGCTTTCTTTAATCTTAAATAAAAATTTTGAGTTTATTTGCATTAATCTTGTTTTAATGATATGATCATATAGGTAAGTGGATTGTCAACTTTGGCTAAAAAATGCACTATCATTTCTTTTTTTTAATTATCAAGGTACGACTCGAATTTAGAACACTGCCAAACTGAATAGATGTTATTTTCACCATACCCCTCAAATCTTGAAGTGGCTTGATATCAAGCCTGGCCTTTTACACAATTGAATGTTATTTAAATGATGAGAAACCCAATTTCTTGATTGTACAACTTTTTCAATTTACAATATAATTCATGTTCATGTTTAGATACTTATGTAGCCAATTTCAAATCGATTACAATTCATCCATAAAAGCCTAGTGAGGGATTATATACATAAATTACATATTCAACCGACTTTTTTAATCTCGGTTCATCAACTATCAACCATTAGATCTATCTGCTTTTGCTTAATTAACGCCTCACTAGCTTTGTCATAACTTTAAAAATTCAAGACCATCCTCATGAAAGAATTACTAATATATATTCCATTATATAAATCCCGAAATCACTCCATTTCAAAAGGAAATGGAAGACTCCCTTGGACAATTAAATCATTTTAATGAATAGTCAAAGACGAATGATACATACATGGCACTTCATAACACAAAAAAAGGCATATCTCATTTCAAAGCTCTTTTTGCTAAAACTGTAGAAAGAGCATCTCTCAGATTTATTGCAGGAGAACTGGTGCAAGTCCTTAAAAATTCTTTACAAGAAGATATTAGATTCAGCAACACTGAATCTGGAGGGTTGCTTCTGGTGGCATGGATGCTAGCCTGATGTAATAATCGAACAAGAGTATCCTCTCCAAAACGCCAAGAATTTTTCTTGAATAAGTTCAACCATGCATTCTCCGAAAATTCTGGCCAATCACCAACTGGATGATTGGTTATGCAAGAAAGAGCAGAAACATAGTCCTTGTTTTCAAGCCTGATGCAAAACCTTTCTTTGACGAGGGGTGGCAGAGGAGTCCGACCAGTCTGCACCAAGTGCTTCCAGGTTGTTTCTAGCAGCTCTGCCTGCAAACAGTAAGAACAGCACCATTGATTTCATAGCTTCTATGGATGGGGAAAAACAAAACAAATAAAAGAAAAAGAATACATGATAAGAAAAATCTGCAACACCGGATCCCATCTTGACAATGAAATTCACAGCGAAAAAGTTCCAAATTTACCAAGTTTCCATATATCAAAACCAGGATAGTTATTCTAGATTGTTTCAGCTTCTTCTCACACAGGGCACAGAATGAGCGACAGAGAGAAAATGCACATTTGGCCAACCATACAGTGGATTTCCACTCACCAAATCAAATGCTTATTCAAACACATCGTTTTTAAGCAATTGACAGTTTTGATAACCAAAAGAACATGGTTCAATTATATATATATATAATGCATTAACTATAACACTGTTCTAATACACTTATGATGTAAACTTCAAAACCTAAATCCAGATATAAGGCATTGACCAGATGTCAGATTATGATATAAGAAACTAGTTCAGGTTTCAGTGTGATGGTGTCTCATGTGCACAATATTCCAGGAGAAATGTGAAAAAAGGCAACCCAGTGGTCAATACAATACCAGTAGTTTCCATAAGAAAGTGACGAAAATCCAATTTCAAATCTTAACTCTTTAAAAACTTGAATGGGCATGATTGATTATAGTTCTCTGCTTGAAGAAGCTGGATCTCATAATTAAGAATCTCTGTTTTTACCTACAATTGTTCTTTAGAGCATCTTATTCTGTCTCAAATAGAACCTTTTGTAATCAACCTATTCACAAGTGACAGAGCTTACCAGTTTGATATTTCTTGAGACATGGCTCCATGAGTTATATACTTATATTATCACCCTTTTTAGACAATTGTCTCAGTAGCTCTGTTAGAGGGGATCGAGTTGTGATAGGTATGCTTCTAACACTTTATGAACATCCATTTAGACAGGGTATATAAAGAACAGAAACAATATTGCTAGAAATGAAATTTATTTCAAGATTAAAAAAATGAAAAACAGGATACCTTTCCAGCCCTTGAAGCATCCAATATTATTCGAAGATGACGTTTTGCATTGAAATAATATCCATGGTGCAGCATCTTTCTGTACACAAATTCAAGATCATCCCACCTTTTCTCTGCAGAGCATGCTTCTAACATGGTGTTGAACGTGTAGATGTCTGGTATTACCAGATTGTTGTTATCAGATCCACTGCTAAAACGACTGCTATCTTCTGACATCTTTTGGAAAAGCTTCTTTGCTTCTTCAAACCAACCATGTTCCAGATAAGCTTTAAGCATTATATTGCAAGTAACAAGATTTGGAGAGCAGAAGTCCTTCATTTGGATGAAGATGTCTGCAGCATCTTGAATGTTTCCAGAGTCAAGACAAGCTTGAATTAATCCAGTGTAAGTTACCACTAGAGGCTTATTTGCAACCTTACATATTTTCTCCATCTGTGGAAAGGAAAGAATGACACACATGACCTAACAGTTGAATCTTATAAAAAATATCATAACAATGTATCCTCTCTAGGCTAATTTATGCTCCAGTTAGGTTGAACTTCAGCCAAGTGTTGTGATCTTAACTGTTTGGCTCTCATACGTTACAAAATTATCAAAATATCCACAGTAGGAAGACAGAAGATCAGCCAAATGTAATTGCAACCATCCATAGAGTATATTATTTCAGACCAGTGGAAATAGTTATTAGGTTAACACTCATGTATTAGTTAGTCATAACAAACATATACTATCACACTTCTCTGTGAGTTGCTATAGAAATACTGAACCAGGTTTGGCCATTCTCATTGATCAACATTTAAGGCCACTAAATTTGAAGTATAGATGCTAATTCAAACAAATAAAAATATCACATATATCAAAAAGTTCATCACTTCAAGATCTGATGGCAAGTTGCAAAACCTACAGTAGTTAAATGTTCTCTTAAATGTTTTCATCTTTGAGAAAGAGTCTAATTGTTTTCGTCTTATGTCTTATTTCTATTTACCAGGGAAAAAGCAACCTCGACCAGGAACTTGCATCATTGAGTAATGATGATTGATGATATCAAACTTCATATTACAAGATTGGGAGTGAACAGAAATTCACATTGCAGTTAAGTATTTGGTTTCTGATGTAGAAAAGTGGCTATTAAAGGCATAAAAGAAAGGAAGTTGAGGTCCCCACGCTGCAATTAAGCGAATTTCGGATGATGACAGGTCCACTTGGAATCTCATATGATTCAAATATGGATTGTAGTTCTAACTCAGCAGCCCAATAATATGTAAAATTTTCAGATAGAAACTTCCCCAAAATCTTTAAAGTTTTCCATAAGTCAATCAGGCTGTAGTTAATTCACAAGAGATAGTGAAACGGTGAAACCCTGTATATAAGCTTGTAACATTCCATTTGGGTATGAATGAATAAACAGAAATTTGAAAAATCCTTCTGGTTTGTCTCATGCAACCCAGATCCAGGTTTGATGCCTTATATTACTAGGATGAATTCCTGAATCCCCATGTACTACATCATTTTGATCTTGAGATTTCATAATGCAATCAACCCAAGGTGTGAAACCAAGAGAAATTTAAGTGTAATAACACATCAACATATCACACATGGACCAGACAGGACAAGTCAAAAATTCTAATCCTTTGGATTTCTATCATACTGATATATCTTTCTACTTTTCCTTACTTTCTTGATCCATCTTTCATGATGGAGGACCTGCTTGAGATTTATCATTTACGTACCTATTTTAGAAGAAAACATAGAATCTAAGGTTCAATTTCTTTTATCAGCATCGTTTGGCTATATTTGCTGTCTGTAGGATTATAATTTTTTGGCTATTTGGTAATCTTATTTCTATTTATTTAGTATATTTACCTTGGTAATTAAGAAATTTGGGTTTCTCTTTCAGTTAGGTCATCTTAAATGTCTTCTTTTGTTAGCCTAGAACATACCTGATATGGAAATGAAGTGTAGAGCTATCTTTCACTCTCTAAGTTATGTTCTCTCTCTTCTATTTTCTTCCTACATTTTGTTCTTTCAGGTATCAAATTGCTAACTTCCTTCTTGAGAAAATAAGCTTGTTTTTATTGATGACAAACAGATGCCAAAATCCAGTGTTGAGGACTTGAGGTGCCTTTGCCGATCATATCACATTTCTTGCAACAATCATGACTGCTTACTACAGAAATGTCCAAATTAGGGCTCAAATTCTAGATCACCCTTTTGCTAAGGAAATAGATAGAACAGAGAAGGATTATAAGATTATTATTCCAAATCAAGTACTCAAAGAAAACTTTGCAGGTCTCAGAGCAATTTTGACTCAATTTAGTTCTATTGACTACTGTGACTTCCTAGAGTCCTAAGTTACAAGGTATGCCCCAGACATTAACTAATATTCTTTTAATAAATTTAATCCATTTGTATCAACTTAAGGCTTAGCCAGTGATCCCAACTATTCATAGACACTAATTGTTAATATTTGGTAGTAAATTTATTTTGAAGTTCCAATCTTAAAAGATAAATTGGTACGAGGCAAATGGAAGGATGTAAGACAAACAGATTCAGCATAATAAAACTACCTGCATTAATGCTTCTTGGCACCTTCCAGCGCTACAAAGACAGCGAGCAAGGTCATAATAAAGAGCAGCAGAACCAACAATTCCTTGTCTTTCCATGTCTCGAACAGCCGAGACAGCCTCATCTGTTTTTCCTTCTCTCCAGAGAGTATTCACAACAACTGTAAGCAATAGAGGAATCATTTACAAAATGAAATTCCACAAAATAGCATGCGAAACAGATTGTATAACTAAATACCTTTATATGCTAAAACATTTGGAATAAAAGATTTCTGCGCTTTCCTGAAAAACTCATGAACCAAACTGTATTTGCCACATGCAAACATCACCTGCTTAAGGAAAATAGTTTTAGGAATGAATTGTCACAATGAAAAAGCACATGAATTTATCAATTCACAAGAAAATTATCTATTAAACTGCTAATAAAATATGAAGATGTTGGAAAGTGTTGACTAAGGGAGTAATTCTAGGAGTAAAATCCTAGGAGGATTTCTAGGAATTAATTTCCTATAACTATGGAATTAATTTCCTATTAATTTCCTATAATTGTGGACTTGTAAATTAATTGTTAGTTGACTAATTGATTAGCTAAATGTTAGGAATTAATTAGTTAGCATTTATAACCTTAATTGTAGGCCTAAATTGTAGGCTAAGTAAGGTAACTTCTCTTGTATATATATGACTTATTGTAACTATTTGAAAAATATAAATCAATACAGAAAATCTTCATGGTATCAGAGCCTAAAACTCTTTAGGTTTACTATTCAAATTTTTTTTTTTCTTCTTTCTTCTACCTAGCCTAAAACTCTTTAGGTTTACTATTCAAAAAAAAAAAAAAAAAAAATCCTACCGCTACAGTACTCTGTTTACATGGCAGAAATTATGGAGGTAACTAATCCTACTAGTGCTTCTCTTGCTCAATCAGGTAACCTTTCTACTAGTTATTTAAGTCATTTTAATTCTGAACCGTGGGTCATCGACTCCGGAGCGTCAGACCATATGACAAGTATATCCTCTCTTTTTTATACGTATTCACCCTGTTCTGGCAACAAAAAAGTCCGTATTGCCGATGGCAGTTTGTCATCCATTGTTGGAATAGGTTCTGTCAAGATTTATGATACTATCACTCTTAATTCTATCCTACACGTCCCTAATCTCTCTTGTAACTTATTATCAGTTAGTAAACTCTCTTTTGATTCTAACTGTTCAGTTGTGTTTTCTCCTACACTCTGTAACAGACTTCGGGGACGGTGATTGACAGTGCTAAGATGAAGGATGGTCTCTATTATTTTGAAGACAGTATAAATAAGTCGGCGTTGTTTTCAAACAGTGATGTAAGTTCTCTGCCTGTAAAAGAGCAGATAATGATCTGGCATTTCAGATTAGGTCATCCAAGTTTTGCTTATTTAAAACATTTATTTCCGACTTTATTTCAAAATTTGTCTCTTTCTCAATTTCAATGTGATATTTGTTGTTTTTCTAAAAGTACTCACAAACCTTATGTCTCCAAACCCTATAGGGCCTCAACGCCCTTCTATTTAATACATAGTGATGTTTGGGGGCCATCTAAAATTCCTACTTTAAATGGAAAACGTTAGTTTGTAACTTTTATTAATGACCACACTAGATTATGTTGGCTCTATTTGATGAACTCTAAATCTGAAGTCGAAAAACGTTTTCAAGAATTTTATACTCTAGTTGAAACTCAATTTCATACTAAAATCAGTATTTTACGAAGTGATAATGGCACAGAGTATTTTAACCAATATCTTGGGAATTTTTTAAAACAAAAAGGAGTTCAACATCAATCTACATGTCGCTATACACCCCAACAAAATGGGGTTGCGGAAAGAAAAAACCGCCATCTTTTAGAAGTGAGTCGAGCTCTCATGCTTTCAATGCATGTCCCAAAATATCTATGGGGGGACGCTGTTTTAACAGCTACATACCTCATTAATAGGGTTCCCTCACGGATCTTGAACCATAAGACACCTATACATTGTCTTAAACAGGTTTTTCCCAATAATAGATTAATTTCTAATCTTCCTCTTAAAGTTTTTGGCAGCACTATTTTTGTGCATATACCGGACTTACTTCGGTCTAAACTTGACGCTAGAGCTGAAAAATGTGTTTTCATCGGCTATCCCCCTAATAAAAAGGGGTATAAGTGTTTCAATCCTCTTACAAAGAAAACCCATATTAGTATGGATGCGACTTTTTTTGAACAAAAACCTTTTTTCTCTACAACTCATCTTCAGGGGGAGAATGAAAATAAAGATGAGTTTGAAAATCTTTTGGAAACTAATCTACCAATTTTGGAAACTAATAATTCAGTTTTACCAAATTCTTTCTTTCCAAATTCTTCTCATAAAGAAACTATTTTTGAAAAGGAAACAAATGTTAATGAACAACAATTAGGGACTGATATGGTGCCAGATCTTACTGATTCTAGTTCAGGGAGAGAAACATTACTTGGTGAAGATCCTAATCAAGATAATCATCCTACAACAGAGTTACTGGTTTATATTAGACGAAAGTCTCATGCTAATAGAGAACAACCTCATCTGGTACAAGACCAGTAAGCTTTCCCGAGGTCTGATCCTGATCTTCTTACAGATAAGCATAAACCAGGTAATACTTCTAATTCTCAACCTATCTCTATCACTCATCTTCCTTCTACTCCTCAATCCAATGTCTTCTCTGATCTTGACATTTCCATAGCCAATAGGAAAGGTGTCCGGAAATGTACCATACATCCTATAGCCAAATATCTATCCTATCACAGATTATCCGAAAATTACAAAGCCTTTACTTCAAAAATTTCCCACCTAGTCATACCTAGAAACATACAGGAAGCCCTAGGACACCCAAACTGGAAGGTAGCTGTTATGGAAGAGATGAATGCACTAGCCAAAAATAAAACCTGGGTTGTTGACGAGTTACCAAAAGGGAAGAAAACTGTGGGATGTAAGTGGGTTTTCACAAATAAATGTAGAGCTGATGGATCCTTAGAAAGACACAAAGCTCGTCTTGTTGCCAAAGGGTTCACTCAAACCTATGGCCTTGACTACCAGGAGACTTTTGCACCCGTGGCCAAGATCAACACCATCCGAATCCTCCTATCTGTAGCAGTAAATCTAAACTGGCCCTTACACCAGTTAGATATAAAAAATGCTTTTTTGAATGGCAATCTGGAAGAAGAGGTATTCATGGACCCTCCACCTGGGTTTGAGGGAGAATTCAAGAATGGTAAAGTGTGTAGGCTAGTAAAATCCTTGTATGGATTGAAGCAGTCACCTAGAGCCTGGTTCGAGAAGTTTGGAAAGGTTGTGAGAAGATTCGGGTACAACCAAAGCCAAGGAGACCATACACTCTTCTTTAAACATTCGAGTGGAGGTAAGAAGGCTATTCTAATTGTTTATGTTGATGATATCATCATGACAGGAGATGATATTGAGGAAATAAGAAGACTAAAACAGTTGCTAGCTCAAGAATTTGAAGTCAAGGATCTAGGCGACTTAGAGTACTTTTTGGGGATGGAGTTTGCTAGGTCCAAAAGTGGAATCTTTGTTTCTCAACGAAAATACATCCTAGATTTATTGGGAGAGACTGGGATTGTTGATTTTAAACTCCCTTATTAATCGTGTTTTTTTTATAAACTACGATAATAAACTTATAGGATAATGATATGCGAATATGCGGAATAAAATATGAACAAATAAAGAAAACACACCACACACAAACACAAGAATTTACCGAGGTTCGGCTAACTTTGCCTACGTCCTCGTGTGATCTCTCTTGAGAAATCACTAGCACTATGAAGAAAAACGCTTGGTTACAAGATACTTATTGAAACCCCTTAGCTAATTCCCCAAAACCTTGCTAGAACCTCTCTCACTCTTGCTCTCTACCCCTTGTATGCTTGCTGTTTTTTCTGTGTTAAAAAATAAGCTCCCAACAACCCTATTTATAGATACAAGACTTGGGTTACATTCCTTGCTAGAATAGGACTCCTAAATCCTTTTAGAATAGGAAAAGCTAACTTATTTCCTAATCCTAGTTGATTTGGGACTCTTGAGAAAATATAATTTCCTAATCCTAATAGGAAATTATGTGCACACTTTATTTTCTCCTAATCCAAATAGGATTCCTTCTTAAACCTTGACTTGGGTTTTGATGAGCCAAAAACACAACAGGGATGACTGGTTGCAGGGCTGCAGAAACTCCAATTGAACCAAATCTGAAACTTGAGGCTGCTAAACCAAAGAGTCAAGTAGACCGTGAACAATATCAGAGGTTGAAGTCTTCACAGATGCGGATTGGGATGGTAGTGTAACAGACAGGAGATCTACATCTGGCTACTGTACCTTTGTTGGAGGAAACTTGGTGACTTGGTGAAGTAAGAAACAAGGGGTTGTAGCAAGGAGTAGTGCCGAGGCAGAATTCAGAGCAGCTGCCCTTGGAATTTGTGAAGTAATCTGGATAAAAAGGCTTCTTGAAGACTTAAAAGTTCAGGTTTTCTCTCCCATGAAGCTATATTGTGACAACAAATCAGCAATTGTCATAGCTCACAATCCGGTTCTACATGATAGAACCAAACATGTGGAGATAGACAAGCACTTCATCAAAGAAAAGATAGATAGTGGACAGATTTGTATGCCCTATCTACCCACAACAGAACAAGTAGCAGACATCCTCACGAAAGGCTTACCAAAGAAACAATTTGACAAGTTATGTTGCAAGCTGGCCTTGGAAGACATTTTTCGACCGGCTTGAGGGGGAGTGTTGGAAAGTGTTGACTAAGGGAGTAATTCTAGAAGTAAAATCCTAGGAGGATTTCTAGGAATTAATTTCCTATAACTATGGAATTAATTTCCTATTAATTTCCTATAATTGTGGACTTGTAAATTAATTGTTAGTTGACTAATTGATTAGCTAAATGTTAGGAATTAATTAGTTAGCATTTATAACCTTAATTGTAGGCCTAAATTGTAGGCTAAGGTAACTTCTCTTGTATATATATGGCTTATTGTAACTATTTGAAAAATATAAATCAATACAGAAAATCTTCAGAAGACCTACAATGACTTAGATGTAGAAGAGAAAGAAAAGGAAATAACAACAGCAGTAGTTAGAGAATGACAAGAGGTCAACCATTACCTCCATAACAAGTCCAAATGTAGTAGCCGAAGGCTTCTGACCTTGTTGTTTTAATTGCTGCAAAACCCAAAAAGCCCCTTCACATTGTTTCCGGCGGACACAAGCATTTAGTACCTGGAAATTACAAGACAATATATAAAGACCATATATATTGCATAGAAACAGATATCCAAACAAACCATATATAATGATGATTACTCAATTTCCAAACACATCTAAATCACACTAAAGGTTTTACAACACAGCATGTCAGAAATCAGAATATGCAAACAGTATTACTACAGTTTCAACTATTCCATTAACCATTTCGACAGTCTATCCTTGGTAATGCAGTCAAAAGTCATTGGGGAAGAAGTGGAGTGAGGATCAAGTAGCAACAACTAAAATATGTAAATTTGAGATTCTTAAACCTTTTCATAATCACCCTGAGGACCACAGGAACATATACTGTTTCGATAATAGGAAATTAGGAATTTTATATCAGCTCAATTTACAGAGACTTATTCCAGGGACAAAAAAGAACCACCTCAGGCAATCCCATAAAACAGCACAAAAAGTTTACCCATATCTGTCTGTAATATACATGATAAAGTTAGAGATATGATTTTTGAAGCTTCAAATTAAGAATGTAGATTTAGATCAAAATCTGTCATCTGGCAGTTTACAAGAGGCTTACCGCCTCATAGACAATAAAAGTCGGACTATAGGTTGACAGATTTAACAATTTATGAAATATCAATGACATTTAACGTCTAACTTCATAAAATTTAGTAGAATCATGTCAATATGTATACAGAAAAACTTTCAGAATCAACTTAATTAAGGTTTTTCATCTGATTATTTGATGTATAAAACCTTCAGACTCTTACTGGTAGATGTACAATTTCAAAATTATTCAAGACATTCATACTCTACTTTCATTACATTGTTTAGAATCACACTAGCATCAACATGGCAGGAAATTAAGAAACCAAATATATTGCGATGTGACTATGTGAGACTATCAATAGTCAGGAATGAGGGATATACAGATCTATATCTCCCCAATATGGATTAACATTGACCAACAGATTATTATTATTATTTAATCAGTAATGGAGCTTTACTCACTGCATTATAGACAACAATATCAGGCTCCAATCGTGGGTCCCAGTTCTCAAGTACCCCAGTTTTGAACTTCTTCTTTGGAGGAGACCGCAAGCTATCAATCACATCAAAAAGTTCCTTAATATGCCCTGCTTGTCCAAGAGTGACGGCGATGCAATGATAAGCCACCAAGTCAGGATATGAAGATATTTGTTGCTGGACAGAAGAAAAAACTTATAAGGGTTAGTAAAGATTTCTCTCCTTCTTCACAACTACTTAAGGAGTATGTCATGAGCAAGGCACGTGCCCCAAGAATGACAATCAATGAACATTACCTGCATTGCCTGAAATACATTGAGTGCCTCTACAGGTCGCCTTGCCTTTCCAAGTACATTAAGTGCAGTTGTGTAGATATTTCTAGATCAAAGAGAGGAAGTATAGTAAAAAAAATTATTGCTTACATGAATTTTTCAAGTATTTGAAGTAGCAGTGAATTACAGAACAGAGGGATAGTAGTAGTTAAAAAGAACAGTAAGAAATTAAAGTCAATATCATTCTTGTGGATAAGATACCAAATGGTTGGAAACATTTTTCAAGATTCTGACAAATAAACCTCAGGAAAACTATATAAATCCTAAAATAAATGGAATAGTCCCCACAAAATACAGTACAAGAGTTGGTCTTTGCAACAATTTCAGAAAGTAGTTATGATAAGTATTTTCCCCAATAAGTCATTAGAAGATATTCTATTAAAAAGTTCATTCTGCCTTGAAATTGTATCAAGAATTCAAGATTGAACTTTCACTCTCATACTTTTGATGGTAATCAATAAGTTTACAATCAAAAACAAAAGTACACACGAGAAACAACAGTAAATTGAAAGATATCTTGCACACTATATATTTTAATTTTCCAGCTTTAAGGTAATTGTGTCACTTGCAATTTCAAAATTGGGAATAGTAAATGTTATAGCATATAGAAAGGCTAAAGATGACATGAGTCAAGGCCCCCAAAAGAAAACAAAAAAATATATAAAAAATGAAAAAAATGAAATTTCTACACAAAATTAAAGGGGGTCACATGCATCAACCGGGATAGGTAAAGTTGATACAATTAGGATGCTTATATACTATTATTGGGCCCTTTCATAACCGTTTAAGTTTTTGAGTTAAACAATTTCTAACATGATATCAGAATTCAGAGGTAGGTTTCACCTGAGAGTCTAGGGTTCAAATCCTCCAATGTGATTAATATCAATTTGTATTTTGTTGTCTTAATTTGTTATGTCTTTGTGTTTGGTTTTGTCCATGTGCCAAACCTATTTGTCTTGCAGGTGAGGGTGAGGGGGTGTGTTAGAGACTAGAGTGTTTACATACTATTGTTGGACCCTTTCCTAACGACTTAAGTTTTTGGGTTAAGCGGTTTCTTACAATTACAAATAAAATTTGTACAAAGATTGTGATAAGGTAAATGAAGAAGTATCAGGTGAAATTGCCAACCCTTATTTCTAAGGGTAAAAAATGGTAAGTCTCAATTTACAATGTATTCTGAATGGTTAACATTTCATTGTTTGTTTTGAATAACCAGCAAAAGGGACATAATTTGAAATTAATCCATTGTATAGTTATAGAGGACATTCAAAGTATTCTGAGCATAACTTTTCACCCTATTAAACCCCAGAAAAAAATTAAAAGAAAACATTCAAACTCTCATCATACTACCCAATCAAATACAACAACATTGCTACGTTGAGCCTCGTGTTCACTTCACCTCATCCGTTAACACCAAAATTTCCAGTACAATTACTAGTGCCAGCACCACTAACTCATCATCAGTATCCTAACCTGTACCTCTGCAACACCACCCCACCCCTGGACAGTGGCCACAACCCAGGTAACTCTCTATGCCACAAATGAAGTCACTGCAGTAACCGATTCCTCTAAGCAATAACACTGAGAGAGCAAGAGGAAAAATCTTAGGAGTGACTTCATGCTTGATACTTTCAGCAAACATTTGTGCATATGGAGCAGCAGGTAATTCAGAGACACGTGTTTTGCAAGGTTCTAGTTTTCAGACCAAGATAAACTGGTTTACAATGGAAATTATGGCAGCACTGGGATCCACAATCTCAACATCTTAAATATATGGCTTCGAGTAAATTCGGACTCTCAGTGTGCTCACACACTTATCCTGGCATAGGTTAACCATGAACTAACAACCAAAGTCTACCACAGTGTTGCTGCCACTACTGTCATGATGGGAACCTGCATGTTCCATCTTCATAAACACAGCCCAAAAGATAGAAATAGGATAATATTTGGAAAGAAGGGAACTCTTCTATTGATTACCAAGCAACAAAATACAATTGACAGAGAATATCAATGAGAATAAACCAGTACAAAGGACTGAATTCAGAAGAAGAAGGATAGTGCTAGGATATTCGAGGCTCCTAGTGACCTCTCAGTGATCCAGAATTTTGCCAATGTCCAGATGCCTTCCTTTGCCTTTTCCCCACGCTAATAAGTCTTTTTCCTAACTAACTGCCAGCTCAGCTACCAACTTGGCCACTAGACTCCATCCCAATTACCTTCCTGCCCCTCCTTGAATATACCCATTTGATAGGAGGTCTATCATTACTTCCCCCCTTGGAAAGAACCTTGTCCTCAAGGTTGAAATCTGGAAATTGAGCCAACAAAGACTGCAATGGTTCCCAAGTGGCCTCACAATCAGGTAATCCAGCCCATTTAACCAAAACCTCACGGATAATATCCGGTCGGACAGCATCACGACGCACCTTAAGGATATCCTCTGGGGTGACCACCAGTTCCAACTCCTCGGACAGCTGAGGGGGCAGTGGTCGGACACAAAACTCCTGCCCAAGGAACCGCTTGAGTTGGGAGACATGGAAAACATAATGAATTCTTGCTGTCACCGGTAATTTCAAACGATATGCCACTTTGCCAATTCTCGCCAACACCTCAAATGGACTGTAAAAACGTGGAGATAACTTTTCGTTCACCCTCTTAGCCAAAGAACGCAGCCGATACGGTTTGAGCTTCAACAAAACTAAGTCACCAGGCTGAAACTCGAGCTCCCTTTTGTGTTTATCCGCATACTGTTTCATGCGATTTTGAGCCAAAATTAGATGCTCCTTCAACTCATCCAGAAACAAATTACGTTGATGAATTTGTTCATTCTCATCCTCTACCACCGACGTCTCCTCCACGAATCGAAATAAGGCTGGAGGGTCTCGCCCATACACTACCCGAAAAGGAGTGGTTTTAGTTGAGGCATTAAAGGTGGTGTTGAACCAATACTCAGCCCACGGCAGCCAATGTGACCACTGCTTTGGTTTAGAGCTGGCAAAGCACCACAGATAAGTTTCAAGGCACCGATTTACCACCTCCGTTTGGCCGTCCGATTGAGGGTGGTATGCCAAACTGTGGTGATGTTTCGTCCCCTGCGAACGGAAAAGTTCCTTCCAAAAAATACTCATAAACACCACATCTCGGTCACTGACAATCGATCAAGGAAACATGTAGGCGCACCACATCTTTGATAAACACCTCTGCCACCTGTTTTGCAGTAAATGGATGAGTGAGCACGGTGAAATTTGCATACTTAGACAAGCAATCTACCACCACAAGAACAGTGTCCACCCCTTTAGATTTTGGAAGTCTGCCAATAAAATCCATCGAAACATCTTCCCAGATTCTGTTTGGAATGGGAAGGGGCTGCAATAGACCTGCAGGTGCTTGTGCATCATACTTCGCCCGTTGGCACACCTCACACTGAGCCACATAATCCTTAACATCCTGCTTCATCCCTTGCCAAAACAAGTTACCCGAAACCTTCTTGAAGGTTTGAAAGAATCCGGAATGTCCCCCAAAAGGAGTGTCATGCAATTCATGTAACAAACGAACTACCCAAGTCGAATTCCGAGGCAGAACTAGGCGTCCTTTAAAGAGAAGCAATCCGTCATTCAAGACATAGCCATCTCGTACCCTTTCTCCACCCTGAATGTTTCGAATAATGATCCCCAAAGCAGGGTCTGCAAGCTGCTCCCTTCGTAAGGCAGCCGTATCCACGAAGTGTGCAACCGAAACAGCTAAAAGAGAAAGGTTCGAATCAGCCCCATGATGAGAGAGGGCGTCAGCCACTCTGTTTGTAGCCCTTGCCTTGTATTGTATCTCGAAATCAAACCCCAGCAGCTTAGTAATCCAACGAAGATGAGTAGGGTCAAGGAGATGCTAGTCCATCAAAAAACGAAGGCTCTGCTGATCAGAACGCACAATAAAGTGCCTGCCTAAGAGGAAATGGTGCCATTTCTGAACTGCTAGAACCATAGCCATTAGTTCACGCTCATAGACTGATTTGAGCTGTGAAGCCCCATCCAAAACCCGACTAAAATAGGCCAAGGGACGTCCCTCTTGCATGAGAACAGCGCCCAACCCAAACCCGGATGCATCCGATTCGACCACAAATGTCTTCGAAAAATCTGGCATAGCTAAAACCGGAAGGGAAGTCATAGCCTCTTTGAGTAATTGAAAGGCCCGGGCAGCCTCTTCGCCCCAACTAAATCCTCCATGTTTCAATAAATTCGTCAAAGGTCGGGCCAGGTCACCATAACCCCGAACAAAACGCCTATAGTACCCTGTCAGTCCTAAGAAGCCCCGGACATCACGAACTGTTTTTGGCATTGGCCAATGGATCATGGCTTGGATTTTGGAAGGGTCTGCCGACACTCCGGAATGGGAGATTATGTGTCCCAAATACTCAAGGTGGGTTTGCCCGAATTGACACTTTTCCGGTTTGCAACCAAACTTTCTTGTCGTAGACGCTCCAATACCATTTCCAAATGCACCAAATGGTCCTCCCAAGAACGACTATAAATCAATATATCATCGAAGAAGACAAGGACGAATCTTCGCAAAAATGGCTAAAACACCTCATTCATCAAGGATTGGAAGGTGGCGGAGGCATTGGTCAATCCAAACGGCATGACCAAAAATTCATAGTGCCCTTCGTGCATACGAAAAGCTGTCTTCTCAATATCTGATCCGTGAACCCGAATTTGATGATATCCTGCCTTCAAATCAAGCTTGGAAAATACCACTGCTCCACACAATTCATCTAGCAGCTCGTCTATGATGGGAATCGGAAATTTATCCGGAACTGTCAAACGGTTTAGAACCCTATAATCTACACAAAAACGCCAACTACCATCCTTTTTTTTTACCAATAACACCGGGCTCGAATATGGGCTACAACTGGGACGAATAACACCCGAAGACAACATTTCCCTCACTAGCCTCTCAATCTCCCCTTTTTGAAATTGCGGATAGCGATAGGGCCGCACATTCGGGGGTATAGCACCCGGTTGTAACGGAATACGGTGGTCATGTGACTGATGTGGGGGTAGTCGGTCAAGCGTCTCAAATACTGACTCAAATGCGCTCAAAACAGCCTGTAAGTTGGAAGGAAAATCTATTTCCGAAACTCCCACCTTTGAAGTAGTGAAGGAACACAGCTCTAGCATAACCCCATATTTCTCAATCTGGAATGGACAAGCCAACGCCTTAAATGTGACCGGTGAATGACACAGAGATGGATCGCCTGCCAAGCAAACCCACAAATCACCCACTTTGAAACGCATCGTAAAAGCACTCCAATCCGCTTGCACCACCCCTAAGATACGTAACCAGGTAATTCCTAACACCACATCCGCACTCCCCCAGAAGGAAAGAAATCATCAACTACCGTGTGCCCTTGTAAATACAACTCGACGGCCTTACACACTCCCGCCTGTTTGAAACACATACCGCTTCCTACCTGAATCCCATACCTGTCGGTTTCCTCACAAAGCAGCCCCAATTCGTCCACCACTTTTGTGGAGATAAAGCTATGGGAAGCTCCACTGTCCACTAACACAACAACATTCCTAGAGCCCAACTGCCTGTCAATTTCATAGTTGAAGAGGAGGTAAGACCCATCAGAGAATGGAGGGAAACATCCATGGAACCAAGCAACTCCCTAGTGGTGACATCATCATCCGGATCAGATTCATCTGCAGCTAAGAAAATCACCTGTAACTGACGTTTCGGACAATGATGACCCGGACCGAATTTCTCATCGCATCGGAAACACAACCCTCGACTCTGACGATCCCGGATTTCAACCTCCGAAAGCCGACGAATAGGTTTCCTAGATTTGTCGCTGAAAAGAGGCGAACGAGAAAAGATGTGTTGCTCATGATGTGAAGAAGGGAAAGTAGGAGTAGTAGTAGGACTTGGGTTCTTAGGATTTGGGCCAAACATATTTGGGCCCAAGGAAGAGTTATTGGGCAATATAGACCCATCAGGATGCCACCCCCGACTCCACTTAATTTTGCGGCAGCGCTCGACGGCATCATTTCGTTCCCCAATTTTTTGAGCCAAAAACATCACGACCTGTAAATCAACGGCAGGATGAAGCTTCACCTCCGCGCGAATATCGTCACGCAAACCATTCAAGAAGGCACCGTGAAAAATCGAGTCTGGAATCCCAGGCAAGGTTGCGGCCAAAACCTCAAAGCGATCCCTGAATTCGGAGACGGAACTTTCTTGTTTTACGACCAACAATTTCTCAGTGGGGTCCCCAGTCAACCCTCCCCCAAACCTCTGCAATAATGCTAGACGAAACTCCCTCCATGACGCAAAACGAGATTGAGTTTCCATCCACTGAAACCAGCTTAGGGCACGCCCCTCCAGACAAATTGAAGCTGCGATCACTCTGTCGATCTCAGGGATTCTGTTGATTTCGAAATACCTTTCAACTCGAAACAGCCATCTAAAGGCATCCTCTCCGTGAAACAAAGGAAGTTCCAATTTCTTGCCACGATGCATAAAACGTGGACGATCCATGATCGGAGATAGGTCCCGCCATGAACGATCACCCTCGCGACCATTATCTGTGTGGCGGAAACCTGGGACACCACCTCCTGTTGGAATAAAACGAGGACGATCACGAATCAATGATGGATCTTGCACCACACGGCCACCGTTACAACCACCATCGTTGTGGCGAGAATCGTGCACACCACTCCCCATCTGCCGAGATAGCCAATCCTCCAAACGCCCAAAACCCATACCCAGAGCCGCCATTTGAGCTGATAGTTTCACTACATCATCTTGGATTTGAGGGATTGGATCCAACAAGGCTCCCATAACCCGCACAGTTTCCTTCAAATGGCCTACCTCCCTATCCAATCCAATTACCGAAATCTCCGATTCAGCTCTAGGAGAACTGGGTGGCCGGGATTGTATTGGCTCTGATACCAAATGATGGGAACCTGCATGTTCCATCTTCATAAACACAGCCCAAAAGACAGAAATAGGATAATATTTGGAAAGAAGGGAACTCTTCTATTGATTACCAAGCAACAAAATACAATTGACAGAGAATATCAATGAGAATAAACCAGTACAAAGGACTGAATTCAGAAGAAGAAGGATAGTGCTAGGATATTCGAGGCTCCTAGTGACCTCCCAGTGATCCAAAATTTTGCCAATGTCCAGATGCCTTCCTTTGCCTTTTCCCCACGCTAATAAGTCTTTTTCCTAACTAACTGCCAGCTCAGCTACCAACTTGGCCACTAGACTCCATCCCAATTACCTTCTTGCCCCTCCTTGAATATACCCATTTGATAGGAGGTCTATCATGTCACCACTGCCCCAAATATTAACCCTAACAATGCCAAATCATCAGACACCCACCAGCACCCTTCACCGATAGATATGACTAGATAAATCCACTTCAAAACACCACTATGTCCAAATATATATTATAAAATAGTAGACTCATCTGTTTCCTATGCCGAATGGAAGACTTCTTTTTCAGAGGAAACAGTAAACATTATTTAAAGATCAAGAAAAAAGGGTTCAAAAGTGAACCAATAGTCCACCAAAACAACAATCTATACAAAAATCAAAGATACAAGAAATTCAATAATAATAACAGCCTTCCAATCCAACATGATGCAAAATAGAGAATTGTCTATGAATTCTTCAGAGGTAGATGCCCATTGAGAAGCTAAATATGAGCTTTATCCCATAAAAGCCTTTCCTCCTCTTTAGCTTCATCAAAAAATATTTTTTCCCTCTCTAACCAAATAACCCATAAAATAGCAAAAATTCCACAATAACAAAGAATCGTAGCTTTCTTTCCAACTCCCAAACCTTTAAAATCCTCCAAAAATAGAGAAACCAAGGAGCAACCCACTTCAAAATTGAAAAGACTTTCTTTCTAAATATTGGAATCAATCCTCAAATAGTAACAATATCTCAAAAAGTAGTCACCCTTGATTTAAATAATGATGCAGAGTATCTTAGCTAAGGGTTTGGACGGTTTATTTCACCTCAATACAATAATTAAAATTTTCAACATTTCTCATAACTAAAAATAAAGTTTGTCAGTCCAACTCTATAATTTTAAAATACTTGTAGTTGCAATAAAAATAAAATAGAGATACAACAGTAAAATATGCTCTCTGATCACAACCAAAAAAAAAAGGAATAAGTACCTCAGCCTGTGGGATTTGTAGCGTTCACGCATTTGAAGCCACTCAATCACTTGTAATACCCGCCTCCAGTTTCCTAATTTGCCCAATATCTGGATAACCCTCATTATAGAATGATCGGAAAATCTGATCCTTGCACTCCGCATTGTCATCGTGAACATCCACTCGGGCACATTGATATCTGCACCATTCAACCTGTTAACAGTACTTTAGCTTGAATAACAACATTTGATTGTTAAATTTGTGCTACAGAGGAAATATGAAGATCAACATTGAAAAATACCCTGGCAAGTGGCAACATCAACATTGAAAACTGTTAGTGAACAGTCCAAATACTCCAGCAATTCGTATTCAACCTGATTCATACCCTAATATAGTTGCTAATTAAACTTTGATTGTAGGCCTAACTAAGTTCTTTGCATGTAATCTGAACATATCGAAAATTGTACATTCACCTAATTCATAAGGCAGATAGAAGTGCCTGTGCATGAGTTCACAAAAGAAAAATACCCGATGGGTCAAATGATCTAACAACAAGGTCTAACCTTGCAATTTTCTATCACAATAGCAATCAACATCAAACAAAAGGGATATTAAAACTACATCACTACATGAGGTGAACTATAATAACTAAAGTGAAAACAAAGTTCGAAGATCAAACTTTTGATTCCATAACCAAAGGCCAAACCATGTTCTCTGCAATTATTATTAACATAATGAAAATTGTGGATGCACATGATGCATAAGGCCAATACGAGTACACATGTACTCACACATGTATGAGTGTATTTACAAAAGCAAATAACTGATGCATAAATGATCTAACAAGGACCTAACCTTATCATTTGCATTTGCAAGACTAATCTACATCCAACATAAGGAAACAAAAACCACATCAAGGGGCAACTTGACCAACTGTCAAATTTTCTGTACATCTAACATCAGGTGAGCAATGATGAATAAAAGATAACATGCTCAAAAACAAAAATAACTGTGAAAGGAACATAACTTATCTAATTTTGTCAATCATATCAAAATCAGCTCATAATAAATATAATCAGTTGAAAGGATTCTACCTCCTTGCCAAATTCTGGATTCTCTCTTCCATTTCCACCTTCGCAACTCTTGGCTTGTCCATAACATCATTGAATTCATCTAAAGTTTTGAAAGCGGCTCTTTCCACCTCCCAACTACTATCACCACCACTTTTTGCACTAAAGGACTTACCGCTACTAATCATTTTTCCACTTTTCGGATCACTCTCATATGAAATAGTAGCTTTCTGCATTCGGACGAGATTCCTCTCAGGTGTGCTGCCACCATATGGTGTTCCCCAGCTTCGAACACCAACTTTCTCCCTCTCAAAGCTGCTTTTCCCTCTTTTTCCAAACATCACTATCTTTGAGGAGTTTTGATCACAAAAAAGCTTCCCTCTTGTGTCAATAGCAGTAGTAGAGTTACTCCTTTTAGGAGGGCTATTTGGTGATGCATTTCGAAAGTTTATAACTTCATCAAAATGAGATTCTTTTAGTTTTGGCTCTATACCATTATCTCTTTGATAGAGCAAAGATCTTGCTTTAGATGTCTCTCCTCTAGGCTCCCTTTTCACCTTTTCATCCCTTGACTTGCTAATTACACTCCTTTTCTGATTAAACTTATCTCTGACCACTCCTTGTTTAGATTTGCTGAATTCTACATTTTCCCTCCAATCAACCTTTGAATTATTATATGTATTGAAATTATGAGCAAGTTTTGGTTTTGTCTCCCGACGAGTTTTAACTGAATCCATATCCTTCAAATACTCGTTAAAAGAGGGCTTGAATTCCAACTCTTTCTCAAGAACCAGCGGGAGCTTCTTCTCAGACTCTGATTCCTTCATGAGAGCATGGATTGTTGGCTTTCTCAAAACAAATACCCTCCCACTCTTCTTCTTCTTCTTTGAACCAAACCCGAAAACAGCACCACGTGAAGAAGAAGTCACCGTTGTTGTTTCCAAACAAAAAGAAGAACCCAACTGCGGATTTGTCATAACTAGCAACCCCATTTCGATTTACACTACCAACACCAACAAAAACTACTACTTGCCAGCTAGTCTTAGAATGTAAAATGTTTTTTTCTCAAACAACCCCATCTCTTTGGCTTTTTCTCAAACAGCTTTCAGGCATGAGTGGAGTGCCCAAGTGCTGTTAGATTTCACGATGGAAGCAGAGGAGATTGCTAGTTTGTTCGAATCCTTATCAGTAGTTATCACTCACATACGTGGATCGGTTCGGTCCTAACTATTATAGGTCTGATTTGGGCCCTTAAAATTTAGGGTTAATTGCACAAACATACCCTCTATTCATCTAATAAAGCAAAATTTCAAACCAATACCCTATTCAAACACAAACATCACAATTGGAATGTGCTTGGGGTATAGAAAATCAATAGTGCCCTTGGGTAAAAAAGATGTTATTTTGGTGGGTAAATTTCACAAATAACCCTGAATTTAGGTGTAATTGTATAAATATTCATTTTTTTTCTAATAATTACATAAATATACCCTATCGTCAGTTAACTTTTATTAACTTTAACCTTTAACCACATTTGTATCCCGAAATAATTAAACTACCATTGAAAACTTATTTATCTTTTCCTTTAATATTTAAATATTTAAATATATTAAAAAATATTTACTTAAAAAATTGAAAAATCGGTACAATTTTTTTATTGCTTTCTTTCTATCATTTTTTTAACACAATCAGAACCCACAAAACTGGAAAAATGGATGTGTTTAGAGGGTTTTGATTGTGTTGACGAAATGAAATTGTTTGTGGGTTGATGAGTATGAAATTGAATGTTTTGGTGATAAAGTTGGTTTTTGAAATCTGAAAATTTGGTGTTTGGGAACATGGAAAATGTAAAAAAAAAAATGATAGAAAGGAAAAGAAAATAAAAGCAACAAAAAAAAAATTGTACCGATTTTTTCAATTTTTTAAGTAAATATTTTTTAATATTTTTAAATAATAAAAGAAAAGATAAATAAGTTTTCAAGGGTAGTTTAGTCATTTCGGGATACAAATGTGGTTAAAGGTTAAAGTTAATCAAAGTCAAATGACGGTAGAGTATATTATGTAATTATTAGAAAAAAATGAATATTTATATAATTACACCTAAATTCATGATTGTTTGTGAAATTTACCCACCAAAATAACATCTTCCTTTTACCAAAGGGCACTATTGACTTTCCATACCTCAATCACATTCCAATTGGGATGTTTATGTTTGAATAGGGCATTTGTTTGAAAATTTACTTTATTAGATAAATAGAGGGTATGTTTGTACAATTAACCCTAAAATTTATGAGAAATCTTTAGATATTTAAAAAAATAAAAATAAATAAATAACTAATAAAACTGTAAATTAATGATTTGGAAAAGAGGGAAGCTACATGTTTAGAGCATTTCTGATGTTTATAGATTGCCAACAATTTATATGCCACGTAAAATAAATAGACATTGTGTTAATTAATACAGTCAAAAAATAAGATATAGTTGGTCTATTGGTATGTCCTCACACTTGTACCTTGTATTCGTGAGTTCAAATCATACCATAATTCCCAAACCCCAAATTATTGAAAACAAGGGATGCGACTCAAACCTATAACCATTGTAATGTACACCTATATGGCATATCGATAAACCAACATGTCTCGTCAAAAACAATATGGTTATTGTTATTTCTTCCCGATTTGTTCTAATTTTTATAATAGAACCAATTTTATCTCTCTATTTTTTTTTCTTCTAGAATTCAACACCTTAGGATCATAGATCTTTCTTATGGGCATGACTTTATCAAGACGTAATGAGATCAACCATTATAGAATAGTATTAGGATTAGGGATGGACATTTTTTTTCCCCAAATCTCTAAATTCCCATTTCCCCATCCCCATTTGGGGGAAAAAAAATCATCCCCATTTCATGACTCTCTCTTTACTTGAAAAAAGATCAAATGTTGATCCCAAATCCGATTTCATTATAGTTTTAAAAAGAGAAAAGAAAAGATAGAACATAGCTTTTCATTAAGAAAATTAATACATAAATATGAAACACAAGCCAGCTGACAATAAAACCATCCCCACTAAGGTTAAACAAATAAAAGAGTGGACAACACACACCATTAAAAGCAATCAACTACCAATATTTAAAGAGAAAATGAATAATTAATAATTCATTAAATTACTTAAACACAAAAAGGGAGTGAAAACATCAATAATGCAACACATAGACATTGTACTGAACAATGGCATCTCCTGTCTTGAGATCAAATTTGTGAGTTGATGCCTGAACATATCCCCTAGCAAATCTGAAGAGACCACTTCCTCCAATCACAGGCATCTCCCTCACTTTTGAAAACACTGTGTTCCTCCCCAACACTGATATGCTACTCCCATTGTACTTCCCTTCAATGAAGGCAAAATTCATCACCATCAGGAGACCAATCTCTTCCTGTGAGGCCAGTGCATACAACCCCTGTGCCCTCCCCACCATTTTGGAGCTCAGCTCTGGCCCTGCCGTGATCGGATCGTCGATCATGCTCATGATGCCAAAACCAGTGGTGGCTGATGTGGTGTTCTTAGGGGTCACTACTTGGACTGAAGTAGGGTTTCTCCCACTCACAATGTCATGCCAGTAAACTTTGAAGTGGGTTAGCTTTTCTTTCTTGTTGAGCCCTAGTATTTTCTTGTCTAGGGTTCTTGCAAATCCATGGTTTTTTGCTGCAGAGAGTTGAATTATTGTGGAGGATGAGATGAAGGAGAAGAGAATGATGAATTTTGAAGCAAAGATCGGGAGAATTCTAGCCATGGCCACACTTTTTTTTTTTTTTTGTCACCATGCAATATGGTGCATATATATATATATATATATATATATATATATATATATATATTTACGGTCCCGTCCACATTAGTGCACATTGATATAACTACATCAGTACCAATGCATGTGGACCACTGATTATGGAGAAACTTTGACAAGTGCATACACTTTGAATCAAAGTATATAAATCTAATGGTTCACATCCAACGCACTGATAAAGTTATATCAGTACGCACTTACCTGAACATTTCTGTATATATATATATTGAACTTTCTTGCTTGTCTCTATATATTCACATAGCAACGAGGCATGATGGTTTTTTTTTATATATCACCTGTACGACTCGAACTTAGAATAATGTAACGCTGAATCAACTCTCTCTACCGACAAGCCCTATTGAGCGGTGGTCCATATTATTATTATTATTATAAAAGGCATCATTAATTATTAGCCAACAACCAACTGAGAAAAAAAATAGTAGAATAAATGTACCACACCAAGCTAGTAGTAGTATGCTCAAGTGTACTTATGCAGTGGTAGACATGATTTTTTGTTAAACCGGACTAAATCAATTTTTTGTGTCACTCATTACTGTCTTACTATGTAAAAATAATATGGAAATATAAAGTTTTTTTTTTCTTTCTAAAAATAGGTAAAAAGAAACAAAAAAAAAAAAAAATCATTTATATTTCACTAAAGTATTACCGTACATAATTATTATGGTAAGAAAATTGAATTTTATGTGTTCTGAGATTTTAAATTTAAATTTAGGAAGTTTCAAGACTTCAAGTGTATAATTTATAATTAATTAAAGTCTAAATCAATATTTTATAATAGAATAAAGATAATTTACAATTATTTTAAAAACATTTGTTTTAAAATAATAATGTATTGTTATTTTTTTCAAAACTAGGCCGGGCAACTTACACATGGCTCCGCCCATGTACTCATGTAATGTGACGAAATTAAAGTATGTTCTTTAATTTGAAAGAATAATTTTAATATGATGACAATCATAGTGATTAAAAAAAAAAATTGTATGATGCCAACAAGACCGTAGCTTAGCTGGTAGATGAACGAGCTTGGGGTTTGGGCAAATGATTCCCAGGATCAGCGGCTCGAATCCTACCAATGGCGAAAACTTTCAAAAAAATACCTGGTTCTAAATTAATAGACATTATCAACCAAAAAATAAATAAAAATTGTATGGTTGTATCAAATAAATTCTATATATATATATGTAATGCACATCTAGGTCTCATGAGTTTTTTTTTTTTTTTTTCCTTTTTCTAGATTAGAATATCCACATGTTTTACTTTGGTCGATACAATATGAGGTTAGCCCAATAGTTTGCCTCACACATCTACACTATGAGATTTTGGGTTCAACCTTGTTCCCTCCCTAAATCACAAATTATTGTAATATTTCAAAAAACTTTAATCGATTTATTATAGATAACATTATTTTATATAAACATGAAGAAAAAAAAAATTATATGAGTTAGCACTTTGTATTCCTATGATTTAAGTGTCAAATAATGTTCATTATCTTTGAGTTTAAGTTACATGTTGACATTCTCTATCAAAACATGTCGAATATAACAAAATTTGGGTATTAAATTTTTAATGGTTAGTTACTTAGTTAGATAAATAACAACGAAAAAATATATAAATCTCACCCTTTTAATTATATTAGAGACTAACAATTGATATCCATTAGTGTGTGTGTATATATATATATATATAGTAATTTTCTAGTGCAAGATCCTGTACGAATTTTTCATGCGGGATCACGGTTTATGATATGTGATAAACCGTTTAAAATTTTTTACACGGTTTATCTAATGTGATAAACCGTTATCCCATATGAAAAATTCATACGGGATCACACTTGATAATAATTATATATAGAGAAATTATCATTTTCCCCCCTGAGGTTTGTCATATTAGATAAACTGGTCCCTCTAGTTTCAATAATGGTCAGTCAACCCCTTGAAACCCAAAATATTGGTCATTTTACCCCTTCTGTCAAGTTTTCCATCCAAAATCCCTTTGACCGTTAATTAAAAAATTAAAACGCTTCCATCAAGAATTGAACCTTTGATATTGTGGTTAAAAAACACAAACTCTAACCAACTTGCTACTCCAACTCATTGTTTAAAGTTTGTTGATTTAAATGTATATATAGTTATAAAGTTTGTTTAAAATAATTTAAATCTGTTTATATAATTTAAATTAAACTCAAATATATATATATATATATATATATATATATATATATATAAAATTTAAAATAAACTCATATTTAATAATAATATATCAAAACAGATTTATGAAAGAGAAAAAGAAAATAAGAAAACAAAAGGAAACCCATAAAATCCAGAAAATCAAAGCCTATAAATTTTTTTTCTTTTAAAAAAATATATTATTTCAATTTGATAAAAAAATAAAAAATAAAAAATAAAAAACCAGAAAATCAAAGCCCATAAATTGAAAAGGAAAAAAATAAAAAAAAATAAAGAAAAATAATAAAAAAATTTCCTTTTTTTATTATTATTTTTCCTTTTGTTTTCTTATTTTCTTTTTTCTTTTTCATAAATCTGTTTTTATACATTATTATTAAATATGAGTTTATTTTAAATAATATATACAAGTTTATTTTAAATTATATATATAGATTTAAATTATTTTAAACAAATTATATATATAGACATTTAAATCAACAAAACTCTAACAATGAGTTAGAGTAGCTCAATTGGTTAGAGCGTGTGGTTTTTAGCATAAGGTCAAAGGTTCAATTCTTGATTGAAGCGTTTTAATTTTTTATTTAACAGTCAAAGGGATTTTGGATGGAAAACTTGACAGAAGAGGCAAAATGACCAATATTTTGAGTTTCAGGGTGTTGACTGGTCATTATTGAAACTAGAATGACCAATTTATCTAATATATCAAACCTCAGGGGGGAAATGATAATTTCCCTTATATATATTAACAGTGGCGGACCTAAAAATTTTAATCAGGTGGGAGACTTGAACAAAATAACAATTATATAAAATAAAATACTGAAAAATTAAGATTATAGTAAAATGAGTTTTTTTATATAAAGAAAATTTTATGTTATAATAAAGTTTAGATAAAATAAAACAAATAGAACATTTACTCAAGATGAACTAAATAATCTTACATTAAAAAATAAATAAAAACAAGAAATAATGTATTAAAAAATAAATAATAACAAGAAAAACAACATAAAGAATGAAAAAGATACAATTTTATTATTAAATTAATGAATTACATTCTAATTTTATAATAAGAAATTTTGTTTTGTATTTAAGATGAATTCAGTTTAAATTTATACAAAATAATTTATTAATAAATATTACTAGACATGTTTTTGAATTTTTTATTTTTCTAATTATTAGAAGAGCTTCACTTTTAAATATCCATACTATCGTATTTTTATTTTTATTTTTATCTTACCATTGGATTCTCACATCAATTAGTATATATATCCTCTTATTGTTTTTTATTTTCCCAATGTGAGATTCATCTCATTTTCTTAAGCTTCACACGTCAACTTTCTAATTATGGTGATTACTTAAAATATTAAAAAAAAAAATTGAAAACTAATTAAAGACATATCCGTACGTAATAGAATTTTAATAATTAAATGCCTGTATAAATGATGTGTGATATCTGTCAAAATTCACTTTAGTTGGTGAATACTTCGAGAGAATGATTATAAAGTCCCACTATTCTTAATTGTGGCATGCCTGTTACATAAGGTGGAGCTTTTACAATTGAAAATCGAAAGGAAAAAGAAAAGGAAAAAAAAAAACTTGGTTTTGAAGTATGTTGTTGTGAGTTGTGAGTCTTGTGACCACAATAATAATCATCATGACCAAAAAAGAAAAAAACAAAGGGGGGTAAATTGTACAAACACTCCATATGTTTTGGCAATAAAGCAAAATATGCTAGAAATGCCCTTAATTACAATCACATCCCCTATAGTTAACAGTCAACCGTTAGATTTAACGGTTAACTGTTAAAAAGACTAAAATACCCTTATTATGAAAAAATAAAATAAAAGGAAAAACTTCACGGGCGGTTGACTCCACCACTGGTGAAGATTGGATCTCCTTCGTGGAGATCGAACGACCTCCACAAAGAAGATTGTCGATCTCCACCGGAGAGGAGATTCATGATCTCTAACAGAGGAGATCAACGATCTCCTCTGTGAGAGATCTTCGATCTCCTTGTGGAGATCCACGATCTTTGATAGAAGAGATCGTCGATCTCCTTTGTGAGAGATCATGAATCTCCTCTTCTGTGAGAGATCATGGATCTCCTCTAAGAGATCAACGATCTCTCATAGAGGAGATCTTCAAGGAGATCAACGATCTCCCACATAGTAGATCGACGATCTGCTTTAGAGATGTCAATCTCCTCTACAATGGGAAGAGATCCCATCTTGCCGTAGAAGAGATCCAATCTCACTGTTGGTTAGTTGGTGGAGGGGTTTTGTTTTTTTTTTTTTTTTTTTTTTTTACTGGTTGGGGTTGTTTTCTAATTATTTATATTTATGGGTTCTTTTTATAATTTTTCTTTAGGTAGATTTATATTTATTAAAAGTTTTGAGATTAGTTTAGAATACTGATTTTTTTATTATAGGTAAAATGACCATTTTACCTTTGATTTTCAAAATCAACAGTTTAAGTCAAACCGTTGACTGTTAAAGGGAGGGTTTGTCTGAATTAAGGGTATTCTTAGCATATTTTACCTTATTGCCAAAATATAGGGTAAGTTTGTGAAATTTATCAAAAAAAAAAAAAAGTTCAAATTTTTTGGTTGTTGGAGTAAAACTTTTTCCAACATGTTTTGACAGCCCTCCACCCTATCATCATCCATCACATATTTTAATTTAGTGTCAGTAAATACTGACAAAATAAATAATTATAATAATCATATGAGCTTTCTTAGAAATTACATAAAAATATACACATGATGTCCGTGAGAGATCAGAGGAATCATCTATGGATCTTATTAATGATCTATAAGAAATGAAAAATGAGTAAACATTATTCATCTTTGTTGAGGCTTTGTTATGAATCTTTTTATTCTATCAGAAGAGAAAAATGAGTAAATATTATGAATATAATATCATTTAGTTTTTGGGGAAGAATAATTTTTGTCAATTTTTAGACATATCAACTCATATCTTAATATCAATTTAATTTAACTGGCAAGTGGTAAGTAAGATATGTAATAATTAATTAACATGTATTCATATGGTATTAGTTGAATTTATGTGTCCCATCACGAATTGGGAATTTGGGAATTGGGATACCTAATTCGTAATTTATTTATTTTTGTCACTGGATACGTAATTAGTATTATTATTGACGAATTTGACTAATTATATTAAAAATATACAAAGGATCGTTTTTATTAAAAAGATTCAAAATAGATTTTTTATAAATCCAAAATTTGTGTGGTTACTGGTTAGCTTCTGTTATTTTAACTAGAGGATTCTATGCGAAAATAACGAAAAACTTTTATGAAATATTTAGGTGCCATTTGGAATTATTTTAAAAAATGGTTTTCTGTTTTTAAAAATAAAAAATAATTTTAGTGTTGTTTGTTTACACGTTTTACAAAACTGTTTTTGAAAACAAAAAACAACATTTTAAAATATATAACTAAAAAGTTAAAAAAAAACTTTTTATTATTTTTCACCATTTTCAAAACACATCATTTCAAAACAAATCAACTTTTCCCTTTAAACAACTACTTTACTTATTTTAAAAACAACAACCAAATACTTTTACATCGTTTTCCGTTTCAAAAAACTACTTTTAAAAAATACTATCAAACACATTACATTTTTAAAAATATCATTTTTAAAACATGATTTCCAATTTAAAAAAAAAAAGTTTTCAAAAACACCATTTTGAAAACGATACCAAACGCGCCCTAATTTTTCAATTTTTAAAAACTTTATTATTCTTGTTAACTTTTTAATTTTTTGGACTAAAATGCCCCTAATTAATTTCCAATTTTTAAAAATGAAAATTTTGTAGACTAAAACAAATTCTCAATTTTTTTTCTTCCAAAAAATCAATGTTACATGCCAATTCAATTTTACACCAATTTAAATGTTACATGTTTAGTTCAATTGAACTAGCATATAACATTTAAGTGGAAATATGGGGAAATAACAAATATATATATATTTTTTGAATTTTAAGAGTATCACTTTTTTAATAAGTTAAGTTTAAAAAGCAACTAAGTGACTTTCAAAAATACCCTTATTTACTTCTTTTATATTTGCTTTTTAACTTTACCTTTACCTTTTCTCTTACTTTCTTGAACTTGCCTGGAAACGAAATCTCTCTAATACCGAGAATCCCTCTTCACTTGTTCAACTCTTGACTGAAAATTGAAGTCCATTTATCTAAAAATAGATCCCCTTCATTTGAGTTTTGCAGAAGCTTATTGGAAGTGTTTGTAAAGTAATCATTTCTTCATAAACTCATCATTAATAATTAAGGTTGTTGGATCTTCACAGTTCCCCTTGTTTTGTTTTGCTCTTGAATCTTTCATTTTTATTGTTGTTGAGGTAGTTGTTGTCTTAGGATTGAGATGCAGAGCCTCTGAACTTCATTAGAGTTTTGATGGCACGTTTTTTTTTTTTACTCTTTCCGAGACTTAATTTCATATGTCTGAGACTTATTATTTATATTTCCGAGACTTAGTGGAAATGGACTAGAGACTTAGGGCTAGTTTGGTATTGCTGTAACTTTTATAATAATCACTGTTAGCTATGTTGAAGGAATAACCAGCTGTGAAGTTAATCAGCAGATGTTTGGTTAATTATACTTTTAAAACTACTGTATAGCTCAAAAGCAATAACGTATGTTTGGTAATTTTATTTCAAAAGTGCTGAAATTAGTTACAATGACTAAAATAGACATGATTTTATAACCTTATTTTATTTTTTTCATTAATTATATATATTAAATCAATATTTAAGTATAATATTTAAATTAAAAAAATTCCGTAAGAATAATAAAAATATTTTTAAAAGATTTTATAAATCAAATCAATATTTAACTAGAATCTTTAATTTTAAGATGAAAAAAAGTATATAAATGATTTTAATTTGATTTCGTAAGGATAATAATGATATTTTAAAATATTCATTAAATGCTGAAATAGATTATTCCATAATCATTTTTAAAAAGTAACCCCCCACCTACTTCTCAAAATCACTGTCAAAATTTGTCAGATTATCAATTAATCACTTTTGGAAGTTTTACCAAACATCATTTTATGTCAAAATTATAAAATAAACTGATTTTAACTTCTTCAAAATAATACCAAATTGGCCCTTAATTTATTGTACAATGTTATATGAATATGGCTCAAAGCTTATTGTACAATGTTATATGAATATGGCTCACTTTTGTATATAAAGTTTATTGTACAATGTTTACGAAATCAAAGGCTCAAAGCTGGTATAATATCACTTATCAGTACAAATGTACAATGATACAGGGAATGCCCTAAAGCTATACTCTCAAATCAGGAGGACATAAAGACACACATGCCGCGAAGAACAACAAGAAGATCCTTCTCAATCATTTTCAACATATGTTATATGAATATGAAAGAAATCAATCATATGTATTTATAGTCACTACAAGAAAAAATGCCTATTGGGACGAAAACTTATATGGACGCTTTTTTTTCATTCTAATAGGATGTCTATTGGGACGAAAAAATTATTCGTCCCTAAAAAATGCAACCTGATAAAGCCTTTAGGGATGAACAAATTTGTCCCAATATAATACCTCTTGGGACGAAATAAATTTTTCGTCCCTAAAAAATAGAAATCTAACAAAACCTTTGGGGACGAAATAATTTTGTCCCAATAGATATTCTATTGGGACGAAATAAATTATTTGTCAAAATAGATTGTCTTTCGGGACAAATTTTGTCCAATGTGGTAAGATCTTTAGGGATGAATTTTTTTTGTCCCAAGATGAAATACATAATTTGTCCCAATAGACTATCTATAAGGACAAATTTTGTTTCGTCCCAATAGATTTTCTTTTTATTTAAAATTATAATAATTAATTAATTTTGTTGAAAATTCTTGATTTGTTTTTTGAAGTTTTTCCTTAAAGATAGATTAATAATTAAATTACCATATAAATTAGAAAATGATGCAAACGGATCATTTTGTTTGTCCAAAGTGGTTCTCTATCGAGATGAATTTTGTTCCAATAAGTTCTTCATAAGGATCAATAACTATTAGTCTTGTGAGGTTTTCTATTATTTAAAAAAAGAGGAATCGAACCGTCGGAACCGGAACCAAAACCGTTGGTTCCGAATCGAAAACCGAAACTGCTGGTTCCAAATCGAGAACCGAAACCAGGGTCATGTTTAATTCCGAGTACAATTAACGATTGACCCTTTGATCTGACAATATATGATTTGAATATATGTTGAGCCTGGGACTGATTAAATGTTATAATAAACGTTTTTTAATATCAATTTGTTTATCATATAAAAATAAAATTTAAATTAGCGGAATCAATCTACAAAAAAAAAATTTGATTGAAAAACAATCAATAAAAATTTAATAACAAGTAGATGTTATATATAAAAACTATACTTTTATTAGTAGATTCAAAGCAGCAACAAGGTGGATAAAGCTTGTCTCACTCTCACTCTTGAGTGACAGGTTCAACACACCATGATCACAACAATTAATTGTGATTTGTGTGTGATGAGATTGAGCTGGTGCATGGTGGGTGGGGTGTCAATTGAAGGCACAAACCAATTTTATTTTTTATTTTTTATTAATTATTTCGTCCCTACAGGTTGTCAAAGGGGACGAAAATTTGTCCCTACAAGTTGTCTATGGGGACGAATAATTTCGTCCCTATATATTATAAATTGGGACGAACAAAAATCATCCCTATAGGTAGTTTTTAGGGACGAATTTCAATTTTCGTCCCAAATAACCTATTGCGACCCACCTGAGGTGACGTAATTTGGGACGAATTTTTTTCGTCTCAATAGGTCTATAAGGATGAATTTTGGGCTATTGGGACAAAAAAAAAAAATCGTCCCAATAGCCCTTTTTCTTGTAGTGAGTTACAGTACGAGCTCCTAAGGATACAGACCTTTTTTAATATTGGGAATGTTTGAAACAGATTATGACCGCTTCAATCATGGCAACGAATCTCGTTGGAAAGATAATGGCAGAGATACCAAATTGTGGGTCAATTATTTGCATTGGGTGACATTTCGAAGTGTAAGGGTTTGGGAATTTGGGTTAAATGACTTGAATTGAATAAGATGATGTACAAATCAATTGGAAGACATTTGCCGCAGCGGATTGTATGGATTGCGGATTTAGGTTTATGGAACTTGCCTTCATCTGGATAAGAAAGAGAAGAGGGATCGATTAAAGCTGACAGATTATATGATGATTAGTGAGGACGTCATCGTTTTGACAAACTTTTAGGGTCATTTTTGACCTTTCTTAACTATAATTTTTTGTTTTAGTGGGCCGGGGGGCCATGGTCTTCATGGGGGTCCGCCCCTGTATATATTGGTTTTCTCCTAAGGGATCGCTTATTTTAATTTCGATAAGGAATTTGATGAAATCACATCGATTTTTATGAATTTTGATATGAATCTTTTTTGTGGATGATAAATTCAATGAAATTTATTTATGAATAAAATTTGAGAATTTTTCAAACACTAGAACTATTTATCTTGATTTTGTTAAATATAAAGTCATCGGAAAAATAAGCGAAATATAGGAAAATTCAAGAAAAATAGTTATAGCACTTGAAACATTTTTTTCAAATTTTATTCATATGTAGATTTCATTAAACTTATCATCTGTAAAAAAAAAAAATCATATAAAAAATTATTAAAATCGATGTGATTTCGTCTAGATCCTTGTCGAAATTGAAATAAATTAAGGATCCTTTAGGAGAGAACTAATATATATATATATATATATATATATATATATATATATATAGAGAGAGAGAGAGAGAGAGAGAGAGAGAGAGAGAGAGAGAGAGAGAGAGAGAGCATTTTGCTTGTGTCCCAAAACCTAGTATTTATGTTAAATGTCAATATCTAATTGCAACTTTCTTTTATTATAATAATAATACTACGCATCCCACTTAAAGACTTAGGAATTTAGGTAGTATTACAAAAATTAAAGATGTGACTACCTGCTTCCATCTTATGAATCCTCATTGAGGGTCTAGCTCAGTAATTGAAGCTTCATTCACCGAGCATTCAATGACGACTTTAGATCTGTTAGATGAAGATGTTGATTTTAGATTATCCAGGTCCGTAGTAGTGTGCATGAAGAATGCTGGTTTTGTGGGTATTTGGAGGGAGATAGAGCAGCTAGTAAGCATAAGAACCACTGAAGCCATATTAGGTCTCTGTGATACATTTTCTTGAACACATAGTAATCCGACGTGGATACATCTCATTATTTCGCTAGTACTGCAATCAGCCCTCAATATGGGGTCTATCAGACCCAAAGCTGTCCCTCCCCTCCTGCTTTCCCAAGCCTGCAAATATTAACAATGTTCACACACACATATTATAAGGGGTTTCCCTTAAATTTTAAGGTGTTACTAGATTAAGAAAAAGCTAGGAATAACAAGACCAGGAGAGGGTCCTAACTCTTCCGGAGGAATGCAAATTGTCTATATATGGAGCTGTTTTTTTTTTTTTTTTTTTTTTACTTACACAGGTTAGAAGGTCCCCTATCTCATCCCCTTACGAAACGCGTTGTTCTTTTATCCACTAATAATTTCCAAGACTAACACACCAAAGCTGAAGACATCGGATTGGACAGAAAAATGCCCGTGCAAGATATACTCTGGAGCCATATATCCACCGAAAATGATTGTATAGTTAAATTAGTTTTGTGAAATGGAAATCAATCTATCCATTAGTTATTCATGTTTCTGCATGTACTTTTAACTCGAGTCTTTATAATGACTGGCAGTTATCTAAAATGAAAAATGAAAAGAACAGATTGAGATTATCTATATATACTTACAAGGTCCCAACGACTCTGCTTGTATGAGCTTGAGTTTGATCCATTTCAAACAGTCTTGCCATTCCGAAATCTGAAAATTTTGAATTCATGTCTTGATCTAAAAGAATGTTACTAGTTTTGAGGTCACGATGAATGATCCGCAATCTAGAATCTTCATGAAGGTAAAGAATCCCTCGAGCTATCCCCCAATGATTTTGTATCGAACATCCCAATTCAGAAGTAAAAGCTTGATCGGATCTACAAATTCACAGAAACCGGTAAATCTAAATGGACAACAAAATATTCTTGGTATCGATCTGAGGGAACTGCAATAATAGGATGTATTAAATGTTATTTTAAAATTAAAAAGGAACAAAAAGCATATATAGTGCAACAATATATACCAAAAATGAACTTGTCTAGGCTTGAATTGGCCACAAACTCATAGATGAGAAGCCTTTCATTTCCATCAAAGCAGAAACCAAGAAGCCTAACCAAATTTCTATGTTGAAGCCTAGCCACCAAGAAGACCTCATTTTTAAATTCAACTTCTCCTTGTCCTGAATTATTAGAGAGCCTCTTCACTGCTACATCTTGTCCATATGAAAGCCTTCCCTGACACCATTAAGAAGTTTAAGTTTTAACTCACTTGATTAAAAATAATCATCGGTTTCTTTTTAATGAGTTAGTATGCTTATTGAATAATTACCTTGTAAACAACTCCAAAACCACCTTCTCCAAGCTTATTATCAATGGAAAAGTTATTTGTTGCAACTATGATAGTTGAAGTGTTATCATTTCCATCAGCATCTTAACAAAGACATATGGTAGATAGAGTTAGAATTCATATATCTTATTAATAATTCTCTTGTTAGGAAGATTTTGTAAAAATAATTCAAGGCCGTCAAGCTCGCTTTGTAATGTTACAAAACTAAATATGCTCTGTAACATTACAAAAAGACCGTCTTGAAATTTTATTCCAGAACATACAGACTAGAAAATGACCCTATATCTTATAGTAACATATGTAGAACAAGAGGGTACTACTATTAATAAACTTTCTTCTGTATCTACTTGTGTTCTTCTTCTTCTTCTTCTTCTTCCTTCGTAAACAGACATAGGAGAAGATAATTACAAGTATCAATAAGACAACCGGAGAAGCAACAATGATTGTAACAGTTCCAGATGAAATTCTTCCATTGTCTGCATGTACCAAAAATTTACGTGTGACATTAAATTTATAATTTTTTTGAATACCCCGAAAGCACTGTATATGTGAGCATATACGTACCTTCGCTACTTGTACGAAAAGGAGATGGTGGTGGTTTTGTGGTATTTGGTAACTGTGATGAAGAAGGAGGTGGTGATGGATCATCATCATCGGCAATAGAGGTATAAAAAGGATACAAATCCCAGCGTAGAAAACAGCTAGGCCTCAAAACGAAACCACCTTGCTTCCCATGACAACAAGTCTGAAAGTAAGACAAAGATTGATATAAACAATATTCACAATCTTGCTGTGATAAATCTGGAGTGCACTGCATCAATGCATATATCTTTTGATGAAATGATGTCACATCTGCTTCTCCGGTTCCAAATTTGAGCCTAGAAGAACCATGAGAAGTTTTAGTCACTACGCAAACCATCAAACTCTCCTAGATCTCTTCAAACTTTGTCAGATTTGATGTTTGAACATCACCAGTGTTATATCCTGCACTAATGGGGTCCAGCTCCCTTTTTTCGAAAATAGAGCTGCTTTCATAGCGAACAATGCACGGTGTAATCCCCATAGATCCCCATGAAAGAGCTTCCTTCTGATTCGGACACTTGCTCATAATATCCTGGATTCCAGAACTGATACAGGAGGCACAATCAGATTCTGAAGAAGAATTAACATCTCCTCTGCAAAGTGCAAGAGCATAAACTCTGTCGGGGTCCTGGCCCATGCTGACATTATAGAAACCACCGGTTGCTGTTACATTGGAAGCAAGAGATGAGAAGATGAGGTCTCAGTTTCTGCCATATGTGCTGTTTGTTGTGAAGTTTCCTGCAGATTGGTAACATTCCTGGCCAGTGGTAAAACTGATCATGCTAATTACAAGCATTAAAGAAAGAAAATGAAGCAAATTTGTACAACTCATTATTCTTTTTATAGAAACTAAAAGTAAATTTCTTTTCTGAAGATGATCAACAAAAGAATACAATCTACGTATACAAATGATGAATATTGTAAGAAGATATTAAAATTTATGCTGTTTGTCCTTTATAATCCATGAATGACACTTTTGGAAAAATTGAACAACCAAATGACTCGAATTAACATCGACCTTCATGGGTCAATCATATAGGATTGAAGATTCAAACAACTCTAAGTCTCTAACACGTACTACTACATCATGAATAATGTAGGGTAGAGGATTCAGGCAACTCTAGCTATCACCCGGCCATTTCTTGACTCAATTGCACCCGACCTTACGTTTAAATCATAACCGTACATGTTGGGTTTAAATTTAATATTCAAATGATTCTAGATAGCACCCATTTCATGACTCAATTGCACACGGCTTTATGTTTACATCAATGTCCAACGATTATGTGAGTATGTAACCCACTTGCATCAGTCCAATTGCACCTAACTTTACGTTTACGCTATAATGTAATTGTTTGCGTTCAACCTCAAACAATCAATCACACTGTTTGCGTTTACGCTGGTTTTTTTTTTTTTTTCTTTTTCTTTTCTCTTCTCTCGTTTTTCAATCTTACAAAATTGTTAAGCAAAATCTAAAATCCGAAAACCTAAAGCAACAGGCATTAACATATTGAGGAGTGTTGATGCATGAAAATTGACCAACAACAAATTAAATTGAATAGCCTCTCCTATTGAGCTTTTAAAACCGAGAGATTACAATTTTTACATTGATACAGTTTGCCAACTTCTCCTTTTTGTTTTTTTTTTCTCTCTTTTTCTATGCCCACTTCTTTAGTGAGCTTCACCTTTTATAATACTTCTTTATGGGGTTCCTAGGACATGTGTTTGTATGTGTTTTATTCCACACGGCGACTGAACTCGGGCTTAGGACAAACTTTCCTTTTTACTTAGGGATTGAGCTCGGGCTTAGGACAAACTCTTCTTTTTACTTGATGGAGACTTTTTAATTTTTTTTTTTTTAATTTTTTTAATTTTTTAATTTTTTAATTTTTAAGTATTAGGCTAGATATCTACTCTCATAAACTGAGATTTGAACCCCTCACTATAAATGTAGAAGGTGTACTACCACATGTGTTAAGAGGTGATGTGCTAATCACTTTTTATAATGAAATATTATTATTCTAAAATACTTATAAAATCAAATAATATTTTTAGGAAATGGCCCCTTTCTATCCAAAATATTAAGGGCTTTACTAATTTTACCCAGGATTAGCATTTTTATTGTTTCTACTAAATAATCCACTATAGAGACTAAATTGCCCCTCGTTTTCTTATTTTCATTATTTCATTTTGTTTTTTTCTTTTTGCCTGAAACCCTTTGTCTTCTCTCTTCTTTTAGACAAATAGCTCTTATCGTTATTGTTGACGGTGATTTCTTAGAAGTCTATCGATCAACGAGTTTGATTAATTGAACCTGTAAAACAAACATAACAAAGACAAAATAACGAAGAAAACAAATTACATGGTAAAACTCCGGTAACGGAGAAACATCCACGAGTCATCGCTTGGCGACTGAGAAACGAATTTACTATAAAAATCGGTTTACACTCTCTAGTCTCTCTCTCACTCAAGATTCTAATGATCTCTCATACAATGATTTTTACAGGTATATTTATATGGTACCCCTAGTGTTTCCTGAATCTTGACATATAAGTAGAAGATTGCAGAGTTGTGTTAAGACTCTTCTTTCCTGTTTGGAGTTGTCATGCAATAAAGGTAGTTGATTTAGAGTTAAATTAAGATTCTTGATATCTCGGAGAGGATATGATTGTTTCCTTGTCGGAGTGAACTCCTTTTCTAGCTGCCATGTTTAGGATGGTTTATAACTATCTGATTCAGCCGAGTAGACCTCGCTTGTGAAAGACAAATCCTAATATGGACATATTTCCTATTTTAGCTGAGTAAATTCGGGCGGGTAGAATCTCTACTAGCCAAGGCTTCCTCAATTGAATAGAATCCTTATGGATTCTGTCGATGACGTGTCTAAGTCTGGTGACATGTCACAGGTCAGTACTCTTTTTATTGACTGGTTGACTTTTACTGACGTGGCATGGCTGGTTTCCCATTCTCCTCGTTTTATTCGGATGACGTGTTACTCAGACGGATTTTGCATACAACAGTTATCTTTACTCTCCTCTCTCACACCTTTCTCTTCATATTGTTCTCTCTCTTCTTTTCTCTCAAGCCACCACCATGAAACCCATATGTGATCCATTTTTTTTTCCTCCTTAATGCACACAAAACCCATATTAGGAGCTTCTGATTTTCAAGAAATAGTTGAGGATTTGTCACATTTGGCTTCACATTTCATTAATTAAGGGCTTCAGACTTTTCAAAACTCACATTGGTAGTTTGTTCGTGGATTTGGCTTTGTATTTCAGTGATGAATTGAGATGGATCTGGTCCTTCTTCTCGAGGTATGTATTTGAAACCTTAGTTTAATTAGTTTAAAAGGCATGAACTAGATTGGGTCTTCATTTACAGTAGAAGCCATGAATTTAGGCTATGTTTGGTTGGCTGGAAAGCAATGGAATGGAAAGGATTCCATTCTCAATGTTTGGTAGGTTAAAATCTAATGGAAAGGGCATTCCATTGGAATGGTATTTCCACCATTTTGGTGGAATAGGCTTTCCATCCAAAAACCAATGGAATGCCCATTCCATTCCAAATTAAAATTTGTATTCCATAAATACCCTAATATGCCCTAACTCCATTCCAAAAACACCCTCCTTTCCAAAAATAATATATTATTATTATATATATATATTATATTAATGGTATATTTTTTTTTAATAAAACTGGACTGATCTAAAGGGAAAAAGCATCACAAGCGATCATATGCTGAAAAACCCCAAGACAGTAACTATATATATAAAAGATAAAAGAAAAGAAAAGAAAAAGTGACAAAAAGCAATAAAGCACAAAGACCCGGGGGGAAAACAACCCTAAACAAAAAGAGGCACGTAGGCCACACTAAATAAGAAAAAGAAAACATCAAGAAAAATGAAAAGACTCTCAGCCCATCAGTCATTGCCAACTAAAGAAGAACAGAACGGTGGGGCAGAGAACCACCAAGAATCAGCTTGAAGCTCCAAAGCATGCTTAGAAAGCATATCTGCAACCTGATTTCCTTCCCTGAAAATCTGGGAAACCTGAAAATCCATATGTGAGATCTGGAAATTATATTTGTAAGGATTCCCATATCTTGATTGGCTTATTTCGTGGACAAACCACTTGTTGGGGTTGTTTGTGTAAGGGTAGTTTAGGTGATTGAACTTCATGCTCGAAGGCCCTTTCAAGACCTCAAGGGACAAGCACGCCAAAGGTATAATTTCTAGTGCTTGGTTTTCTTTGAAGAGATTTAGTTAGCACACACACACTTAGCATACTCGATCTTGTGTGCATACTCTTCACATGTCACTTTACACACTAGCACTTTGATTGTTATATCTTGTTGTGTGTATATGTGCTTAGTAATTCATTTCCCGATAGTGTTCGGAAACGTCCGCGCATGCACTAGAATGTGCTTGGTTTTACGCGAAGACCGCCCACGGAGAATGCCCTTGGCTTTTCTTTGGTTTTCACCTCTGTTGGTGATCGACGGTTATGATCGGCGGCCTGGCCGCCGAATGAAACCACCATTTGAGTCTAGAGACCTCTGGATCAATTCTGCGGTTACGATCGGCGGTCACGACCGCCATTCATACCTGATCGATTTAATATCTCGGGTTTGATTCGGTGGTTGGATCGGCGGTCACGAAACCGCCGAATGAAACCGCCGTTGATGTTCTGTTCTTCACGGGCTCAATTCGGCGGTCGTAATCGGTGGCCTGGCCGCCGATTGAAACCGCCGATCGGTGCGTTTCAAAGGCAAACTTGTCTTTTCACATGCTCTATTTTTCATGCCTATAAATATCGCACTTTCTCTTGTTCTGAAGCATGACTCTTTAATCATCAAGAACCCTATATTTTTAAAAAGAGATTTTGAGAGAAAAAGCAACCAAGTTTGCTCATTTAAACACTTAAATCAAATCCTTTGTGCATCAAAGTTCATCTTGCATTCATCCATTAATGGGTTTGCATCATCACAACATGCTTGGTAAGATTTTGATTAATTTCATCTTATTTTAGTATTTTACTATCAAACATATTCTCTTTTAATTTACTTGTATGTTTTTGATCATATGTTAAATACAAGAAAAGAGAATTAATTGTGATGAATTGATTGAGTGTTATATTGTGATAGCTAATTAGGTTTTTGATCAATCTTGATTAGCTAAGCTATTTGACATGTCATTTAGCAATTGATATCTAGGGTTGATTTAAATTGATTATATCATCATCCTAGATAAGCATCTAAGGTTACCTAGCCTTGTTTGTTATTTGAATATTTATACATATTCACATAGGGTGCATAATCTCTTCATAGAGAATTAAGTCTTGAGGCTAAGATTGCTTAGGCCTCAAGCAATTGGACTAGAGCCACTTTTAATGGCTCGAGTGGTAGAAGTGGGGGGTTATTGACCGGAGTGTTAGACGAGGTCTACATAGGTTGTAAACTCCATTTCAATTAGTGGATTTCGAGGTCCGAGTGTGGCGCACTAAACAGCCCGTGGTTTTTCCCAATGGTTGGGTTTCCACGTATACATCAAGTGTTATTTAAATTCCGCACTATATTACACTTGCTTGTATTTTTGACTAGTAGGGGTATTTTCGTAAAATTGACTTGCATGTGAAAATTGGGTAATAATAGTCACCCCCCCTCTGGATATATTTATCATACACACCAAGCATTATTGTATTACTGTCAATTGGTATCAGAGCAGGTTTCTAAATATACTTAGGTGATCCTAGCTCATTTTAGGTGTGTTTTACATTTGTGTGATTTTTGCTCATTCATACATTTTGCATTCATTTGAATTCATTCATTATACTATGAGTGGATACGGTGGCAACCAAGAGGGTGCGTCAAGTACACGACCTCCTCTCCTCACCGGTGTGAATTATGCCTCATGGAAAGGCAAGATGGAGGCATACTTGTGTCAAATCCATGATAGGGCATGGATGGCAATTGAAGATGGGTATGTGGCTCCTAAGATGACTCTCACGGGTGGTGGAGAAGAAGTACTCAAGCCTAAGGCTCAGTGGTCCACTAAAGAGTTTGAGAATTCAAAATGGAATAGGAAGGCTTGGCACGCTCTTCTATGTGCAGTGGATGAAAATTAGTACAAACTGATTCAAAACACTAGGATAGCCAAAGAGGAATGGGATATTCTAGAGGTTGCACATGAAGGAACCGATGTTGTCAAGGATTCCAAGCTTCAAGTCCTTCAAACGCAATTTGAGTTGCTCAAGATGGAGGAGGACGAATGCTTCAATGACTTTGAAGTCAAGTTGATGGATATCGTAAATCAAAGCCATCAACTCGGTTAGACCCTTATACGGATAAGAGAGTCAAGCAAAAAATTATGAGGTCTCTCCCCTCTTGGTTTGAAGCAAAAGTGACGGCTTTAGAGGAGAATAGCACTTATAAGGAATAAGGACATGAAGCCGAGCGAGGTAATTGGAAGACTCGTCACCTATGAATCTAGGAAGGCTCCTAGTATTTCACCTCCTAAAAAGCAAAAAGGGATTGCTTTGAAAGCTTCCAAGGTTGAGAAGGAGGAAAAAGGTGACTCGGACGAAGACATGGCATTGTTGCTTAGAAGATTCAAGAAATTTGTCAAGTTCGAGAAGAAGGGCTTTGGATCCAAAGGCCAAGACTTGAAGAAAAAGGCTCCCTTCAAGAGTCTTGAGCCTAGGCAAGAGAAGAATGAAAAGAAAGGGGTCCAATGTTATGAGTGTGGCGGTATAGGACACATCTCACCTGATTGTGGGAATTTAAAGAATAAGATGGCAAAAGGGATGGCTGCCACTTGGAGCGAAAGTGATGACTCCGGAAAGAGAGACAAGTCATCAAGTGATGATGAGCTTACCATCGACTACACGGCATTTGGGGCCACTTGTGTAGAAGATAAAGTTGTTGGTAAGAATGACTTGACTAATAATCCCATAGAAGAAAAAGATGAAGAAGTAGCTCTAGAGGTGATAGGCGAAGCTACTCATTGGGATATGGCTCTCATTGACTCAAGAGACTAAGGTGAAGGTTTTAATGAGGGAAATGACTCCATTAGTAAGAAGGAGAGTGGAGGAGATAACTCAAGTGAAGATGACTCCTCATCTAACTCTACAAATGGAAGTGTAGAGAAAATGGATGTTAATGACTTTATAGTCAAGTGTGAATGTTCATTGAAGAAGAACAATAGAAAGTTGAAGATTTTAGAGGATGAAAATCTAGAACTTTCAACACACAATGACCACTTAAGTAAACAAGTGGATGCATCCAAGAAGATTGAAGACAAGCTAAGAGATGAGCTAGCTTTGTCTAAGAGGAATGAAGAAGGGTTGAAGAGAGAGCTTAATGAAGCTAAAGAGTCATTGTCTGGGATGACTACAAGCACTAAGAAACTTGACCACATTCTTGGTAGTGGAAAGAACCCTTGTGACAAGAGAGGTATTGGGTATGAAAAAAGCAAGGAAATCACTACTTTAACCAAGATCGTCTTTGTCAAGAGTTTGAGCAAGATAGAAGCCTCGCCGGCGCACACTCCTAGGAAGAAAATTGATCTAGGACAATGTTCAAGAAGTGCACAAGTGAAGGAAGCTCCAAGGAGACAACCTCAAGCTCAAAAAGTTCCTCAAACCTAACTTCCCTCACGCTCAAATTCATCAAGGGAAGAGGCCAATCATGCAAAATGGATCAAGGAAGCAAACTAGACCGGTTCAACAACAAAGAAGATTTGAACCCGCTCAACCACAAAGTCATGGGAAGGCTCCTATGCATGCATAAGGACATGGTATGAATTCTAAATTTATCCCTACATGTCACTTTTGTGGTATTGGTGGTCACACTAGACCAAATTGCTTTCATTTCATTAAATTATGTAGAATCAAAAACATGATTGAAAAGAGAATGACAAGAGCTAGAATGCATGCTAATAGGAAGGAAAATATTCGTGTTCATGATCCTATTATTTCTAGAACTCTTGAACCATTGACCACTAAGAAGAAAAATGTCATATCTTTGTGGATAAGAAAAAATGAACCCGTTTGCTATGAGACTAACAAGTCTCAAATAGGTTCAACCAAGTCAAATGGACTTGGGAGGTCTATAGTACCTCATGACCTTCATTGATGAAGGATGATGATGACCCCATATGAGGAACTCAAACAAAGAGAGCTAATGCATACTTGTTGCATGCAAATATTTGAAAAATCTTATGCTTCTTTGTTGATTGCTTGAGTAAGCTTGGTTGCACATATGTATATATGTTTTCAATTCAATAAATGTGAACCATGCTTGTCTACAATCCATGTCATATTTATGTTCAAACATGCATTTTTGGACTAGGAGATTTACATAGGAAGTATGATATGAATGACCTATAGTTATCTCAATGACATGATGATTCTTAATGATATGCTTAAAAATTGAAAAGCATGAGTTGTTTTTTATAACATGCTAATGACATATGAAATGCATGAAATTCAAATGACATGCTCAAATGAAAAAGCATGAATTGATGATTGCAATTTTTAAATGCAAAACTTGTGTGAAAAAGCTTATGAGACTCAAAATGAATAAAGGATCTTGTATCCGTTCAAAGGATTTTATATTCCAAATTGTCTCTCTTTCTTTATTTGTTGAACATGTCTACTATCATACGGGTTTCATTCCCGAAAAAATCAAATAGGGTGCAAAGTTGCTCATGACATGTTTGGCTTATAAAGATGGATATAGTTGCTCATAAATTAAAATCAATGAAAACTCTATATCCTTACTTCTCTCATGACATTGGTGAAATTGGTTTGAATTCTTATTAGAAACCTTTGTCATTTGCTTTGCCAAATACCATTGTATTTTGAACTTGAATTCTACATGTCTTGTATGCAAAACATGTTTTGATTCACACATTTATTTTAAATAAATCTCCTTGTTTCTCTCCAATTGATTGAGTTGCATAAAGTGGATTATATGATTATGCAAGTATATAGTTTGCTATTATCTCTCTTTGCTAAGTGACCCGGTTGGGGACTACTCCTTTGCCTATATCATTACAAAAAGGGGGAGTATAATGGTAGTAAGGGGAGTTGCAAATTGTGGTAGCAATTATGCATGTTGGGGAGACAATACATTGAAGGGGAGTAACCCATTGAGGGGGAACATTGCATTCACAATTATTGCATGATGTTGTAGTTGTACTTAAATTCTAAGAATGCAAATGATTGAGTTGCATAAAGTGGATTATATGATTATGCAAGTGTATAGTTTGCTACTATCTCTCTTTGCTAAGTGACCCGGTTGGGGACTACTTCTTTGCCTATATCATGACAAAAAGGGGGAGTATAATGGTAGTAAGGGGAGTTGCAAATTGTGGTAGCAATTATGCATGTTGGGGAGACAATACATTGAGGGGGAGTAACCCATTGAGGGGGAACATTGCATTCACAATTATTGCATGATGTTGTAGTTGTACTTAAATTCTTAGAATGCAAATGATTGTTTATGCTCTCACTTGATTCATCTCACATTTTACTTGTATTGGAAAGTATAGAAACTTTGCTTTCAGGGATTGATTGTTCTACATGAGATTGAAGACTTCATGATTATTTCTATATATCTCTTTGTAATGTAGAAATTCATTGTAGACCCATAGTTTCTATTATGTTGTGAGGAATCAATGTGAGTGGTGGTTTTGTCACGAAATAGCCAAAGGGGGAGATTGTAAGGATTCCCATATCTTGATTGGCTTATTTCATGGACAAACCACTTGTTGGGGTTGTTTGTGTAAGGGTAGTTTAGGTGATTTAACTTCATGCTCGAAGGCCCTTTCAAGACCTTAAAGGACAAGCACGCCAAAGGTATAATTTCTAGTGCTTGGTTTTCTTTGAATAGATTTAGTTAGCACACACACACTTAGCATACTTGATCTTGTGTGCATACTCTTCACATGTCACTTTACACACTAGCACTTTGATTGTTATATCTTGTTGTGTGTATATGCGCTTAGTAATTCGTTACCCGATAGTGTTCGGAAACGTCTGCGCATGCACTAGAATGTGCTTGGTTTTACGCGAAGACCGCCCACGGAGAATGCCCTTGGCTTCTCTTTGGTTTTCACCTCTATTGGTGATCAGCGGTTATGATCGGCGGCTTGGCCGCCGAATGAAACCGCCGTTTGAGTCCAGAGACATTTGGATCAATTCTGCGGTTACGATCGGCGGTCACGACCGTCGTTCATACCTGATCGATTTAATATCTCGGGTTTGATTCGGCGGTTGGATCGGCGATCACGAAACCGCCAAATGAAACCGCCGTTGATGCTCTGTTCTTCACGGGCTCAATTCGGCGGTCGTAATCGGCGGCCTGGCCGCCGATTGAAACCGCCGATCGGTGCTTTTCAAGGGCAAACTTGTCTTTTCACATGCTCTGTTTTTCATGCCTATAAATATCTCACTTTCTCTTGTTTTGAAGCATGACTCTTTAATCATCAAGAACCTTATATTTTTAAAAAGAGATTTTGAGAGAAAAAGCAACCAAGTTTGCTTATTTAAACACTCAAATCAAATCCTTTGTGCATCAAAGTTCATCTTGCATTCATCCATTAATGGGTTTGCATCATCACAACATGCTTGGTAAGATTTTGATTAATTTCATCTTATTTTAGTATTTTACTATCAAGTATATTCTCTTTTAATTTACTTGTATGTTTTTGATCATATGTTAAATACAAGAAAAGAGAATTAATTTTGATGAATTGAATGAGTGTTATATTGTGATAGCTAATTATGTTTTTGATTAATCTTGATTAGCTAAGCTATTTGACATGTCATTTAGCAATTGATATCTAGGGTTGATTTAAATTGATTATATCATCATCCTAGATAAGCATCTAAGGTTACCTAGCCTTGTTTGTTATTTGAATATTTATACATATTCACATAAGGTGCATAATCTCTTCATAGTGAATTAAGGCTTGAGGCCAGTTGAACTAGAGCCACTTTTAAAGGCCCGAGTGGTAGAAGTGGGGGGTTATTGACCGGAGTGTTAGACGAGGTCTACATAGGTTGTAAACTCCATTTCAATTAGTGGATTTCGAGGTCCGAGTGTGGCGCACTAAACAGCCCGTGGTTTTTCCCAGTGGTTGGGTTTCCACGTATATATCAAGTGTTATTTAAATTCCGCACTATAATACACTTGGTTGTATTTTTGACTAGTAGGGGTATTTTCGTAAAATTGACTTGCATGCGAAAATTGGGTAATAATAGTTAAAATCTATTCACCCATCCTCTAGATATATTTATCATACACACCGAGCGTTATTGTATTACTTTCAATATTAATGGTATATATATATATATATATATATATATATATATATATATATATATATATATATATATATATTATATTATATTATATATATTATTATCATATATTATATTAATATCATTATTATCATATATTATATTAATGATATATATATGTATTATATATTATATATATTATTATCATATATTATATTAATGATATATAAATATATATTCTATAATAATATATATGTGTTATATATTATATTATTATAATATATATATTATTATATGTATTATATGTAATATATAATAAAATATATATATATATATATATATATATATATAATATAATATTCATATTTTATAATATATAATAATATATAATATTTATATTATATAATATATAATAATATATAATATTTATATTATATAATATATTATATATTATATATATTATTATGTAATGTATTATATATATATATAATATTCTATATATTATAATAATAACATATATAATATTATATATAAATATAATATTATATATATATATATATACTTTCATATTTTATTATTATTATCCATAATATACCATGTTATTATGAATGTTTTATAATTTGGGGTATTTTGGTCAAAATACAGTTAACTCTATTACATTCCATTATTTACCAAACCAAATAATACTGATTCAGAGACTAATTCTAAAGTTCCAACCAAACAAAAAACTCAGTTTTCCTTTCCTTTCCATTCCCATTCTCATTCCTATTCCCATTCCCATTCTTATTTTCATTTCGATTACCATTCCACCCTGTAACAAAATGTGACCTTAGGGTGTACGTGTTTGGTAGGGAGTAAAAGGGAGAGGAAAGAAAAAGGTGGAGGGAAAAGGGAGATGAAAATGGGGAAATATGTGTTTGGTATGGAGAGAAAAGTGGAAGGAAGGGTAAATGGGAGGAAAGATTTTTGGGTGGGACCCACCAATTTTAATCCTCCCAAAAGTGGGAGGAAATAGGAGAGAAATGATGGAATCTTCTTATTTTTAATTAAAATTACCCATTTGTCCATTTATTTTAATATATAAACTATAATGCAAGTGTAAATTAGTAAAATTGATAAAGAAGATCCCTTCTTTCCTTCCTGTTTACCAAACAGCTCAAGGGAAAATCATTTTCCTTTCTTTCCCATATGTTTTCTATCCCTCCAAATCTTTCTATCATTTCTATTTTCGTTCCTCCGTACCAAACACACCTTTAGGGTGATGAAGATGGAATCACTACAAAAAAAAAAAAAAATACCTATCAGTGACGAACTATTTTCGACGATGCTAATTGCTGTCGATAATGGTACCTTTTCTGACGACCATATCAGTGCCGTCGGAAATGAGTAAAAATATGATACCACATTTCCGATGGCCAAATGACCGTTGGAAATAGTCTTTGTGCTGTCAATGTTGTTCTCATTTCCGACGGCACAAAAAGTGCCATAAAAAATGAGTAAAAATGTAATATCACATTTCCGACGGCCCAATGGTCGTCGGAAATAGTCTTTGTTCCATTGGAAATGAGGAAAAAGTAATCCAACATTTCTGTCGGCCTAATTGCCGTTGAAAATAGTCCACATTTCATGATTTATTTTTTCTTGAAAAATAAAAAGTTAGATAAAATAATTATATAAACTCTATTTCGTAGTAAGCATTTAATACACCTGATTTTCCCTAAATTGCTATCCAGACAATGACATATATGTGCGAAAAGTAGGAGTGAACACTTTGATGAGACATAAATTCACAAAACATTTGTCAGGATTATGATGAAGGGATTTGTGAGATATTGACACCATTATTTAGGAACTCCCTCTTATTATAAGCATTTTTATCTTGAGAGATTGCCCAATGGAAAAATATCACCAGTCAACTGTTGGAAAAGTCATATAGGGATGTCAAGGAGCATTACGACACCCTCGTAAATGACATCTGCAAGATTGCTTCGGGTTGTGTCAAGTTGCCGAGTTATGCCGATGATTTGTGGGACTTTTTGTGCCATCGGAAATAAAAAAAAAAAAAAACAGTACTGCATTTTCGATGGCCCATTTCTGACGGCTTTTGGGCCATCAAAAATAGTCAAATAAGCCATCAATATTACCCACTTTTTTGACGACATAAAAAGTGTCATCGAAAATGCTACAATTTAATTCGAATTACTTTATGGACACATCTTACTAAATTACATAAATATAAAATATAACAAAATTATTAGTAATCATAAGAACATTTAGTTATTTTTAATTATGTTTAGTGACACTACTATATCATATTTTTTTAAACAAACTCTAAAAATTTTAATAAAATATTATTTTAAAAAACAATATCTCAATAGTTATATTTAAATAGTATACAAAAAAAAAATATTTAATTAGATATTATACAAACATATTAATAGCTTATATATAAATAGTATACAAAACATATTAGATATAAAGTTATAGCAAAATGGTAAGGGTAACCCTTATTGTCATCCAAGTCAAGGGTTCGAACCACATGAGTTTCATGGAGTTAAAGTTTCTGGGTGATGTGGTGCGTATCGGATGATGTGGTGCCTGTGTTGGAATTTATGCCCTAAAGCTTGTAATTTGTAAATGTTATAAATTCAATAATAAAAGAAGTAGTTATTTCATTCAAATATATTAATTCATACACTTATATTTTATATGCAAACATCCAAGATTGCTAGATGTAATCTCAAACAGAGTATATGAATGTCATATACAGAGGAATTCAGTTTGAGATATGCAATCTAAATAATCCGTAGAAAGCAAATAAAGCTAGGTACTTTATTTGTGATTAATCTATAGCCGTGGTCCATTCCATATTGTACAGTGGTCTTATCCTAGACTACTCATATGGTGTTATGAGAATGGAGACACCTTATACGATATGATAATATAGGATTGGGCCACGATCTATATGAATCTGTCACTAAGATCCGTTAGTTGAAAAGATTCATATATATCTACTAATGATTCTAAATCCTGAGTGTCTTACTGACTCCTTCAGGTTAGATCGTGGTTTTTGATTTATCATGGGTGAGATCGGAATAGCATTCTCGGTCAATATCTCTGTATCTTGGAATCACGGTTTGGCTTGTGGCTAGGAAGGTATATGAAAGGAACGAATAAACATTCGATGTGTATGATAAATATATCTATAGGGGGGGTGAATAGATTTTAAGCTTTATTACCCAATTTTCGCATGCAAGTCAATATTACGAAAATGCCCATACTAGTAAAAAATACAAGCAAGTGTAATATAGTGCGGAATTTAAATAACACTTGATATATACGTGGAAACCCAACCACTGGGAAAAACCATGGGCTGTTTAGTGCGCCACACTCGAACCTCGAAATCCACTAATTGAAATGGAGTTTACAACCTATGTAGATCTCGTCTAACACTCCGGTCAATAACCCCCCACTTCTACCACTCGGGGCCTTTAAAAGTGGCTCTAGTCCAATTGCTTGAGGCCTAAGCAATCTTAGCCTCAAGACTTAATTCTCAATGAAGAGATTATGCAACCTATGTGAATATGTATGAATATTCAAATAACAGACAAGGCTAGAGAACCTTAGATGCTTATCTAGGATGATGATATAATCAATTAAATTAATCCTAGATATCAAGAGCTAAATGACATGTCAAATAGCTTAGCTAATCAGGATTAATCAAAAACCTAATTAGCTATCACAATACAACACTCAATCAATTCATCATAATTAATTCTCTATTCTTGTATTTATCATATGATCAAAAACATACAAGTAAATTAAAAGAGAATAGCTTGATAGTAAAAATACTAAAATGAGATGAACTTAATCAAAATCTTACCAAGCAAGTTGTGATGATGCATACCCATTCATGGATGAATGCAAGATGAACTTTGATGCACAAAGGAATGTATTTGAGTGTTTAAATGAGCAAACTTGGTTGCTTTTTCTCTCAAAATCTCTCTTTAAAATATAGGGTTCTTGATGATTAAAGAGTCATGTTCAGAACAAGGGAAAGAGATGTATTTATAGGCATAAAAAATAGAGCATGTGAAAATACAAGTTTGCCCTTGAAACGCACCGATCGGCGGTTTCGATCGACGGTTTCAATCGGTGGCCAGGCCGCCGATTATGACCGCCGAATTGAGCTCGTGAAGAACAGAGCATCAATGGCGGTTTCATTCGGCGGTTTCGTAACCGCCGATTAAATCGCAGAATCAAACCCGAGAAATAAATCAATCAGGTATGATCGGCGGTTTCAAACGGCAGTCGGGGACCGCCGATCATAACCACAGAATCACTCCAGACCTTTCTGGACTAAAACAGCGGTTTCAATTTGGCGGCTAGGCCGCCGATCAAACCACCGATTCACCAGTAATGGTGAATCTAAAGGAGAAGCCAAGAGTATTCCCCTTAAGCGGTCTTCGCGCAAAACCAAGCACACATTCGTGCAAGCGCGGACGTTTCCGAACATATTCGGGAAACGGATTACACAACACACAAACACAACAAGATACATCAAACAAAGTGCAAGAGTGAAATGTGTCATGTGAAGAGAATACACACAAGAACAAGTATGCTAAATGTGTGTGTGCTAACTAAATCTCTTTAAAGAAAAACTAAGCACTAGAGATTATACCTTTGACGTGCTTGTCCCTTGAGGTCTTGAAAGGGCCTTTGAGTTTGAAGTTCAATCACCTAAACTACCCTTACACAATCAACCCCAACAAGTGGTTTTTCCACGAAATAAGCCAATCAATATATGGGAATCCTTACAATCCCCCCCTTTGGCTATTTCGTGACAAAACCACCACTCACATTGATTCCTCACAACATAATAGAAACTACGGGTCTACAATGATTTTCTACTTTACAAAGAGATATATAAAAATAATCTTGAAGTCTTCAATCTCTTGTAGAACAATCAATCCCTGAACGCAAAGTTTCTATACTTACCAATTCAAGTAAAATGTGAGATTAATCAAGTGAGAGCATAAACAAGCATTTGCATTCTTGAAATTTAAGTACAACAATAACATCATGCAATGTTTGATGAATGCAATGCTCCCCCTCAAAGGGTTACTCCCCCTCAATGTATTGTCTCCCCAACATGCACAATTGCTACCACAATTTGCAACTCTTCTTACCACCATTCTACTCCCTTTTTTTGTCAATATATAGGCAAATGAGTAGTCCCCAACCGGGTCACTTAGCAAAGAGAGATAGTAGCATATTATATACTTGCATAATCATATAATCCACTTTATGCAACTCAATCAATTGGAGAGAAACAAGGAGATTTATTTAAAATAAATGTGTGAATGAAAACATACTTTGCATACAAGACATGTAGCATTCAAGTCCAAAATACAATGGTATTTGGCAAAGCAAATGACAAAGGTTTCTAATAAGAATTCAAACCAATTTCACCAATGTCATGAGAGAAGCAAGGATATAGAGATTTCATTGATTTTAATTTATGAGCAACTATATCCATCTTTATAAGCCAAACATGTCATGAGCAACTTTGCACTCTATTTGATTTTTCCGGGAATGATACCCGTATGATAGTAGACATGTTCAACAAATAAAGAAAGAGAGACATTTGGATTTTAAAATCCTTTATTCGAACGGATACAAGATCCTTTATTCATTGAGTCTCATAAGCTTTTTCACACAAGTTTTGCATTTTAAGAATATGCAATCATCAATTCATGCTTTTTCATTTGAGCATGTCATATGAATTTCATGCTTTTCAATATTCATTAGCATGTTATTAAAACTCATGCTTTTCAATTTTTAAGCATGTCATTAAGAATCATCATGTCATGGAGATAACTATAGGTCATTCAAATCATACTTCCTATGTAAATCTCATAGTCCAAAAATGCATGTTTGAACATAAATATGACATGGATTGTAAACAAGCATGGTTCACACTTATTGAATTGAAAACATATATACAAATGTGCAACCAAGCTTACTTAAGCAATCAATAAAGAAGCATAAGATTTTTCAAATATTTGCATGCAACAAGTATGCATAAGCTCTCTTTGCTTGAGTTCCCCATATGGGGTCAATCACCATCCTTCATCAATGAAGGTCATGAGGTCCTATAGACCTCCCAAGTCCATTTGACTTGGTTGAACCTATTTGAGACTTGTTAGTCTCGTAGCAAGCGGGTTCATTTTTTCTTATCCACATAGATATGACATTTTTCTTCCTAGTGGATAAAGGCTCAAGAGTTCTAGAAATTATAGGATCATGAATATGAATTTTTTCCTTCCTATTAACATGCGTTCTAGCTCTTGTCATTCTCTTTTCAATCATGCTTTTGAATCTACATAATTTAATGAAATGAAAGCAATTTGGTCTAATGTGACCATCAATACCACAAAAGTGACATGTAGGGATGGAATTAGAAATCATACCATGTCCTTGAGCATGCATAGGAGCCTTCCCATGACTTTGTGGTTGAGTGGGTTCAAATCTTTTTTGTTGTTGAACCTGTCTAGCTTGCTTCCATGGTTCATTTTGCATGATTGGCCTCTTCCCTTGATGAATTTGAGCTTGAGGGAAGTTAGGTTGAGGAACTTTTTGAGCTTGAGGTTGTCTCCTTGGAGCTTCCTTCATTTGTGCACTTATTGAACATTGTCCTAGATTAATTTTCTTCCTAGGAGTGTGCATCGGCGAGGCTTCTATCTTGCCCAAACTCTTGACAAAGACGGTCTTGGTTGGAGTAGTGATCTCCTTGCTTTCTTCATACCCAATACCTCTCTTGTCACAAGGGTTCTTTCCACTTCTAAGAATGTGGTCAAGCTTCTTGGTTCTTGTAGTCATCCTAGTCAATGACTCTATAGCTTCATCAAGCTCTTTAACCCTTCTTCATTCCTCTTAGACATAGCTAGCTCATCCCTTAGCTTGTCTTCAATCATCTTAGATGTTTCCACTTGCTTACTCAAGTGGTCATTGTGTGTTGAAAGCTCTAGATTTTCATCCTCTAAAATCTTCAACTTTCTATTGTTCTTATTCAATGAACTTTCACACTTGACTATAAAGTCATGAACATCCATTTTCTCTACACTTCCATTTGTAGAGTTAGATAAGGAGTCATCTACACTTGAGTTATCTCCTCCACTCTCCTTCTCACTTATGGAGTCATTTTCCTCATTAAGACCTTCACCTTAGTCTCTTGAGTTAATGAGAGCCATGTCCCAATGAGTAGCTACACCTATCACCTCTAGAGTTACTTCTTCATCTTTTTCTTCTATGGGATCATTAGTCAAGGCTTTCTTACCAACAACTTTATCTTCTACACAAGTGGCCCCAAATGCCGTGTAGTCGATGGTAAGCTCATTATCACTTGATGACTTGTCTCCCTTTCCGGAGTCATCACTTTCACTCCAAATGGCGGCCATCACTTTTGCCATCTTATTCTTCAAATTCCCACAATCGGGTGAGATGTGTCCTATACCGCCACACTCATAGCATTGGACCCCTTTCTTTTCACTCTTCTCTTGCCTAGGCTCAAAACTCTTGAAGGGAGCCTTTTTCTTCAAGTCTTGGCCTTTGGATCCAAATCCTTTCTTCTCGAACTTGACAAATTTCTTGAACTTTCTAAGCATCAAAGCCATGTCTTCGTCTGAGTCACATTTTTCCTCCTTCTCAACCTTGGAAGCTTTCAAAGCAATCCCTTTTTGCTTTTTAGGAGGTGAAATACTAGGAGCCTTCCTAGATTCATAGGTAAGGAGTCTTCCAATTACATCACTCGGCTTCATATCCTTATATCCACTATTTTCTTCTAAAGCCGTCACCTTTGCTTCAAACCTAGCGGGGAGAGACCTCATAATTTTTTGCTTGACTCTCCTATCCTCAAAGGATCACCGAGTTGATGGCTTTGATTGACAATATCCATCAACTTGACTTCAAAGTCATTGAAACATTCATCCTCCTCCATCTTGAGCAACTCAAATTGCGTTTGAAGGACTTGAAGCTTGGAATCCTTGACAACATTGGTTCCTTCATGTGCAACCTCTAGAATATCCCATGCCTCCTTGGCTATCCTAGTGTTCTGAATCAGTTTGTACTGATTTTCATCCACTGCACATAGAAGAGCGTGCCAAGCCTTCATATTCCATTTTGAAGTTTTAAACTCTTCAGTGGACCACTGAGCCTTAGGCTTGAGTACTTCTTCTCCACCACCCGTGGGAGTCATCTTAGGAGCCACATACCCATCTTCGGTTGCCATCCATGCCCTATCATGGATTTGACACAAGTATGCTTCCATCTTGCCTTTCCATGAGGCATAATTCACACCGGTGAGGAGAGGAGGTCGTGTACTTAAGGCACCCTCATGGTTGCCACCGTATCCACTCATTGTATATAATGAATGAATTCAAATGAATGCAAAATGTATGAATGAGCAAAAATCACACAAATGCAAAACACACTAAAAATGAGCTTGGATCTCCTAAGTATATCTAGGAACCCGCTCTGATACCAATTGAAAGGAACGAATAAACATGTTCTATTTATTTATTCATTAGATTCTATTCACTATGTGTTGAATATCCATTTGTTAATTACAATATTGTTTAGAATAACATGTTATGCAATCATCCTTGGATTAACACGCTTGTGTGATTAAGAACCTAATAAATAGGATACAATAGTGGAGGGTATATCAACCACACAAATTTAAACCTAGATTTGTAACCAACCAATCCCACTATGACCCCCTTTCCTTAATCGGTTAGGCATTGTGGTGGGAAGATGTTTAGGGTTCATAGTAATGACCTAAACACATCCTAGAAAACAAATGGTTAACATGTAGATATTGGTCCATTAAAGTGGCTTAAAAAGCACTACCCATACCCACTTACTAATCTATCAATTCCTTAGCATCTATATTAATTGTTTACATCAATTACTCTTATCAAGATTATTGAACATTCTATTTTTCCTATCACCATGTTTTTAGTTAGGTTTATTTTATATGTATGTTTGATGGTTTGACAAACCATACACTCATCCATTTATCTATGATTTATTTTATCGCATTTAGATTAGCTAATTTATTCAACTAATTACTCTAATTCCTTGTGGAACGAATCATACTCACCACTTTACTATTTTATACCCTAAGTGGATTTTCTAGTGGTTAAACAAGGTTTTCAAAACGAACACATAAAATGTATTTTGTTGAGCACTAAAACGACCTTATCAAAATTGGCGCTGCTGTTGGGGAGTTGGTAGCGATTGTTGAATCAATTAACTTTTCTTAGTAGTGGTTAATTTAGTTTTAATAATTTTTAGTCTCTTAGTTGTTTTTTTTTTTTAGTCTCTTTAGTTCTTTTTTATTGCTTAGGTAGTTTTTGTTTCTTTGTGTTTCAGACTCTATGGATTTCTTCATGCAAAACTCGAGGCCAAGCTACCCGCCAATGAGCATGTCATCAGAAGATAGGATGGGAGAGCTCATGCAAGATGCTATAGCGCTTAAACGGGATATCGCACAGAATTTAAATAACTATATGTTGCCTAGCTAGCCAGACCAAGGAGTAGAGTCCGCGTTTGAAGGAAATTTCAACAATTCCATCAATGCCAGAACTCAACACTACAAAAAGGTCTCGTATCAATTGGAAGAAGAAGATCTATGCAAGATCATGCTAGAGATGAACAAGAAGCTTTTGAGCATGAGTGAAGAGCTAAGGATGGCGATGGATGTGTTGAAAAAAGGGAATTTTCTACTTCAAGAAAAAATGACGACAACTTCCCTACAACAAGAAGAAATAAGGAAGGATTACGAAGGGAAGGTACAATTCTTGAAGAAGAAGTTAGAAGGCAAAGAAGCATTAGAAACGACAAAGGAGAATAAACTTCAAGAATTGAACAAGAAACTCATACTTGAAATAAAGACGCCCAAAGCCGAAAATGGTACTCTCAAGAGGCATAATGACGAAGTCTCCTACAATAACAAAGAATTCAAAGAACAAATTGAGAGACTTGAAGCTGAAAAGAGTACAACATTGAAGGAGTTTGAAGAGATCAAGGAGGACTTTGCAAAGAGGATGTGACTAATGCAAGCCGAAATTCAAATACGGGACAAGGCTTTGGAGATAACGAAGAAGAAGGAAATTGACCACCTTGCAGAATTTGCAAGGTCTAAGCAAGAAAAAGAAGAAATGCCCGACTTTAGTCAAGCCTCTTCAAGTGCCAAGGTCAAGGAGCCGAATCCTAGTAAAGCAAAGAGGAGGAAGGCAAAAAGGAGGAATAAGAACCCTCCACCTCCATGCTCCAACAAAGAACCACCAATAAGGTATCATTCCTAACTCTATCACTATGTGCCACCATTGCCATAAGATAGGTCACATTAGATGTTAGGTTTTTGATTTGTCTTGGCATGTATTCTATATCAAAACAATGTTCTCTTGTAATGTTTAGTGGTCTAAGTATTGAAGATTCAAGGCTCCAAAGAAAGACTTGGCCACAACTCATGCAAGATGTCGGCTTCAAAGAGAATTGTGCTTCATTGGTCTACAAAGGTATATAAGACCTCATTTCTCTTACAAGGCTAGGCACACACACACATGGCATTCATATGTGTCCCTGCATGGTTGAACAACATTTATATATCACTTTCACACACTTGGTGATGTATGCACATGCATTAGATTTAATTTGATAAACATTGTAAATTTGCATATTCTAGGACTATGTCTAGGAAATGGCATACGTGTGTGACTTTGTGTTTATTTGTTTCGGTTTTTTGTTATTGGACTTAACATGATCTCTTATGATTCCTTATTGAGTCCCGATCATTTCTGTTTCTCATTCATTAGGTTTCAAGTCCAAACGATGTAGCTAAGCTACTTTGCGTTCTCATTCGTTGAGTTGTCTTCGTCGTCATTTTCCAAGATGAATTCTCAACATTTTGTAAAGTTTTATAGTCTTTGTTGTGCGTAAAGGAGTCACGATTCGTAATCCAAAAACATATTCAAAATTGGAGTTTGGAGGCCCAAATACGACTGAAGAACGTGAGAGGAGCATAGGAGGAGCAAGCTAGGCCATTGGCCAAGCTTGGTGGCCACGTGTGCCACACGGCCAGCATGGCCCTCTGCCCATGTGTGCCACATGCGGTCCACACGTGGGGCTGATGTGGCACATGCTGGTTGGCCATTCCTTTCCTCTCTCTCTCTTCCTTTCAAATATTTCCATTTTCCCTCCCATTTATTTTAAAAGAAGAAAAAGTTTGAAATCACACCAGAATTTTCTCTCCAATTTTTCTCACCTTCCAAACACCATAACTTTCTCATACAAAGTTAGAATTGGTTGATTCAAGTTGGAGATTGTTCGTAATCGAGTTCTCTACCTTTTCCAAGTGGTCTTGTAGCCGTTTGATTGATTTTTAGAGTGGTTCTACTCAGAAAACCAAACCAGCTCGTGAGATTGAAGTAGTGTTCATATATTTGAGATTTCTTCTTTTATAACCTTCAATTACCTTGGGGTTTCTTCTTCTATATATACTTATATGTATGGTCAATGCTATTGAGAAATATAGCTTTACAATCAATCATAATCAAAAGTCTAATTAGAGACATATGTGAACTAGTTTCTTTGATTCTAGGTTTTTCACATGATTGAGAGTTGTATTGTGATTAGATTGATATCTAAGGTTGTTTGTGACTTGATTAAATCAATTTTATGATGAATAACCTTGAAATGTATTTTGATCAGTTGATTGATGAAATCTAGGATTATTGTATTTGTATGTGTTTTTAGAGTTATCTAGGATTTAATTGATTTATCATTTAATCCTTGCTCTAAATCTTTGGCTAGAATATTCATTGAATACATTTTATGATTCTAGCATTTTGTTATGTATGTTTGTAACATCTTGAATATGTGCTTCATGATTATGTTTTATTCAAGTGTTATTTGTGTGAATGAAACTATGAGTTTTATGTGTTAGGTGTTTACACATGCTCTAGGTTTTTATTCAAGTTTTGCATCTAGACTTTTATTACTTGTGTTCTCACATGTTTAGGTCTAGTTGTTCCATGGAATGTATTGATCTCATGTTCTATGTTGAATTGATTGTTTGCATCATTTACATTCACATGATCACACTAGGAAGTCCTTGTAAAAGGCATGAAGTCTTGGTTAGAGTCGGGAGGACTCGGATAGGCAAGCAAGGAGTCATGGCTAGATTCGGGATGACTCGGATAGTCCATGAGTGCCTTGGATAGGGAGTTGGCTACATTATTGGTAGGCTTAGGCGTATGGTTAGACATAGACTCCAAAAGAGCGGGGTACATGTGATGTGTATGCACTCTTGAGGAATTTCTAATCTACCATCGATGTTGGTTTTATATGTTGTCCAATATATGGTGATTCCGCATCATTAATGTTGAAGATCAAAGGCCCTTCCATGACCTCAAGATACAAGCACGCCAAAGGTATAATCTCTTGTGCTTGGTTTTCTTTGAAGAGAATTAGTAGCACACACACACTTAGCATTCTTGCTATGATTGCATATTTGCTTATTTTTATGTGCATCTCTTCACATGTCACTTTACACACTAGCACTTTGGTTGATATATCTTGTTGTGTGTATATGTGCCTTATAATTCGTTTCCCGACATTGTTCGGAAACGTCCGCGCTTGCACTAATGAGTGCTTGGTTTCACGCGAAGACCGCCTATGGAGAATGCCCTTGGCTTCTCCTTGGTTTTCACCATTGTTGGTGATCGGCGGTTATTATCGGCGGCCTGGCCGCCGAATGAAACCGCCGTTTCAGTCTAGATTGGTCTGAAGCAATTATGCGGTCAAGATCGGTGGTCACGACCGCCGTTCGAAACCGCCGTTCATACCTGATCGATTTTAATCTCTCGGGTTTGATTCGGCGGTTATATCGGCGGTCACGAAACCGCCGAATGAAACCGCCGTTAATGCTCTGTTCTTCACGAGCTCAATTCGGCGGTCGTCATCGGCGGCCTGGCCGCCGATTGAAACCGCCGAACGGTGCGTTTCAGGGGCAAAAGTGTCTTTTCACATGCCCATTTCTTGATGTCTATAAATATCTTGTTTTCTCAATCTCTGAACAAGTTTCTTGAGCAATTAGAACCCTAAACTTTCAAGAGAGATTTTTGAGAAAAAATCAAATCAAGAACCTATCTTTAAACACTCAAATCAAACCCCTTTTGCATCAAATTTCATATTTGATCTTCTATGCCTTCATAGAATTGATCCATGCATGGTTTTGAATCATCACATCTTATTTGGTATGTTCTTCACTAATTTCATATTACTTTAGTGTTTTTCATATTAATACATCTCTTTAATTACTTGTATGCTTTTGATTATATGCTAGATACAAGTTAGAGATTATTTGTGATGAAAATGATTGAGTGTTGATTGTGATAGCTAATTAGGTTTTTAATTAATCTTGATTAGCTAAGCTATTTGACATGTCATTTAGCAATTGATATCTAGGGTTGATTAAATTGATTATATCATCATCCTAGATAAGCATCTAAGGTTACCTAGCCTTGTTTGTTATTTGAATATTCATATATATTCACATAGGTTGTTTCTCTTCATTGAGAAGTAAGTCTTGAGGCTAAGAGTGCTTAGGCCTCAAGCAAATTGGAATAGGGTTGCTAATAAAGGCCCGCTGGGTAGAAGTGAGGGGTTACAGACCGGAGTGTTAGACGAGGTCTACATAGGTTGTAAACTTCATTTCAATTAGTGATTTCGAGTTCCGAGTGTGGCGCACTATACAGCCCGTGGTTTTTCCCAGTGGTTGGGTTTCCACGTATACATCAAGTGTTATTTAAATTCCGCACTATATTACACTTGCTTGTATTTTTGACTAGTAGGGGCATTTTCGTAAAATTGACTTGCATGCGAAAATTGGGTAATAATAGTTAAAATCTATTCACCCCCCTCTAGCTTTATATAGAACACGCCTCGAGTATTCTTTTCAATTGGTATCAGAGCGGGTTCCTAGACATACATAGGTGATCCTAGCTCATTTTTGGTGTGTTTTGCATTTGTGTGATTCTTTGATCTTTCATACATTTTGCATTCATTTCATCCATTCATTATACACTATGAGTGGAATCGGTGGTTCAAATGAGGGTGCTTCGAGCGTAAGGCCACCCCTCCTCACCGGCATAAATTACTCCCAATGGAAAGGGAAGATGGAGGCATATGTGTGTCAAATCCATGATAGGGCATGGATGGCCATTGAAGATGGATATTCGCCTCCTATGATGACTCCCACGGGTGGAGGAGAAGAAGTGCTCAAGCCTAAGGCACAGTGGACACAACCTGAGTTTGAGTTGTCCAAGTGGAATCAAAAGGCGTGGCACGCCCTTATATGTGCAGTGGACGAAAATCAGTACAAACTGATTCAGAACACTAAGATAGCCAAGGAGGCATGGGACATCTTAGAGGTTGCACACGAGGGAACCGAAGTAGTGAAGGACTCCAAACTTCAAGTCCTCTAAACTCAATTTAAGACACTTAGGATGGAGGAGAATGAGTGCTTCAACGACTTCGAGATTAGGTTGATGGACATTGTCAACCAAAGTCATCAACTTGGTGACCCTTACTCGGATAGAAGGATCAAGCAAAAGATAATGAGATCGCTTCCCGAGAGGTTTGAGTCTAAGGTGACGGCTTTAGAAGAAAATAGTGATTTTAAGGACATGAAGCCGAGCGAGGTAATAGGTAGACTTCTCGCCTACGAGTCTAGGAAGGGTCCTAGCTCCACTCCTTCAAAGAAGCAAAAAGGGATTGCTTTGAGAGCTTCCAAGGTTGAGAAGGAGGACAAGGATGACTCGGATGAAGACATGGCACTTTTAATGAGAAAATTCAAGAAGTTTGTAAAATTCGAGAAGAAGGGTCATGCATCCAAAGGGAAAGAATTGAAGAAAAGGGTTCCTTTCAAGAAGGTTGAGCATAGGCAAAAGAATAGCGAAAGGAAAGGGATCCAATGCTATGAGTGTGGTGTCATAGGTCATATCTCACTAGATTGTGGGAATTTGAAGAACAAGAGAGAAAAAATGATAGCCGCCATTTGGAGTGAAAGTGATGACTCCGGAGAGGGAGATAAGTCATCAAGTGATGATGAGCTTATCAATAACTTCAAGGCATTGGGTGCCACTTGTGAAGAAAATGAAGTTGTTGGTAAGAATTCTGAAAGTTCTCAAAATACTCGAGGTGTGTTTATCAATATAAAGCTAGAGGGGGGGTGAATAGATTTTATCTAATTGTTACCCAATTTTCGCATGCAAGTCAATTTTACGAAAATACCCCTAGCAAGTCAACAAAACATACAAGTGTAATAAGATGCGGAAATAGTAAATGACACTTGATGTTTACGTGGAAAACCCAACCACTGGGAAAAACCACGGGCTGTTAAGTGCGCCACACTCGGACCTCGAAATCCACTATATGAAAAGACAGTTACACCCTCAAGTGATTCTCGGACTCTTACCCTAGATAACCTCAGGCTATGGACACTACCAATCGCCACTCTTGGTTCAATCCCTAGTGATATCCCCTGATACACTACTCTTGGCGTGAGCACCCTCTAATCTACCACGCGGGCCTTTTATAGCGGCTCTAGTCCAATTTGCTTGAGGCCTAAGCACACTTAGCCCCAAGACTTCAATCTCTCAAAAGAGATGCACAACCCTATGTGAATATGTATGAATATTCAATTAATGCAATAAGAGCTAGGGTACTCTAAATGCTTACCTAGGATTATAAGATGACAATATAATCAATCCTAGATATCACATATAGCTATATGACATGGCATATAACTTTAGCTAAGTAAAGGATCACCAATCCTAGATACAAAGCTATCATATAAAACCCACAAACATTCAAAGGATTAACTAGTTGATTAAAAAATAATCTATCAACCTAGTTATCAATACATCACACAAGAATGTTCATGGCATAGCTTTTAGGCAATAATGACCTAATCAAATAAGCTATGAACAATAATCTCAATCAATAAATGAGATCAATTAGCTAGATGGCATATGAACATTAAAGCCTAGCTAACAAATAAAAACCCAATCAACACATAATCTCAATCTTATATGTAGAAATTAATCTAAACACATATAAGTAAAATATGAGATAAAATTGATAAGTAGAAACACTAATTATGTAAGATAAAAGTGTTCAACAAATCATACCATGTGTGTTGAAGAAGTCCCATGCATTAGCATATGCTAGATGATCCTAGATGATGCTTAGATGAAGATTTATGCATGTGGGGATGGGTTTAGAGAGATAAAGATATGATCTTTAAGCTTTCTCTCTCAAGTCTCTCTAAATATCTCTCTAGGGTTCTTATGATCAAAGACTTGTATTCTGAACCAGAGATAAGGATGTATTTATAGAGACCAAAAACAGGGCAGGTGAAAATACAATTTTGCCCTTGAAACGCACCGATCGGCGGTTTCATTCGGCGGCCAGGCCGCCGAACTGAACAGCCGAATGGCTCCCGTGTGGAACAGGGGAACTTCGGCGACTTCATTCGGCGGTTTGGAAACCGCCGATCCCAACCGCCGTTTTGGACCCGAGAGATATATTTCAATCAGGTCTCATTCGGCGGTTTCGAACGGCGGCCAGGCCGCCGAACGTAACCGCCGATTCACCAAAAATGGTGAAACCAAGGAGAAGCCAAAGGCATCTCCACCGGCGATCATCGCGCAAAACAAAGCACATTACCGTGCACGCGCGGACGTTTCCGAACATCCTTAGGGAAACGAATTACTCCACACTAAAAGCTAACATACATGAAGTGCAAGTGTGGGTATTGAATGCATCCTAATGCCTAACATGTCATGGCATTATCATATAACAAGATGCAATCAATTCAACATGCAAGAAGAGATATTGAATAAATCAATAAAGCACAATGCACACAAAATATAAACACACCATACAAGAATAAGAGTTATGCATGTTGTGTGTGTGTGTGCAACTATATCTCTTCAAGCCAATGTAAGCACTAGATATATACCTTTGGTGCTTGTCCTCTTGAGGTCTTGGAAAGGGTCTTGATCTTCAACAAACACCTAGACTTCCCTTACAACCAAACCCCAACATGTGGTTTGACCACGAAATAAGCTAATCAATAATGGGAATCCTTACAAATTCCGTTGCTAGTGATCCCATAGAAGAGAAAGCCGAAGAAGTAGCTCTAGAGGAGATAGTTGTTGCTTCACATTGGGATATGGCACTTATTGACTCAAGAGATCAAGGTGAAGGTCTTGATGAGGATATTGGATCCATAGGAGAGGAGGAGAGTCTAGAAGATGACACTAGTGGAGATGACTCCTTATCTAACTCTACAAATGGAAATGTAGAGAATATGGATATGCATGACTTTATAGTCAATGTTGAAAGCTCCATGAAGAAGAAAGATAGATTTCTAAGGATTTTAGAGGAAGAAAATCTAGAGCTTACAACATACAATGACCTCCTAAAGAAGCAAGTGGAGAAAATGGATCTTAAGGACAACTTTGAAAGTTTTGAAAGCTCTAAGTTAAAGAATGAAAAAGAGATTCAAAGGTTAAAGGAAGAACCACTTAGGCTTTCAACACAAGTTGATCACTTGAATGATGAAGTGATAAGATCCATGGTGGAAGAAGACAAGCTAAAAGATGAGCTAGCTTTGTCTAAGAGGAATGAAGAGGGTTTGAAGAGAGAGCTTGTTGAAGCCAAAGAGTCATTGACTAGAATGACCACAAGCACCAAGAAGCTTGACAACATACTTGGTGTAGGAAAAAGCCCTTGTGACAAAAGAGGTCTTGGATTCGAAGTGAGCAAGGATTGCTCTATTCCTAAGAAGACCGTCTTTGTGAAGAGTTTGGGTAAGATAGAAGCGTCACTGGTGCAAACTCCTAGGAAGAAGTTAGAACTAGGACAATGTTCGAAAAATGCACAAGTTAAGGTGGTGAAAATGAGACAACCCCAAGCTCAACGGATTAGAGCCTCTCGAGTCAACTCTCCTCAACAAATGACTCACTATGAAAAGAGGCAAAACATGCTACCTAATCCAAGAAGGCAACCCATTTCGGTTCAACCAAATAGAAGACATGAACCGACTCAACACCAAAGGAGACATCAAATGCATGATGAGTCTCCAATGACTTCACAAGAACATGGTATGAATTCTTACTTTGTACCAACTTGTCATTATTGTGGTGTTTATGGGCATATTAGGCCTAAGTGCTTTAAGTACATTAAGCATTGTAGGATTAATAGCATGATAGAGAAAAAGAGGCTAAGAAGAGCCCATTTGCATGAGCCTAGGAAATCTTTTGTCAATAATCCTAGGTTAGTGAATGACATGCAACCTTTGTCCACTAGGAAGAAATATGTCATATCTATGTGGATAAGGAAAAATGAACCCGCTTGCTACGAGACTAACAAGTCTCAAATAGGTTCAACTAAGTCCAATGGACTTGGTAGGTCCATAGGACCTCATGCCCTTCATTAATGAAGGATGATACTAACCCCATATGGGGAACTCAAGCAAAGAGAGCTATTTTTGCATTCTTGTCACTTGCAAAAAATTTGAAAAATCTTATGCTTCTTGGTTGATTACTTGAGTAAGCTTGGTTGCACATATGTATATATGTTTTCAATTCAATAAGTGTGAACCTTGCTTGTTTACAATCCATGTCATATTTATGTTCAATCATGCATTTTGGACTAGGAGATGTATGTAGGAAGTATGATTTGAATGACCTATGATTATCTCCATGACATGATGATTCTTTTATAACATGCTAATGTCTTATGAAAAACATGAAATTCATGTACATGCTCAAATGAAAAAGCATGAATTGATAATTGCGTTCTTAAATGCAAAAACTTGTGTGAAAAAAGCTTATGAGACTCAAATGAAAAAGGATCTAGTATCCATTCAAGGATTTTACAATCCAAATGTCTCTCTTTCTTTATTGGTTGAACATGTCTACTATCATACGGGTTTCATTCCCAGAAAAATCAAATAGGGTGCAAAGTTGCTCATGACATGTTTAGCTTATAAAGTTGGATATAGTTGTTCTTAAATTGAAATCAATGAAATTTCTATATCCTTGCTTCTCTCATGACAATGGTGAAATTGGTTTGAATTCCTATTAGAAACCTTTGTCATTTGCTTTGCCAAATACCATGGTATTTTGGACTTGAATGCTATATGTCTTGTATGCAAAGCATTTTGTTTCACACATTTTATCTAATAAATCTCCTCGTTTCTCTTCGATTAATTGAGATTGCATAAAGTGACTTATATTGATTATGCATATACTAGAATGCTACTATCTCTCTTTGCCTTAAGTGACCTGGTTGGGGACTACTCCTTTGCCTATATCATGACAAAAAGGGGGAGTAGAATGTGGTAAGGGGAGGTGCAAATTGTTGTAGCAATTGGTGCACATTGGGGAGAATATATATTGAGGGGGAGTAACCCTTTGAGGGGGAGCATTGCATACATAAAACAACATGATGTTGTGCTTAATATTTTTAAATATGCAAATGCTTGTTTTAATCTCACTTGATTCATCTCACCTTTTCTTGTTTTGGAAAGCTTAGAAACCTTATTTCAGGGAATGATTGCTCTACAAGAGATTGAAGTCTTCAAGTTTTATTTTTATATATCTCTTTGTATTGTAGAAAATCTTCATTGACCCATAGGTTTATTTTGTTGTGAGGAATCAATGTTGTAAGGATTCCCGTTTTGTTGATTGGCTTATTTCGTGGTCAAACCACATGTTGGGGTTTTGAATGTAAGGGTAGTCTAAGTGTTTGGTGTTGAAGATCAAAGGCCCTTCCATGACCTCAAGATACAAGCACGCCAAAGGTATAATCTCTTGTGCTTGTTTTTCTTTGAAGAGATTTAGTAGCACACACACACTTAGCATTCTTGCTATGATTGCATACTTGCTTATTTTTATGTGCATCTCTTCACATGTCACTTTACACACTAGCACTTTGGTTGATATATCTTGTTGTGTGTTTATGTGCCTTATAATTCGTTTCCCGACATTGTTCGGAAACGTCCGCGCTTGCACTAATTAGTGCTTGGTTTCGCGCGAAGACCGCCTATGGAGAATGCCCTTGGCTTCTCCTTGGTTTTCACCATTGTTGGTGATCGGCGGTTATTATCGGCGGCCTGGCCGCCGAATGAAACCGCCGTTTCAGTCCAGATTGGTCTGAAGCAATTTTGCGGTCCAGATCGGCGGTCACGACCGCCGTTCGAAACCGCCGTTCATACCTGATCGATTTTAATCTCTCGGGTTTGATTCGGCGGTTATATCGGCGGTCACGAAACCGCCGAATGAAACCGCCGTTAATGCTCTGTTCTTCACGAGCTCAATTCGGCGGTCGTCATCGGCGGCCTGGCCGCCGATTGAAACCGCCGAACGGTGCGTTTCAGGGGCAAAAGTGTCTTTTCACATGCCCATTTCTTGATGTCTATAAATATCTTGTTTTCTCAATCTCTGAACAAGTTTCTTGAGCAATTAGAACCCTAAACTTTCAAGAGAGATTTTTGAGAAAAAATCAAATCAAGAACCTATCTTTAAACACTCAAATCAAACCCCTTTTGCATCAAATTTCATATTTGATCTTCTATGCCTTCATAGAATTGATCCATGCATGGTTTTGAATCATCACATCTTATTTGGTATGTTCTTCACTAATTTCATATTACTTTAGTGTTTTTCATATTAATACATCTCTTTAATTACTTGTATGCTTTTGATTATATGCTAGATACAAGTTAGAGATTATTTGTGATGAAAATGATTGAGTGTTGATTGTGATAGCTAATTAGGTTTTTAATTAATCTTGATTAGCTAAGCTATTTGACATGTCATTTAGCAATTGATATCTAGGGTTGATTAAATTGATTATATCATCATCCTAGATAAGCATCTAAGGTTACCTAGCCTTGTTTGTTATTTGAATATTCATATATATATTCACATAGGTTGTTTCTCTTCTTAGAGAAGTAAGTCTTGAGGCTAAGAGTGCTTAGGCCTCAAGCAAATTGGAATAGGGTTGCTAATAAAGGCCCGCTGGGTAGAAGTGAGGGGTTACAGACCGGGATGTTAGACGAGGTCTACATAGGTTGTAAACTTCATTTCAATTAGTGATTTCGAGTTCCGAGTGTGGCGCACTATACAGCCCGTGGTTTTTCCCAGTGGTTGGGTTTCCACGTATACATCAAGTGTTATTTAAATTCCGCACTATATTACACTTGTATGTATTTTTGACTAGTAGGGGCATTTTCGTAAAATTGACTTGCATGCGAAAATTGGGTAATAATAGCTAAAATCTATTCCCCCCCCCTCTAGCTTTATATTGAACACGCCTCGAGTATTTAATTACTTTCAATTGGTATCAGAGCGGGTTCCTAGATATACTTAGGTGATCCTAGCTCATTTTAGGTGTGTTGTGCATTTGTGTGATTTTTGCTCATTCATACATTTTGCATACATTTCATTCATTCATTTGATACAATGAGTGGATTCGGTGGCAACCATGAGGGTGCTTCAAGCACACGGCCACCCCTCCTCACCGGTATAAATTACTCCCAATGGAAAGGGAAGATGGAGGCATATGTGTGTCAAATCCATGATAGGGCATGGATGGCCATTGAAGATGGATATTCGCCTCCTATGATGACTCCCACGGATGGAGGAGAAGAAGTGCTCAAGCCTAAGGCACAGTGGACACAACCTGAGTTTGAGTTGTCCAAGTGGAATCAAAAGGCGTGGCACGCCCTCATATGTGCAGTGGATGAAAATCAGTACAAATTGATTCAGAACACTAAGATAGCCAAGGAGGCATGGGACATCTTAGAGGTTGCACACGAGGGAACCGAAGTAGTGAAGGACTCCAAACTTCAAGTCCTCCAAACTCAATTTGAGACACTTAGGATGGAGGAGAATGAGTGCTTCAACGACTTCGAGATTAGGTTGATGGACATTGTCAACCAAAGTCATCAACTTGGTGACCCTTACTCGGATAGAAGGATCAAGCAAAAGATAATGAGATCGCTTCCCGAGAGGTTTGAGTCTAAGGTGACGGCTTTAGAAGAAAATAGTGATTTTAAGGACATGAAGCCGAGCGAGGTAATAGGTAGACTTCTCGCCTACGAGTCTAGGAAGGGTCCTAGCTCCACTCCTTCAAAGAAGCAAAAAGGGATTACTTTGAGAGCTTCCAAGGTTGAGAAGGAGGACAAGGATGACTCGGATGAAGACATGGCACTTTTAATGAGAAAATTCAAGAAGTTTGTAAAATTCGAGAAGAAGGGTCATGCATCCAAAGGGCAAGAATTGAAGAAAAGGGTTCCTTTCAAGAAGGTTGAGCATAGGCAAGAGAATAGTGAAAGGAAAGGGATCCAATGCTATGAGTGTGGTGGCATAGGTCATATCTCACTAGATTGTGGGAATTTGAAGAACAAGAGAGAAAAAATGATGGCCGCCATTTGGAGTGAAAGTGATGACTCCGAAGAAGGAGATAAGTCATCAAGTGATGATGAGCTTATCAATAACTTCAAGGCATTGGGTGCCAATTGTGAAGAAAATGAAGTTGTTGGTAAGAATTCCGTTGCTAGTGATCCCATAGAAGAGAAAGTCGAAGAAGTAGCTCTAGAGGAGATAGTTGTTGCTTCGCATTGGGATATGGCACTTATTGACTCAAGAGATCAAGGTGAAGGTCTTGATGAGGAAATTGGATCCATAAGAGAGGAGGAGAGCCTAGAAGATGACACTAGTGGAGATGACTCCTTATCTAACTCTACAAATGGAAATGTAGAGAATATGGATATGCATAACTTTATAGTCAATGTTGAAAGCTCCATGAAGAAGAAAGATAGATTTCTAAGGATTTTAGAGGAAGAAAATCTAGAGCTTACAACATACAATGACCTCCTAAAGAAGCAAGTGGAGAAAATGGATCTTAAGGACAACTTTGAAAGTTTTGAAAGCTCTAAGTTAAAGAATGAAAAAGAGATTCAAAGGTTAAAGGAAGAACTACTTAGGCTTTCAACACAAGTTGATCACTTGAATGATGAAGTGATAAGATCCATGGTGGAAGAAGACAAGCTAAAAGATGAGCTAGCTTTGTCTAAGAGGAATGAAGAGGGTTTGAAGAGAGAGCTTGTTGAAGCCAAAGAGTCATTGACTAGAATGACCACAAGCACCAAGAAACTTGACAACATACTTGGTGTAGGAAAAAGCCCTTGTGACAAAAGAGGTCTTGGATTCGAAGTGAGCAAGGATTGCTCTATTCCTAAGAAGACCATCTTTGTGAAGAGTTTGGGTAAGATAGAAGCGTCACCGGTGCAAACTCCTAGGAAGAAGTTAGAACTAGGACAATGTTCGAAAAATGCACAAGTGAAGGTGGTGAAAACGAGACAACCCCAAGCTCAACGGATTAGAGCCTCTCGAGTCATCTCTCCTCAACAAATGACTCACTATGAAAAGAGGCAAAACATGCTACCTAATCCAAGGAGGCAACCCATTCCGGTTCAACCAAATAGAAGACATGAACCGACTCAACACCAAAGGAGACATCAAATGCATGATGAGTCTCCAATGACTTCACAAGAACATGGTATGAATTCTTACTTTGTACCAACTTGTCATTATTGTGGTGTTTATGGGCATATTAGGCCTAAGTGCTTTAAGTACATTAACCATTGTAGGATTGATAGCATGATAAAGAAAAAGAGGCTAAGAAGAGCCCATTTGCATGAGCCTAGGAAATCTTTTGTCAATAATCCTAGGTTAGTGAATGACATGCAACCTTTGACCACTAAGAAGAAAAATGTTATATCTATGTGGATAAGGAAAAATGAACCCGCTTGCTATGAGACTAACAAGTCTCAAATAGGTTCAACCAAGTCAAATGGACTTGGTAGGTCCATAGGACCTCATGCCCTTCATTAATGAAGGATGATACTAACCCCATATGGGGAACTCAAGCAAAGAGAGCTATTTTTGCATTCTTGTCACTTGCAAAAAATTTGAAAAATCTTATGCTTCTTGGTTGATTGCTTGAGTAAGCTTGGTTGCACATATGTATATATGTTTTCAATTCAATAAGTGTGAACCTTGCTTGTTTACAATCCATGTCATATTTATGTTCAAACATGCATTTTGGACTAGGAGATGTATGTAGGAAGTATGATTTGAATGACCTATGATTATCTCCATGACATGATGATTCTTAAATAACATGCTAATGTCTTATGAAAAGCATGAAATTCATGTACATGCTCAAATGAAAAAGCATGAATTGATAATTGCGTTCTTAAATGCAAAAACTTGTGTGAAAAAGCTAATGAGACTCAAATGAAAAAGGATCTAGTATCCATTCAAGGATTTTACAATCCAAATGTCTCTCTTTCTTTATTGGTTGAACATGTCTACTATCATACGGGTTTCATTCCCGGAAAAATCAAATAGGGTGCAAAGTTGCTCATGACATGTTTAGCTTATAAAGTTGGATATAGTTGTTCTTAAATTGAAATCAATGAAATTTCTATATCCTTGCTTCTCTCATGACAATGGTGAAATTGGTTTGAATTCCTATTAGAAACCTTTGTCATTTGCTTTGCCAAATACCATGGTATTTTGGACTTGAATGCAATATGTCTTGTATGCAAAGCATTTTGTTTCACACATTTTATCTAATAAATCTCCTCGTTTCTCTCTGATTAATTGAGATTGCATAAAGTGACTTATATTGATTATGCATATACTAGAATGCTACTATCTCTCTTTGCCTTGAGTGACCCGGTTGGGGACTACTCCTTTGTCTATATCATGACAAAAAGGGGGAGTATAATGTGGTAAGGGGAGGTGCAAATTGTTGTAGCAATTGGTGCACATTGGGGAGAATATACATTGAGGGGGAGTAACCCTTTGAGGGGGAGCATTGCATTCATCATACATTGCATGATGTTGTGTTTAATTTCTTAGAAATGCAAATGCTTGTTTATGTCCTCACTTGATTCATCTCACTTTTACTTGTTTTGGAAAGTTTAGAAACCTTGTTTCAGGGAATGATTGTTCTACAAGAGATTGAAGACTTCAAGTTTTATTTTTATATATCTCTTTGTATTGTAGAAAATCTTCATTGACCCATAGGTTTATTTTTGTTGTGAGGAATCAATGTGAGTGGTGGTTTTGTCACGAAATAGCCAAAGGGGGAGATTGTAAGGATTCCCGTTTTGTTGATTGGCTTATTTCGTGGTCAAACCACATGTTGGGGTTTTGAATGTAAGGGTAGTCTAAGTGTTTGGTGTTGAAGATCAAAGGCCCTTCCATGACCTCAAGATACAAGCACGCCAAAGGTATAATCTCTTGTGCTTGTTTTTCTTTGAAGAGATTTAGTAGCACACACACACTTAGCATTCTTGCTATGATTGCATACTTGCTTATTTTTATGTGCATCTCTTCACATGTCACTTTACACACTAGCACTTTGGTTGATATATCTTGTTGTGTGTATATGTGCCTTATAATTCGTTTCCCGACATTGTTCGGAAACGTCCGCGCTTGCACTAATTAGTGCTTGGTTTCGCGCGAAGACCGCCTATGGAGAATGCCCTTGGCTTCTCCTTGGTTTTCACCATTGTTGGTGATCGGCGGTTATTATCGGCGGCCTGGCCGCCGAATGAAACCGCCGTTTCAGTCCAGATTGGTCTGAAGCAATTTTGCGGTCCAGATCGGCGGTCACGACCGCCGTTCGAAACCGCCGTTCATACCTGATCGATTTTAATCTCTCGGGTTTGATTCGGCGGTTATATCGGCGGTCACGAAACCGCCGAATGAAACCGCCGTTAATGCTCTGTTCTTCACGAGCTCAATTCGGCGGTCGTCATCGGCGGTCTGGCCGCCGATTGAAACCGCCGAACGGTGCGTTTCAGGGGCAAAAGTGTCTTTTCACATGCCCATTTCTTGATGTCTATAAATATCTTGTTTTCTCAATCTCTGAACAAGTTTCTTGAGCAATTAGAACCCTAAACTTTCAAGAGAGATTTTTGAGAAAAAATCAAATCAAGAACCTATCTTTAAACACTCAAATCAAACCCCTTTTGCATCAAATTTCATATTTGATCTTCTATGCCTTCATAGAATTGATCCATGCATGGTTTTGAATCATCACATCTTATTTGGTATGTTCTTCACTAATTTCATATTACTTTAGTGTTTTTCATATTAATACATCTCTTTAATTACTTGTATGCTTTTGATTATATGCTAGATACAAGTTAGAGATTATTTGTGATGAAAATGATTGAGTGTTGATTGTGATAGCTAATTAGGTTTTTAATTAATCTTGATTAGCTAAGCTATTTGACATGTCATTTAGCAATTGATATCTAGGGTTGATTAAATTGATTATATCATCATCCTAGATAAGCATCTAAGGTTACCTAGCCTTGTTTGTTATTTGAATATTCATATATATATTCACATAGGTTGTTTCTCTTCTTAGAGAAGTAAGTCTTGAGGCTAAGAGTGCTTAGGCCTCAAGCAAATTGGAATAGGGTTGCTAATAAAGGCCCGCTGGGTAGAAGTGAGGGGTTACAGACCGGAGTGTTAGACGAGGTCTACATAGGTTGTAAACTTCATTTCAATTAGTGATTTCGAGTTCCGAGTGTGGCGCACTATACAGCCCGTGGTTTTTCCCAGTGGTTGGGTTTCCACGTATACATCAAGTGTTATTTAAATTCCGCACTATATTACACTTGTATGTATTTTTGACTAGTAGGGGCATTTTCGTAAAATTGACTTGCATGCGAAAATTGGGTAATAATAGCTAAAATCTATTCACCCCCCCCTCTAGCTTTATATTGAACACGCCTCGAGTATTTAATTACTTTCAAATGTGAGTGGTGGTTTTGTCACGAAATAGCCAAAGGGGGAGATTGTAAGGATTCCCGTTTTGTTGATTGGCTTATTTCGTGGTCAAACCACATGTTGGGGTTTTGAATGTAAGGGTAGTCTAAGTGATTAATGTTGAAGATCAAAGGCCCTTCCATGACCTCAAGATACAAGCACGCCAAAGGTATAATCTCTTGTGCTTGGTTTTCTTTGAAGAGAATTAGTAGCACACACACACTTAGCATTCTTACTATGATTGCATATTTGCTTATTTTTATGTGCATCTCTTCACATGTCACTTTACACACTAGCACTTTGGTTGATATATCTTGTCGTGTGTATATGTGCCTTATAATTCGTTTCCTGACATTGTTCGGAAACGTCCGCGCTTGCACTAATGAGTGCTTGGTTTCGCGCGAAGACCGCCTATGGAGAATGCCCTTGGCTTCTCCTTGGTTTTCACCATTGTTGGTGATCGGCGGTTATTATCGGCGGCCTGGCCGCCGAATGAAACCGCCGTTTCAGTCTAGATTGGTCTGAAGCAATTATGCGGTCAAGATCGGTGGTCACGACCGCCGTTCGAAACCGCCGTTCATACCTGATCGATTTTAATCCCTCGGGTTTGATTCGGCGGTTGGATCGGCGGTCACGAAACCGTCGAATGAAACCGCCGTTAATGCTCTGTTCTTCACGAGATCAATTCGGCGGTCGTTATCGACGGCCTGGCCGCCGATTGAAACCGCCGAACGGTGCGTTTCAGGGGCAAAATTGTCTTTTCACATGCCCAATTCTTGATGTCTATAAATATATTATTTTCTCATTCTCTGATCAAGTTTCTTGAGTCATTAGAACCCTAAACATTCAAGAGAGATTTTTGAGAAAAAATCAAATCAAGAACTCAACTTTAAACACTCAAATCAAATCCCTTTTGCATCAAATTTCATATTTGATCTTCTATGCCTTCATAGAATTGATCCATGCATGGTTTTGAATCATCACATCTTATTTGGTATGTTCTTCACTAATTTCATATTACTTTAGTGTTTTTCATATTAATACATCTCTTTAATTACTTGTATGCTTTTGATTATATGCTAGATACAAGTTAGAGATTATTTGTGATGAAAATGATTGAGTGTTGATTGTGATAGCTAATTAGGTTTTTAATTAATCTTGATTAGCTAAACTATTTGACATGTCATTTAGCAATTGATATCTAGGGTTGATTAAATTGTTTATATCATCATCCTAGATAAGCATCTAAGGTTACCTAGCCTTGTTTGTTATTTGAATATTCATATATATTCACATAGGTTGTTTCTCTTCATTGAGAAGTAAGTCTTGAGGCTAAGAGTGCTTAGGCCTCAAGCAAATTGGAATAGGGTTGCTAATAAAGGCCCGCTGGGTAGAAGTGAGGGGTTACAGACCGGAGTGTTAGACGAGGTCTACATAGGTTGTAAACTTCATTTCAATTAGTGATTTCGAGTTCCGAGTGTGGCGCACTATACAGCCCGTGGTTTTTCCCAGTGGTTGGGTTTCCACGTATACATCAAGTGTTATTTAAATTCCGCACTATATTACACTTGCTTGTATTTTTGACTAGTAGGGGCATTTTCGTAAAATTGACTTGCATGCGAAAATTGGGTAATAATAGTTAAAATCTATTCACCCCCCCTCTAGCTTTATATAGAACACGCCTCGAGTATTCTTTTCAATTACAATATACAAAAGAATTATAATTACAAATATGATCAAATGAATTGGATTACAAATCACACTTAGTAAAATCTTGTTTCAATATACATCACAAGAGAATAATATGCAACAAGATAACAACATACATATATACAAATATAAGAGATAGAGATAGGAAGAATTAACACAAGATATTTTTTAATGTGGTAAAACCTCCAAGGAGGAAACATCCCCCGGTTGAACTACAACCATTGGGTACTATATATATTTGATCGTGCGCCAAATGTTCACATTTAGCGCTCCCTAACTTAGCTTTTGTAATCGTTTTCCGAGCTATTTTTGGTATTTAGTATTGTAAATAAGTGTTTTTCAGGTATTTCAGCTCATTAGGGGTATTTTGGACCAAACTAGAGAAAAGTAGCAAAATCGGGGCAAAAGAGGGCAAATATGTCGTTTGGGAGAATTAGGGGTCAAAGTGTAAATCTGGAGACATTAATGCAGATTATGTGATTAGACAAGAGTTGAGAGGTGCATTGTGTAATTCACCAGCAAGAGCAGGCGTCACCTGCCACGTCATAAATGAAACGCAGCGTTTTGACGCTGCTGCTGATGCAAGCGTGACGTCATTGATGACATCACGTATCTTCTCCATGTAGACGGTGCAGAGCTGACTCGCGAACCCGAGTTACAGACCCATTGACCCGGGTCCTACCAGACACGCGACACGCGACACGCGACCCAACGGTTTCCGACCATTTTCGACGGATCTCCGCCCAGAACACCGGCCGACATCTCTCCGGTTTGTTTGCCACCCACTTCAGCCTCCTATGCACTCGATTATGCTCTCCACTAACTTCTTCAAACCCTCAAAACCTCCATGGCCGAGCTTGAGCTTCAAGGTCCTTCCAGCGGCTTCTTGCACGCGTTCAACATGTCCAAACCCGCGGAATCTCAAAGAGTTCATGCCGAGAGACATGTCCCGCGAGGCAGAAGGTATGAACTCGCTGAAAACCTTCCATTTTCATGGCGACTTCACGCCGGTGGGAATAAGCCCGCGAGCCAGAGTGAATGAAGTCGCCAGAACACCTGGAAGGAAGGCAGCTCGTCCACTTGCTTTTCCAATCACATTTGCTTGTCCAAAACACTTTACCACCTTAGATATTTTGAGATATTTTAGATAACTTACCACATACAACTTCCATACATATTACTACACCATACATACTACACACTACAATACACTAGATAATTTTAGTTTAACTTATTTTAGTTTAGAATTAAGAGAGAGAATAACTCTCTCAACTTTAGTTTAGTTTTCTTATCATTTTCCCACCACTTTCTAGGTAGCCAAACGCCAATTTAGGGTACCTAGACTTGATCCTTTGGAGTTGCTCTAGAAGGATATTGTGCTTGGATTGCTAGGAGGAGTCTTCTTGCGCAAGAAACGAATCCGGATGGGTTTGTTTAGCTCTTCTTTAGTATTTTCATGCTTATATACTTCTATGTGTAACTAAACTCTTTTGTTAAGGGATTGATGTAATTCTTGTAATTATACTATTGATTTAATCAATCTATGTGTTACTTCACTCTCTAAGGCCTGTATGTGTGTATTATGAACACTAATGATATGATATGTGGATGATATGTCTTGCATATACATCTAGTATACACACTTGGTAGTGATTTCATGCATAAAGTGTCCTACAATATGTATGAATGTTTCACTATCAATTTCATAGAGATGCCTTTAAGTAATTCATGATTTGAGTTAATTAGAAAATCTCTACATCACTATTCCTAAATCCTCTCTTAATCACTTATCTATGATATTAGATTATGTGTTAGATGATGGATTTTGTGCTTAACATTATTGATAAATGAAATACATGCCTTAGAATGTTGTGACTATGTTTAATGAATGATTGGTTAATGATATGGTTAATTCTTGAATGAATCAATCCCCTAACATCTTTAATCTAGCTTAATTTTTAGTTAATTGCAAGCTTAGTATAATTGCTTTAGAAAACATTAACTAGTTAACTTTTTTAGAAATTAGAAATTAATACTCAATGATCACTTAGAACTCGTTAGCTAATTTACTTCCTTGTGGGAACGATCACCCTTACTCGTGTACACTTTACTACTCACACGACTCGTACACTTGCGAAGGGGTAAACTACCCGTGCGCCCCTTTTAATTCCCGTTGTAGTTTAGTTGCTTGCATCCTTAACCTAGGATCCGATTAGCTTTAGTTATCTTAATTTAGTGTAATTAATTAGAACCGGGTTTGGCGTGGTCAATATTATATGGTAAATTAGAAATTCATCAAAGGAAGAGGCCAATCATGCAAAATGGATCAAGGAAGCAAGCTAGACCGGTTCAACAACAAAGAAGATTTGAACCCGCTCAACCACAAAGTAATGGGAAGGCTCCTATGCATGCACAAGGACATGGTATGAATTCTAAATTTATCCCTACATGTCACTTTTGTGGTATTGATGGTCACATTAGACCAAATTGCTTTCATTTTATTAAATTATGTAGAATCAAAAGCATGATTGAAAAGAGAATGACAAGAGCTAGAATGCATGCTAATAGGAAGGAAAATATTCATGTTCATGATCCTATTATTTCTAGAACTCTTGAACTATTGACCACTAAGAAGAAAAATGTCATATCTATGTGGATAAGAAAAAATGAACCTACTTGCTACGAGACTAACAAGTCTTAAATAGGTTCAACCAAGTCAAATGGACTTGGGAAGTCTATAAGACCTCATGACCTTCATTGATGAAGGATGATGTTGACCCCATATGTGGAACTCAAGCAAAGAGAGCTATATTGCATACTTGTTGCATGCAAATAATTGAAAAATCTTATGCTTCTTTGTTGATTGCTTGAGTAAGCTTGGTTGCACATATGTATATATGTTTTCAATTTAATAAGTGTGAACCATGCTTGTTTACAATCCATGTCATATTTATGTTCAAACATGTATTTTTGGACTAGGAGATTTACATAGGAAGTATGATATGAATGACCTATAGTTATCTCCATGACATGATGATTCTTAATGACATGCTTAAAAATTGAAAAGCATGAGTTGTTTTTATAACATGCTAATGACATATGAAAAGCATGAAATTCAAATGACATGCTCAAATGAAAAAAGCATGAATTGATGATTGCAATTTTTAAATGCAAAACTTGTGTGAAAAAGCTTATGAGACTCAAAATGAATAAAGGATCTTGTATCCGTTCAAAGGAATTTATATTCCAAATTGTCTCTCTTTCTTTATTTGTTGAACATGTCTACTATCATACGAGTTTCATTCCTAGAAAAATCAAATAGAGTGCAAAGTTGCTCATGACATGTTTGGCTTATAAAGATGGATATAGTTGCTCATAAATTAAAATCAATGAAAACTCTATATTCTTGCTTCTCTCATGACATTGGTGAAATTGGTTTGAATTCTTATTAGAAACCTTTGTCATTTGCTTTGCCAAATACCATTGTATTTTGGACTTGAATGCTACATGTCTTGTATACAAAGCATGTTTTAATTCACACATTTATTTTAAATAAATCTCCTTGTTTTCTCCAATTGATTGAGTTGCATAAAGTGGATTATATGATTATGCAAGTATATAGTATGCTACTATCTCTCTTTGCTAAGTGACCCGGTTGGGGACTACTCCTTTGCCTATATCATGACAAAAAAGGGGAGTAGAATGGTGGTAAAGGGAGTTGCAAATTGTGGTAGCAATTGTGCATGTTGGGGAGACAATACATTGAGGGGGAGTAACCCTTTGAGGAGAGGCATTGCATTCATCAAACATTGCATGATGTTTTTGTTGTACTTAAAATTCAAGAATGCAAATGCTTGTTCATGTTCTCACTTGATTAATCTCACATTTTACTTGTATTGGAAAGTATATAAACTTTGCTTTCAGGGATTGATTGTTCTACATGAGATTGAAGACTTCAAGATTATTTCTATATATCTCTTTGTAATGTAGAAATTCATTGTAGACCCATAGTTTCTATTATGTTGTGAGGAATCAATGTGAGTAGTGGTTTTGTCACGAAATAGCCAAAGTGGGAGATTGTAAGGATTCCCATATCTTGATTGGCTTATTTTGTGGACAAACCACTTGTTGGGGTTGTTTGTGTAAGGGTAGTTTAGGTGATTGAACTTCATGCTCGAAGGCCCTTTCAAGACCTCAAGGGACAAGCACGCTAAAGGTATAATTTCTAGTGCTTGGTTTTCTTTGAATATATTTAGTTAGCACACACACACACTTAGCATACTTGTTCTTGTGTGCATACTCTTCACATGTCACTTTACACACTAGCACTTTGTTTGATATCTTGTTGTGTGTATATGTGCTTAGTAATTCGTTTCCCGATAGTGTTCGGAAATGTCCGCGCATCCACTAGAATGTGCTTGGTTTTGCTTGAAGACCGCCCACGGAGAATGCTCTTGGCTTCTCCTTTAGATTCACAATCATTGGTGAATCAGCGGTTTTATCAGTGGCCTGGCCGCCGAATTGAAACCGCCGTTTCAGTCCAGAATGGTCTGGAGTGATTCTGCGGTTACGATCGGTGGCCACCGACCGCTGTTTGAAACCACTGTTCATACCTGATCGATTTACATCTCTCGGGTTTGATTCTGCGATTTAATCGGCGGTTTTGAAACCGCTGAATGAAACCGCCGTTGTTCCCCTATTCTTCTCGGGTTCAATTCGGCGGTTGTAAACGGCGGCCTGGCTGCCGAATGAAACCTCCGATTGGTGCGTTTCAGGGGCAAAATTGTCTTTTCACATGCCCAATTCTTGATGTCTATAAATATCTTACTTTCTTATTCTTTGATTAAGTTTTTTGAGTCCTTAGAACCCTAAACTTCAAAGAGAGATTTTTGAGAAAAAATAAAATCAAGAACTCACCTTTAAACACTCAAATCAAATCCTTTTTGCATCATATTTCATATTGCATCTGTAGGGAAAAATACCGTAGTACACGCAGCGGAAGTGAGACTAAAAATAGTTTTAGTATAGTTTTAAAATTTTTCCTTTTTATGAACCTTAACCCTTTAATTAATTAAACATACATATAATCAACAAAAGAATAATACCTTTTGTCGCGTGATCCGATTGACTTACGTCGATGGTAATCCGCAAGATCTTCAATCCTAGCACGAACGTGAATCACCTAGGAGCGTGGTCTCCCTTTTCTTTGAATTGCAAACCTGAGAATGGACAAACAAACTTTTCTTTTTCTTTTGTTAGTCACAAAACAATCAAAAGAAGACTAAGATTATTCCGGTCACTTTTGAGTTCTCAATCTAATGATCGAAACTCGCGTGAACCTAAATCGATGTTGTACAAACAAGCTTATTGATGAACAAGCAATTAGTGTACCATCAAAGAATAATCTATTCACTCTTTTATGTTTTTAGTCGAAATCAACACACACTAATCACTAGAGTTGGATTCTATTTTTTAAGCAAAAGAAAAACTCTCAAGCCTTGCAAGTAGGGTTAGCCAAATTCAACCTATATATAATATATAAATATATTAAAATATATATATAGTGCACCGAATACTGCACTTTGCATAACTAATATATAAGTGCATCAATTCTGCACACCTCACCAAACAATAATATATATTTGCACGCCTAAACCAACATATAATATATATTTGCACGCCTAAACCAACATATATCATTTTTGTGGAATTAATACTGCATGCATTATATACATATATCTTTACGGCCTAATACTGCATGCATTAAATACCTCTATATTTTCGGCCTTATATATTTAATATATATTTATATATTGTGGCCAAAATCATCTACCATGTAGGATTTGTCTTTTGACTTATATCCTAACCCTAGGTAGATTTCCTTAGAATTCCAAACCCTAATCCAACTCTTTAGTGTATTCGTGACTATCTCAAAGACTTCCTTATTTGATTAAATAAATAAACCTTATTATTTATTTTCTTACCAAATAAGTCTTTTACTTTTAGTATACTACTACCAATAGTATAAACCTAGGAAACATATTTCTTGATCAGAAAAAGATTTTGTTTCTTAATTAAATAATTAATTAATAAATTAATTAATTCTCATTTAATCAAACAATAAAATAAAATAATATATTAGACTAATAAATTAGCCTTGCTGCCCACATCATATATATATGGGCTCAATATTATTTTCTTATTTTATTTAATCCATTGGACTTTAAATAAAAAAGCCCACATGTGAACCAGACCCATTCTTACTAAAAGAAACAAGCCCACATGCCTTTCATTAATATATTAATATAATTGAGCAGCCCATTACATAAATAATGTGCAAATTATATTCTTAATATATTAAATGCAATTCTAGATGGACCCTTAAATTGGTCCGGTAGAATATATCAAGTGATCCATGCAAGTCCGTGTGGATTGGGGATCTTGGCGGGCCATCTAAATTTAAGCTTCAATAGACATAACCTAATCACAATCAACAAATGATTCACTTAGGTCCGATCCATTAATTTTAACTCATTCCACTAAAGAGCTAAAATTGAACTCTTAAATAAAGATAGAAAAGGAAGATGCTCCTCATTCATACCCTAGACAATCATATAGGAGATAGTGTATCCTCGTGATTAATATCAGTAATCGCCAAGAGTTCATAGACCACCTATAACTCTCCAAGTTACCATATTTACTCATATGACCACGTTTTGAACTTGAATATTTTGACTTGTCCAGAAGCCATGTTTTCAATAGACACTATCGAAAACTCAACGTTGAGATTTAATATCCAATTACCTCAAAACATCCATATGATGATATTATACTCTCATTTAATTAAATGGAGCCACGATGTCCATATCTATAAATGAAGTCCTCTATCGATTAACAAATGAATATCACCAAACTATCGAGGATAGACTATGCGATATAATCGTACTCATTGATAACTCAAATGATATCACTTGCAACCATAAGTCCATCATTTATCTCAGGATTAAGATAGACTCTCCGATTGTCCTGATAATGAAAAGACTATTATCTATTGACGGTTCTAGATAAAGCTTTTCATTGTGATCCTGTTCAATGCACCCAGTGCACTAGATCCTTTTGCTCGAAGACACTCCGATGATTTAGACTCATCATATCTCATTTGATCCCACTCAAATGCTAGCAAAAGAATTCTACAACTTTAACAAGATAAAGGTGCCCAACCTTTAACTTAAGTTGTGAACATTATTCAAGACTAACTAAAGAATTGTGTCTACCACATACATATCCAGATGTACGAACAATTCTTCTTTTCTCATAGTCTTTAGACCTTATGATTATTTACTTTGAAAATTATAATATTAAACTATAAATGCTATACGATTTGTTAAACCAGAAATCACTTTATTAATATGAAAAAGATTGTTAATTACAACATTACACTCTTGCTATTGAGCATAATCCTAACAATCTCCCACTTGCACTATAGCAAATGTGTCATATCTCTCAAGCCCATGTTCTCTAGATGCCCATCGAAACTCTTCTGAGGTAGAGCCTTTGTGAAGGGATCCGCTAGATTTTCTGCTGACGCGATTTTGGTAATCGTCACGTCACCTCTTTGAACAATCTCCCTTAAAAGATGATACTTTCTTTCAATGTGTTTACCTCTCTTGTGACTTCTTGGTTCTTTCGAATTAGCCACTGCTCCACTGTTGTCACAGTAGATAGTGATCTGCTTATTCGCACTAGGAACCACGTCCAAGTCAATCAAGAATTGGCGGAGCCAAACAGCCTCTTTGGCAGCCTCGCATGCAGCAACATACTCAGCTTCCATGGTGGAATCAGCAATACAAGATTGCTTGATACTCCTCCATATAACTGCTCCTCCTCCAATAGTAAACACAACCCCTGATGTGGATTTTCTGGAGTCAGAATCTGATTGGAAATCAGAATCTGTATACCCAACGGGAATCAAATCCCCTCCAGAGTATACAAGCATATTATCTCTCGTTCTCTTAAGATACTTGAAAATATGCTTGACTGCCGTCCAGTGATCAGGACCAGGTTTCGATTGAAACCTGCTAACTATGCCAACAGCAAATTTGATTGGAAATCAGAATCTGTATACCCAACGGGAATCAAATCCCCTCCAGAGTATACAAGCATATTATCTCTCGTTCTCTTAAGATACTTGAAAATATGCTTGACTGCCGTCCAGTGATCAGGACCAGGTTTCGATTGAAACCTGCTAACTATGCCAACAGCAAAACAAATATCTGGTCTAGTACAGAGCATTGCATACATGAGACTTCCAACTGCCGAGGCATATGGAACTCTACTCATGAATTGCTCTTCATGCTCATTCTTAGGAACTTGTTCCTTAGAAAGCTTGATTCCATGTCTGAAAGGTAACATACCTTTCTTGGAATCCTGCATGGAAAACCTAGACAAGATCTTGTCTATGTATGAAGCTTGGGATAATGCAATCGTTCTATTCTTTCTATCCCTTATTACTTGGATACCTAGAATAAAACTTGCTTCTCCTAAGTCCTTCATATCAAATTGTTTTGCTAACCATTCTTTTACTGATGTCAATACACCTACATCGTTTCCAATTAGTAGTATATCATCAACATAAAGAATCAGGAAAACCAACTTGTCGCCCTTAATCCTTTTGTATACACAAGGTTCGTCAGGATTCTGAATAAATCCAAAACCTTTGACAGCTTGATCAAACCTTATGTTCCAGGATCTGGATGCTTACTTCAATCCATATATGGATTTCTGCAACTTGCATACCTTTTCCATTTGGCCCTTTTCAATGAATCCCTCTGGTTGCATCATGTAGATGCTTTCGTCAAGACTTCCATTAAGGAAAGCTATCTTGACGTCCATTTGCCAAATCTCTAGATCTAAAGATGCTGCAATGGATAAGAGTATCCTAATGGATTTAAGCATGGCCACAGGAGAGAAGGTTTCCTCGTAATCGATACCTTCTTTCTATGTATACCCTTTAGCTACCAATCTAGCTTTAAAGGTTTCCACCTTACCATCCATACCTCTTTTCCTCTTGTATACCCATTTGCACCCAATGGGTTTTATCCCTTTAGGCAAGTCTACAAGGGACCAGACTTTGTTATCGAACATAGATTCAATCTCAGATTACATTGCCTTTTGCCAATGGCGACTATCAACATCCTCCATAGCTTCCTTGTACGTGTAGGGATCATCGTCGTCCGGGAGATTCTCCACTGATTCTCCCAGACCGATGTATCTTTCGGGCTGTGTTCTAACCCTCCCACTACGACGAGGAATGGTAGGTTGTTGATCTTGTGTTGGATCGGAACTTACAATTGGGTTAGGTTGGGTAACCTCTCGTGGAATTGTATCTCCTGATATCTCATTCAGGACAATTCTACTTTTAGGCACAAAATCATTCATATAGTCCTTTTCCAGAAATTTAGCATTTGTCGAAACAAATACTTTAAGATCTGAAGGACTATAGAAATAATATCCTTTAGTTTCTTTTGGATACCCTACAAATATACATGTTTCTGAACAGGACTCCATCTTTTCTGTCTTTCCTTTTAACACATGCGCAGGACAACCAAATATCCTTAAGTGTTGTAAACTAGGCTTGCACCCAGTCCACAACTCATGCGATGTTTTAGGAACAGACCTAGATGGTACATCGTTTAGAATGTATATAGCAGTTTGTAAAGCATATCCCCAAAAAGAAATAGGAAGTGTTGAATAACTCAACATAGACCTAACCATATCCAAAAGAGTTCTATTTCTCCTTTCTGCTACCCCATTCTGTTGAGGTGTACCTGGTGCAGAAAACTGAGAAACAATCCCATTATCAATAAGATATTGCTGAAACTCACCAGATAGATATTCTCCACCACGATCAGATCTCAAGATTTTTATGTGTTTCTCAAGCTGATTTTCCACTTCAGCTTTGACTGCTTTGAACATGTCAAAAGCATCCGACTTATGTCGCATGAGATACACATAACCAAATCTCGAGTAATCATCTGTGAAGGTGATGAAGTACTCATATCCACCTCTAGCTTGAATGCTCATAGGTCCACATACATCAGTGTGTATCAATCCTAAACATTCAGTGGCTCTTGCACCTTTGGCAGAGAACGTCCTTTTGGTCATTTTACCTTCCAAACAAGATTCACAAGTTGGTAGATCATCAACCTTTAAGTCACTCAAAGGTCCGTCACATACCAATCTTTTAATCCTATTAAGGTTAATATGACCTAAGCGTAAGTGCCAAAGGTAGGTTTCATCTGTTGATAATTTTACTCTTTTATGATTAGGTTCCGTTATTTCTGTGTCTAACGAGTGAGAGATATTTCTATGCAAAAAGTATAGACCGTTTTCCAATGTACCTTGGCAAATAATTTTGTCATTCTTACTAATAATAAAAACTTTATTAAAAGTAACAGAATATCCAAATTTATTTAAACAAGAAACTGAAATTAAATTCCTCTTGAATTGAGGTACATAGTAAATGTCTATCAAATCTAAATGCCTTCTAGAATCCAAATAAACTCTAATATCTCCCACTGCACTTGCAGACACTAACGTTCCGTTGCCCAAGCGCAAATTGATTTCATTCTTACTCAGCTTTCTCCTTTCTTGGAACCCCTGCAAGGAATAACAAACATGATTAGTGGCTCCTGAGTCTATGATCCAAGAATCTGTAGAATCAGCCAAAAAACATGTTTCAAGATAATTCACATTACCTTCTTCCTTCTTATTCTGGGACTTTGGGCAATTTCTCTTCCAATGTCCCTTTTCACCACAAAGGAAGCATTTCCCTTTGATCTTGGTTACTTTCTTGGTCTCCATCTTGGTAGGCCCAAGTTGCTTTTTCTTCTGTTGTTCCTTAACCTTTTGACGGGTCTTAACAGTAGCAACTTTACCAACCATATGAATCTGAGATTCATAAGTAGGAGCAGGTGGTTTAGGAGTAGACAGAATAAACTTATGTTTTTCAGCTTTGCAGCAACAACCCAATTTTCCTTTTCCATGTGACATAATTATCTCCAGTTAAAGTGTTATCTTTCAGGATGTTCATAAGTGATGGGGTCATGATTTCTGAATAAAACAAAACATATATAAGTAAATAATCATGATAAAGCACTTTAAATATTTATCTTGAATTAAATAAATAACTCAATCATAAAAATTCAACGGTGATCCAACACCCATAAATGTTACGCCTCCTTTGGGAGTTCGCACCATTTACTAGTTAGACTAGGTCCCACCTAATTGTTAACATAACAACCAGCGTTTTCAATTTTAGCCTTGCAATTTTACTGACAAGAACTCTTGGGAGGATATCAATAAAATTACATTGAGTGTGTTACCAAGATATCGACCCTCAATTTTCTCTCACGAAAATCCCTCCTTGGGGAGTAGATCTCGTTTGAGTCCATTGTCTAGTCTATCCTTGTAAGGAAGTATGTTGCTAAATTCCATTCATGGATGCCCCTTGGGGGGATTACCATAAATAATAAAGCTCAACCAACCTTGGAGGCCATAGGTGTTACAAAAACACCTTCTCCCACTCAATTATTTAAGGCGTGTGATTAAATCCCATAGAATGATTTACCAAGTTATCTAGATGCCAATTTAGATACCTAAATCATTCAATGCATGTTCATACCAAAAGAGATATATGAGTGGCACTCCTATTCTATATGTCATGTTATCATACAATAACAAATATTGTAATATTTATGCAAAAAATAAATAGCAACAATTTTGGTCCATCCTAGAAAAGCAAGTAAATTACAATTTGTCAGGAATACAAGATCTTCAAGTGGCCATCAACCATACGCTCATCCCTCGGCCTCCTCCCATGGGCGTGCACAGCCCACAACCCCACAAAGGGGCTGCCATGCGCAGCCCATGAGACCAGCTAGGGCTGCCGTGCGCAGCCCACCAAGATTTGGGCTTGCCATGCACAGCCCAATCCACTCCTAGGGTGCGCACGGTGCTCGTTCTCGGTTCCGGTTGCTTCGTTTTTCTTCGTGTCTTCGAATCTTCAATACCTGAATATATTACGGCAGTATAAATAATAAAATACTGCAGTTTTAAATCTTTTTTTTTTTTATTCACTGCAGTATTTTTACAAAACAAAAACTGCACAAAAAAAAATAAATAAATAACTGCAGTAGTAATAAAAAATATACTGCACTTATTAAAAAAAATAAAATAAAACCTAGCAACTACCAAGAAGGAATTATGGCGATAATAGACCACCCTTCTTGTTACAATTCCGAAACAAAAATTACATTGAAAATCTAGGACCAAAATCGAGCAATAACAATCCACATAAAACATATATAAATCCATATATCACATGTAATTATATATGCGAATACCTAGAATGTCATCTCTTTCTAAACATGCATAATCACAATAAAAAGAAATAGATCCACGTATATATACGTTAATTAATTAAAAGGGTTCAACCTAGGCTCTGATACCAATTGTAGGGAAAAATACCGTAGTACACGCAGCGGAAGCGAGACTAAAAAATAGATTTAGTATAGTTTTAAATTTTTTCCTCTTTATGAACCTTAACCCTTTAATTAATTAAACATATATATAATCAACAAAAGAAGAATACCTTTTGTCGCGTGATCCGATTGACTTACGTCGATGGTAATCCGCAAGATCTTCAATCCTAGCACGAACGTGAATCACCTAGGAGCGTGGTCTCCCTTTTTCTTTGAATTGCAAACCTGAGAATGGACAAACAAACTTTTCTTTTTCTTTTGTTAGTCACAAAACAATCAAAAGAAGACTAAGATTATTCCGGTCACTTTTGAGTTCTCAATCTAATGATCGAAACTCGCGTGAACCTAAATCGATGTTGTACACACAAGCTTATTGATGAACAAGCAATTAGTGTACCATCAAAGAATAATCTATTCACTCTTTTATGTTTTTAGTCGAAATCAACACACACTAATCACTAGAGTTGGATTCTATTTTTTAAGCAAAAGAAAAACTCTCAAGCCTTGCAAGTAGGGTTAGCCCAATTCAACCTATATATAATATCTATATATATTAAAATATATATATTGCACCGAATACTGCACTTTGCATAACTAATATATAAGTGCATCAATTCTGCACACCTCACCAAACAATAATATATATTTGCACGCCTAAACCAACATATAATATATATTTGCACGCCTAAACCAACATATATCTTTTTTGTGGAATTAATACTGCATGCATTATATACATATATCTTTACGGCCTAATACTGCATGCATTATATACCTCTATATTTTCGGCCTTATATATTTAATATATATTTATATATTGTGGCCAAAATCATCTACCATGTAGGATTTGTCTTTTGACTTAAATCCTAACCCTAGGTAGATTTCCTTAGAATTCCAAACCCTAATCCAACTATTTAGTGTATTCGTGACTATCTCAAAGACTTCCTTATTTGATTAAATAAATAAACATTATTATTTATTTTCTTACCAAATAAGTCTTTTACTTTTAGTATACTACTACCAATAGTATAAACCTAGGAAACATATTTCCTGATCAGAAAAAGATTTTGTTTCTTAATTAAATAATTAATTAATAAATTAATTAATTCTCATTTAATCAAACAATAAAATAAAATAATATATTAGAGTAATAAATTAGCCTTGCTGCCCACATCATATATATATGGGCTCAATATTATTTTCTTATTTTATTTAATCCATTGGACTTTAAATAAAAAAGCCCACATGTGAACCAGACCCATTCTTACTAAAAGAAACAAGCCCACATGTCTTTTATTAATATATTAATATAATTGAACAGCCCATTACATAAATAATGTGCAAATTATATTCTTAATATATTAAATGCAATTCTAGATGGACCCTTAAATTGGTCCTGTAGAATATATCAAGTGATCCATGCAAGTCCGTGTGGATTGGGGATCTTGGCGGGCCATCTAAATTTAAGCTTCAATAGACATAACCTAATTACAATCAACAAATGATTCACTTAGGTCCGATCCATTAATTTTAACTCATTCCACTAAAGAGCTAAAATTGAACTCTTAAATAAAGATAGAAAAGGAAGATGCTCCTCATTCATACCCTAGACAATCATATAGGAGATAGTGTATCCTCGTGATTAATATCAGTAATCGCCAAGAGTTCATAGACCGCCTATAACTCTCCAAGTTACCATATTTACTCATATGACCACGTTTTGAACTTGGATATTTTGACTTGTCCAGAAGCCATGTTTTCAATAGACACTATCGAAAACTCAACGTTGAGATTTAATATCCAATTACCTCAAAACATCCATATGATGATATTATACTCTCATTTAATTAAATGGAGCCACGATGTCCATATCTATAAATGAAGTCCTCTATCGATTAACAAATGAATATCACCAAACTATCGAGGATAGACTATGCGATATAATCGTACTCATTGATAACTCAAATGATATCACTTGCAACCATAAGTCCATCATTTATCTCAGGATTAAGATAGACTCTCCGATTGTCCTGATAATGAAAAGACTATTATCTATTGACGGTTCTAGATAAAGCTTTTCATTGTGATCCTGTTCAATGCACCCAGTGCACTAGATCCTTTTGCTCGAAGACACTCCGATGATTTAGACTCATCATATCTCATTTGATCCCACTCAAATGCTAGCAAAAGAATTCTACAACTTTAACAAGATAAAGGTGCCCAACCTTTAACTTAAGTTGTGAACATTATTCAAGACTAACTAAAGAATTGTGTCTACCACATACATATCCAGATGTACGAACAATTCTTCTTTTCTCATAGTCTTTAGACCTTATGATTATTTACTTTGACAATTATAATATTAAACTATAAATGCTATACGATTTGTTAAACCAGAAATCACTTTATTAATATGAAAAAGATTGTTAATTACAACATTACACTCTTGCTATTGAGCATAATCCTAACAGCATCTTCTATGACTATATAGAATGTATCCTTGATTGGGTTTGCATCATCACAACTTGCTTGGTAAGATTTTGATTAAGTTCATCTTATTTTAGTATTTTTACTATCAAGCTATTCTCTTTTAATTTACTTGTATGTTTTTGATCATATGATAAATACAAGAATAGAGAATTAATTATGATGAATTGATTGAGTGTTATATTGTGATAGCTAATTAGGTTTTTGATTAATCTTGATTAGCTAAGCTATTTGACATGTCATTTAACAATTGATATCTAGGGTTGATTTAAATTGATTATATCATTATTCTAGATAAGCATCTAAGGTTACCTAGCCTTGTTTGTTATTTGAATATTTATACATATTCACATAGGTTGCAAATCTCTTCATAGAGAATTAAGTCTTGAGGCTAAGAAGGCTAAGGTTGCTTAGGCCTCAAGCAATTGGACTAGAGCCACTTTTAAAGGCCCGAGTGGTAGAAGTGAGGGGGTTATTGACCGGAGTGTTAGACAAGGTCTACATATGTTGTAAACTCCATTTCAATTAGTGGATTTCGAGGTCTGAGTGTGGCGCATTAAACAGCCCGTGGTTTTTCCCAGTGATTGGGTTTCCACGTATACATCAAGTGTTATTTAAATTCCGCACTATATTACACTTGCTTGTATTTTTGACTAGTAGGGGCATTTTCGTAAAATTGACTTGCATGCGAAAATTGGGTAATAATAGTTAAAATCTATTCACCCCCCTTTAGATATATTTATGAGCATTATTGTATTACTTTCACAATCAATTCAACATAGAACATGTGATCAATACATTCAATGGAAGAACTATACCTAAACATGTGAGAACACAAGTAATAAAAGTCTAGATGCAAAACTTGAATAAAAACCTAGAGCATGTGTAAACACCTAACACATAAAACTCATAGTTTCATTCACACAAATAACACTTGAACAATTCATATACATGAAGCACAAATTCAAGATGTTATAAACATACATAAAAATGCTAGAATCACAAAATGTGTTCAATGAATATTCTAGCAAACAATTAGAGCAAGAATATATTGAATAATTAATTAAATCCTATTTGTCTCTAAAACACATACAAGAGCATTAATCTTAGATTTTATCAATCAAATGATCAAATATATTTCAAGGATTATTAATCATAAAATGAATCAATCAAGTCACAAATAATCATAGATATCAATCTAATCACAATACAACTCTCAAACATGTGAAAAACCTAGAATCTAAGAAACTAGTTCACATATGTCTCTAATTAGACTTTTGATTAAGATTGATTATGAAGCTATCTTTCTCAATAGCATTCACCATACATACACATACATATAGAAGAAGAAACCTCAAGCAAATTGAAGGTTATAAAAGAAGAAATCTCAAAGATATGAACACTACCTTGCAATCACGAGTTGGTTCATTTTTTTGGGTAGAACCACCACAAAAATAGATCAAAAAGCTGCAAGACCACTTGGAAAAGGTAGAGGACTCGATTATGAACAATCTTGAACTTGAATCAACCAAGTCCAACTTCATATGAGAAAGTTATGGTGTTTGGAAGGTGAGAAAAATTGGAGAGAAAATTCTGATTTGGATTTCAAGCTTTTTCTTCTTGGAATGAAATGGAGGGGATAGGAAATATTTAAAAGGAAGAGAGAGAGGGAAGAAAACGGACCAATCATGAAGTGCCACATCAGCTGGGGCCATGTGGGGCACGTGTGGCACACGGGACAGAGGGCTGCTCTGGCCGTGTGGCACACGGCCTCCACACATGGTGCCTAACTCTCTCGCGCACCGCTCACATTCTTTGACCGTATTCGGGCCTCCAAACTCCGAATTCAAATCTGTCTTTGGATTACGAATTGTGACCCCCTCACGCACAATGACGACTATGAAACTATGACAAAAGGTTGAGAATTTATCTTGGAAAATGACGACGAACAAAACTCAACAAATGAGAACAAAAAGTAGCATAGCTACTTCGTTTGGACTCAAAACTAAATGAATGAGTAACCAAAATGACCGGGACTCAATAAGGATTCATATGTGATCATGTTCAAGTCCAAAAACAAAAATATGGAAACAAATAAACACAAAATCACACACGTATGCCATTTCCTATACATAGTCTTAGAACATGCAAATTACAATGTTTATCAAAATAAATATAATGCATATGCATACATTACCAAGTGTGTGAAAGTGATATATAAATGTTGTTCAACCATGTAGGGATACATATGAATGTCATGTGTGTGTGTGCCTAGCCTTGTAAGAGAAATGAGGTCTTATATACCTTTGTAGACTAATAAAGCACATTTCTCTTTGAAACCGGCATCTTGCATGAGTTGCTGCCAAGTCTTTCTTTAACGCCTTGAATCTTCAATACTTAGACCACTAAACATTACAAGAGAAACATGTTTTGATATGGAATACATGCCAAGACAAATCAAAAACCTAACAAGGGAGCAAGCACTAAAGAAGGAGACCTAAGGGTGATTTCCTTACCTATTACTTGCTTTTTATTTAATTGTAACTATGTGTAACTAAACCCCTTATCTAGAGGATAGATTTGAGAAACATTTGGTTGTGGGTATTTGCTTAAGCTTTGTAATGAATCTCTATATGTGTTCTATTTATTTATTCATTAGATTTTATTCACTATGTGATTCACTTGAATATCCACTTGTTAATTACAATCTTGTTTAGAATAACATGTTATGCAATCATCCTTGGATTGACACCCCTGTGTGATTAAGAACCCAATAAATAGGATAGATTAGTGGGGGGTATATCAACCACACTAATCCAACCCTAGATTTGTAACCAACCAATCCCACCATAACCTCCTTTCCTTAATCGGTTAGGCATTGTGGTGGGAAGATGTTTAGGGTTCATAGTAATGACCTAAACACATCCTAGAAAACAAATGGTTAACATGTAGAGATTAGCCCATGAAAGTGGCTTAAAAGGCACTACCCATACCCAATTGCTAATCCATCAATTCCCTAGCATCTATATTAATTGTTTACATCAATTACTCTTATCAAGATTGTTGAGCATTCTATTTTTCCTACCACCATGTTTTTAGTTAGGTTTATTTTATATGTATGTTTGATGGTTTCACAAACCATACACTCATCCATTTATCTATGATTTATTTTATCGCATTTAGATTAGCTAATTTATTCAACTAATTACTCTAATTCCTTGTGGAACGAATCCTACTCACCACTTTACTATTTTTATACCCTAAGTGGATTTTCTAGCGGTTAAACAAGGTTTTCAAAATGAAAACATAAAACGTATTTTGTTAAGTACCAAAACGACCTCATCAATATTGTGGATGATCCGTTGTCATTTAAACATGCAATGGAAGACTCTGACAAAAAGGAATGGCTTAAAGCCATGAATCTCGAGATGGAGTCCATGTACTCTAACTCAGTCTGGGAATTTGTAGACTTACCTGATGGATAAACCCATAGGGAGTAAGTGGATCTACAAGAGAAAGAGAGGAGTAGACGGAAAGTTAGAGAGCTTCAAAGCAAGGCTAGTGGCAAAGGGTTATACCTAAAAGGAGGTGGTCGATTTTGACGAGAACTTCTCGCTAGTGGCTATGTTTAAGTCTATTAGGATATTCTTATCCATTGCAGCCCATTTCGATTATGAAATTTGGCAAATGGACATCAAGACTGTATTCTTGAATGGCAATCTTGATGAGAGCATCTACATGTTGCAACCAGAAGGATTCGTGTCCCAAGATCAAAAGCAAAAGGTTTGCAAGCTGCAAAGGTCCATTTATGGACTGAAGCAAGCATCTAGATCTTGGAACATCAGGTTTGATACTACTATCAAAACCAATGGTTTCGAGCAAAACGTTGATGAGCCTTGTGTCTACAAGTAAATCGTTGACAAGAAAGTAGTTTTCCTGGTCCTTTATGTAGATGATATCCTACTCATTGGGAATGACGTAAGACCATTATCGGAAGAAAAGGGCTGGCTTGCTAGCCAATTCCAAATGAAAGATTTGGGAGAGGCAAGTTATGTTCTAGGAATCCAATTAATAAAGGATCAAAAGAATAAACTATTAGCACTGTCTCAAGCATCATATATCGACAAGATTCTTGTGCGATTCTCGATAGAGAACACTAAGAAAGGTAATCTACCTTATAGGCATGGAATTCACTTGTCTAAGGAACAGTGTCCTAAGACACCTCAAGAAATTGAGGATATGAGACGAGTGTCATATGCGTCGGTAGTAGGTAGTCTCATGTATGCTATGTTATGTATGAGACCTGACATCTGCTTCGCAATGGGAGTAGCCAACAGATTTCAGTCTAACACAGGATTAGATCATTGGGTAGCTGTGAAGCTTATTCTCAAGTATCTTCGTAGAACGAGAAACTATATGTTAGTATATTCAGAACAGGATATGATCCCGTTAGGATATACGAATTCTGACTTTTAGGCAGGCAAGGATTCTAGGAAATCCACCTCTGGGTCAGTATTCACCCTCGGTGGTGGAGTCGTAGTATGGAGGAGTATCAAGCAATCTTGTATTGTTGATTCCACCATGGAAGCCGAATATGTAGCACACTACAAGAAAATTAGGTATCAGCTACCATACATTATGAGTTGAATTGACATTTGGTCTCAAAATGAAGCTTTCAGCAACGCACTTTGGAGTTTGTCTCAAAAGATATGAGTTTCATTTTCCAAATACACATTTGACTTGGATAGACATTTAGAGACGACTTAATTGGTCGCTGAATCAGGCATTCTGCTATGATATTCCATTTCGTCTCCAAATAATGGTTTCAATTTGAGTTCAATCTTTTTCTGCAACGCTTTTTGAAGTTTGTCTCCATAAATATGAGTTTTTATTTTTTGGATGGATGTTTGATAGGGCTTGACATTTGGAGACAACTTAATTGGTCACCGAAACAGATATTCGGCTACGATACCCCAGCTCATCTTCAAATAATGGTTTCAATTTTGGTTCAAGACATTTGGAGACAATTTAATTGGTAGCTGAAGCAGGAATTCGGCTACGATACCCTAATTCGTCTCCAAATAATGGTTTTAATTTTAGTTCAATCTTGCTTTCTACAACGTTTTTTGGAGTTTGTCTCCATAGATATGAGTTTTTATTTTTGGATGGTGGCTTGGACATTTGGAGACAACTTAATTGGTCGCTGAAGCAGGCATTCAGCTACAATACCCCATTTCGTCTCTAAACAGTGGTTCCATTTTTGGCTCGCTTCCCCGCCTGTGAAAATTTTGAAGTGCTTTGATGACTATATGTTGGAAAAAATATATTTAATAAACAAATGTATTTGGAGACCGAATATGTTGGTCTCCAAAACCATGACATCTTTCTTATTTTTTATCCAACACCCATTCACACCCAAAATTTTTTCTTTTAAATAAGAAAACCCTAGTTCATTCGCTTCTCACTTTAAAAATTTTCACCATTTCTTCCCACACAAATCCAACTGAAGTCATCTTTTCCCCTCACCAATCTACCGCAACTTTTGACATCGTCATCTCTATTCCGAAACAATCTCTTCGCTGGCCCTCATTTCTACACCATCTCGACGCTGGCCGTCCATTTTCGTCGCCGTCCCACCCCTATTCGGCTCAATCACAATGTCTTCCACTCCATTCTCAACTTGTCTGATACCATTTGGGCAAGAAATCTCACAATCCAAATTTGTATTAAGGGGTATATTTTACTATTTCGTATTTCATTTTTTATTCTATGTTTGAATTTCAATCTAACATTCTAACTCAACTTTATTATTTTTGTTTGTTGATTTGCTTAGTATTTTTCTCTTTGCTGATTGGATTATATAATTGGAGTATGTTAGGATCATTAGTTTTTGAATAATGATTATCAATATGTTATTTTGATGGGAATTACGAAGATGCTTACAAAGTGTTTGTATAAATGTCTCAAAGAGGTTTGCAAGGCCTCTTTTGCTTTTCTTTTTCTCTTTGGCTAATTGGATTTATATAATTGGAGTATGTTAGGTTCATTTGTTTTTAAGTAATGATTATCACTATGTTATTTTGTTGGAAATTATGCACATGCTTACAAAGTGTTTGTATAAATGTCTCAAAGAGGCTTGCAAAGTCTCTCTTGCTTTGCTTCAAATTCCGATCTTTGTTTTTTATTTAGTTATTGTTAGTACTTTTTTTTCCCTTATTTATGCTTAGTGATTTATTCAAGGCTCTTACTCCAAATTTAGTTTAGTTTTATGCATTTAGTTTTTGTTTTCTACATTAACTTTTTAAAATTAAGCTTGATGGAGAATAATTCTTTTCATGGTTTTAGTGGAGTTGTCAAGATTTAATTTTGTGGAATTTAGATAAGAAAAAATATGCAATGAACAATGGGTTGAATGGTTTCTATAATATATTTTGTTTATATTGTTGTTTTTAATCAAGTGCAATTTAGTTGTAAAAATGACTTGTTCATGAATATCAATAATTAGTGAAAACAAGATTGAAATTAGATTATGCTTATAGATATAGATTCAATTGGTGAATACTAGTAGCTATGGAAATATAGAACATGTGAATTCTATTTTGGACATTCGTGAGATCATGAATTCCTTTGGTGATATGAAGGTTGTCTTTGACTCTTGGATTTTTAATTTGTTTGTGGATAGCTTGGCTAAGATGGGTTGAATATGTCGGGAGACTTTGTGGAATGGGGAGATTTTTGATTGCTCTTGGTTGAGGTGCTCTTGAAGGAGGTGCTGGTGTTTTGCTTGCTGTCTTGTGTAGTGTTTTGTGTTTGTTTCTGTCTGGAGGGATGTTTCCCCATTTTTCTCTGGGGGTTTTTCTTCTTTTTGGGCTGTTTTGCTTTGGTGTTGTCAGGTTGTTTTTTTCTTCTGGCTGCTGTGTTGTTGCCTTGTTGCTCTATTTTGGCCTTGTTGCCTTCTTAATAATATCTGAGCCTTGAGCTCTTCAAAAAAAAAAAAAAAAAAAAGAAAAGATATAGACTCGATTGTCACACAAAAAAAAAAAAGAATTTAGCTTTCACAAGACAAATGTATTTTTTTATTTTTCCATTTATCTAAATATTATATGGTTTTTGTACTTATATATATTAAAATTTTATATTTAATGTTGCAGTCAAGGCATAATAATATTCCCATGGCCCAAGGCAACTAATCGAAGGGAGAATGGTATCTACAGATCCTAAGGTTGGAGTTCTTTAGATTTGGCAAAGAAAAGGTCATTGGAAATGATGGAAATCATCAACTTAGCAACCATACACCCCAATAGCTAAATAGCTATGATACATATGGAATGCAAATTAACACCCTCCAACTAATTGAATTAAATCCGATCATTCAAGATTGAAGTAAGAGAAACTATTCTAATCACTTTACCAGTGGAATGATGATAAAATAATTAGAACAGCACTTTGATTTCCTTAAAAAATGCCACAAACTATGAAGTTTGATAAGTTTAAAGAAAACAAAGATTTTTAAGGTTTTTGAACGCCACAAGCTGAATAAGCTTGATAAGTTCCAAAGTTCATGCAAGAACTTAAAAACAAAACATTCACAAAGTGCTCAAATAAGTTTATTACTCAAATCTGTCATTACAAAGAAAATCAGCCTTGTTTATATAGAACAAAGGCCAAGAACAGTTACAAAAAAATATATCAGCCACTAAACACAAATGTAACATCCCATTAAATTTGTAACCAACCATTAACTATGTAACCACCCATTAATAAGACAACTAGACCATGAATGTTGGCCATAAATGATTCAGCATTTGAAACTCATTTTTCCTAATCAAAGGACACATGAACTCACACTTAACAAAATAAAACCCTAAATGTTTTGTTTTAAAAATCCAAACCCACAAAACCCAACACAATTAAAACCCAAGTAACATAAAATAAGCCCACCAAATCCAACATGGCTGAATGGCCTTTTATTCTTCAAGATAGGCTAAATACTTCATTCTAACAAGGCTGGACTCTTGTCTTCATGATTTGGACTTGCTTGAAATATGTTGACCAATTTAGACACTTCTTGCATCCTTAGAACCGAGACCAAATCTTGACTAGCTTGCTCCTTCCAAATGCTTTCCATTAAACAAGTTAAGGTTTCTTTCATCCTTTTAGCTTTAGCTTGTGTCATTGGTCCTCTATGAATGGTTAAAGGATCTGGATCTTTTCCATCCTTAGCCGAATGGTGATCAACTTACTGGTCCACATCATTCCCCATTTCCTCGAAAGGATTCGTCCTCGAATCAGCACTTTCATCACCTACATCAAACAAAGACAAATCAGAAACATTGAAGGTTGCACTAACATTGCCATACTCACTTGGTAGTTCTAGCTTGTATGCATTGTTATTGATTCTTTGAAGGACTCGAAATGGTCCATCCCCTCTTGGCATGAGTTTAGACTTCCTTTGGCTAGGAAATCTTTCCTTCCTCAAGTGTACCCAAACCCAATCACCAAGTTCAAATCCTACTTGCTTTCGGCCCTTGTTGTGTTGCTTCACATATTGTAGAGTTTTCTTTTCAATTTGTGTGCGCACTCTTTCATGCAAGGCTTTGACAAAATCAGCTTTTTGCTTACCATCCAAATTAGCTTTTTCCAAAGGTAAAGGTAGTAAATCCATAGGAGATAATGGATTGAACCCGTATACAACTTCAAATGGTGAATGGTTTGTTATAGTATGCACACTTCAGTTATAAGCAAACTCCACATGTGGCAAACATTCCTCATAATTCTTCAAATTCCTTTGAATTATGGCCCCTAAAAGTGTTGATAAAGTTCTATTTACCACCTCCGTTTGTCCATCCGTTTGTGGATGACAAGTGGTTGAATACAACAGTCTTGTACCTAACTTGCTCCAAAGCGTTTTCCAGAAGTGGCTAAGGAACTTCACATCTCTATCACTCACAATTGTCCTTGGAATGCCATGTATCCTCACAATTTCTTTGAAGAACAGCCCAGCAACATGTGTAGCATCATCTGTTTTATGGCATGGAATGAAATGTGCCATCTTACTAAATCTGTCCACTACCACAAAAATAGAATCTCTCCCCCCCTTTGACCTAGGTAATCCTAAGACAAAGTCCATGGATATATCAACCCAAGACTCACTAGGTATAGGAAGAGGAGTATACAGCCCATGAGGCATTACTTTAGATTTAGCCCATTTGCAAGTAATGCATTTCTCACATATTCTCTCGACATCTCTTTTCATGTGTGGCCAAAAGAAATGATCACTTAACACACCCAAAGTCTTTTTAGCTCCAAAATGCCCCATTAACCCGCCACTATGTGCCTCTCTCACAAGCAATTCTCTCATTGAACATTGAGGAACACACAACTTGTTTTCTTTGAAAAGAAAACCTTCATGCCTAAAAAACTTGTCAAAACCCCCTTTCTCACATGCCCCATAAACATTAGCAAAATCAAGGTCAGAATTGTATAAGTCTATAATGTACTCAAAACCCAATAATTTTGCATCAAGTTTAGAAATTAGAGTATACCTTCTAGAAAGAGCATCGGCAACTATATTTTCCTTACCTTGTTTGTACTTGATGATGTATGGAAAGGATTCAATAAACTCCACCCATTTTGCATGCCTACAGCTTAGCTTTCCTTGCCTTTTGAGATATTTCAAGGACTCATGATCGGTGTATATAATGAATTCCTTGTACCAAAGATAGTGCTGCCATGTCTCTAACACTCTCACCAAGGCATAAAACTCCTTGTCATACGTCGAGTAGTTAAGACTTGCTCCACTTAGCTTCTCACTAAAGAACGCAATGGGTCTGCCCTCCTACATTAAGACACCTCCAATACCTATTCCATTTGCATCACACTCAATCTCAAAAGTTTTAGCAAAGTTAGGCAAAGCAAGCAAAGGTGCTAAACTAAGTTTGTCTTTAAGCAAGTTAAAAGCATCATCTTGTTCCTTACCCTACCTAAATCCCACATTTTTTTTTATACATTCGGTTAATGGTGCAGCAATGATAGAAAAATCCTTAATGAATCTTCTATAAAAGCTAGCAAGACCATGAAAATTTCTTACATCACAAACACAAGTGGGTTTCGGCCACTCCCTAATTACTTTCACTTTTTCTTGATCAACATGTATTCCTTTATCATTAACAACATAACCAAGAAAAGTAAGTTCATTAGTGCAAAAAATGCATTTCTTTAGATTAGCATACAACTTTTCTTTTCTAAGCACATCAAAAACAGCCTTTAAATGTGTTACATGCTCGTCTAAATTTTTGCTATACACAAGTATATCATCAAAATAAACCACTACAAACTTTCCAATGAAAACACGCAAAACAGGGTTCATCAATCTCATGAAAGTACTAGGTGCATTAGTTAGGCCAAAAGGCATTACTAACCATTCATATAGACCATGTTTAGTTTTGAAAGCGGTTTTCCATTCATCACCCTCACGCATTCTTATTTGATGATATCTAGATTTCAAATCAATCTTCGAAAACACACAAGAACCATACAGTTTATCCAACATATCATCTAACCTAAGGATAGGATGTCTATACTTTACCGTGATTTTGTTGATGGCTCGGCAGTCAACACACATTCTCTAAGAACCATCTTTTTTAGGCACCAACAAAACAGGAACCGCACATGGGCTCATGCTTTCACACACATATCCCTTTTCCATAAGCTCACTTACTTGCTTTTGGATTTCCTCGGTCTCTTCGGGGTTGCATCTATATGCTGGCCTATTTGGTATGCTTGAACCCGGAATGAAATCAATTTGATGGTCAATTCCTGTAATTGGTGGCAAACCATTAGGAACATCTTCGGGAAGATCCTCATTTTCCTACAAAAGATCAACAATAACACTAGGCAAACTCTTGTCAATTTCGTTAGAAACAATTAAAACATCCTTGTACATAAGTACAAGTAAAGGTTGCCTCATGGTTAATGCTTTCTTCACATCACTCATTTTTGCATAAACACTCTTTTTTTTTCACTCAAGCCTTCCTTGTTTTCTCTCCCCTTGTGTTTCCTATTGCTCTCATTTTTACCACTCAACTCACCTTTTTTTTTTCTCTCTTTCTTGCTCCCTTCCCAAAGTTTCAGCTAATGAAGATTCAAGCTCTTAATATTGCTGTTTTATGCGCATTTGGTCTTCAAAAATTGTCTTTGGAGGCAAAGGTCCAAGTTGGTATTTCTGTCCCTCCATGATCAAAGAATAATGGTTCTTAAACCCATCATGCATTACCCTTCGATCAAATTGCCATGGTCTACCCAACAACATGTGACCAGCATACATAGGTACCATATCACACCAAATCTCATCCTTATATATACCAATTGAAAAAGAAACTAACACTTGCCGATTTACCTTCACAACACCACTATCATTCAACCATTGTAACTTGTATGGTTTTGGATGTTTAATAATAGGTAATTTCAGTTTCTCCACAAGCAAGGTACTTGCCACATTTGTACAACTTCCACTATCAACAATCACATTACACAACTTGTTAGCAATCAAACAATGAGTATGAAACAAATTTTCACGTTGCTCATCATGTTCATTATTTTTACTTTGCAAACTAAGTGTGTGTTGTACAACCAAATTTTCCCAACTAGCATACTCTACATCACTAGCATCTTCTAAATGTGGCATGTCATCTTCATCCTCTCTCTCACTGTTGGATTCAACCTCCCCATCCCTCATGATCATTACCTTTTTATTAGGACATTCACGTGCCACATGACCATGTCCAAGGCACTTAAAACACCTAATGCCTCTAGTTTGATTAGGTTGATTCTCACCTCTACCCTTGTTGCCTATTTCATCTTTGCTTTTAGTTTCATCAATTTTAGGCTTAACAATGGGTTTGTCATCCTTTTTACTCCAATTTGGTTTCCAAGAAGAAAAAGAACCTGAATAAGGTTTTGAATCATACCTGATGCCTTTTCTTTTGAGTTGCCTTTCAATTTTCATGGCCACATCCACCATGTCCTCAATCTCCACATAATGTTGCAACTCCACAAGATCAGCAATGTTCTTGTTTAACCCACTCAAAAACCAAGCCATGGTGGCCTCACGATCCTCCTCCACATTAGCCCTTATCATGGCTATCTCCATCTCTTTGTGATATTCTTCAACACTTATGGAACCTTGTGTCAGAGTTTGCAGCTGTTGATGCAAATCCCTATAGTAATGGCTAGGGACAAATCTCCTCATCATGATTTGTTTCATCTCCAACCAAGTCTCTACGGGTCTTTCACCATTTCTACGCCTGTCTTTACACAATTGATCCCACCAAACAATAGCATAATCATAAAATTCAATAGCGGCTAGTTTTACCTTTTTCTCTTCGGAGTAGTTATGGCATTCAAAGATTAGCTCCAGTTTTCGTTCCCATTCCAAATAGGCATCCAGATTGTTCTTCCCTTGAAAAGAAGGAATTTTCATTTTGATGCTGCCTATGTTTCGGTCCACACCATCAAAACGTCCTCTCCTAGTTTGTCTCCTAGGATTAACATCTTGACCAATTATGGTAGCTTGGCCATCATCTGTGTCTTCTCCATCATCATATACATCATTGACAAAGGCTGGTGGTCTTCCACGCCGTGGTGTAAGGATTCCCATTATTGATTGGCTTATTTCGTGGTCAAACCACATGTTGGGGTTTGGTTGTAAGGGTAGTCTAGGTGTTTGTTGAAGATCAAGACCCTTTCCAAGACCTCAAGAGGACAAGCACCAAAGGTATATATCTAGTGCTTACATTGGCTTGAAGAGATATAGTTGCACACACACACACAACATGCATAACTCTTATTCTTGTATGGTGTGTTTATATTTTGTGTGCATTGTGCTTTATTGATTTATTCAATATCTCTTCTTGCATGTTGAATTGATTGCATATTGTTATATGATAATGCCATGACATGTTAGGCATTAGGATGCATTCAATACCCACACTTGCACTTCATGTATGTTAGCGTTTAGTGTGGAGTAATTCGTTTCCCTAAGGATGTTCGGAAACGTCCGCGCGTGCACGGTAATGTGCTTTGTTTTGCGCGATGATCGCCGGTGGAGATGCCTTTGGCTTCTCCTTGGTTTCACCATTTTTGGTGAATCGGCGGTTACGTTCGGCGGCCTAGCCGCCGTTCGAAACCGCCGAATGAGACCTGATTAAAATATATCTCTCGGGTCCAAAACGGCGGTTGGGATCGGCGGTTTCCAAACCGCCGAATGAAGTCGCCGAAGTTCCCCTGTTCCACACGGGAGCCATTCGGCGGTTCATTTCGACAGCCTGGCCGCCGAATGAAACCGCCGATCGGTGCGTTTCAAGGGCAAAATTGTATTTTCACCTGCCCTGTTTTTGGTCTCTATAAATACATCCTTATCTCTGGTTCAGAATACAAGTCTTTGATTATAAGAACCCTAGAGAGATATTTAGAGAGACTTGAGAGAGAAAGCTTAAAGATCATATCTTTATCTCTCTAAACCCATCCCCACATGCATAAATCTTCATCTAAGCATCATCTAGGATCATCTAGCATATGCTAATGCATGGGACTTCTTCAACACACATGGTATGATTTGTTGAACACTTTTATCTTACATAATTAGTGTTTCTACTTATCAATTTTATCTCATATTTTACTTATATGTGTTTAGATTAATTTCTACATATAAGATTGAGATTATGTGTTGATTGGGTTTTTATTTGTTAGCTAGGCTTTAATGTTCATATGCCATCTAGCTAATTGATCTCATTTGTTAATTGAGATTATTTTTCATAGCTTATTTGATTAGGTCATTATTGCCTAAAAGCTATGCCATGAACATTCTTGTGTGATGTATTGATAACTAGGTTGATAGATTGTTTTTTAATCAACTAGTTAATCCTTTGAATGTTTGTGGGTTTTATATGATAGCTTTGTATCTAGGATTGGTTATCCTTTACTTAGCTAAAGTTATATGCCATGTCATATAGCTATATGTGATATCTAGGATTGATTATATTGTCATCTTATAATCCTAGGTAAGCATTTAGAGTACCCTAGCTCTTATTGCATTAATTGAATATTCATACATATTCACATAGGGTTGTGCATCTCTTTTGAGAGATTGAAGTCTTGGGGCTAAGTGTGCTTAGGCCTCAAGCAAATTGGACTAGAGCCGCTATAAAAGGCCCGCGTGGTAGATTAGAGGGTGCTCACGCCAAGAGTAGTGTATCAGGGGATATCACTGGGGATTGAACCAAGAGTGGCGATTGGTAGTGTCCATAGCCTGAGGTTATCTAGGGTGAGGGTCCGAGAATCACTTGAGGGTGTAACCGTCTTTTCATATAGTGGATTTCGAGGTCCGAGTGTGGCGCACTTAACAGCCCGTGGTTTTTCCCAGTGGTTGGGTTTCCACGTATACATCAAGTGTTATTTTAATTCCGCACTATATTACACTTGCTTGTATATTTAACTAGTAGGGGCATTTTCGTAATATTGACTTGTATGCGAAAATTGGGTAATAATAGATAAAATCTATTCACCCCCCCTCTAGCTTTATATTGAACACGCCTCTAGGACTTTCAATTGGTATCAGAGCGGGTTCCTAGATATACTTAGGTGATCCTAGCTCATTTTGGTGTGTTTTTGCATTTTGTATGATTATTGTTTTTGACATACATCTTGCATTCTTCTCATTTGCATTCATTCAACGCAAACACTATGAGTGATTTTATGAGAGAAGAAAATGACTCCGATGAGGAGATGTCCCTCTAAGGAGAGAGAGGAGACGAAGATGAAAGGGCGTTGCTCACATCTCCAAAGAGCTTCAAGCCCAAGCCTTCCTCAATCTTGGTCTAACCAACCAAGAAGGCTATCTTCCCTCAACCTACGATCTTAATAGGGAAGTGTTCAATCATGCAAGCTCAACCGAGCAAGCAACTTTGTCTTGGTCATCATCAAAGGAGGAGAGATCCTATCCAACTACCAAGACAACCACAACGACAAGGGAAAGCACTTTTGCATGCTCAAGGGAATGGTATAATTCCTAACCTTATCTCCTCTTGTCTTTTGTGTGGTATTGTTGGTCATGTTAGACCAAGTTGCTTGCATTACATTTAAATATGTAATCTTATATGCATGATTGAAAAGAAAAAGGCTAGAGCTAAGATGCATGTCCTTAAAAAGGAAGAAAATCATTTGCATGATTCTTTGCCATCTAGAACTCTAGAACCTATGACCACTAGGTATGTTATTGAGACACCTAAGTGGATTATAAAAGACGAACCCGCTTGCTACGAGACAAACATGTCTCAAATAGGTTCAACTAGGTCCTATGGACTTGGTAAGTCTTTTAGACCACATGCCCTTCATTGAAGTGGTGTGGATATTGACCCCATATGGGGAACTTAAGCAAAGAGAGCTATTTTGCATCTAGTCACTTGCAAAAAATTTGAAATATCTTATGCTTCTCTTTTTGTTGCTTGAGTTAGCTTGGTTACACTATGTATACATATTTTCTATTCAATAAGTGTGATCAATGCTTGTATTGCAATCCATGTCATATTTATGTTCAAACATGCATTTTTGGACTAGGAGATATTTACATAGGATTTAATTTGAATGACCTATAATGATCTCCATGACATGATGATTGCTAAAATGACATGCTAAATGCTAATCTTGAAAAGCATGTTTTGATGATTGCATTTTTTAAATGCAAAATAATGTGTGAAAAAGCTTATGAGACTCAAATGAAAAAGGATCTTGTATCCATTCAAGGATTTTACAATCCAAATGTCTCTCTTTCTTTATTGGTTGAACATGTCTACTATCATACGGATATCTTATCCGGAAAAATCAAGTAGGGTGCAAAGTCGCTCATGACATGTTTAGCTTATAAAGTTGGATATAGTTGTTCTTAAATTGAAATCAATGAAAACCTATATCCTTGCTTCTCTCTTGACATTGGTGAAATTGGTTTGAATTCATATTGAAAACCTTTGTCATTTGCTTTGCCAAATACCATGATATTTTGGACTTGAATGCTACATGTCTTGTATGCAAAGCAATTTTTTGATTCACACATTTTATTTAAATAAATCTCCTTGTTTCTCTCCAATAAATTTGAGATTGCATAAAGTGACTTATATTGATTATGCATATACTAGAATGCTACTAACTCTCTTTGCCTTGAGTGACCCGGTTGGGGATTACTCCCTTGTCTATATCATGACAAAAAGGGGGAGTATGTTGTGGTAAGGGGAGTTGCAAATTGTAGTAGCAATTGTGCATGTTGGGGAGAATACTAATTGAGGGGGAGTAACCCTTTGAGGGGGAGCATTTGCACATTCATACATTGCATGATGTTGTACTTAAATTTTTAAATGCAAATGCTTGTTTTATCTCACTTGATTCATCTCACCTTTTCTTGTATTAGAAAGTATAGAAACTGTGCTTTCAGGGATTGATTGTTCTACTTGAGATTGAAGACTTCAAGACTATTTATCTTATCTCTTTGTAAAGTAGAAAATCATAAGTAGACCTGTAGTTTCTATTATGTTGTGAGGAATCAATGTGAGTGGTGGTTTTGTCACGAAATAGCCAAAGGGGGAGAATGTAAGGATTCCCATTATTGATTGGCTTATTTCGTGGTCAAACCACATGTTGGGGTTTGGTTGTAAGGGTAGTCTAGGTGTTTGTTGAAGATCAAGACCCTTTCCAAGACCTCAAGAGGACAAGCACCAAAGGTATATATCTAGTGCTTACATTGGCTTGAAGAGATATAGTTGCACACACACACACAACATGCATAACTCTTATTCTTGTATGGTGTGTTTATATTTTGTGTGCATTGTGCTTTATTGATTTATTCAATATCTCTTCTTGCATGTTGAATTGATTGCATCTTGTTATATGATAATGCCATGACATGTTAGGCATTAGGATGCATTCAATACCCACACTTGCACTTCATGTATGTTAGCGTTTAGTGTGGAGTAATTCGTTTCCCTAAGGATGTTCGGAAACGTCCGCGCGTGCACGGTAATGTGCTTTGTTTTGCGCGATGATCGCCGGTGGAGATGCCTTTGGCTTCTCCTTGGTTTCACCTTTTTTGGTGAATCGACGGTTACGTTCGGCGGCCTGGCCACCGTTCGAAACCGCCGAATGAGACCTGATTGAAATATATCTCTCGGGTCCAAAACGGCGGTTGGGATCGGCGGTTTCCAAACCGCCGAATGAAGTCGAAGTTCCCCTGTTCCACACGGGAGCCATTCGGCGGTTCAATTCGGCGGCCTGGCCGCCGAATGAAACCGCCGATCGGTGCGTTTCAAGGGCAAAATTGTATTTTCACCTGCCCTGTTTTTGGTCTCTATAAATACATCCTTATCTCTGGTTCAGAATACAAGTCTTTGATTATAAGAACCCTAGAGAGATATTTAGAGAGACTTGAGAGAGAAAGCTTAAAGATCATATCTTTATCTCTCTAAACCCATTCCCACATGCATAAATCTTCATCTAAGCATCATCTAGGATCATCTAGCATATGCTAATGCATGGGACTTCTTCAACACACATGGTATGATTTGTTGAACACTTTTATCTTACATAATTAGTGTTTCTACTTATCAATTTTATCTCATATTTTACTTATATGTGTTTAGATTAATTTCTACATATAAGATTGAGATTATGTGTTGATTGGGTTTTTATTTGTTAGCTAGGCTTTAATGTTCATATGCCATCTAGCTAATTGATCTCATTTGTTAATTGAGATTATTTTTCATAGCTTATTTGATTAGGTCATTATTGCCTAAAAGCTATGCCATGAACATTCTTGTGTGATGTATTGATAACTAGGTTGATAGATTGTTTTTTAATCAACTAGTTAATCCTTTGAATGTTTGTGGGTTTTATATGATAGCTTTGTATCTAGGATTGGTTATCCTTTACTTAGCTAAAGTTATATGCCATGTCATATAGCTATATGTGATATCTAGGATTGATTATATTGTCATCTTATAATCCTAGGTAAGCATTTAGAGTACCCTAGCTCTTATTGCATTAATTGAATATTCATACATATTCACATAGGGTTGTGCATCTCTTTTGAGAGATTGAAGTCTTGGGGCTAAGTGTGCTTAGGCCTCAAGCAAATTGGACTAGAGCCGCTATAAAAGGCCCGCGTGGTAGATTAGAGGGTGCTCACGCCAAGAGTAGTGTATCAGGGGATATCACTGGGGATTGAACCAAGAGTGGCGATTGGTAGTGTCCATAGCCTGAGGTTATCTAGGGTGAGGGTCCGAGAATCACTTGAGGGTGTAACCGTATTTTCATATAGTGGATTTCGAGGTCCGAGTGTGGCGCACTAAACAGCCCGTGGTTTTTCCCAGTGGTTGGGTTTCCACGTATACATCAAGTGTTATTTCAATTCCGCACTATATTACACTTGCTTGTATTTTTGACTAGTAGGGGCATTTTCTTAAAATTGACTTGCATGCGAAAATTGGGTAATAATAGTTAAAATCTATTCACCCCCCCTCTAGCTTTATATAGAACACGCCTCTAGGACTTTCACGTGGTTCTCCTTGTAATCTGGTAATTGCTTCATCATGTCTTTCTAGATGATCTCTTACATCTCCCATCACTTTGAACAGACGTTCAAATTGTTGCTGCATTGCTTGAATCACTTGATCATTTGAAGAAGAACTCACTTCTTTATCGTTGTTGGACAAGTTTTAAAACCTGAAAAAAAAATTAGAATAGCCTCACAAACACTCCCTCACGTGTTTCACTCAAAGAATTGGTTCGCACCACTTGTGTTTCACACAATTATATGGCTTTTCTCGATGCTAATCTCACCACTCTTGCCTTTTACCTCTCTTGTTTTGTTCTTTGGGTTCTTAGATTAACTAAGGTCCTTAAACAAACAATTCAGATTATGGCAAATTCAATGGAGTGAAAATTGGGTAGGTCTAAAAAGTAAACAAAAGGTAGGCCGATTTAAAGTGGTTTACACAAACTTAATGCAGGCAAATATTAAAACCGAAATATCAATTTCTATCCCAACAAGAATTCTGTTCGTTTTGGTTAAGAAGGCAATATTTAAATACTTCCCAAACCGAAACAAGAAATCATATGAACAAAGAAAGATTTCTGGAATTTTGTAAGAATTCCTTGAATCCGCAATGCTTTTCTCTTTTCATTTTTTTTTCTTTTTTTCTTTTGTTTTTTTTTTTTGTGTGCGGAAAACAAAGAAGAATGGCAATAACCTAGAAGCACAACAATTAAGATGAAGAAAGAACAACAATTATAGATACGGTGCTAAAAGAGGAAGAAGAAAAGAAAGTGAAAACTAAAAGAACAGTAAATAAATGGATACGCAAACCTTAAACTTGCACCAAGCTCTGATACCAAATGATGGAAATCATCAACTTAGCAACCATACACCCCAATAGCTAAATAGCTATGATACATATGGAATGCAAATTAACACCCTCCAACTAATTGAATTAAATCCGATCGTTCAAGATTGAAGTAAGAGAAACTATTCTAATCACTTTACTAGTGGAATGATGATAAAATAATTAGAACAGCACTTTGATTTCCCTAAAAAATGCCACAAAGTATGAAGTTTGATAAGTTTAAAGAAAACAAAGATTTTAAAGGTTTTTGAACGCCACAAGCTGAATAAGCTTGATAAGCTCCAAAGTTCATGCAAGAACTTAAAAACAAAACACTCACAAAGTGCTCAAATAAGTTTATTACTCAAATCTGTCATTACAAAGAAAATCAGCCTTGTTTATATAGAACAAAGGCCACACTACAAGAAAAATAGGCTTTTATCATGCAATTTTATAACGGTTTTTATTAGCCGTGATCAAGTTATAATAGCCTTTTTAATCCGTCGTATGTTAATGACGTATTTTAAAACCGACATAGAGGTATCACGGTCTTTTAAATATGTCATAATTGGATCACAATTTTTATTAACCATGATCAAGTTATCACACATTTTCATAACCGTGATCAAGTTGTCACACATTATCATAACCGTGATCAAATTATCATGAATTTAATTAACGGTGATCAACTTATCACATTTTTTTTATATGTAATAATCACATTATTTTTTAGTGTGATAAAGAAAGAAGTTTCTTTTATTTGTATAATTATACTAAACAATAATTTTAAATTCTTAATCTCTCAAATTTGTATTGTGTAATACTTTACAATATAAAATAAAATCAACAAAGTACAAGTAGTCATGCAATCTCTTTTTTTGTATTGATATATTACAACATATTAAATTAAAAAAAAAAGATGAAAAAAATTCTAAAAAAATTTCTGTCAATTTTTCTTTTAAGACCATCATTATGTCATTTTGATTTTTTTTTAATTACTTTATTTGGTATAACTTTTTTTATGTGTCATTGAAAAGAGTGGACACAAGTTAATATCATAGGTTTGTCCACGTCATATATTTAGGTTAATATCATACATAATTTAAAAGATATATATCTCCCCACTTTCTCACCATAGCCGTCACTTTCTCCCCCCTCCCACTTTTTTTTTTCTCTCCTCTCTCACTCGCATTCTTCTTTTTTACACAAAAAGAAAATAAAAATAAGAACTCTTGCCATGGTGAGTGCTTATTATTATTATTATTATTTTTATGTATTTATTTATTTTTTATTGGTTATTTTATTATGTATCAATTGTGAATTTGTTATAGTCTCTGATAGAGAACAATGAATTTCTTCAACACACTTTTTGTGTTTTGAACATGAATGTTTAATGTTTATAGAAAACAAAAGATCGTGTTCTCTATTTTCAACGAGAAAGTTGATAACAACATGAACAAGAGGTTCGTTAATAATTTGTTTCGGTCTCCTTTTATTTTTCTCATTCTTTTATTGTTAAAATAAGTTTTAATTGTGATTTGATGTTATAATGTAGTTTGAGTTTTTTTTTTTTTTGTCAATAAATCATTATTCAAATCTTACTCATGTTGTTTCTCATACTGTACAGTTGTATACTAAAAAAGAAGCCTTAAGGAAGATGAACAAAGAAAATTTACACATACTTTTAAATAGTTTTTGAGTAGAGTAGTTTGTATTTTAGGGTTAATTTTTGTGATAGAGTTTTGTATATTTAGATTATGATGTTCGTAGCTAGTTTTTAAATTTTTAAATTTTTAAATTTTAAATTTTTTTTTTTAACTATACAAAGGCCAAGTAATAAAAGAGTATCGGTTTTATTTCATTGATATTGCAATTGAAAATTTATACAAAATGTGCAGATATAGAAAAAAAAAATATTAA